>CM042049.1:124698362-125898362 GCA_023525745.1 Arctium lappa
GATACTTAAGTCCCACTTGCCCACATAATCGACATTGTATTATTGGTCTTTAAAATCTTGTTTCATGTGACTTAAAAAATACGTGATGGTATTTTTATCTATCTATACTATATTATAAAAACGAAATAAAAAACTCTTAATTACAACATTTTAAGCATAAGTTACAACTAATTAAAGTCAATTACTTAATTTACAATTTTTTAATGCTTTGGTACAACATTTCCATGCACAGTATCTCACATAATCATCTATTTGTGGAATGGATACTCATTTATCAATATAAATATTTGTTTTTTTGGAGGATTTTATAAAATAGATTTTTGTATTAACATAATCTATTTTAAATGTAGATTTTACATTTAAATCTATATTAATGAGATGTAATATAAATTTTTTTTTCCGTATTTTTTTATATTACATCTCATAATGATTTTTCCATATTTTATTTTATAAAATCTTTTTACATAATGAGATGTAATATAAACTCTTTTTTCTTCCGTGTTTTTTTTGCTAATATAAAATCTACACGTATTTTTTTTCATCTATACTATATTATAAAAACGACATAAAAAACTCTTAATTACAACATTTTAAGCACAAGTTACAACTAATTAAAGTCAATTACTTAATTTATAATTTCTTAATAATTTGGTACAACATTTCCAAACACAGTATCTCACATAATCATCTATTTGTGGAATGAATACTCATTTATTAATATAAATATTTTTTTTTTGTGAATACTCATTTATTAATATAAATATTTTATTTTATAAAATCTTTTTACATAATGAGATGTAATATAAAATCTATTTTATTTTATAAAATTTACACGTATTTTTTTTTCTAATATAAAATCTACACGTATTTTTTTTCATCTATACTATATTATAAAAATGACATAAAAAACTCTTAATTACAATATTTTAAGCACAAGTTACAACTAATTAAAACCAATTAATTAATTTACAATTTCTTAATGCTTTGTTACAACCTTTCCAAGCACAATATCTCACATAATCATCTATTTGTGGAATGAATACTCATTTATTAATATAAATATTTGTTTTTTTTGTGGAGGATTTTATAAAATAGATTTTATATTAGTATAATCTATTTTAAATTTAGATTTTACATTTAAATCTATATTAATGAGATGTAATATAAAATATTTTTTCTTCCGTATTTTTTTATATTACATCTCATAATGATTTTTTCATATTTTATTTTATAAAATATTTTTCCATATTTTATTTTATAAAATCTTTTTACATAATGAGATTAATATAAACTATTTTTTCTTCCATATTTTTTTGCTAATATAAAATCTATTTTATTTTATAAAACCTACACTTATTTTTTTTCATCTATACTATTTTATAAAAACGACATAAAAAACTCTTAATTACAACATTTTAAGCACAAGTTACAACTAATTAAAGCCAATTATTTAATTTACAATTTCTTAATGCTTTGGTACAACATTTCCAAGAACAATATCTCACATAATCATCTATTTGTGGAATAGATACTCATTTATTAATATAAATATTTGTTTTTTGAGGATTTTATAAAATAGATTTTATATCAGCATAATCTATTTTAAATGTAGATTTACATTTAAATCTATATTAATGAGATGTAATATAAAATATTTTTTCTTCCGTATTTTTTATATTACATCTCATAATGATTTTTACATATTTTATATCATAAAATCTTTTTACATAATGAGATGTAATATAAACTATTTTTTCTTCCGTATTTTTTTTGCTAATATAAAATCTATTTTATTTTATAAAATCTACACGTATTTTTTTTGCTAATATAAAATCTACACGTATTTTTTTTTCATCTATACTATTTTATAAAAACGACATAAAAAACTCTTAATTACAACATTTTAAGCACAAGTTACAACTAATTAAAGCCAATTACTTAATTTACAATTTCTTAATGATTTGGTACAACATTTCCAAGCACACAGTATCTCACATAATCATCTATTTGTGGAATGGATACTCATTTATTAATATAAATATTTGTTTTTTTTGTGGAGGATTTTATAAAATAGCTTTTATATTAACATAATCTATTTTAAATTTAGATTTTACATTTAAATCTATATTAATGAGATGTAATATAAAATCTTTTTTCTTCCGTATTTTTTTATATTGCATCTCATAATGATTAATCCATATTTTATTTTATAAAATCTTTTACATAATGAGATGTAATATAAACTATTTTTTCTTCCGTATTTTTTTTACTAATATAAAATCTATTTTATTTTATAAAATCTACACTTATTTTTTTTGCTAATATAAAATCTACACGTACTTTTTTTACGAGCATTAAAAGAAGAAAAAAGAAGATTGATATGAATTAAAAATAAAAAATAACGAGATACACTAATAAATTATCATATTCTTTAAAATAAAAATATTCCGTAATACTTTCCAAATTAACCAAGGGTAAAGAAAATAAAATAGAAACGATGTAGATATAAAAATATTATTCCATATTTTAATATATTTACATTTAAATGTAAAATCGAAAATGAAAATAAAAGATTTTAAAATATTCTCTACATTCACTATAAATATATATAGCTTCTCTATGTATCATCCGAGTACAAGAAGAAGGCGAACGGTCGGGTGTCAATGGCGAAACTTGCAACTGAACAAAAGGTATTCCACTATATTTTTGTTTCTTTGAAAAATTACTTTTTTTAATTTTATTTTATTTACTGAGGATTTGTTTATATTTTTCAAACCCACAATCATATTTTTCGAAGTAGGGGAATAAGATATATATATATATACATATCTTTATTTTTATCGACTAATACTATGAGGTATTGAAATCAATAGTCATATAAATTTTCAAGTGGTACGAAGTGAATTTGAACTATACCAGTTGAGTTGCCGGTTACAAAAGATATAAATCATTTATTTTCTTTGTCATATTTAATGTGGGTTGAATGTTGTTAATTAATCTACAAATTTATACGTTCAAAGTGATTGTCAAGTGTTGTCGAGAAGGTTTCAGAAAAATTGCAAAATCTGTAAAAACGTATGTTCATATTTATAATTATTTCAATAATAGTGATATATTGTGAGACATGTTATTTGAGTTTTAAATAATATAATATAAAAATATTATCAATATTATTGCACAAACTCAGAACAACAAACGATTAAGAATATATGCAAGTTAACCATTTATGAAAATACATTCGTTTTTCACATTGTATTTCATTAACTGTTAACAGAGAAATTACGTTTCATTTTAACTTGGTTCAATATTTCAACAAAAAATTTATCCTCCCGTGCAATGCACGGGTCCAACACTAGTACTATATAAAAAAATTAAAAAATTTTAAAATTAAGTAGTTTGTTAAAACTCATTAATTATCTTATATATTTAAAAAATTTATATTTAAATTGAGATGTTTATCCTGTTTTGATTATGTTTATCAGAATTCAAATTTCATAATTTTATGATTTAGGGATTAGAGATAAGGATTTTGGGGGATAAGAATGAAATTTATTAATTAGGGTTAAAAACATTTAAAAATAGTACATATTGCTTCATTAACTGTTTTTTAAGAGATTTTAAGTAGATTAACATTAAATAATAGTAAATAATGATTAATACATCACGTTTTAATGTTTATTTTTATTTTTTGTTTTTTATTGATTTACAGTACGATTTTGGATGGTTTTTTTGAGTGATAATGGTTTTTTATATATAAATTTGTTTAATTTAGGCTTAACAATATAATGTTTTTTATCTAAAAAAAATTAATTATCTTATATATTTTAAATTTTTTATATTTAAATTGAGATGTTTATCCTGTTTTGATTATCTTTATTAGAATTCAAATTTCATAATTTTAGGGTTTGGGGATTAGAGATAAAGATTTTGGGGATAAGGATGAAATATATTAATTAGGGTTAAAAGTTTTACAGGTAGTACATTAGGCTTTAGTAGTTATTTTTAAGAGATTTTAAATAGATAACTTTAAATGATAGTACATAAAGCTTAGTGAGTTGTAATTAGAGTTTTTTATGTCATCTTTATAATATAGTATAAATTATATTATTATAATTTTTTCATCAATAATTTTAATATAAACTAATTATTGAATATTTGTATGCATAGCATAAATGTGTAACATTATATATATACTATATATATCTATACTATTATATTAAAATTGTAATATTACATTTAACATCCTTACAATTAGTTATTTAATTTAGTTTATATCCCTTGTTTTTTTTTTTTCATTTTACACCTTTGTCATTTTAACGTAAATAATCGTATATGAACAAAATGCAATGAAAAAATACGTTTCTTTTTTTTACAAATTATACCATTATAATCGTCTTGTCAATATTTTCAAAACGAGCTCAATATTGAATATTTTTTAACTTAACCGTACTATTAAATATCATAAATATCTATGAATTAATTTGTTTTCTATCCATACGTTTTTTTAACCGTTAGCATATTAAAAATACATAATCGTTGACCAACTAAAATATATTAAAAATACGTTTTATTATTATAATAAATTATATCATTATAATATTTTCGTCAATAATTTTAATATAAGTTAATTATTGAATATTTTTATGCGTATAAATGTGTAACATTATATATATATATATATATATATATATATATATATATATATATATACTATCTATATCTCATCTATACTATTATATTAAAATTTAAATACGGTTCTTGAAAAGCAGTTTTTCGAAAACAGTTTTTGGAAAGCTATTAAAATTAAATGTTACATTTACCACCCTTACAATTAATTATTTTATTTACTTTATATCTCTTGTTTTTTTCATTTTTCATTTTACACCCTTATCATTTTAACACAAATAATCGTATATGAACAAAAATGCAATGAAAAAAATACGTTTTTTTTTTTACAAATTATATCATTATAATCGTCTCGTCAATACCTTCAAAACGAACCCAATATTGAATATTTTTTAATTTAACCGCACTATTAAAAATAATAAATATCTATGAATTAGTTTGTTTTTTATTCATACGTTTTTTTTTCACCGTTACCATATTAAAAATACATAATTGTAGATCAATTAAAATATATTAAAAATATGTTTCATTAATATTATAAATTCTAATATTATAATTTTTTCGTCAATAATTTTAATATGAACTAATTATTAAATATTTTTATGGGTAACATAAATGTGTAACATTATATATATACTATATATATATATATATATATATATATACTATTATATTAAAATTGTAAAACGGTTATTTTCAAAATTCAATGTTACATTTAACATCTTTACGATTAGTTATTTAATTACTTTATATCTCTTACTTTTTCATTTTTCATTTTACACATTTGTTATATTAACACAAATAATGGTATATGAACAAAATGCAATGAAAATATATGTTTCTTTTTTTACAAATTATACCATTATAATCGTCTCGTCAATATCTTCAAAGCGAGACCAATATTGAATATTTTTTAATGTAACCGTACTATTAAATATCATGAATATCTATGAATTAATTTGTTTTCTATCCATACGTTTTATTTTTTTTCACCTTTAGCATATTAAACATACATAATCGCAGATCAACTAAAATATATTAAAAATACATTTCATTAATATTATAAACTAGGCATATACCCGCGCACGATGTGGCGTGAAAAATCGTGAAATCGAAGGAACAATTGACAAAGGTATGTATCCGCTCGTGAAACATCTCGAAATCAAAATGACAATAATGTTTCATTTTAAGTTTGTATTTCTTTGTCCTTATCGATACTTTAGTCTATGATTCACATATAAGTTAAAAGAGTTCAGATGTGAATTACACTGATTCATATATGAACATAAAGTTCATATGTGAATTATACATGTTCATATATGAACACAACCCGTGTATTTTGTAAAAATTATGAAAGTGTTCTTCTATTTTTGGAATAGCCGCAACTTTTGACCGGTCAAAGTCGCAACTTTTGACCAGTCAAAGCGCAATATTTAACCAGTCAAATCCGATCTTGACCATATGAATGACTATGATTACTTCTCTATTTGTCATATATTTACCATTTCTCAAATGAACCTAAAACTATATATATATATATATATATATATATGTATATCTCAATCTTGAAATAAATACTAAAAACGTTAATGTTCGTAAATAAAAGACTTTTAAATGAGTGTTTTGATAATTTTACACAATAATGTAATAAATATTATTATTGTTCAGTGATTATGTAAAAAAATAAAAAACAATCCAATAACACATAACGTAAATATATAAAACATTCAATTTATGTTGAAAATTTTAAACGCCACTCGTTATAATAGGTTTTACATTAGTATTTGTTTACTAGATCTCTTTCATAATGTTGTTTTTCGATGACTTTTATAAGCTTAATTTTATTTTTTCCAGAGGGAGGTTCGAATGGTTGTGGTTGGTATCACCTCAATACCGTTAGGGATGAAATTGTCGAACTTGTAGTTTAAGGAAAAGCTGAACTTTTATAATGTTTGTAACAGATTAAAAATTTGGAACTTAGAAAATTAGATGTGGTGTTAAAATATATAACAAATGTTAAAAAGTTATGAGAATATGAAACATTGATCAAATAATTTGTAACACCCATAGATTTGGTTAGAGCAACTAAATTAAAATTTTGATATTACATCGAGTAAAAGATAAATCTTCAAAATAAAATTATCTATTTGACCTCAACAAATATAAACTCCAGTCTTATACAAGGACCAGACCAAGTCGGGTGTTACTTAATCCCAACTATAAGTTGCTCTTCCCGAAACAAATGTGGAAGACTTCACTAAGTTAATCACTTCCCCGGGCACACCACTAGCCCTCATCTCCTCATAGTGTCACTAGGACTATTCTTAACCGAAACCTGTTGCACATGACGACAAATAAAATGGTTAGGCTAACGCCTAGTGAGTTTACAAGTTTTCAACATGGATAAAGATATCGTTGAAAAGAAGTAATGCAATTTAAATCATAATCTTTTAATTTAATATGTTAATATGTCTCAAGTATGAAAACAACTCGTGGAAAGAAAATCTCAACAAAGTTTGCAACCTCATGTCATGAAATAATTTTGTGCATGCTCGAAATCATGGTTTAAAACCTTGTGTGTGCTAAAACATTGCTCCAAGATTTGTGATATAATCCACATGGTGATTTGGAAACATCAGAATAATCGATGCAATTTATTTTCAGAAATACATTTCGTGCATGAATTTGATCAGCACTCAACACCTTGAAACCACGCTCCTCGATTTCTTAGTTACACTATTGCCATCCAGATGCTCAACATCTTAAGGCAAAGATCAAGAATTTCATAGGCTCACTTCACAATTTCTCCTCGAAATAACATCGGTTCCAAAAGTCTATGGTTCTAATCCCCAATCGATCCGACCCGAAACGGTCCACTTAATGCAATCATCATGCTTATTGTCACTCCAAGTGACAAATATTTTTGTTTGATAATTCATCTCTCTCTCTATATATATATATATTATAATATTAATGTCGAGTCTTAAATTAAACATAATTGGACCAAATCCTTAGGATCGGTAGGTTGTGGTATTTCTTATATTCTTGTTATTTGATATGAAAATTGGGTCTCATTAAATGTGGTAAACGAGGTTGGTGGTCCGTGCGTTGCTGCGGGTTATCGTGTCTAAGTATGGGAGCAAACCATTGTATGAAGATCATAAATTTTAGCATGACGAAGTGTAGCAAAATATTGTGTGTCCGCTTGCAATTTGGCTATAACTTACAAAATGGGGGTTACAAAAGACGGTTTCATATTAAGCTTCGCCATTGTGTTGCGGTGACCTTCCGTTTGGTCGTCATGATATGCACTTGATATTTGTTGTTCCATGATAAAGAAAATTAAATAATGCTTTGTTAACGTATAGCATTTACAAATAGAATACTCCCTTCGTCTCAAAGTTAGTGACCACATTTCTATTTATGTTTGTCCCAAAGTAAGTGTTTGCTTTAGAAAAGTATATAACTAAATTCACGCATTTACCTTTAATTAAAAGTATGTAGTAATTGTGAAAAAGAAAAACAAATATGTAGTAATTATGACAAAATTGTGTAATAAGTTCATGTTCCTGATAACACGTGTAAGCTTTTGAGGAAGACAGCAAAAAAATAAATAAAAATTATATAAAAAATAAAAATGTGAGACACTGTTCATGTTTCTGGTAATTGTTATAATATATAATAAACTCTTTACTTTTGTTTTAGTGTCTTGTTCTGTTTAACATTCTTCAATTTCTCCAACAAATTTTTGTCCTTTGTATTTTTTTTAACAATTAATTTACTTTTTAACTAACAACGAATAATATGAAAAAATTATATATTTAAAGGCATTATTATATGAAACAATTAACTATATAAAACTTCAAGCATAAACAAAACCTATCAGTTAAGGAATAACTTTCGTGAAGTGTTTTTCCACATGATTCGAATAAACTTTTATATTTTAAGTAAACTATGGATCCTAAGATATGAATAGTAACCTAATAAGTTTCTACATATTCTCACACTTGTTTTTAAGAAAACATTTTTTAGAACCTTCATTTAAGTGTCTACAAATAAACTTTTTAAATATGTTTTTTGACTTGGTTGTAACACCCTCAAATATGAGAATAGCAACCAGTTTAAAATTTTCTAAACACATCAATAATTGAATCACCTAAAACAACAGTTCAGGTTTTAACTTTAACAAACACAATTCAAACCTTATACATGGTCTACAATAGGAACGGGTGTTACTAAAACCCAATGAGAGTCGCTATATCCCAAGTAAATGCGGAATACTTCACCAAACTATTCATTTCTTCGAGAACACAACTAGCACTCATCACTTCACAGTGTCGCTAGAACTAATCCCGAAACGAAACCTGATGCACATGCCGACCAATAAAAGGTTAGACTAACGCCTAGTGAGCCCAAGAGTTTTCAACATGAATAAATATATTGTTAAAAGGAAAGAATACAATTTTTAAATCATAATCTTCCAAAATGATTTACTTTAAATATTAAACGACCCGTTTTCCAATAACACATCTTTAAAGACAAATACCCCAACATAGAGAATCCATTCGTAAAGTAATTTCAACCCAAAAATCACTCAAATCGTGAATAGAAATAGAACTCCGAATTAATAAAAATGCGGACAAACCTTTATTTTCTGAAACACCCAAAACACAGGTGGAACATAAAACTCAACCCATAAAATCATGGATAAAAAAAACTCATATATTTAAAACGTCACCGAAAACATGGAAACTAAAATACAATACCCAAATGACACATTTCGGTGACGGGGGAGATCCGATTCCATTGAATGTGACGGAACACGAAAGTAGGTCACATATACATGTTCAAGAGCCCCACTACGAATCAATGGTCATTCCATTAACTCTAGGTTTCACTCTTCACAAGAAATTACAATTAATGGTCGTTGACCGTTTCCCGACTTTGAAGTCCGCAACTATTACCCATTTTGACCCATGCCTATTTCTTGATACATTGTGGAAATTACGATTATTGGTCATTGGTCGTGGCCCGACTTTAACGTCCACAACTATTACCCATTCAGACCCATGCCTATTCCACGTGTCAAACATGGATGCTCATCCCACACATGTAATTCCAAAGCATTACACTCTATAACATTACACTCTATGGATCCAAAGCATTACACTCTATAACATTACATGACTCCAATAAATGTCAACGCACTCAAAACATGTAATTCCCATCAACTCGCAATTAATGTGTTGTAAACTCAAAGCTCCTCATGGAGCCGATAAAACTGGGCAAATATCCCCAAGACTCATTTGAGTCACAAACGAGCCAAAGCTCCACACATCAATTGGTCACTTTGTTAAAATTCATAAAACACAATCGACCCACGTTTATACAAACACGCACTCCAAAATACATAAATAAACTCTGACATAGTTTAAATTGGAACAAAACATTTTCCATATGAGTTCATACTATTTATCCTTTCAAACAAACGTCCCATAACGCAGAATCGGACATTTCTCCCAAAACGCACATTAAAAATGAATTTATACTCAAAAGATTTACTTCCATGAAATCAATCATCAAAACACCAATACTTATGTTTTATTTATCAAAATGCCCAAAATCCCAAAAACTTTTCATTGATTGAGACTGACTATTTTCCAATAGAAACCATGTCATTTACATTTCCAAAATGTCCCAAATCATAACAATATGCCTTTTTTTCAATCCAAATACACTAAAGTACATTTATATTGGAATAACCTCCATTTATAGGAAATTCAACAAATGACCCACCATTATGATTTAGTGTCTAAAACCCCCCAAATTTGAGCATTTCTCAAGATTTACAAACTCATGATACTACGATGCAAAACTCATTGAATAATAACCACATTTGATAGATGGAAAGGAAAACATTTATGTATATCAAATAAGCATTTTGGCATGTACATAGTTTTCACAAATCAACTTGAACCACCTTCCTAGATTTAGGCTAAATTTAGATTTTACCCCAACTTTAGCTTCCTTGAAGGAACTCGAATCCACAAGCCAACTCTTCCAAAAACCTAAATCCACAAGTGTCCAACCATAAATATCCATATTCAACCATTTAGAATCATTTCCCAAACATTGTGTATCAAAATCTCCATTTTGGTCAAAACCCTAATTTTGACCCAATTTCTCCAAAATCATCCACACCAAAATTTGAGAAATATAAACACTAGAGAGTCATCTATGGAACGTTTATAACTTATAAACAAAGATCTAGAAGAGAGGAGGATAACTCACCACTTAGATTTTGAGCAAAACCCCAAAATTTAGAAATCTCGAGAGATAAGGAAGAACACTTGATCTAGCGCTTGAGGTTGAAGTCACAAGTTTGATGATGAAGAAATACTTTAAAATCCAAGGATATGGCCTCAAAATAAGTTAGGGTTTGCAATGGGAAGTGTGTAACACTCTCAAAACTGGAGATAACAACTAATTTAAAATTTTCTATATACATCGATAATTGATTTATCTACAATCACAATTTAAGGTTTAACCTCAATACACACCTTTCACTCTATGCATATAGTTTATAATAAGAACGGGTGCTACTAAAAGCCAATAACAAACACTATCTCCAAACTACGGAAGGCTTCACCAACTACTTACCCTTGTGTAAAGCTAAGGCTCAACTCTTCAGTACTTCTAGGATCAAACCCCCAACTGGAACCTGATGCACATGCCGACAAATAAAAAGGTTAGGCTAACGCCTGGTGAGTTCAAGAGTTTTCATCATGAATAAATATATATTTAAAAGGAAAGAATGCAATTTAAATCATAATCTTTCAAGATGATTTACCTCAAATATGCAAACGACTCGTTTTCCAATAACATGCATTTTTAAGAACGAACGTCCTGATACAAAATATTATTTATAAAATAATGTCGCCCAAGACTCACTCAAACGTGAATAGAAAACGGATTCCTAATTATAAAAACGCGGATAAAGACTTTATATCCCGAAACACCCAAAACACGGGTGGGGCATAATACTCAACTCATAAATCATGGGAAACAATCCTTATAAATATAATATGACATCGGAAACGTGGAACTAAGTTTCAATACTCACGCGACCATAAAATGGAATGAAGTCCAAATGTTAAAGCATGGACAATTAAATATACAACTACTATTGGCCGACGACGGGGGAGACCCGTATCCGTTGAGAGTGGAGGAACACAAAAGTATGTCACTCATACAATGTTAATCGTATGACACTTCATGACATAAAAGCCCAAGTGTCTCTACGACTCCTTTCAAGCTACACCCAAAGAGACAGCTGACCTTAGCGGATATTACCATGAATACCGCCAAAGTCTCGGCACAGTCGGGGGTTACAAACATGGCATTGCCCCAACATGGCGGAGGTCCCAAATATAAAATCGCTCTTCTAGCTCATGATAACTCAACCAGACTCAACCCTCCTAGTGTACACTTGAAAAGTTAAGGTCATAAAACATGGGCCTAGAGTCAAATCCCGCAACACCCAGTTGACCGTCAAATAAAGACTGACTTACATGCCTATGGATCCAATGCAACACAGTCTAACATTACAGGACTACACATGAATGACCAATGCACTTGAGCATGTAATTATCATAAATATGCAATAAAATGCATTAAGATGAATATCGAACATGGGCTCTACAAAGAGCCATTAGAACTTGGACAAAAGTTCACGAGGCTCTTTTAAGTCAAAACCGAACTAAGATGCTCAAAACCCATTTGACCAACAAATAACGGTCCCCAAATAATAAAACGCATCTAAACGATGTTTATGCAGACACATACTTCAAATATGTGATTAACCCAAAATCAACACGGATTAGGACATATCATTTTCCAAATGGGTTTATATCCTTATGTATCCAAAATGTCTCATGATGCGGAGACATGCATTCTCCAAATAGTTTATAAACTCAAATACACAAAGAATGCATAAATCAAGATTTAGACTTTATTTGTACAAAATCATCAAGAATGCATAAATCATAAAATAGACTTCATTTGTACAAAATCACCAATTGCAAAAATCATGCTATTTACTTATTGAAATATTTAAAACCCAATTATGGGCATTTCATGAGATTAAAACAACTCAGGTTTATCAATTATGAAACTTATCAAAATACTCACACTTTGACAATTTCCAAGTAAAGCATATTTCTACTTCAAAATACACATTTTGGCATGTACATAGTTTTCACAAAGCAACTTGAACTCACCTTGCTAGATTTAGGCTAAATCTAGATTTCTCCCCAACTTGAGCTCCTTTGGAGAAACTTAAATCTTCAAGCCAAACTTTCAAAAACCTAGATTCACAGGTTTCCAACTATTAATAACCATATCAAAATGTTTAGAATCATTCCCCAAACATCTTATATCAAAATCTCCATTTTGACCAAAAACCCTAATTTGACCTAACTTTTCTCAAAATCTTCCAAACCGAAATTGGAGTAATAAAATACTAGGAAATCATCAATGAAGCATTTACAACCCTTAAATAATTAAGTTTAGAAACGAAGGGGATGGACTTACCACTTAGGTTTTGGTGAAAACTTAGAAAACCCTAAAATGGATCTTGAGGTTGAAGATGAAGATGGAGATTCTTGGTGTCTAGCTTCTACCCTTTGATGACATTTCAATACTTGAGGATTGAGGCATTTGATAGATTATGTAACACCCTAAAATTCAGGTATTTTGAAAATTGAAAATTCGGAAATATAACGTTTATAAATAGGGCAAACCACCCAAAATGGGCAAAGCGTGAGCATTTACAAAACCTGTAATAATGTATAAGGAAACGACAACAAACTAATCTAAACTACATCTAGCTAGATTACATTGGTTGCCAACCCAATACCAAAATGAATAATTGTTCCAATGCTAAAGCTTCCAAAAGTTCTATCATTCAAAAAAATGCCCTCAAGAGACCACGCTCTTCTCTCAACCCCTTGACGGCCCGCCGCTAAGGGAACATGTTATACACATCATTTGAGAAAAAGTGTTAGGCTTAGTGAGAACATACAGTTTATATGAAAGACAGTAAAAGAATTAGTTGCAATATAAATAAATTGTTTTCATCAACACCCTTGTAAATGGTTTGGTAAACACATAGTGACCTTCCCGTCCAGATTTCATCTTGCGATGACGGGTGTAAGCCCGAATTCCAAGGATTGTGGCGAAACACAAAGTAAGCCATTTTCCGAGTTTTGAGCTCACCATACTAGGATCAAGGCCGCGAACACGCCGGCATGAATAAAGATGTGGGGGGATGGCACCCAATGATCCTAGTCATACTCATTCACTAGGATTTATATTTACGACCCACGGCTAGTAATCGATCCCACATAACTGTACCAAGTTGCCCTCTAGGGTCCAATGTCTCAACTAGCTACATACGGGAGTTACCCCCAAATAATAAGTCAACTAAATACCTATGGATCCATTTGTAGTAGTCTAGACTCGTCACAATACACTTGTGACCAACTATAATCAAACATATAGTTCATATTGCCATTTAGTTCCCAAATCACATTTTGATGGTTAACTGCTGATAAAAATACAAATCCCATATATAAAACACGAGGCTACCATCTCAATTCCCAAAATGTTTCTTTACCAAATAAACCTTTCCATAGTAGAAACCCTTTTATTGAAATATAGATTTCTTCATGTTTTAAACCATTTATTTCCTTCTCACAAAATGACTCATTTCAACCAAATTCCCATGAAATGTTTAATCATAAACTTGGCTAGAAGCCATAAGTTGAACATTTACTCAACATAATATAACAACAACACCTTTGATGTTTCAAAACATAGATCGTATCATTATTTTACAAAAATGGTAAGGAACCCTAACAATCTCCCAAAAACACCAAGTTAGGTCAAAATATCAACAACTATAAAATGTAACCAAGGAGATATTTAGAAGTCAAAATATGCATTTGATGTATATAAAGTTTAATAAAAGGAAGTATGACTCACAATGGGTTAAACATCGAAACCCTAGAATTTCTAGTTGGAGAGAACTAGCACTTGAGAACCTCAAGATCTTCACAATGATCACTTGACAACCTAGAAGAGGAGTAAATGATCTTAGGACACAACAATTAGGAGTAAATGAAGACAGAGGTGAGGAGGAACTCACCTAGGGCACCAAAATCGCCTGAAAATCGCACCACCCAAGCTCCACACTTGCAATAAATGAGAAAATGATCAGTTGGGTCATTTTTATACCCAAACGCCCCGATCGCGACTTTGCCCCGCGACTATGACATGGGCATTCTCGCCGGTCATAGTCGCCCGCGTAGGGACCTTTCGGTACTACCTTTGCGACATTGACACGCGACAGTGACCCAGGCATAATCGTCGGGCACTGTCGCCCAACACGTATCGTAACCCAATCATGGGCTGGGACTTTGACACCGCGACTATGCCTGGTCACTCTCGCCCTGGAGGTACATAACCCAAAATCTCGAGACTTCGAACCCACGACTACGAGACTACAACAAAGGAATAGAAACAACGGATAAGAATGAAATAACTCGATTAAAGGTCGCAATTACAGACAAGTTGGGAATCTAGATTTACACAAAATTATGGGTGTTACAGATTAAAACCACCATAGATGGATTTGGGAGGTCTTGAGAGAGTTTAGAGAGAGTTGGGAGTAAAATATGAGGTGAGAATGAAGAAGAGAGCCAAAATCCCGAATTTATCAACAC
Organism: Arctium lappa; assembly: GCA_023525745.1. Lineage (NCBI taxonomy): Eukaryota > Viridiplantae > Streptophyta > Magnoliopsida > Asterales > Asteraceae > Arctium > Arctium lappa. The sequence continues at coordinate 124,713,773 of CM042049.1, forward strand.
ACAGACCCCTGGTGCTACATTGCCAGGCGACATTGCCCTGGGCAATGTCGCTGGTCATTGTCGCCAACTTCCTCCCGCATTCTGTTTCATGTTGCTACATTGTCAGCTGCGACTATGACACTGTCATCGTCGTCGGTCATGGTACTCGTGCCCGTACCAAGCCCCGAAACTCGACTTTTTCAACACCAAGGCCCTCGACACTCTCAGGGACTTTAAGTAATGTTTTCCCAACATAAATCCCACCATTTATAAGTTGAAAAAACATCTGGGTGACCTTTACTTACCGAAAATTACGGGTGTTACAAAGTGGGGAAACGATTTGGGAGAGAAATGTGAAGAGGTAGAAGTGAGGAAATGAGGATAGGACTGGAAAATCGGGCATTTAAGAGCCCTGGTGACCGCGTGTGACTGTGCCACGTGATAGTGCCGAGGGCACAATCGCTGGCACTATCGCCAGACTTGTACCGAGACCCCTCTCTCCCTTGCGACTGAGTCATCGGCGACAGTGACATTGTCACAGTCGTCGGGCATAGTCGCTCCACCTGCCTAGAGCCTGAAATCTCGACTTTTACACGAAATTATCTTGATGTGATTAAAGGATTCGATAGGTGAGGATTTAGAGGTAAAATTCAATGATATCGAATAGCAATTATCCCAAAGATTCACTTTTACTGACCGGAATTTACATGTATTACAATCCTCCCAACCTTAGAATTTCGTCCTCGAAATCTATTTCTCACCCTAGATATTTCATTACCACTCTCAGTACTTATTGTGTTCCCTCAGTCCCCAAAAGGTGACAACTATCCATAGACCTCAATGATGTCATTCTCCTACAACGATCGCCTCCCTTCCCAAGGGTTGTCTCTAGCCCATTTCATCCTTGGGCTAAAACCCTGTCAACCTCCTGACGAGCTGCCATACCGATTTTCGTGTAGACTATGCCATCCAATATCTGTCTTTATACATTACTCTCATACTAGAATGAACATCGAACCATACTGGAGCAATTTCTAACAATTCGATCTCGGTTGCCTCCCAACATCAGGTGACACGTACTACCTCAAGGGTCGCTCTTGACCTCCACTTCTCATTGACTCACTCAGTCCAGCTCAACATGATTCTGAATCCGTATTCCAATGACCAATATCATCCCAAAGAACTTCCAAAATTTACCACATCAAGAAAATCATTCGGATCAACACTTAATTACCCACATCTAATTTCCTTTAAGTTCCACCACCGTTGTAACACTCGAAAAAAAATCATAATAATTGAGAATAAAGGTTGAGGGGAGAAAATAATTCAAACTCAAGTGAAGGGTTAAAAGTGAAAAAAAGAGGAAAGGTTAAGGGTGAGTAGTGTAAATAACAGGGACCTGTTTTGCCAATTTTTTTGAAGTTTCAAAATTGGATCGTGGAATGTAGCGGCAACAGTTATTGGCTTTGGTTTCATTTATGAATAAAATTAGAAGGAAATGTCTATCACTTTTATTTGGAGAGAGAGGGAGAGAGAGAACGGAGAGACTCGGGAGAACGGAAAAAGAAGAGGCAACGAACGGGAAGGTTGTCGTTCAAGTCGGGGTTCGATCACAACGTCGTTGAGGTGAGAATCCTAGAAGTCTCTGTAAGCTTTTCATTTTCCCCGTAGCCTATGATGGACTCTTATATTTAACGAAACAAATCGATGACCGATATAGTTTTAAACTTGAAAATATGGTTCGATTTGGGAGTCTCTTGGCTAGACTTAAAACCGGTGTTTTTGCACGACTTTAGAGCCAAACCGACGAACTAGGTGATGGTATCGAAAACGTTTTATTTCTCTCAACTGAAACCTCACTAGTAGTTGTCGCTTTCCCATCTTTAAACTCGATCAAAAATTTTCCCGGTTTAAAATTTAGCCTACCAAGTGGAACGAAAATCCAACGTTTTCACGAAAACGATTTCGGTCATGGGTGTTATGCATGTTTGGTAGTGGTTTCCTCTTATCGGTAAGGTTAACGGAAGGAAAAAGGGAATGGGTCGATCAATGAAAATTTACAATTGTAATCTAGTTATGTGAAGGAAAGAATGTGTGTCCATCTATAAATATATGTACATGGCTGTATGTATGTATGTATATAGAAAGGGATGGAATATAGGTTGTGATGATTTGCTAGTATGCATATATGTATGAAATGATAAATGGCCAAGGTGTTTTAGCGACGGTTTAAAAAGAAAATATTGGAGAAGAAAGGTTGCCATGCATGTGAATAAGATCACGACATGTGTGCAAATTATATAAATATATGCATGTTCATATGACTATGTGTGTATATATATATATGTACATATTAATGTGCAATAGTGCATGTATATATATATATATATATATGTGCACGTGACATATATATATATATATATATATATATATATGAGTATTAATGCATATTAAATATATATATATATATATATATATATATGTATATATAGATATGATCATGCGTATATATAATATATTTATATATATATCGTGTGGTTTAATGAGTCCGTAAAGGAAGGGTGTAGGTGGTGTCCGGGTTTTAGATACCTAATTTATTAAGGAGATTAAGTAAAATATTACGAGAATGATTTTAAAGGCTCGTAAATAGCAACTATATATATATATATATATATATATAAAGATACTTAGAAATGGTTACGATTTATGTAGGATTCGGGAGCTATTTTGTGACGGTTGAACCTACATTAAATCAAGGTGAGTCTTCATGAGACTTTTCTGGGATACATACATACGTAAATAATATTATGTTGTCATGATAATTATGTGGAGCATGATGATATATTTTTATATGCATGTTTACATGTATATAGATATGTTATTTATTTGGAGCTACATATGTTATGCATGAGGAGATATTATATGTACATGTTTACAAGTGAATGTTACATGTACATTATTTTTATATAGAAGATTGCATGCTATTGTTTAATTGGTTATAAACATTTTGTTTTAGCATGCTATGTATATTTTTGGAGTTGACTTCATGTGACACATTTTGGTGCCGATATGGGGTATAGGATCGGGCTCGACATGTCACGTTGAGGAATGTCACGACCCCGTAATGGGTGTCGGACGGGTGTGAGCCATGGGACCCAGGGAATACCAGTGACAGAGCAGACCTACCCAAAGGAGGATTGACACGACCCCGTAATGGGTGTCAGACGGGTGTGAGTCGTGCGACTCAGAGAATACCAGTGACAGAGCGGACTTACCCGGTGAGGAGGTTTAGGAGATCTCATTGGTGTCAAATGTTTTATGAAAACAATATGCATACTTTTTCATTGGTGCTTAATGCTTTTATGCTTGATGGAGTGTGTATTTATATGCACGTAAACCATGAACTCACTTAGCTTTTTAGCTAACTATTAGTATGCATCTTAGGAGCTGGTGGTTCAGGTTTGGACAAAGGAAAGGGAAAGGCGTAGATAGATTTACTATGGTTATGTTTTTTAATGCTTTGCTAGTTGTCAAACTTATTTATTATGTAATTGGAGTGTTATGTAACTTAGTTCGGTATGGGACAGACTGATGTTAGAAACTTGTATTTACTTTAAGTTAAGACTTTTGCTGTGGTTGTGATGTTGGTTATACCTTATAGTCAAATTCGACGTCATAAGGTAATATTTGAGAGGAATGATGTGACATTACCCAATGATGGATTTGGGGGTGTTACAACCGTGAGGCTAACATTTCTCAAAATCCAACGGGAATACTTCCAAACATTCCAAGGGTCACTAACCTCAAAAGAAAAACAAGTCGGCTTGCACTGAGTTGATCCCCAAAAAGATTTAAAGTTGACACCTAATATGGAACTGAAAACTACGAACATACAGCTTTACGAACACACCATAACATCCTCAATATTCCTGAATGCCCATAAAGATGGTACACCACCGACACATAACATGTCGCCGCTTAGTTAACCCACTAGTTCAAATCCAACCATACTTAGACAGTCGCACAAGGTTTTAACTCGAAATTTTACCTAAAGAGAAAGATTATCGCTTACATAACTAGGGAATGCATGATTCTAATGCCTCAATTTTCATGCGTGCAACGATTCATAAACTGAAACCCAAAATTCAAATTGACCACAAGTCGGATCATCCGACGCTTCAATTCTCAAGGACTCCTCTAGCCCCTAGTTACAATTCATTTCATGATTGGGGTTTAAATCTATAACCCTAATGAGTTCAAGATTTTTCAAATTAATATGCCAAGTCGAATTTTTATAAAACCTTTGAATGCAAAAGCTTTATAATAATTAGTCGCACGTATGAAAATCCACTACCGTTTACTTGGTGGGTGTGCAAAGTTGTCGCAAACGTCACACATATAAAACCATTTCGAAACTATTTGATTACCTCCCATGTTAAAACTGGCGATAACAAAAGATGCGCAATAAACTTTTCAAACGGACCACTATGGTCCTAGCATGCATTAATTTATACCGTGTACGTGAAAATAATTTATTGCACTAAAACATGTGCAACAATGTTCGTACAAACTCCAAAAGAGGAACTTCACAATTTCAACTTAAAAATTGTTTTCTTTAAACCACGAAATGTCATGGAGTAAAATTCCCAACAAAACCCACATATATCAGTTCATTTCCCCAAGCTTAGTAAAACGATAGGTGCATGCGACTTGGTCAAACGTAAATAAATTCTTAATCGGTTTTCAAACCTTGGACCACACGAATAAAATGCAATTGTCCAAAAAAAATGGTGGCTATAAAATCATGTATACCAGTAAATCAATATAATGCATTGCGTGAGACGATAACAATAGAATCCACAACTGAAGAAGGTATATAGCAGAAGTTCAATTGAACCGTTAAAGATATTTCACATGCTTACTCGCACAAAAGCGTAAATCAATTCAAAGGTTAAATAACATACAACGAAATAATCTTGGAGGTGAATATGTTGCCGGTAAGCACTTAGTCGCTTACCCGATAAAAAAAACACTAAAAGATACTAAAAAAAATCTAAAAAAAAACACTAATAGTGGGGCTTAAATACTAAAAAAAATCTCAACTCCAACCATACTCTAAAAAGAACGGTGTGGTAAAAAGGAGAATTTAAACAACCGTTGGAGAGGCTCTAAAAATCATGTTCCGATTACGAAATAAATATAAACAACTCAGTATTTTGCAATCATCACTTAAAAATTTGTATATATAAAACAAACGCTATATATTATAGAATTATATAGTACGTACTAAAATTCATTAAATGGATTAAACAAAACCCAAATATGGTTTAAATTCAATAACTTGAATCATTATCCATAACTCTTATTCGTACATTAATGAAAAATAACAAACAACTCTAGCTAAACTTGCAATCAATTAACTTGATGAAAATATGAAATCAAAGTGATGATGGTTACATGCATCTAGACAAAACCAAGCATCTGAGCAATATCTTCAGGTCTAAAACCCATAACTTCATCATTGATCCATCCATACCTCTCTAAAAATGGATTTACAATCATCTTTGGAGGATACTTTTCAATCACATCTTTCCACACATTCTCTCCATCCAAATCTCTACTCACCTCCCAAACACAATTGTTGCATTTGAAACCTGCACCCAAACTAATCATCAAAATTCTATCACCTTTCTTCAATCTTTTCTTTGCCTCCATGTATCCTAAAACATACCACAACCCACCAGCCGATGTGTTGCCGAATCGATGAAGCGCCATTCGAGCTGGTTCAAGATCGTACTCGTTCAGCCCTAGACTCGCACCCACTTCATCGATCACGGCCCTCCCACCGGGGTGAACGCAGAAGTGTTCGATTCCGGATTTTAAGTTGATTTTCGACCCGGTTTTGAGGGTGGCGTAACGAATTATCTCCCGAATTGGAAGAACTTTTGGTAGGAGAATTTGTAGGTTTTTCGTTAAAGATCTCGCAGCGGCTTTTGTGAGGGATTTGGTGAGACGAAACCCTCTGTATCCTTGATCATCTTCTACTTGCATACAACAGCTGTACACTTCGTCGTTGGAGCCGAAATGGGTTCGAACCACGCACTTGAGCTTCAAAATTGATTGATTCTTGCGAGCCGTGTCGTTGGTTAAAAGCATCGAACAACCTCCAACGCGAAAAAGACAGTTCGAAAGCATCATAGACCTTTCTCTCCCGCAATACCAATTTCCCGCCATTGATTCTGAGCTCACAACAATGGCTAATTTCTTCTTATGAGTCTTGAACAACTGCTGAACGAGATCGATAGCGACCAAGCTCGCACTGCAACCCATTCCCGAGAGATTAAACGCCTTAATATCCGACCGCATTTTGTAATGATTTATGATTCGAGATGTTAAAGAAGGAACTGCAGACAGTAAAGATACATTCACCACAAGTATATCGACTTGAGAAGGAGAAATCTTCGATCTTTCGAAGATACTATCGAGTGTATCGTAGAATACGGCTTCCATTTCCGATAAAGAATCGACATGTTTAGGTTGTTCTTCTTCGCCCAAGATTATGTTTTTCGGGCCGTAAGTTTCTTCACCAATCCCGGAATTAACGATTGTTTTTAACAGGAACTTGTAATCTTCGATTCGAAGATTCTTGTTACGCGAAACGATTCTCGCACATTCTTCGGTATCGAGCTTCATTTCTTTGTTTCCCTTGTAGCATTCGTAGTCGATCATATAGCATGTTTGGCCTCGCTGACATATGAACTTTGCTAATGAAAAAACTAAGTATGTGAATGTAAAGAAAAGCACAAGTGATGCTAATGACTCCATTGGTGGAATATTTTGAAGTGTTGGATCTTGAGAAACCCTAGGGTTTTGTATATATACTCTTACTAATGGTTAAACATTAATTAATGTCACAGTTAAAAACTATTCAAGTTTCTTATTTTACCCCTACTGGAAAATAATGATTGATTATTTTTAATTCTGTAGCAGCACCCCATCTCATGGATCGAACATTTATGTAATTTAAAAGGGTATACCTCTATTAATCCAAGAGGTCTAGATAACAGCTAGGAAAATCTCCAATGACTTTGCATAACCGGTGACATTTGAGAAGAATCTTGAAAAAAAAGTTTAAAGACCCATCTAAACAGTTGAATGAGAGATGGTCCAATGCATGTTTATAAAAAAGAGGTTATAACAACATTTAAAAAAAATCCCCCTACAGTTGGTGCTAAACAAATTACACTAAAAACAAACAAACACTCCATTATCTTACATCCATTTTAATATATTTTTTCATTCGTTTTTATGTGATTCTTCGGTTATTTTTTGAGGTTTTCTTCCGATCTCAATACCCCTTATATATATATATATAGCGAGGATCATTTGTTAACCAACCAATTGTTGTTAATTTTATGAACTTTGCTCAACCAATAGAAATGCATCTTTGGTTGTTGTTTTCATAGTTTATATATTTAATGCAAAAGGGTAGAAAGGTCATTTCGTAATTAACCAATAATTCATTTATTTCTTGGGGGTTACAAGAAAAAAGCATCCATGATTATTGCGTAGTTTACGATTTCATAAATTTTTTCATTTTCCAAAAACTGTTAAAATCATATGAATATTTTCACTTCGATTTCATATACATTCTTGCTTGCTTTTCAGCAGCTCCTTTTTATTAAAGCAGAGAGTTCTGGAAGATGAACTTTTACCATTTTAATTGAAGTGCTTCTAATTCTCGCCTCCTTAACATTTCTTTCAACAAATTGGGACTTTCTACCATCAAAATAAGGCAGGCACCTTCGAGAATCTCAAAATCCTTTGAGATGTCCTTGTTCTTTATCTGGATTTGAACATTGATGAAGACAGATGTCCTTGTTCTTTATTTGGATGAACATACCTAGTAGATGTCCTTGTTCTTTAAAAAATGTGAACATTGATGAACACAGATGTATGTCCAACTAAGAAAAAGAAGAAATGTAACTGTTTTGATTTAGATGTAATGTAACTGTTTTGAAGTTGTGTTCAACAATGAACATATTTGTAGGTGTTCATGAATGTTTATCATGTGCATTTGAAACAATGAGAGATTTAACTATTTTGATTTAGATGTGTAATTGTTTTGAAAGTATGTTCAACAATGAACATATTTGTAGGTATTCATGAATCTTTATGTAACATCTTGAATTTTCAATCGTATGAAAAAACCCTCGTATCTCTCTATATTCTTTTTAGGGTCTCTTTGAGAGAAGTCGTTGAAGAAGAAGAAAGAAAGGAAGAAAAGGGCTTATATTCTGGTCTGCAGGGCGCACGGGTCGTGCCTAGACACAGAATCATTGGCACGGGTCGTGCCCTTTTCTTCACAAAAGTGGCACGGGTCGTGCTTGGCATCAGAAGGAACAACACGGGTTAAATGAGATTTTTCCCCAAAATTCATTTACTTCTTATTTCTATCTCCCAATTCTTCTCTCCCAAAACCCTCCAAAACCCAAAACATTACCCTAACTCATTTTTGGATGTCCTCCTCCTAAAATCAAGTAATCCTTCTTCATCTAGCAAGCTTGGAGGTTGGAACCATAATCTCCCATCTTCATCTTCTCCACCTTTGTTTCTAGGGTTCCATCCAACTTTTTCACCATCTTGAAGATTAGAGGTTTGAGGTTTATTTTGGAAGATCTAGAAGAGTATTGTTGATGGTTTCAAGTTTTGGTAAAGGTAATCTTCTCTTCTCTTCAACTATGGAAAATAGGTTTTTGGTATATATTGAGATCTTCAAGTATAATGTTTAGGGAATGACCTCTTATGGTTAAATATGGGTATTTATGGTCGAAAATGTGTGGATCTAGGTTTTGGATGCTTGAGTTGAAGGGTTGGAATGGATGTCTTCGGAAAGCTTTGGGTGGGAGCTATGCCTGGAAGGCCAATGGTTGGGGATTGAAAACTAGGTTTAACTTAACCTAGCAAGGTGAGTTCAAGTGATTTGTGAAAACTGTGTACATGCCAAAATGTCTATTTTAAAGTGTTTACATGTTTTACGTGGAATTGTTAACCGCTAATCATCTGATAAGTTTTAGTTATTTGGAAGTATTCAACTTTATAAACTTATAAAACACACACATTTAGAATTTTGGCATTTTGATAAATAAATCATATATTTTGGGTATTTATTTTATTTATTGTATGGAGCATATTTTTTAGTATAAATGCATTCTATTGGGTATCATGGGATGGTTTGAAAGGATAAAAGGTATAAACCCACTTTGGAAAATGTTTTGTCCCGATCTAAATCATGTTGAAGTTATTTGGGTGTGTTGGAGCATGGGTTGTATTATTACGGGTCGTTTACGTTTGATTTCCTTGTATGATTTTCAACGTTGGGTCTTTGGATTTGTTGAGCTTATGGCTTAGTTTGGATTTTGTTGGGTCTTGGGGACACTTGTCCGATTTTGATAGCTCAATGTAAAGCGTTTGGTTCTGATTTGCATTTATTGCATCTTATTTGGGAATTACATGTTTTGAATGTTTTAGTTCATTCGTTTTGAGTCATGTAATGTTTCAGCCCCGTCTGCTATGGATCCATTAGCACTTTTGTTATTTTGGACGATGTTGGGATGACTAGCCTCCTGCATCGTGACACGTTAGGCATCGGATTGGGTTATAAGTCCTTCGTGCGGCACGTTAGGCATCGATTTGGGTTATAAGTCCTTCGTGCAATATCTATGGATGTATGCTGAAAGATGCTGAGCTCGATACTTTTATTATTTGTCCAATGGTGGAACGCTAGTTAACCCCCATTGCGGCGCGGTTTGGCTTCTTCGGTATGGTGTAAGTCCTACGTGCAAGTATCTATGGGTGTATTCTGAAAGATGCTGAGCCTGATACTTAATACCAGTTTAACGTAATATGTGGCTTACTCTGTGCACGTCACATTATGCGGAATCGGGTTTCCCCCGTCACCGAAAGGTGTTGTCTTTGGGCTGAGTCTTTTATATATTTGTTTTCGGTGACATTTTGCATACATTAATTTATTCCCTGTTTTATGGGTTGAATATTAATCCCCACCTGTGTTTTGGGGTGTTTTGGAATATGAAACGTTATTTACATTATTATAAATTGAGAGTCGATTTATATTCTCACCTTGAGCAAGTTTTGGGTTAAATCTAAGTTCACGAAAGAACGATTTATGTTGGGATCTCAGTCTTTGAAAACAGTTTGGTTTGGTTAACGATTAACTCGGTGTCTCTTTCGTTTAAAATGCATAATTATTGATAAACGAGTCGTTTTCATAAGTGAAGCACATCATTTTGAGAGATTATGATTTTAATTGCATCATTTATTTTTAAATAATTAAGTTACATATGTTGAAAACTCTTGAGCTCACTAGGTGTTAAGCCTAACCTATTTATTTTGTCGGCAAGTGCATCAGGTACCGTTTTAGGTTAGTGCTAGCGACACTTTGAAGAGACGAGTGTTGGTTGTAAGCTCGAGAAGCGTTTTGCTTGGTGAAGTCTTCTGCGTTGGTTTAGGAAAGAGCAGCTTACTTTTGGGTTAAGTGACACCCGACCTCGATTTAGTCCCTGTATATAAGACTGTAGTTTTATAATTGTTGTGGTTAATTATAGAACTTTAAGTTGAGGCACATGGAGATTGATGTATAAGTGGAAGTTTTGTCCTTTAGTTGATATTATATCGAGATTTTTTTTAGTAGTTGCTCTTACCAAATTTGAGGGTATTACACTTTATCATGTGCATTTGATATAATTGGAAATTTAATTCCCCATTGTTCACTTCGGTTACAATTGTTTTTCAATGGAACATTAATGAGACGTTTAATAGCATTTAAAACAATGGAAGATTTAATTCCCCAAATTATCCTTAACCACTATTGTTCACTTGACCATTTAAGAGATAAAATATTTTTTATTAATTAGAAATTTACTTTTAATCTCAATCATTCATTGTTAAGATGAAGGGTTTAGATTAGTTCATAAAGTTAACAACAAAACTATGGTTAACAAAAGAACTCAACCCGTGAAAAATAATATAAAAGTATTTTTTTACATTGTTGCTTTAAGTCAAAATTTATGATTTAAGATATTATTTCACACATATTTGTTTCATAAATACTTTCACATGTATTGGTTTCATCATGTGAAATCTTTTACGTGTATTTTTCAATTCGTTATACTATATGAACCCAAAAAAAGTTTCACGTGTAATTAATTTTTTTCCCTATATAAATACAAACATATATGAAATAATACCTTAAGCCATATCGTTTGATGAAAAAAATCATATAATTTTTTTATATTAGTTAGTACGAATTTAGGAGAAATGATGTAATCATGCACAAGTGCATGGTATGTGAAAAAATGATGTAATCATGCACTTGTGCATATACTACTCCGGATATGCATTATAAAATGGATAGGCCAATCGATGAAAGAAACACAAAGAGTATACCTTCTTCAGCCATTCATGCTAGCTTGAACAAACAACACGATCACTACTAGAAAAATGTGAAATACCGACGGCAAAAAACAGTCGGTATTTACCGACGGCCTACCAACGGTATCTTTTTAATTATATTTTTTATTTATTTTTAATAAGTCGTCGGAAAACCGTCGGAAAAATTAGTGAAATACCGACGGCTTCCCGATGGTTGTTTTTTTTATTTTTATTTTTAATAAGTAAATATCGTCGGAAAACCGTCGGTAACTGGAACCGTCGGTAAGCTGTTGGTAGTTGTTGTCGGAAAACCGTCGGTAACTGGAACCGTCGGTAAGCTGTCGGTAGTTGTCGTCGGAAAACCGTCGCTGAATATTACCGACCAACTTTTTACCAACGATCATTCCCGTCACAAAATCGTCGCTAAAGCCTTTTTCCGACGGTTTACCAACTGTTTCAGCCGTCGGTAATACGATTTATTTTAGTAGTGGATTGAGACTAGGATTTGAAGGTCGTAATGTATTGACCAAATCTGATTGCTACTGACCTGAAAATCGCAACCAAGAATGGTTTTATTCCAATAATCGACTTCAAAATAGACCTATTTCAATGGATAATGACAATACCTGGTTGGATCGATTGAAGGTCGTAATGTATTGACCGCCACTGGCCTAGTTACTGATCTGAAAATCGCACCCAAGAATGAGCGGGAAACAGAAATCGATTGCAATATAGAACGATTGAATGGATTTTGAACGTACCTGGTTGGATTGATTGAAGATGGTAACCTAATTTCCCCAAAATCGTATGAATAGAGGTGAGGAACCAATTTTGCTTTGAAGTAGTAGGAGAGAAAACCCCTTCAATTTTGGGATTCTTGAGAGTGATTAAGTTTGAGTGTAGATTGGTGGTGGATTCGATTATGGCTAAAAAATGGTAAACGGAATAGGGTATAATTTTATTCCAATTTTACCCTCTAATGCAGCTTAATGCCTTATACAATATACCCCTAGCTTCTTTTTATTTACAAAATTGCCATTGTGATAATAACCATTGGATTATCCCATCCTATGTCTATAAGAGTGTTCTTTAGTTTTTCGGTTATTTGAGGTTTTCCCTTGAGTCTGCCTCTATATAGAGGGAGGTTTAGGGAAAAACCGCAAAAAAATGAAAACCTAAGAAACACTCTGGTAGTCATTCATCTGGACAATATCCGTTTGTGCATACAAGTAATTAAGTTGTTTTTCGGCTTTTATGCACGTGTGCATTATGCATTCGTGCATATGCACGAGTGCATATTACAATTTATTTGTATGCACAAGTACATACCGTCCAGATGAAGGGTTACCAGGGTATTTCTCAGCTATCCTTAAGGTGGATAAAAAAACTCAATAGTCATGGTTTGGTCATCTGGGAAAAGTCAATGCAATTAGACTTGGAGAAAATTCAATTGTGTCGATTTGGGGATACTATATATTTTTCCAAATGAAATCGATCTTTTGAACAAAACGGCAAGACTTTGTCTTAGGCGTCAACCCAATGTGCTTTTAGCCAAATTCCGTCGTTAGAGGGACTTTTTTCTTCTGTTTTCAGATGCACCTTATATTCTCTAATATCCTAGAGCACAACTTAAAACTTAGCGTATGCACCTTTTAGGCTTTTATACCCCACAAAAAAATATTTAAAAAAAATCAATTAAGTAGATGCATAGGACTCCCTACGAGACTAGTTGTACAGAACAATTCGAAGTAGAACTATTTTATCAAAAGACAATTCAAAACTTTCTCTAAACTTTTACTATGTTTTTTCTTCTATTTTATTGTTACTAAACATTATACAAACAACCAAGCTTTATTTAAAAACACAGTATTTAAACTCAAAGCTCTATTGTTTTTTACTTTTTGAGAGAGTACCATCATCACCATGGCTAGCTAGCTAATTTATTGTCAACTGCTCTCTGAAGTGAACTTAATGCTTAGGCCATGACCAATAATACAAGAGCTTAAATTCTGTCGACATGCCCATAACTTTTCTTTTGAAATTAGCATTTAGAATATCTTCAACATACCTTATATTTTCTTCTTTTTCTTTTAAAATTAGAGATTTTTTTTTCTTCATAATCTCTCTCTCTTTTTTTTCTTTCTATTTTAGTAGAGACTTTAACACAGTTGTTGAAACAAATATTTTTTAAAAGTTCCTAAAAACATAATTGTTAGAGATGCTCTTACTGTAACACCCTGAATTTTGGGATTGGGTGAGAAGTTGACCTTTTCCCAAAGTTCAAGGGGGTATAATGTAACTTGGGCTATATATATAGAAATCAAATCTGAGATATTTTTAATATCTCATTTGATCAGATCTTGTTTTGGAGAAGCCAGAGAAGAAGGAGAAGGCAGGAGAGAAGCTTTGTTTTGGGTCGATCGTTTCAGGCAAATCGAGGTACGAATCTAGCTTAATGCTTTGATCTAAATGCTTTTAGCCGTGTAGAATCTCGTTGTGAAGGTTTTGAACCGTTCCATTTTGAGATCTGAGTATTTTCTCATTTGGATCTGGGTTGAATCTGGGTTCTGCATCGCTGTTCTTGATGAACAAGGCGATGGTCGATCGACCGGAGGTCGTTCGACCGGACTGGTGTTCGACCGAAGGGTTGATTCGACCGGACTGGTGTTCGACCGAAGGGTTGATTCGACCGGATGGTCCTTCGACCGGTGTTGCCTGTTCGACCGGGGTAGTGTTGGACCGGGGAGGTGTTCGACCGGGGTGGTGTTCGACCGGTTGTTGCCTTTGACCGGATTAGGTTCTGTTAAGTTGTTAGCTTCTGTGTCTTTGAGTCCTATTCAAGTAACGAGAGGTTTATCTGTATTTCGACTTACCGATTCTTTCGGTGTTATCATAGGTAGCGCTCGTTAAGAAGAAGGAAACAGAGGTGAGTTCCTACTATCATTTTAAACGGTATACATATCAAAAGTTACCTTTTTGATCTCATCTTATTTTTAAACGTAAAATGATGTTTTACCTGTGCGTTTATGCGAAAGAAATATTCAAAGGATCTTCTTTTAAATGATTTTCATTCTTACAGGAAATTGAACTGGGAATAGCATTTTGTTTATAAAAATGTGTTTGTAACCATATGTTTATTTATGGTTGGTCACATACGTTGTTGTGACGAGTCCTTACCATTTCTAGTGGATCCATAGGTTTTGGAGTAGACTGTATTATTAGGATGTTACATTCCCCAGAATTGTAGCTATGGATCACTTGTTCCTCGGGGGCAACTTGGTACGGTTATGTGAGGCCGGATACTAGCCATGGTTCATAGTGATCCTAGCGAAGGAGTATACCTTGGTTTTGCGCTTGGGGCTTGATCTCACGTTGAAGCACGGACTTTGTGATTCGTATCCGCGGACTCCAATTGGTTTAGCTCGTAACTCGGTTTGTTGGCCTAACTTTGTGTTTCGCCACAATCCTTGGTAAAATGTTTTGCTTCGGTCCTTTTATGGCATGTTTATAACGAAAAGCCCGTTTGTGGCAAGGACCTATTGTGTAAACTTAATGTCTTTGGAAATGTTATCTTGATGCAAATGTTTTATCTTTTGAGCTTCATAAACTGTATGTTCTCACCAGGCTTTAAGTCTGACACTTTTTCTCAAATGATATGTGTATCAGGTTTCCATTAGCGGTGGGTTGCCGGGGTTTTTGGAGAGACGAGTTTTGAGTCTCGAGGTTTTTGGAATTGATTAGTATTATTGTTGGGCATTGTTAAGTCCCATTCTTTTGATGAAATCCTTGTATAGGATTGTATAGTCTTAAGGACTAATCCCATTTATGGGAAGTTAATGGAATTGCTTACGTCATATTGTCAGATTTCCAGGTTTTAATTTACTCTGATTTTCGAGGTGTTACAAGTTGGTATCAGAGCTCTAGTTTAAGCGAACTAGGCATGAATGTAAGATGTCTAGACTTAGACTGCGTATGCTAAGAATTGATCCGCGAGATTTGGGTAGAGCTCCTAAGATGGGTTAGTCTTAGAGTCAACGGAAAGTACGTTTATCAAGCGTTGTAGTAGTGGTGACAAGAATCATTATGTGTTGTATGTTCATAATTTCACTTAGCTAATGTTATTATGAGGATATTGTACGTAAGAGTCCTTGAATTGCTATTAATATGGCATTTGGTAATGTGGTAGTACGTTTTCTTTCGTGTTTTTCTATCTTTTCTTATCTCTTCCACTGCTCTGTGTAGCAGTTCAGAATGGTAGGTACGCGTGGGAGACCGCGTGCTCGTGTCGATGGTCAGGAAGCGACAGCCTCTACAGCGGGTCAGCCGGAAGGAGTTGAGGTTATCGTTCGACCACCCGTTCAGCAAGTACTAGGTGGGGGGCCAGAGGTCATTCCGAGAGTAGACCTGGCTTCGTCCCACCCAGTAATCGGGGATGCTAATCCCCAGTCAGAGTTGCTGGCCAGCGTGATGTTGGCAATGAGGGAAGAGATGGCTAAGCAGCAAGAGTTTCTGCTAAAAGCAATGGAGGACCGCGACGTAAACCATCGGAGAAGCGAGACGGTGGTAGAGAACGTCGTATTAGGTTCTGGAGATGATGGTATAAGGGTCACGTCTGTTGAGCGCGGGATTTCTGGTGCTCAGGGGAATAGGAAGGGTTGTTCCTATAAGTCCTTTCTGGGCTGCGGACCGCCAGAATTCTTCGGTTCTGACGACCCGGTGGTGTGCGTTAAGTGGATCCGAGCGGTTGAGCAAGCTTTCGGCTCTTCCGAATGTGGTGATGATCAGAGGGTGCGGTTTGGTACCCAATTGCTGAGGGACACTGCACTCATCTGGTGGAATATCATCCAATCCACTCTATCTCCGGAAGTACTGGCTCAGTTGTCGTGGGCCGAGTTCAAGAAAAAGCTGTTAGAGGAGTTTTGCAACGAGAGGACCATGGACCGAATTGAGAAAGAATTCCGGTCCTTGGTGAAGGGAAGCCTGACGGTGAGGGAGTACACCCGTCAGTTTATGGAGAAACTTGGTCTGGTAGGGCACGCTGCCCCAACAGAGAAAGACAAGATGAAAGCTTATCTCAACGGCTTGCCTGCGGACATGCAATCCATGGTCCATAATTTCAAGGCTTCTAACCTCCGAGAGATGGTAGAGGAAGCTCAATTTATGGAAGAGATGTTCGCGAAGGGCAAATCTGAGAAGGCAGTGGTGGTGCCTGAAAAGAGAAAGTGGGAGAACAGTTCAGTACCTCCCAAGCGGACCCGACCTTTTGTCGGAAACCGCAACTTCAGCAGTTATCAGGAAGCTAAGTGGTGCCCGAGGTGTCGAACCAAGCATCACGGTAACTGTTACAACAATTCTCAAGTTTGCTATAAGTGTGGGAAGCCCGGTCACACTGTCAGAGATTGCACGGTCAGTGGAATCGTCTGTTACGAGTGTAAGGCACCGGGGCATGTAAAGAGAGATTGCCCGAAGCTTGTGTCGGGTAGCGCGCCAGCAAGGAAGGAGAACCCTCCGAAGGTTCAGGGCCGAGCTTTTCAGATGACGGCCGAAGAGGCTAGGGCATCCGCTGATGTGGTATCGGGTACTTTTCTTATAAACTCTGTACCTGCTCGTATTTTATTCGATACGGGTGCTAGTTTCTCTTTCGTATCTGAATTGTTCCGTCAGAAAATTTCTATGCCCACTACTAGTCTTGAGGATGCATTAGTGGTAGAAATAGCAGATGGTAGGCAAGTTCTGATCCATGAAGTTCTGAAGTAGTGTGCTCTTAGCATCGAAGGGAGGGAATTCCCGATCGATCTGCTACCAATGTCAATCGGGGGTTTTGACGTTGTAATCGGTATGGATTGGTTGTCAAACAATCAGGCCGAGTTCGTGTGTTCCAAAAAGATGATTCGACTTCCCAACCCCTCTGGTGAGGTAGTGGTCATCTATGGCGAAAAGAGAAAGGGTGATGTGGCAATAATCACCATGGCAAAAGCACGTAAGTGTTTAGTAAAAGGATGTTCATCCTTCTTAGCCTATGTGATCGATGCCAAGTTAGAGAAGTCCAAGCTGGAAGATGTGAAGATCGTGCAGGAGTATCCAGATGTCTTTCCGGACGACTTGCCCGGGTTGCCGCCCGATCGTCAGGTAGAGTTTCGGATTGACCTTGTGCCAGGCGCTGCACCGATCGCTAAAGCACCTTATCGTTTAGCGCCATCGGAGATGCAAGAGATGGTAGCACAACTCCAAGAACTTTTTGAGAAGGGATTCATAAGACCGAGTTCGTCACCTTG
The DNA here is from genome assembly GCA_023525745.1 of Arctium lappa. Taxonomy (NCBI): domain Eukaryota; kingdom Viridiplantae; phylum Streptophyta; class Magnoliopsida; order Asterales; family Asteraceae; genus Arctium; species Arctium lappa. Next base: position 124,731,478 of record CM042049.1, read on the forward strand.
GGGAGCTCCAGTCTTATTTGTCAAGAAGAAGGATGGCACAATGAGAATGTGCATCGACTATCGTGAGTTGAACAAAGCTACAGTGAAGAACAGGTATCCGCTTCCGAGAATAGACGACTTGTTCGATCAACTTCAAGGAGCGGGTTGTTTCTCCAAAGTCGACTTACGATCAGGCTATCACCAAGTGAAGGTGAGAGAAGAAGATGTTCCGAAGATGGCATTCAGAACGCGTTACGGCCATTACGAATTCCTTGTAATGCCTTTTGGCCTGACGAACGCACCAGCGGTGTTTATGGACTTGATGAATAGAGTGTGCCGACCATTCCTCGACAAGTCGGTCATTGTATTCATTGACGACATACTCGTGTACTCTAAGAGTGAGACAGAGCACGAGCAGCACTTGCGTGAAGTTCTGGAAGTGTTGAGAAAAGAGAGGTTGTACGCCAAGTTTTCCAAGTGCGACTTTTGGCTTAAAGAAGTACAATTTCTGGGGCACGTAGTCACTCGAGACGGAGTGAAAGTAGATCCCTCCAAGATTGAAGCAATGATGAATTGGGAGCCTCCTAAGAGTCCGTCAGAGATCCGAAGTTTCCTGGGTCTGGCGGGATACTACAGGAGATTCATTCAAGACTTTTCCAAGATCGCTTCTTCCTTGACAGTTCTGACTCGAAAGAATGTGAAGTTTGAATGGACCGAAACCCAAGAGAAGGCGTTCCGGATCCTTCAAAAGAAGTTGTGTGAAGCTCCAATCTTGACGTTACCTGAAGGGTCGGAAGATTTCGTGGTGTACAGCGACGCTTCAAAGATGGGATTGGGTTGCGTGTTGATGCAACGAGGCAAGGTAATCGCTTATGCCTCGAGGCAGCTTAAGATACATGAGCAGAATTATCCAACCCATGATCTGGAGTTAGCAGCGGTGGTGTTCGCTTTGAAGCTTTGGCGGCATTACCTCTACGGCACGAAGTGTACTCTTTACACGGATCACAAGAGCCTGAAGTATGTCTTTGGTCAGAAAGAGCTGAATATGAGGCAAAGGCGGTGGCTCGAATTGTTGAAAGACTACGACTGTGAATTGCTTTACCATCCCGGTAAGGCGAACGTGGTGGCCGATGCGCTAAGTCGGAAGGACTATAGCGGGAGTATTCAGGCTACCCATTCAAGAATCGAGCTAGTGTCTAGTCTTGTTGAGAAGATCAAGACATCTCAGATGGAAGCATTGTTGAAAGAGAATCTCAAAGAGGAAGTCATGACAAAACAGCGTTTACTCTTAACGGAAGATAGCCGTGGGGTAAAACTGTTCAGCGGTCGTGTGTGGGTGCCCAAGGTTGGGGGAAACCGTGAGCTGTTGCTAGAAGATGCACACAAGTCCAAGTATTCCATTCACCCGGGAAGTACGAAGATGTACAGGGACTTGAAGTTGCACTATTGGTGGCCGGTGATGAAGCTTGATGTGGCACGTTACGTTGAGCGTTGTGTGACGTGTTCGCAAGTTAAGGCCGAACATCAGAGACCGTATGGGAGTCTTCAGTCCTTAGAGATTCCCGAGTGGAAGTGGGAGCATATCACCATGGACTTCGTGACGAAGTTGCCTAAAACTCTTCGGGGACACGATACCATCTGGGTGATAGTGGATAGATTGACGAAGAGCGCTCACTTTCTGCCTATGCGCGAGACTTTACCGATGGATAAGTTGGCGAAGCTTTATATCGATGAGGTGGTCTCGAGGCATGGAATACCATTGTCGATCGTGTCGGATCGCGACAGTCGGTTCACTTCGAACTTCTGGGATGGATTTCAGAAAGAGCTTGGTACGCGAGTTAAGTTGAGTACGGCTTACCATCCGCAGACCGATGGGCAGAGCGAACGAACAATCCAAACCTTGGAAGACATGTTGAGGTCTTGTGTCATCGATTTCGGGGGTAGTTGGGACTCTCACCTGCCTTTGGTGGAGTTCGCTTACAACAATAGCTACCACTCGAGTATTGGGATGGCACCTTTTGAGGCACTGTATGGGCGAAAGTGTCGGACTCCCGTGTGTTGGCTAGAAGCGGGGGAGAAGCAGTTCGCCGGACCTGAAATCGTGCAAGAGACTGCCGACAAGGTCAAGTGTATTAGAGAGAGGATGAAAGCGGCTCAAGATCGTCAGAAGAGCTATGCCGATAAGAAGAGGCGACCGATGGAATTCCAAGTAGGCGACCGCGTTATGCTTAAGGTATCGCCATGGAAGGGCATCATACGGTTCGGAAAACGTGGGAAGTTGAGTCCTCGTTTCCTCGGACCTTTCAAAGTACTTAAGCGTATAGGGTTGCAGGCCTACCAGTTGGAACTGCCACCGGAGTTGAGTAGAATACACAACACGTTTCATGTCTGCTACCTCCGGAAGTGTTTGGCGGTAGAAGACAGCGTCATTCCCCTCTCAGAGTTAAGGGTTGACGAAGGTAACCGTTGTGTGGAAGAACCCGACGCCATCTTAGAGAGAAAGACTAAGAAGTTGCGTCATAAGGAAGTCACTTTGGTCAAGGTGCAGTGGAAGCATCACCGAGGAGCAAATGTGACTTGGGAATCCGAGGAGGATATGAAGCGTAGATATCCTCATCTCTTTGTATAGTTGGATTTCGGGGACGAAATCATTCCCAAGTTGGGGAGGATTGTAACACCCTGAATTTTGGGATTGGGTGAGAAGTTGACCTTTACCCAAAGTTCAAGGGGGTATAATGTAACTTGGGCTATATATATAGAAATCAAATCTGAGATATTTTTAATATCTCATTTGATCAGATCTTGTTTTGGAGAAGCCAGAGAAGAAGGAGAAGGCAGGAGAGAAGCTTTGTTTTGGGTCGATCGTTTCAGGCAAATCGAGGTACGAATCTAGCTTAATGCTTTGATCTAAATGCTTTTAGCCGTGTAGAATCTCGTTGTGAAGGTTTTGAACCGTTCCATTTTGAGATCTGAGTATTTTCTCATTTGGATCTGGGTTGAATCTGGGTTCTGCATCGCTGTTCTTGATGAACAAGGCGATGGTCGATCGACCGGAGGTCGTTCGACCGGACTGGTGTTCGACCGAAGGGTTGATTCGACCGGACTGGTGTTCGACCGAAGGGTTGATTCGACCGGATGGTCCTTCGACCGGTGTTGCCTGTTCGACCGGGGTAGTGTTGGACCGGGGAGGTGTTCGACCGGGGTGGTGTTCGACCGGTTGTTGCCTTTGACCGGATTAGGTTCTGTTAAGTTGTTAGCTTCTGTGTCTTTGAGTCCTATTCAAGTAACGAGAGGTTTATCTGTATTTCGACTTACCGATTCTTTCGGTGTTATCATAGGTAGCGCTCGTTAAGAAGAAGGAAACAGAGGTGAGTTCCTACTATCATTTTAAACGGTATACATATCAAAAGTTACCTTTTTGATCTCATCTTATTTTTAAACGTAAAATGATGTTTTACCTGTGCGTTTATGCGAAAGAAATATTCAAAGGATCTTCTTTTAAATGATTTTCATTCTTACAGGAAATTGAACTGGGAATAGCATTTTGTTTATAAAAATGTGTTTGTAACCATATGTTTATTTATGGTTGGTCACATACGTTGTTGTGACGAGTCCTTACCATTTATAGTGGATCCATAGGTTTTGGAGTAGACTGTATTATTGGGATGTTACATTCCCCAGAATTGTAGCTATGGATCACTTGTTCCTCGGGGGCAACTTGGTACGGTTATGTGAGGCCGGATACTAGCCATGGTTCATAGTGATCCTAGCGAAGGAGTATACCTTGGTTTTGCGCTTGGGGCTTGATCTCACGTTGAAGCACGGACTTTGTGATTCGTATCCGCGGACTCCAATTGGTTTAGCTCGTAACTCGGTTTGTTGGCCTAACTTTGTGTTTCGCCACAATCCTTGGTAAAATGTTTTGCTTCGGTCCTTTTATGGCATGTTTATAACGAAAAGCCCGTTTGTGGCAAGGACCTATTGTGTAAACTTAATGTCTTTGGAAATGTTATCTTGATGCAAATGTTTTATCTTTTGAGCTTCATAAACTGTATGTTCTCACCAGGCTTTAAGTCTGACACTTTTTCTCAAATGATATGTGTATCAGGTTTCCATTAGCGGTGGGTTGCCGGGGTTTTTGGAGAGACGAGTTTTGAGTCTCGAGGTTTTTGGAATTGATTAGTATTATTGTTGGGCATTGTTAAGTCCCATTCTTTTGATGAAATCCTTGTATAGGATTGTATAGTCTTAAGGACTAATCCCATTTATGGGAAGTTAATGGAATTGCTTACGTCATATTGTCAGATTTCCAAGTTTTAATTTACTCTGATTTTCGAGGTGTTACACTTACTATTTATATTTTCATAATAACCGTAAAACTCGTGAAGATTTAATTAAAAACCCCAATCTTTGTGCTTACGTTAACGTACATAGTGTTTCATTGATGTAATTTTCTTGGTAATGATTTATTGACTAATCTGTTTAGTGTTTGTTGTTCTAATTTCAAATGCCTCATCACCAAGGGTATTAACGATTCAAGCAATTAGCAAGACACACAAGCTTTAGATCATATGCTCGAGTTTTTCAATTACAATAAAATTGAATTAATTTATAGGATGTTTAAAATGTTTACACACTTCATAGTACTTAGGTTTACAAGCCTAAACTATAAAGTTTACAACGGGTTTTTAGAACGTTTTTATGTGTTTTAAAAAGTTTTTACGATTTTATAATAAAGTGTCGTATTAGTTATTTTATAGAACAATTTTGAGAAATGTTCTATAAACTATCTTTTTATTCGACACTTATGGTGTCAAAATATCTAACATGACACTTTATTTTAAGTAGGTCCTAAAAAACTTATTAAAACGCTAAAAAAAGTCATAAAAACCTATTGTAAGACCTTTAGATAGAATGTTATTTGTTTGGTACTAGAAACTTAAGTTGTATAAAGTATTTTATTATGACGCTTAAACATTAATTTAGGTGTCCTATAAACCTATGTTGTTGTAATTAATGTTAGCTCGAAATCAAAATGACGCTATTAACTAGTAAATTAATTTTGTCAAATTCAATCCAATCCTGTCATCTTGTCTTTTTAGTCATGCCCAATTATATCATGTCCATTCCAATTCAATTCAATCATGCATATATATAAATCACTGCCTAAAAAGACAGCATATATCTACAGGGTCGTGCAACAGGGTGTGCAATGGTGTTCAAGTGTACAGGGCCCCCAAAATACTTGGGGCCCAAAAATTTGTTTAGTTTTAATTATATATTACATATACATATATATATATATATATATATATATATATATATATAGAGAGAGAGAGAGAGAGAGAGAGACTTGAGATCATGTGAGACCAAACTATTTCCGTGAGACCACAAAAATAACACTAAATCTTCACAGCAAAAGACTGTGAAGGTATTGTAAAGGTAAACCGTCACAGTGTTTTTGTTGTGAAGGTTTGCTGTTTTTTAAGCCCAATCAATTTTGTTTATTAGGTTTTATTTTTAGGGCCCAATCCATAGATATGTCTCCCTTATCTTTACTCGGCCGATTAAACAAAACTGAAGCGATTCCTCTAATCCTCTTTTTTTTCTAAATTGACGATTAAGATTTTGAATTCTTTCAATCATGATTCAATCCTTCTCGTCTTCTTCGCTTTTTCTTCCAATGGCAACTACAACAAGATTTGAAGTAAGATTTCTTTCTACAACGGCTAATTTTGTTCGACTGTTCGGTTTTTACAAGTTACAAACGGCCAGATTCCTAAAAAATCAACTATAAAACCGGTTTAATTTCTGATTTGTTTTCTGATTCTGAATTTATTATTTGTGTTCCTGAATTTCTTGATTGGGTTAATTGGTTTAATTTATTATTTGTTTGATTGTTCACTGTTTGCTACTTGTTAATTTGTTTTAGTAGTATTTCATCATGTTTTCTAGAGTTAGAAACATGATTCTAGATGTCAAAAACGTAAAAAGAAAAAGAGAATTGAGGAGATGATTTTGTCTCAAAAATGAGCTAAAGTTACTAATAATGCTAATGATGTTATTGATATTGATGATGCCTTTATTAATTTTAATATATTTGATCCAAGAAATTGGGATTCTTTGGATTCTAAAATGATTGATATGTTAGTTGCAAATGGTCCTAAAAGAGATTTATCTATTAAAAAAGGTCCTAAAGATAAACATTTTGTTTTATTTATTACTTATGTATCAAACAATAGTTTTAATATAAATGTAACAAGGCCTCCAAAATGATTGAAACTGCCTTGATTATCTGGATAGAATAAGTTTTGCGAGCTTTCAATTCCAGCCCTAAAATGACAAGTGAGGCGAGGAACTCATACTTATGTCATAAAGTTTTAAATAATTTTTATAAAAGATAAAAATAATAATTCTGTTTTTGGGTTCTACACTATTGAATATACCTATGGCTTGTGCATTTATGAGTTGTTTCTGTAATTGTTTTTTTTATTTATTGTAACTTTATGTTGATTTTAAATATATAGTCATTGGTTTAGATGACAAGAATTAAGTGTGTGAGAAATAGAGAAATGATCGCAGTCTTTTATCTGGTCAACATTTACGACTTTGACAGTGAAAAACTGAATAATTCGATCGGTCGCACGGTATGCGGAAGATAGAGAGGTGGTCTGTAACTTTTACAAATAGGCGACAAAAAGGTTCATATGTGAACCCGTGTGATTCACATATGAACTATTTAACTAATCACACGACTTCATATGTGAATCAGTTAAATAATTCATGTCAATCACAATGGTTCATATCATATGTGAATCAAACGAGTTCATATATGAACCCGTTTGCCATCTATTTGACATGAAACTACCTCCTTATTTTCCGCATAACCGTAAATTGTGACATGTCAAAGCCATAAATTTTGACCGGTCAAAGCCGCAATTATTGACCAATCTTGACCATACAAAGGGCTAAGATCACTTATCAACTTCTCACACATTTAACACTTCTCATTTGAACATCTCCCTATATATATATATATATATAGGACGATAATCAAATGAGAACCAAAAATAGGTTGAGAACCGTGAAAACCAATCTAAACCATTGATTAATTTTAATCCATGGTCATTAAAGGCAATGGCAATTTTAAAATAAATTAGAAGTGAAACAACTTTTAATTAAAACCATATGATCAAAACCAAATTACGGCTTAGATCGGTTCTCATGGTTTTTAATATTTTTTTGGTTCTCACATGATTTAACCCCTATATATATATATATATATGCGAAAGATCATATGAGAAGTTGAGCTAATGGCGAGAAGCGTGAGAAGTGGATCTGAACCGTTAACTCAACTTCTCACCATTAACTCAACTTCTCATATGAGATGCACCGGATCAATTCTTTTCTAAGCCGCAATTCATAGGACGACTTAAGATTAAAAGAGATCAACAATTCAGATCCACTTCTCACCATTAACTTAACTTCTCACACATTTCTTCGAATATATATATATAGGGAGAGGTTCATTTGAGAAATGGTAAATATATGAGAAATAGAGAAGTAATCTTAGTCATTCATCTGGTCAACATTTACGGCTTTGACCGCAAAGCACCGGATAATTCCTTGTATGGTCTATAGAAGATAGAGGGGTAATTTCGTAAAATACACGGGATGGGTTCATATATGAATCTGTATGAATCACAAAGATCCATATATGAATCTGTTAATTAGTTCAACTGATTCATACATGAATCTTTGTGATTCACAAAGGTTCATATATGAATCAGTTAAAAGAGTTCAGTTGTGAATTGCACTAGTTCATATATGAACATATAGTTCATATGTGAATTATACATGTTCATATATGAACACAACCCGTGTGTTTTGTAAAATTTACGAAATTGTCCTTCTATTTTTGGGATAGCCGCAACTTTTGACCAGTCAAAGCCGCAACTTTTGACCGGTCAAAGCCGCAATATTTGACTAGTCAAATCCGATCTTGACCATATGAATGACTAGGATTACTTCTTTATTTCTCATATATATATATATATATATATATATATATATATAGTGTTTGGTTCATTTGAGAAATGGTAAATATATGAGAAATAAAGAAGTAATCCTAGCCATTCATATGGTCAAGATCGGATTTGACTAGTCAAATATTGCGGCTTTGACCGGTCAAAAGTTGCGGCTTTGACCGGTCAAAAGTTGCGGCTATCCCAAAAATAGAAGAACAATTTCGTAAGTTTTACAAAACACACGGGCTGTGTTCATATATAAACATGTATAATTCACATATGAACTATATGTTCATATATGAACCAGTACAATTCACAACTGAACTCTTTTAACTGATTCATATATGAACCTTTGTGATTCATATATGAATCAGTTGAACTAACTAACAGATTCATATATGAACCTTTGAGATTCATATATGAATCTGTATGAATCACAAATATTCATATATGAACCTTTGTGATTAATTGAGATTCATATATGAACCTTTGAGATTCATATATGAATCTGTATGAATCACAAATATTCATATATGAACCTTTGTGATTAATTGAGATTCATATATGAACTCATCCCGTGTATTTTACGAAATTACCCCTCTACCTTCTATAGAGCACACAAGAAATTATCTGGTGCTTCGTGGTCAAAGCCGCAAATGTTGACCAGATGAAAGGCTAAGATTACTTCTCTATTTCTCATATATTTACCATTTCTCAAATGAAGGGGCAGGTTCAAACGATAAGCTAAACATTTTGCGAGAATGCGAGAAGTGTTTAATCATATATGATACACAAGTTTAATCGCATATGATTAAACACATGTTATATTGGCAATACATAGACGTTTAATCATATATGATTAAGCACACCCACATGTCTTGATATCATATATGATTAAGCACTTCTCGCCTTCTCGCAAAATGTTTAACTTCTCGCATGATTCTTCCTCTCTCTCTCTCTCTCTCTCTCTCTCTCTCTCTCTCTCTCTATATATATATATATATATATATATATATATAAGCGAAAAATCGTGTGAGAAGTTGAGGTTAACGTGGGAAGTGTATCTGAACGGTTGATCATTTTTAATCAAATGCCCTACCATGAATTGCGGCTTAGAAAAGAAGTGATTCGATGCATATCGGTGCATCTCATCATAATGTGCATCCGTTACTCATCCAATGGTTGATAACCACTTTTCAGGCTTCTCACGTTAATCTCAACTTCTCAACGGAACACGCTCCTATATATATAGTCCTTGCCATATTGTATGTAAATATTACAATAAATAATACATAATTCAATATTCTAATTATATAGTGATTATATTAACAGTTAATTTCCAACTAAACGAAGCCACAAATACTGAACCAAGTTCAATCGAGATCTAAATTGGGTTAAGAATTTTTGAAAATTTATGTTTCTAATTATGATAATAAAAAAGGTATTTGTGACATCTCCCTTTTTTTTGAATGGCAATCAAATAACCAACCAACAAACAAAGTTCAACCAAGGTACCAAGCCCGGAATACAACCAAAAAACACACAGCCAATACCAAGAGAGCAAGATCACGAACCCAAAAAAAAACAAGCACAAAAGTGCACAGAACCTGTTGGTTTGCAAGCCGCAAACCATACAGCCGAGGCAAACAGCCCCTGCCTAAAATCAGCCAAGTATCATTCAACATATCACGAACAACACCCACGAACTGAAGCAATTATAGACCATCTACGTCTGGATCTTCTGCCATAAACTGACCTGACTCACGACAATCATAAGGAGATTTTAATTATCATCATTGCTCAATCAACATTTATTTAGGTTCAAACATGTTTCAGTTAGCTTCATTTTGCTTTTCTTTGTTTTTGATCTTTTTAAATGAATGTTAGGTAATAAAGGGTGAGTCTACTTTAATAAGAGTTTTGAAAGAGTGTTATATAGGGTTAGTTTCAAAATTGATAAGTTAGGTTAGGGACCCATTAATTATGCTTTGTTTTAGGGTGTAATTTAATAAATGTAATTACTATATATGTAAAGAATGTTAGGGTTATGGATTTTAAAGAATTTAAAGTGTAAGGGGTTATTTATCATGTGCTTGTTAGGTAAGTGATTATCAACAACAATTACTATTTTTACTTACATTATCAACTAACATTCTCTCCTATGGTAAGCGCTTATCGGGTAAGTCTTTTCCATTACTTATCAGGTAATATTTTTGTTCTTGATATGTTCCTTACTAGATAAGATTTTCGATTCTTACCATACTCAGTAAGGTCGATGACCCTTGTTTTAAGTGGAAGTTGCAGGTGGGTGTTGATGGGGATGGAGTAACCAGAGCAAAGATCGAAGAGCCTTTCTTTCTTTTTTTTTTTTTGCAAAAAATGGTTGATGGTCCATGTGTTAAATTTTACAGCGACAAGATCGTGGGTTATTTACATTCTCGATTCCACGACAATTCTCATGGGAAACTCCATTGTTCATGATTCATTCTCGGCACATACACACACATGTTTGGCCCCTATGATTTGGTCCATGGGTGTTTTTTTGGTACACACATGTTTGTCCCGATGGCCGACGATGGAGTTTGGCCCCTGTGGTTTGGCCTTTGTATATAATATGGAGATGGACGATGGGGTTTTCGAGTTTTAAGTCCTTGGAGATGGATGATGTGATTTGGTTTAAATCATTCAAAGGATAAAAAGATGGCCATTGTCCTTGTGATTTGGTCCATGTGTTAATATATAGTTAATTATATAGTTGGCCCTATAATTTTATGGTTTTAACAAAAATAAGGAAAACCAAAAAAATTTGTTAAAAGAGAGGGAGAACGAGGTTGGACGATTTTACCCCTAACTCTAATGGATATTTTTAATAGCGTTGGTGGTCAGGCCTCATTTTCAAAGCAAAATCAAAACCAGGAGAACGAAAACTTGACTTATTAAAGTTTAGGCCCCATTTTCAAATAAACCACTAAACCTTAGGGATCAAAAGTAAAGTTTACTCTTTACATTATTATACCAAAGTTTGATAATCAAGTTTTGAAATTTACATTATTATCCTCAAGTTTGTGAAATTAGGAATAAAATGGCGACGAGTTTCTTTGGTAGAGCAAACTTCCATCATATATTACTATTTTTTTACAGCAAAAAACCGATTTATTACCATTCTATATTCCTATTAGATAATTGGTTTAAATTAACCAAAATAAAAATTACATATATATATATATATGTATATATATATGTATATCTCAATCTTGAAATAAATACTAAAAACGTTAATGTTCGTAAATAAAAGACTTTTAAATTAGTGTTTTGATAATTTTACATAATAATGTAATAAATATTACTATTGTTCAGTGATTATTTAAAAACAATCCAATAACACATGACGTAAATATATAAAACATTCAATTTATGTTGTACATTTTAAATGCCACTCGTTATAATGGGTTTTACATCAGTATTTGTTTACTAGATCTCTTTCATAATGTTGTTTTCCGATGACTTTTATAAGCTTAATTTTATTTTTTCCAGAGGGAGGTTTGAATGGTTGTGGTTGGTATCACTAGGGGTTAGCATCGGAACTGGGTACCCGCTTTTGGAACCGGAACCGCTCTAGAACTGCCGGTTTCGGAACCGGAACCGATGGTTCTGGTTCCTAAAATACGGAACCGATTAAAACTGATTCTACTTCTGGTTCTCATTTTTTTGGAACCGATACCCGTTGGGTACCCGCCGGAACCAGTTCCAGGACCGGGTACCCAGTCCCGCTGGGTACCCAGAACCGGAACCGACGGGTACCCGCTGTTTTTTTATAATTATTTTATATGTTTAAAAAAATTATTACCATTTAGGGTTCCTTTTCTTTCACGATTCTCAAATTCACATTACAATTACACACTTTCAATTGTATATGGCTGCTCCCGCCTCCCACATCACGATTATTTGACGTGAAAAATGTAATGAAAGTCGTTTTATTACAGTCAAGACTCGAGAGTGTCTAATTTGTTTATGTAATAGTTAGTTTTTGTCCGATTAGTTTTCACCATTTGTTGTATTTATTACTTTAAGTTGGTATTTTGTTGTTTGCACTAGACTTAAAAATTTAAAATTACCTTTTTATCGTATTAAATGTTAAAATTTTAAAAAAAAATTGTAACCGGGTACCCGGAACCGGAACCGGTTACCAGCGGTTCCGGATCCAAAAAATAGAGAACCGATGCAAGCGGTTCCGGTTCCTTCATCCCAGGAACCACCGGTTCCATGAAATATAGGCGGGTAACCGGTTATGTTCACCCCTAGGTATCACCTCAATACCGTTAGGGATGAAATTGTCGAACTTGTAGTTTAAGGAAAAGATGAACTTTTATAATGTTTGTAACAGATCAAAAATTTGTGGAAATAAATCCACCTAGTGTTAAAAAGTTATGAGAATATGAAACATTGATCAAATAACTGTTTTGCAAAATATATATACTCAAAAAGTTTGATTAATACGAAAAATAAATTGGTATTTCAAAAACTGGTCATCTATTTTTGGCTTTAAAGTAAGTTGTGATATGATTATATAATAAAAACTGAAAATTAAAAATTAAAAAAATCTAAAGGATGTAAAAATTATTATTACAAGTTGGGCCGGATAAGTTTTGGGCCTGTCTTTATTTTATTAACATTGGATTGGACCTAGCCATTATTTTCTAACCTTATTTTAAATGACTACAAAACCCCATTTGAATGATGATCAATCCAGATGCCAAACTTTAAATAATACGATGATTACTTTTATAGTAACCATTTTTATTTTGCTTACACTCACACAAAACTTCTTAATCATTATGCATCTAATTGCTTAGAAATTATAGAGTGTAACATCCTAAATTGGGTAAACCTGAGTAATCAATAACCTGTCAAATCAATCCCAAAGTATCATCTTGAAACGGGGAATAAGGTTATACCATTTACAAAACAACTCAATGAAGAATAAAAATCGACAACCTAATAATCTAACTTAGTCAAGAGAGATTAAGGTCGGTTGTCACTATTCTTTCAAAATGTATGTCCACTATCGTCATTGTATTAGTCACTTTATCTCCCAAAAAGACCATCCTTGACCCCTAGGTCGTCCGCTCATTCCCGACGAATCCCACCGCTAGATTGACCTGTTATACATGTCATTTTAAGAAAAAAGTGTTAGGCTAACGCCTAGTGAGATCAAACATTTGTATTTAAAGGTAATTGACAATAAGCGTAAGTAAAATTTAATTTATGATAATGAAAAATAATACATCTTTACCATAAACAGATACCTCTTGGGTTAATAGGTGAGACCCGCTTACTAACACAAGTGACGGAATACAAAAGTAAGTCATTTGACAAGTTAGTAAAACCAATACACATAGAAAGTACACGCAGGGGATGTTAGGCTCGGTGGCTTTAAACTTACACCCACAGAAAGTCAACTTCAACCACAAAGGGTCCTTACGTTGAAATCCTCATCCAATATCGTAATACTTAGCACGTAGGACTTATAACCCAATATGATGCCTAAACGTGACTCGACGTGAGAAACTAATGTCCCAACGTCGGACAAAATGCAACAACAATTATGGGGTCATGACTCCCAAGTGAAACCAACTATGCCACATAGAGTTAATCGACTAACTGATAATCCAACTCTAAAATATACTATCCAAGACATTGACAAATGAAAGTTTTCGCATAATATTGCATAGCTTTACCAAGAGGTTCCAAGTCGACATATGAATCACATACTCATATTCTAACCATTCGGTTCGCTTTAATATTCCAAAACCCTAGTTTTGGATCCCAAGTATTTAAACCAAGGTTATAGTAAAACCAATTCCCATGTACAAACTTATCAACAGTTCAACATAAAAGTTCATCAACCCAATGTTAATTAAATCATGAAGCTAGAGAATAGAAAAGTATAATGTCAAAGCCATATTCACATGTAAACTCAAGATACCCTTTTTCTTTTCTTGAAAATCCTTCCCAAACACATAAAACCCTAGAATCTCCAAAAATTAAAGTTTTGGGTGAAAATGCACCTAAATTAAGGAAGTTAAAATGGAGATGTCTAACAGATTAAAAACAAGATTTTAACATGTATAAAGTTTATAAAAAGAATGAACTCACCTTGTAGGGTTATATTTCAAACCCTAGAATGCCAAGAACTAGAGATGAGACTAAAACTATGAGGAGAGTTGAGTCTTCAACAATGAGTGCTTTAGTAATACCTAGATTATCATTAATGGTCAAGAGATTTGGTTGATGGAAATCATTAATGACAATGGAAGGTTTGAAGATGGAACTTACCAAGTTTTGAGAGAGAAAAACGTAGCCCTAACTTCACAAATCTGATTTCTCTCTTCCAAAAACGAGTTGCACTCAATTAATAACCCTGGGCCCACCAGCGACAATGCCATGCGACTATGCCGAGGGCATAGTCGTTGGTCACAGTCGCCCGTGACCCCACCCCTTCTGTTTGTTTTGTCCGCGAAGCCCGCGATTGTGACACATGCGACTATGCCCTGTGGCATAGTCGTCGGGCATAGTCGCCCCAGACTTATCGGGCGCGACTTCGACCTGAAACGATCCGATTCTTTGACGGGGATTACTTGACCAGGTCTGTGACTCGAATCCAAACATTGGAACATTAGCATATGATTATTAACTGCCCAAACGATCCTTAAATTAACGAAAGTTTTACCCGAAATTACGGGTGTTACATAGATTATCTCTAACATAATCTATAAAAAAATTAAAATGGAGAATGAAATTTTAAAATTTCTAAAACAAAAATATCTTCAATTTCACAAATTTTACTTTTTGGACATTACAACATTGATTATATTATTTAAATATTTTATTTGTCTAATAATAATATATTATTTTTCTCTCTAAAATATTAATTTCAAAATTTTTGATAGTTGGGAATATATTAAAAGAATATTTTTCTCTCTTTATAATGAATGTTGGAGAGTTCTTCATAATTAAAGAATTTCACACTCTCTTCTATTTTAGAGTATGGTTTTGGAGAATCTATTGGAACAAAACCATGTCCAAAATCTTCATTTTTCTCAATTTTGGAAAATATGTTAGATATGCTCTCAGAGTTCCAAGGTTTTATTTAAATTGAAAATAGATATTTTTTTCGTCTCAAAATAAGTATCCACGTTTTCTATTCATATTTATCTTAAAATAACTGTTTACGTTTCTATTTATATATGTCCCAAGATAAGCGTCCATTTTCAAAAATAGATAAATAAGTTTTCAAATCTATGTTTAATTAATACATAAATATTTAAAAATTGATAAGATAAATACATATACATTAGTTAAGGGTAAAGTAGATATTTGATTAACTAAAAAATAATATATATATATATATATATATATATATAGGGGTGGGTTCAAACGAGAACATAGTGTATTTAAAAGAATAAAGGGGTAGATCTCGGCCCTTGATTAGATTAAATTAGTGGTTGAAATTAATCATGGCATTTTATGTAATTAATGACAACAAAATACCCTTTAAAATATGTTGGTAAATGACTTTAGGGGCAAAATTGGAATTTTTTTAATGATATCAATTAGGTGATTTTTTAGGGATGTGATGATCATATCAAATCAAAAAAGAAATCCCTTCCTAATTTATCTCAACGTGTCTCAATCTTTCCCCATTTGTCTGAAAATAAATTCAAAATTCGTTTATCATGGTAATCACAAGTGATTCGCTGTTATAATTCATTCAAAATTGGTTTATGATGTTAATCACAAGTGATCTGCTGGTATAATGAATTCAAAATTCGTTTATCATGGTAATCACAAGTGATTCGCTGCTATAATTCATTCAAAATTGGTTTATCATGTTAATCACAAGTGATCTACTGGTATAATGAATTCAAAATTCGTTTATCATGGTAATCACAAGTGATTCGTTGCTATAATGAATTCAAAATTGGTTTATCATGTTAATCACAAGTGATCTGCTGGTATAATGAATTCAAAATTCGTTTATCATGGTAATCATAAGTGATTCACTGTTATAATGAATTCAAAATTGGTTTATCATGTTAATCACAAGTGATCTGCTGGTATAATGAATTCAAAATTCGTTTATCATTGTAATCACAAGTGATCCCTGATATAATGAATTCAAAATTGGTTTATATGTGACATGTATTGATTTTATGGAATACAATTATAAAATCACGAATGTTTTTGTCTCTATAACTAGTATGCACGTAAATCACAAGTGATGTGCTGAATACAATAGTATCAGCAGTCTTCATACACTGGTACTGTTTTAAATCATATATGATTCTTATCAAATCATAGCCAATAGAAAGATAACAGTACCTTATTGAATAACCATGACATTCAAAAATCACATATGATTCAAACAGTCGTCGTAGATTTATCATTCACTCATACATGATCGTTTTATAAAAATATGAAGAGGGTAATACCAATAAACAACACAAAAGATGAATAAGACATGGAAAAATCAAATTAATGAACGAATAATACCAATTCCAAACAACTAAACTCCAATAAGTGAAAAAATGTTCAACGAAAACAAATCATCCCTAAAAATGGTAAAACGACAAACCAATAGTCTAACTTAATCAATCACCTGATGAACCAATAACCATTGCCATCAATCATCGAATCTGTCGGACATGAAACTTTTAAACGATTTACCTTCAACATCTTCTAGCACTTCATCTCTCATACAAGTGTGGTTCATTGCCGAGTTCACTTCTTTGTCTCCAAGGTTGACATGATTTGCAGGAACGAACTCCATGGTGGGTGTATTCGCAACCTTCATGGTCACAGTTTCCATTGTCGGTGTATTCACAGCCTCCATTGTCGGTTCAATCAAATCCTCCATGGTCGAGACTGATAAAGTGTCACCATCAACCACATTTGATTCTATGACAGGCTCCATGGTCGAAGGTAAAAAGCTTGAAAAATCTAATCTTATTCTTCAATTTGATCTGGGATCCTTCACCTGCGTCAAATGGAATCAAATAGCTTGTCAAAAAAAATATCGGGAATTGGTTGTTATTGAGTAGACGATTCATTTCAATTTTGATTGGGATTCAATTTGGATTGGGATGAAATTCAGAATCGCATGATTTTAGGATGGGTGATATACATTCCTAAATTATCCAGAATGAAATATGAAGTTTTTACCCTTTTTAAAATACTTTTTAATTAAAATAAATAATGAGTAATTAATGAATTATGATTGGTCCATAACTATTCCTTTATTCTTTTAAACTGATACTATTCTCGTATGATCATCCCTCCCTCTCTCTCTCTCTCTAAATATATATATATATATAGAGAGAGAGAGAGAGGGGGGGAGGGGGGGGAGAGGGGAAAGTTCAAATGAAAACTCAATTTTCATTGCGTATGTGAGGACAAATCTCAGTCACTCCATCTCTATTGATCCAACAACTCATATCAAATAGAGTTTTTAATTTTAAATAATGCTTAGGGGTAAAAATGGAAGATAATTTAAACTCACGTCTATCATATTTGACTTTTTATTTTATTTTTTAATTAAAAACTTTTACCCAATTAAAGTTTAAAATAAATTATCTAAAAAATTACTAATATTTTAATCAAACAAATTATATAAAAAAACGAGAATTCCGTGCTCTTCGATATGACATCCATCTCGATATAGTTTTTTTTTTGTTTTAACCGTTTTTTTACATGAAATGATATATATGTGTTATATTCATTATTAATATTTATGTACGTTCAAGTCTGTACAACACATCGACATCGTAAGTATGTAACTCGACATCACCTTCTTCAACACTTTATTCAACGTCGTAAAGCATCACGTTTCTTCAGCACCGTAACCCAACACTCATCAAGACGAATCGAGAATCTATCGAGTAATTATGTTGTGAACCGGGGAACAAAAGAGAGTGTGTCACGTCTTCACATATTGGTCATTCATATATTATTCATCATGAATAATGTATCATTTAGGATGTATACAACATTCAGTGTGAATAATTCACAATTCATGAATTCGTGTATTATTCATCATGAATGTTTTGTAATTCTTTCTGAATATTGTATTATTCATCATGAATAATGAATGAACGTTCACATTTGTTATTCATACTGAATGTGGGACATCCGGAGATGTGTGTACATTTTCATAATTAATTAAACCAATTTACGGTTGTGAATTGGAAAACAAAAGAGAGTGTGTCATGTGTCTACACATTCATGGGTCATTCATATATTATTCATCATGAATAATGTATCATTCAGGATGAATAATACAACATTCAGGGTGAATAATGCACGATTCGTGATAAATAATACATGAATCATGAATTCGTGTATTATTCATCCTGAATGTTGTATTATTCATTCTGAATACTGTATTATTCATCATGAATAGTAAATGAACGTTCACCTTTGTTATTCATACTGAATGTGGACACCTTAGGACGTGTATGTATATTCATAATAATGAATATAACACATATATAGAATTTCACGTAAAAAACGGTTAAAACGAGAAAAAAAAAACTATATCGAGATAGATGTCATATCGAAGAGTACGAAATTCTCGTTTTTTTGGTGTAATTTGTTTGATTAAAATATTAGTAATTTTTATGATAATTTATTTTAAAGTTTAATGGGTAAATTTTTTTTAATTAAAAAAATAAAATAAAAAGTCAAACAAGGTATACGCTGATTTAAATTTTCAATTTTGTACTTAATCACTTCTCAATTAACCTTATTTTGTATTAACCATTGATTAATTTTGTAAGTTTTGATCAATTGTTAAAATTTGTCCTCATATACACAATGAAAGATGAGTTTTCATTTAAACCCACCCCTATATATATATATATATATATATATATATATTGTTACGAGATTTATATGAACTTAATCTCTTGGACTGTTATCTAACGGTGAATAGTGCAAGTATACACTTATCAATCCGTTGTCGTTTAACAACTAATTTGACAGAAATTAATTTCTTTAAAAAAGAAGAAGGGTGTAGGGATCCGTTAAGATTTTTGACAATTAAATCAAGTGAAATGTCATAATTAATATATACAACCATTAGCTTTTCTAAGGCACTCTTTCAAGATTGAGAAAGGCTCGCATCCATAGACTTGATTCTAATGTTTCCAAAATAGAAAAAGTCTAGGCAATGGCACAATCTATTCCTTGTATAAGTTATATGGAATGAAAACGAGTTTTCTCATATCTAAATAACTCTCTCGAGTATATCTCCATATCATTCAAGTTGACATGTCACGACGACTTATCTCTAAGTCCATCACACTTTAATCATTTTCAACAATGATCAAATTGTTAGGAAATGAATTTTATAAAAATAACCTTGAATGAATGATTGGAAATTATTGTTAATCAATAATTTACACCATCAAAAATTGGTTTTAATCTTAACTTTACCCCACACTCAATCTAAGGCTGTTAGCCTATCATCGCTTGGGATCATTGCATTTTTTAAAAAGAAGAGAATACGACTAAAAATAAAAACTACCCTTTGTTCTCAACTCTTCTCACCTCCTGGGCGAGACAAGCTACCTTTAGCTAGGAGCCTCACAGTCAGGCAGACTTATACCATTACGCTCACGAGTCCTTGGTGGTCTCTATTATGGAACCAGTGGCTTCATCCTAAGATGGGTTACTGTAAATTACAAAGATTAAATGAAAAGAACGATGGTAGATTAAATATTACACAAATTATAAATAACGATGACGTAATAAGGCGAACAATTAAAATGCGATAAAATAAAGACGTAAAATTAAAGTGTAATAATTAAAAGAGACGTAATAAAGCAGATAAGAAATACTGAAAGTTAAATGTTTTATATAAAATTAAACTAGTCTTCCAATTTTCTCCCAATGATTGGAGAATAAAAATATACTTAGAAAGGATTTTTAGAGGTGATGGGAGATAATGTGTGATTTACAAAGACTTTTTATAACCAACAAAATAGAGGATAATGCTATTGCACAAAGGATAAAACAAAATGATCTCATGACAAATATCTTCCAAGACTTCCACTAGCTAATGCAAGATTGGAGGAATATTCTAGGAATATTCTATAAATCTTGAGACGATATCAAGCTTCAGCAAGTTGTTATCCCTATGTTTTTCGAAACAAAAACGTCTAGAAACCAATCTGCAAGCCACAAAAACAACATAAAACCAATGATTCAATGTCCAAGTATAAGGATATGAGTTTTGCTCAAAGGGTCTTGATTAATTAAATATTCGTTTGCAAAAAGTTGAGGTATGCGTTTAAAAATAGAGCATTTAAGTAGTAAAATGAACGAATATCGTATATATATATATATATTATATTATAAAGATGGCATAAAAAAACTTTTAAAAACAAGTCTTAAAGCTTAATGTACCGCTATTTAATGCTAATTACTTAAAAAACAACCATAAAAGTTGTATGTACTACATTTAATATTATTCATTAATTTTCAATCATTATTTCTAACCATTTTAACTCCCCTAAAATCATTTTCCACTTTAACTCCCCAAAATAACTCTCAGCATATTTTAGATATAAAAAATCTAAAATATAATTAAAAAATCTTACAGAATATTTTATAAAAAAATTATATTATTAAACCAAAATAAATTACATTATATTATTAAGTCTAAATTAAACAGATTTATATAAAAAAATCATTATCACTCTCTCACAACCATCCAAAATCGTAATGTAAATCGACAAAAAACAGAAAATAAAATGAAACATTAAAATCGTGATGTATCTAGCTGCATTGCGCGAGTACACTTCTAGTATATATATATATATATATATATATATATATATGTGTGTGTGTGTGTGTTTAAAATTGTGTGTCATTTCTATTATAAACACTTAGGGGGCGTTTGGTTCACATAATGAAATTTAATGGAATTGGAATCCATCGAAAAAATTTGACTTTGAATAAATTGGAATGAAATCTGATGGAATTTGACCATGCGTTTGGTTGGTAGGAATTTAATTCCTTCACTTAAACCAAATAATGATGAATTCTTTAAGGTGTGAAATTCAATGGAATTGGAAAAGTTTCATCGCTTTCATTCCGCGAACTAAACGTGCGTTTGGAATTTGGTCTATGAAATTGGTCATTCCAATTCCTTCAAATTACATCCAATTTCATGAACCAAACGGCCCCTTAGTTTAAGAGGAAGGAAGTAAATGGAAAATTAATCTGTTATAAACTACATTACTGATGTTTAAACTGGACCTACAACCAAGATTACAATATAACAAACATGTAACCAATTAAATGACACCTTAATCATCAAAAATACCAAAGTTAACTGATTAAAGTTATCCAAATCAAACGTTAATTGTATCACCCCTAACAAATAAAGCCATGCACAAAACAACCGTTGGCACACCGATCATCATCATCTCCTATTCAAATTACACGAACTCATAACATATCTATATAATTAGAAAAAATAATAAATATAGAAAAAAAAATAAGGTAATTACAGCGATCGAAATTAATGTCGTCAACATCAATTATTTAATGAATAAAAACATAACTTCATAACTACAATCTTGTTGAGCAGAAGAACAATGCATTTATTAATTTAAAAAAAAATACATTTATTTTAAAAAACTATACATACATATATAGAGAGAGAGAAAGAATCATGCGAGAAGTAAATTAATTTGCGAAAAGATGAGAAAGAATGTGGACTACGTAATTTATTAATTAAAAAATCATAAATAAAAAATAGTTTTAAAAATTAGGATAATTATCATTTTAAATTGGATAAATGCTTAAAATTCTCATTATATCTTTTAGATTTGTTTATTATTTTTTTTTTCTAAATATACTTTTAATAAAAAAAATCACAATTTTAACCAAATATCACATGTGATATCATTATATGAATATTTATGCATATCACATATCATATTACCACATGTGATAATTGTATATATTTTAGTTAATCATATGTGATTATGTATACTTCTATTTATAGATTTTTTTGTGATGTAAATATTATCACATGTGATTATACGTTATTTATATTCAGACATATATTATCATATGTGATATTTACAAAAATCCACATATTGGGATCATATGTGATACATAATAATATATCACATGTTAAACGAAGTTAATCACATGTGATTCAAAACGTAAATATAAAAAATAGAGAAAAAAAATGGTGAAATAAATAATGAATTAGTTATGGATATCACATGTGATATTTGATGACAATTATGATTTTATCTAGAAAATAATAATATAAATTTGATAATAAAATTAAGAATTTATTAAAATTAAAAAATAAATAAATTTAAAAAATATTATGAAATTTTTAAAGATTTATCCAATTCAAATTGTAATTATCTTAAAAATTTTAAAAAAAATTATTTATGTTAATTTTTAATTAATAAATTATGTGACTCATATTCCTTCTCGCCTTCTCGCAAATTGACTATCTTCTCGTTTGAACTTGCCCCTATATATATATATATGTAACATGTATATATGTATTCGACAATAACAAAGTTTTTCTTGTTTTTATACACCATTAAAAAAAACCGTATCCCAAAAAGTATCAACTTTTTAGACATATTTATTTACACATCCTAATAAATCTAAAATATTAGTAATTACTAGTAGAGTACCGTTTAAGTTGTTGGCATGCAGACAGATTCTTCATTAATCCATCCATATTTCTGCAAATAAGGATTACTCAGTGATGTTGGTGGAAATTTGTCGATACAATCCTCCCAAACATTTTTATCCTCCAAATCCCTTAATACCTCCCACATACAACTATTACACTTGAACCCGGATCCGAACCCGATCATCAAAACCCGATCTCCCTTCTTCAACCTCTTCTTTCCTTCCATGTACCCTAAAACATACCACAAACTGCTTGCTGAAGTGTTCCCAAATCGGTGCAAAGTCATCCTCGATGGCTCCATATCTTCTTCTGTTAACACCAAGCTTCGTTTCACCCCTTCGATCACCGCTTTCCCACCCGGGTGCAAGCAAAAATGGTCCACCCCTAACTTGAAGTTCAAGCCCACCTTCCCTCTAACCCTAATTTGTAGAAATTTAGCACCAAATTTTTGGATGTTTGAAAGCAAAACGTAGCGAATGATCGTGGTTAATGGCAATATCTTGGGTGCTATGGTTCTTAGGTTTTGGGTTAGGGCTTTTGTGGCGGTTTTCGGTAGGGTTTTTCCTAGGAAAAACCCTAGATGGCCTTTGTCGTCTTCTTGTTGCCGGCAACATGTGTGAGCTTCGTCGCTTGATCCCAAATGGGTTCGAACCAAACACTTTAATTTAAACATGGCTTGCTTTTTTAGGGAGTTTTTGTTGGTTAAGAGCACTGAACAACCGCCACATCGGAACAAACAATTGGTGAGGATCATGGACTTCTCACTACCGTTGTACCAGTTTGGCGCAATTGACTCTGAGGTTAAGACGAGTGCGAATTTGTTTCGATGAGTTTTGAACAAGTTTTGAACAAGATTGATGGAGATCAGGCTCGCGCTGCATCCCATTCCCGAGAGATTAAAAGATTTGATGTCTTCTCTCATTTTGTAATGGTTGATGATGCGAGATGTTAGTGATGGCACTAAAGCCATCACTGAAACATTGACGACCAGTATGTCAATGTCTTGTGGAGAAACCCCAGATCGACTGAATAACCTATCTAGGGTTTCTGAATAAAACTCGTCCATTTCAAATAGAGCATCGCTTAATCTAGGGTTTGTCCCACGACCTAAGAAGAAGTTTCTTGGACCGTAAGTCTCTTCTCCGATGCCAGAGCTAACTATGGCTCGCAAGAGAAACCTGTACTCTTCGATACCTAAATTCTTGCATCCCTTGATCATATCACCGGAAAATTCGGTAGAGACTTTCCGGTCATCGGACGGCTTGAAGCACTCATAATTCAAGATGTAACATGATTGGTTTCTTCTTTGATCAATGAATTTATACAAGAGGTGTAAGAGATATAGCACCAAGAGACATGCCAATATCACAAGCATCATTTGAAGGACAATCACTATGTGTTAACTTGTGTGTGTTTATTAGAGTCAATACCACCATTTATATAGGCAATTGACAAACCCCTCTTAAATTTGATTTGATTTGGTGTTATTATCGGTTTTTATTGTAATCTATCACCATCTTGAGTAAAATATTTCAAAAAAAAAACGAGCATTAATCACGTTAGAAATTACAAATTATTAACTCGTATATTTCACAGTTTAAAACAATACCATATTGTTTCACGTCGACATATATGTTTTTTCAGATTATAAAATAACACTTCAGTTTTAACTCATGCATCGTTTACGGTGTGAAACAACAGTGCTACCTAATAATAACAATTACAAATTACTCATATTCCTAATTAAAAAAACCTACCTTGCATATTTTCTAGGGAAATTGACCCAAATGGGCCAATGGAGGGTTGGATTGGCCTCCTAGCCATATCTCTACCGAATTTATTGAAATGTCCAAAAGGCCTCCATTTGCTCCCAAGGGCTCCATTTGCTAAAAACGTGAATAAATAACAAACCAACCAATATACATGGAAAACCCTATTTCGAGCCAATAACAGCTGCACACGTGTCTAGGGACGCAAATGGAGACCTTTTGGACATTTCAATAAATTCGGTAGAGATATGACTAGGAGGCCAATCCAACCCCTCCATTCGCCCATTTGGGTCAATTTCCCTATTTTCTATCATCAACAACAACCCCACAAAAAAGTTAATAACTTTGTCCCTTGCAAGCTTCACGCATCAAAAAGAGAAAGGAAAAACTTTCAACTTTTTAAAAATGAATGAAGGGCCAAAAAGTGGGACCAAAAGTGGAAAGGTTGAGGTGATACACGCTTCAATATAATGGAATTGGTTGAGAACGATAAGACATAAATATTTTATCACTTTTTAATATTTATTAATTATTATTTTTATGTATCGATAAGCGTTAAAAAAAGTATGATTTTTTATTTCAAAGTTGATCGCAAGAAAAAGCAACCTTCTTTCATATGTTTTCTATAGTAGTATTATATTTTATTTTATTTTATTTTCCTTTTAAGGGTACTTATTTTAAATTATTTATTTATTAGGACATTGTATTTTAAATAATCTACTTGTTATAGTAGGCGAATGATCTTGTGAGAAGCGTGAGAAGTGGATCTGAACCATTTATCACTTTTAACAAATGCCCTCCTATGAATTGCGCCTCAGAAGGGAATTGATCTGGTAGATCTTATCTTAGTGCATTTCATTCTAATGTGCATTCATTTCTCATTCAACGGTTGATTACCACTTATCACGCTTCTCACGTTAACTTCAACTTCTCACCGAAACTCAACCCCGTTATAGTAATGGTATACTTCTTACTTTTTAAAGTTAACCATTTTTTCCTTTGTTTACATGGCTTGATGATATGTGAATTAGTTTTTGATTATGTATCATTTAAAATAAAAAAAAAAACTCTTTCAGGTTTTTAATACTCTTTATTTAATAAAAAATATTATACAAATGTGCAAAGTAAAGGTTACAAGTTTTAAAGCATTTTAAAGAAAAGAAAAAATAATAATAATAATCGAACCTGCTTCTTCTACGGCCAATTAATATGCGATAATATTTTTAATCATCTTTTGTATCTCTGGTTTTTAATAAATATGTGACGTCTATGCATTTTCACATGTTTTGTAGGGTATTTTTTTTAATGCTTTAAAATTTGTATATTGCATAACCTTTTGCTTACTGTGTTGTTTTTGACATCTCCTTCTATGTCGTGTGAGTCTTTTCAGTTTGTTGATATTTTGGTTTTTGATCTTGGTTATATCGTTGTTTCTATTCTTTTTGTGTGGGTTAGTTCGGTTTAGCCTTATTTCGTATTTGTTAGTTTCAGTTTAGTTCTGTAGCTTGGAGAAGCTTTTTTCGTTTCTTTGTTAGTTCATTTGGCTTCTAATAAAATGTTTGATTTTCAAAAAAAAAAAACATTTGTGCATTAATTTAATTTTTTTAATAAAAAGCATAAAAAAATATTAATAGGTTTTTATTTATTCATGACCTATAATCAAAACTAATTGACAAGTCATCTATAGACACATAAAACCAAAAGAAAAAAAAATGGAGTTAACCGGTTTTAAAGGTAAACCGGTTATCTATTGTTATAATGAGTAAAAATTTAAAGTATCATATCTTAATAAAAAAAAATTTGAAAGTACTTTATTGTAACTAAAGAAGATGAAAGTACAATTCTATAATAAAAATTTTTATGTTATCGGCATGTAGCTCAGGTGGGAAAAAAGGGTGGGGGGACAATTTTGTCCAAATACAAAATAGGTCCTACGTTCGAACCCCCCCCCCCCCCCCAACACACACACACATTAGCCTCAGCTGCTGAGTGAGTCAAAAAATGTCCCTCAATTTGATTTCCTTTGAGGCAGATTCCGTTTGGGGTTGCCAATAGACCTGACAAACTTGTTGTGTTTGGTTCAAATTTAAACGGGTTGAGAGTGTATAAACCAAATAAACGGGTCAGAAAATCTCAACATAAACTCGACCTGTCTAACCTAACATGACCCGCCTAACCCATTTCACATTTATAAAACTAAAAATCCAAAATCCAAAATTCACAAAAAAAAAAAATTCAAATCCAAAATTCAAATGGAAGCATTAGAAATTCAAATTTTATAGTTCATACTTATAAGTTCTAATCAAATCCAAAATTCAAATGGAAGCATTAGAAATCCAAATTTTATAGTTCATACTTATAAGTTCTAATCAAATCCAAAACATTAAAAATTCAAAATACTAAAAAGAAAACATATATATATATATATATATATAAACGGATTATTCAGGTCATTTCGTGTTGAAATTTTCCTTACTCGTTTAATTTTAGTGTCGTGTCGTGTCAACCCGTTTACTTAAACGAATTGAAATTAAATATATTATCCAAACCTGTTTATTTCGTATCGGGTTAGTGTGTTGTGTCAGTTTTTGTCAGGTCTAGTTGACAATAATCAAATTTTTGCCCAAATAACAAAATTTATGAAAATAAGTTACTATTTCTCGTATTCAACCCTTTATTTTATATAGGAGTAAACTTCACTGTTGGTCTTTAAAGTTTCGTATTTTCTTTGAAAGGAGGACCTATAGTTCAATATCTCAAATTGATTTCCTTTGAGGCAGATTCCGTTTGGGGTTGCCAATAGACCTGACAAACGTGTCGTGTTGGGTTCAAATTTAAACGGGCAGAGAGTGTATAAACCAAATAAACGGGTCAGAAAATCTCAACATAAACTCGACCTGCCTAACCTGACATGACCCGCCTAACCCATTTCACATTTATAAAACTAAAAATTAAAAATCCAAAATTCACAAAAAAAAATTCAAATTCAAAATTCAAATGGAAGCATTAGAAATCCAAATTTTATAGTTCATACTTATAAGTTCTAATCAAATCCAAAACATTAAAAATTCAAAATACTAAAAAGAAAACATATATATATATATATATATAAACGGGTTATTCAGGTCATTTCGTGTTGAAATTTTCCTTACTCGTTTAATTTTAGTGTCGTGTCGTGTCAACCCGTTTACTTAAACGAATTGAAATTAAATATATTATCCAAACCTGTTTATTTTGTATCGGGTTAGTGTGTTGTGTCAGTTTTTTCAGGTCTAGTTGACAATAATCAAATTTTTGCCCAAATAACAAAATTTATGAAAATAAGTTACTATTTCTCGTATTCAACCCTTTATTTTATATAGGAGTAAACTTCACTGTTGGTCCTTAAGGTTTCGTAGTTTCTTTGAAAGGAGGACCTATAGTTCAATATCTCAAATAGTGGTCCCTGAGGTTTGATTTTTGTTCTGAAAGAAGGATCTCCTCACTAACCCCGTTAAAAAACTTGGTTAAAGTCAAGGGTATTTTGGTCATATCACTTTTTTCCCTCTTTTGCATTTCATTTTGTTTTTCCTCATACATACATACATACATACATACATGCATGCATACATGCATACATGCATACATGCATACATGCATACATACATACATACATACATATATATACTTCCCTGCCACCACCATTACCTCCCAAGGCTTTCGCTTCCACCCGTGGAACATGTGCAGGTCTTATAGGGTTCCCCTGAAGTCCCACCAACTCATAACCATCAGAGTCTGAAGCTGCATTATCGACAACATCATCCCACGAAGTTCTCATGATATACAAAGATAAATCCTCAACCTTACCGGCAATTAATACCCCAAAAACCAAAAATCAGAAGGCAATTCTCTTAACCCAAACCAATAAATACCAAAAAAAGTTGCTTGCAAGTTGCTTTTGAAACCAGATGATCAAAAAATTGCAACCTTAAACACACAGATCAATTCCTAAACACATTGAAACAACAAAAAACATCAACATTGTAGAATCGCATAAATCAACCAAAACTCACCGGTGAATTGACTTCATCGCCGTCGAGTGAAAGGTTTTTGGTAGAGAGAGAGAGAGAGAGAGAATGTGTATGTGTGTGATAGAGAGACCATCGTCCCTATAAACCATTGAAATGTGTATGTGCCATCTTGATCATCTGTTTGCCTTTGTGGTACATAGTTGCTTTAAAGTATAAAGCTCGAGAGCGTTGATGATGGGAGAAATGGTTGAATTTTTAGTTTTATTTATCTCGAGTGTATAAATGGATGCTACGATCTCAGGTTCAGTGCTATAGATAGTGGTGGTTGTATGATTTAGCAGAGAGAAAGGTCCATAGGAGAGGTTCCCATTCAGGTAAATGTTGAATGCTCTGGTCTGGTTTCTTTTCAGTATTTCAATTTCTGAAAAATGCATGTACATGAAAAACTTATCGATGGTATTATCGGGAGTCCACGCTATGTTAAATGAATCCTTCAGGTATCTTGTGGTGGGTAAGGTTATATGCAGACTTGTCTTATATATGTACACACTATATATGTATACACACACAACACACAGACTTATATATATATAAAAACACACACAACCAACTCCGACGAGAAGCTCCGGTCATCTCCCCGCCCCAAACCAACTCCGATGATACAAAGAACCATCACCCCCTCCTCTGGTCCTGTGTTTCTTTCTTGTGATTTGGTCCCTTTAGAATGTTCGATCACCGTCATCGTCCCTATGAGTTTGATCGATGGTGAAATCCCAATTGATATCGTCCCTGTGAATTTGTGATAATCGTTCCTAAGTTTTGTGGTCGGTGATCTCATCCTTGTTGCTACTATGATTTGGTCTTTGAAATCATCCCCTGTCGAATCGAAGAACATGGTCCTGTGGTATCTCTTTGTATATATATATATATAGATATAACACACCAGGGATGATATATATATATTTACCAAGTTGGTCCCTTAGGTTTTAGTGTTTTCACATATATACAAAAATAAAAAAAGTACAAAAAAGAAACAAAAACATGGTTGGACTATTTTGCCCCTCCTACTAACTGAATTTTTTAACGAGGTTAGTGAGGAGGTCCTCCTTTCAGAGCAAATACCAAACCTCAGGGACCACTATTTGAGATACGAAAGTATAGGCCCCACTTTCAAAGAAAATACGAAACCTTAAGGACCAACAGTGAAGTTTACTCTTTTATATAGAGTAAATTACATATTTCGTCCCCGTAGTCTGGTGAAAATTTGGATTGGGTCCCTCAAGTGAATTAATTACAGGGATGGTCAACGTGGTTTCATTTTTGTTATGGATTAGGTCCCTCGTGTTAACAGTCATTTAAAATCTCCGTTAACTTAAAAGTATTTTCATGTTTTCGCTATATTATGAAATTTGTAACTATTTAAAGGGTCTATTTTGCCAAATTCTGAAACTCAGTAATAATAATAATAATAAACAAAAAAGAAAAAGAAAAAAACAAAATCAGATCCAATATCAACTTCTTCTCCATCATCGACCCCTCCTCAATCCCTCACCTCTGGCCCTCCCATCTTTGGTCACTCTCTCTTCCCTGCTTTGGTGAAGAAATCGATATGATGAAGAAAATGAACCTATCGTTTTTTCTAGAGAATCCTTCGATGAAGAAATCGATCTAGTGAATAAGTCGACCCAGATCTGGTGAAGAAATCAAACATGTTGTTTCTTCTAAGTGAATCCTTGGGTTGAAGATATTGAAGAACCATTCGGAAATCCACGACTTTGCGATTTTTGAGTTTTGATTAGGGTTTTGGATTTTATGGTTTTGCCAATGGTTTTTTTTATATGATATGAATTTTAGGGTTTTCAATTTAGATTTAGGATTATTGATGTTGTGTTCTTAATGAGTTCTTAACAAATGTAATGTTGATGAATTTGATATCTTTTGCGTTCATCGTTTCATTAGGATTTTTTCTTTCTGTTGAAAAAAGATGGAAAGTCAGTGATGTAAAATCCAGATCTTCATAAATGATTTCAAAATAGGTTTTGTTATTGGTTTGTTTTTAAAATGGGGTTTGCTTTGGATCTTGTATTTAAAAAATGGGTGTGTGTTCTAGATTTTATTTTTTGAAATGGGTTTGTGTTGTTAATTTTGTTCTTGGATGATTTTTGTGAGGTTTGAATCTTTAGTTTTCTTTAATTTTAGTTATGATTTTTGGGTGGTTTGATTTTTGTTGGAAGAGATGGAAATCGGCAAAACATGTGGGTTAAGAAATTTGGGAAAGAGGCGTGGAAGAGGGAGAGAAATATGGGTTTCTTCAGTTTCATAAATTGGCAAAACAGGTCCTTGAAATAATTATAAATTTCATAATTACAGTAAAAACATGAAAGTACTTTTAAGTTAACGGAGCTTTTAAACGGATGTTAATACGAGGGACCTGATCCATAACAAAAATGAAACCACGATGACTATCTCTGTAATTATTTCACTTGAGGGACCCAATCCAAACTTTCACCAAACCACAGGGACGAAACTTGTAAATTACTCTTTTATATATTTATATGTGTGAACTTTTGTGCCCACTATAATTAAGATATAAATGTAATATTCTTGTACAAGTGTATAAATCATAGAAAAAATATTTAAAGAAAATTAAATTTTTTGTAGTATACTCTAGATTGTAAAATGGCCCTCTTAGCCTTAAAGGTTCACATTTGTTGTTGGGCCAAGCTAACTCTGTATTAAAAGGAATAACCCCATAATTTTGACTCTTACATGGGAGAAACGTTCGTCAACCATTCACGCGTTTAGAGGCTACTTAATGCACCAATAAACATCCCAACTATATTTGTAGGCAAATATATGATATGTTAAATATATACATGTGTATATATATAGGGTCAAGTTCAAGGAAAAACCTTAAAAAAACGGAAAACTGAGGAACACCCTGATAGTTATTTATCTGGACGGTATGCACTTGTGCATACAAGTGCATAAAACCAAAAAATACCTTAAATTACTTGTATAGATGAATGGCTACAAGGGTGTTCCTCAGTTTTTCATTTTTTTGAAGTTTTCCCTTGAACCTCCCCCTCTCTTTCTCTCTCTCTCTCTATATATATATATATAGGAGTCCTTCAAGGAAGAACTGAGTAAAAAAAACAAAAATGCAAAAGTAAAAAAAAAAAAACTTGATATACGGTCAAACTTGGTATGCACATCTTCAAGGCTTAAAATTGTGAATGACTAATTTGTTTTAGAAATAAAGAAAAATAAACCATGATTCTTCAAATTCGAGAAAGAAATTGGTTGCCATGGTATCAATAGCCACAAACTATGGCATGTCTACGACATCAACGATAATTTGTCCAAATTTTACGATCGGATTGATTAAAAAGATTGTTTGTATATTTTTCACAATCCCATCTGGCATACAATATAACATGAGAATTGAAGGAACCTAACAAAAGCTTGCATTATTGACAGCTATATACGTGTTGTAGCACTTTTTTAATAGTAAACTTTATTTTAAAGTTATTTAAACTTAATTAGTTAAGTGCTAGTAAAGACATTTTATATCGAAGGTGATAATGTTTAAGGTTTTATTTGTTATTAAATGTCTTGTATCATCCAACTACTTATTTTGTGGATATAGATCCATATGTGTTACAAAAACTTTGAATTTATTTCAAAATTAAATGAGTCCATAAGCTGTTTTTAGGACGTAGACGGCAACCTTTATTTAGTCCATATACATATGGAAATAATCAAAATATATCATAAAAGTAGATAGAGACATCAGACATGTCATGACCGATGATCTATTGTCTTGATATTGGTTGATATATATGTTGCTTATGATCGGGTTCCAATGAGAATGAAAGTTATGGTGAGAAGGGTAAGAAGAGATATTCACCCTTTCATGCATATTATGATGAGATGCATCGGATCAATCCGTATATTAAGCGTAATTCATGAGTGAGTTTGAAATTAAAAGTGATCAAAAGTTCAGATCATTCTTACCTTCTCATCTTAACTTTTTTTTTCACACGATCCTTCATCATGTTGCTTAACCCCTAATTGTAGTCATAATGTCTTAAACAAGTCAATGAAAGTTACACTTTGTGTTTAAATTTTATTGTTGATATCAAATCTTATCTTAGCTTGTGTTCGTCTATTAAAAATAGGCATGAGAATGGAACGGGGACCCCAATCCCCATTCCCATCCCCATCCTCGATCCTAATCCCCGTCTTCGTCTTCATCCGTGTTGGGCAATGATCACATCCCCATCCATGTCCTTAACGGGGATCCCTAATGGGAATCAGGGACTTTTTCTCTATTTATGTGAGATATTTTAAATCAAATGTGTTGAATAACTCACTCGATCAGTAATGGTCCATATTTAAGTCTCACATGTTTCCAAAATTTTGCTTATGAAGTATCAAATATTCATATATAAACAAAATCAAAATATCATATGTAATTATTTGATAAAACGCTTTTGACTCTACATTTTATATCTAAAAAAGTCAGAAAAAAGTCAAAATACTATTTCTAAATATAAAAGATACTAAATCTATTTTTTTTATAAATAATATATCTATACTATATTATAAAAACGGTATAAAAAACTCTTAATTACAACATTTTAAGAACAAGTTACAACTAATTAAAGCCAATTACTTAATTTACAATTTCTTAATTCTTTGGTACAACCTTTCCAAGCACAATATCTCACATAATCATCTATTTGTGGAATGAATACTCATTTATTAATATAATTATTTGTTTTTTTGATGGAATATTTTATAAAATAGATTTTATATTAGCATAATCTATTTTAAATGTATCTATTTGTGGAATGGATACTCATTTATTAATATAACTATTTGTTTTTTTGGTGGAAGATTTTATAAAATAAATTTTATATTAGCATAATCTATTTTAAATGTAGATTTTACATTTATATCTATATTAATTAGATGTAATATAAAATCTTTTTTCTTCTGTATTTTTTTATATTACATCTCATAATGATTTTTCTATATTTTATTTTATAAAATCTTTTCCCATATTTTATTTTATAAAATCTTTTTACATAATGAGATGTAATATAAACTCTTTTTTCTTCCGTATTTTTTTTGCTAATATAAAATCTATTTTATTTTATAAAATCTACACGTATTTTATATTAGCATAATATAAAATCTACACGTATTTTTTTTATAATATAAAATTTACACGTATTTTTTTTCACGGGTATTAAAAGAAGAAAAAAAGAAGGTTGATATGAATAAAAAATAAAAAATAACGAGATACACTAATAAATTATCGTATTCTTTAAAATAAAAATATTCCGCAATACTTTCCAAATTAACCAAGTGTAAAGAAAATAAAATAGAAACGTTGTAGATATAAAAATATTCTTCCATATTTTTAATATATTTACATTTAAATGTAAAATCGAAAATGAAAATAAAATATTTTAAAATATTCTCTACATTCAATATAAATATATATAGTTTCTCTATGTATCATCCGAGTACAAGAAGAAGACGAACGGTCGGGTGTCAATGGCGGAACCTGCAACTGAACAAAAGATATTCCACTATATTTTTGTTTATTTGAAAAACTACTTTTTTATATTTTATTTTATTTACTGATGATTTGTTTATATTTTTCAAAACACACAATCATATTTTTCGAAGTAGGGGAATAAGATATATATTCATATCTTTATTTTTATCGATTAATACTATGAGGTCTTGAAGTCAATAGTCAGATAAACATGTTGTGAGACATGTCGTTTGAGTTTTAAATAATATAATACAAAACTATTACCAATATTATTGCACAAATTCATAACAACAAACGATTAAGAATATATGCAAGTTAACCACTTATGAAAATACATTCGTTTTTCACATTGTATTTCATTAACTGTTAACAGAGAAATTACGTTTCATTTTAACTCGGTTCAATATTTCAACAAAAAATTTATCCTCCTGTGCAATGCACGGGCCCAACACTAGTTTAGTAATAAATATTATAATATCCGATACCGTCCCCATCCCCAGTTTTTTACTTTCGTGGATTCTCGTCCCCATACCCAGTCCCTCGTTTTGCGAGGAATCCCCGGCCACGTCAGGGTTGGTACACCTGGTTCCCTAATTGGGCGGGTCTCATTGCCTAATTAAAAATATCATTGTTCTAATGGCACGTTAAGCCTCTGGTGCATCATGACCTAATGTGTTGTTTTTGTAGCCAATATTTGATTTTTTTTTACCCTTTTAATGTCTTACTTGTTAATTTTTAATATGTAAAATAATTTAAATTGTTTAATATCACTGACTCATCAAGTAATTGTAGAAAACATATGATTATATATACGGGTTATTCAAAGGAGAACTCAGTTATTTGTGATAACTTTGAGATCCAATTGTAACCACACATTATTAATAATCAATGGTTATAATTAAAAAATATTAATTTTGATAATTATCCATCAACTTTCAAAAAATTTAAATTTATGGATAATATTTAAGGGTAAATTAGTCTTTTGATAATTATAATTTTTTTGGTAATTATAAAAAAATATTAGTTTTGATAATTATCCCCTCTCCTCCAGCCGACAAACTTTACTTCTACTGAACTTATTCCGTCGTACACCACTGTGATACCTATTGTAATACCCAAAAACTTTAAATAGTAAAACAAAAACCCACTATGATATTGTTCTGAGTATAGATTGAGACCGGATGTGATATGTGTTTTTGACCACACATAACCATCGTGATATCATTGTGTTACTCACTATGATTCCATTGTGATACCCACTGTAATACCACTATGATACCCAATAACCTTGTCGGTAAAGAAGATTCTTTTGTCGGGATTATTAGAAGAAAAATGAACCCACCTAAGAAACACAAGTGAAGGTGATGTTATGAAGAACGATGGTTTTGACGAACACCCCGTTGCTCAATTTGTTGTCCACCAACACAACTCCAACATTTCCAAAACCTTTAGGAACTTCAAAATCGCATCTGTAAATGTATGGAGCCCCAAATTGCATTTGTTGTAGTGGTCGGAGATCAGATCGAAGGTGGGTTTGGCGGTGCTGCTATGGTGGATCGGAGATAAGATCTAAGATGGGTTTGGCGGTGCTGCTATGGTGGGTCGGAGATGAGATCAAATGTGGGTTTGGCGGTTCTGCTATGGTTGGTCGGAGATGAGATCAAAGGTGGGTTTGGCGGTGCTGTTATGGTGGGTCGAAGATGAGATTGAAGGTAGGTTTAGCGGTGCTTCTATGGCGGGTAGAAGATGAGGTCGAACCGTCGAAGGTGGGTTTGGTGATGCTGCTATGGCAGGTCGAGGATGAGATCGAAGGTAGGTTTGGGGGATGATACGGTTTTAGAACACGTCTCCTGATACATGATTTTAGGGATGAGTTGTCCAATAATTAAATTACCAATATAACCTTTCATATTTAATTATTAAATAAAATCAATTTTTAATTATTTAAATTACCGAGTTCTCGTTTAAATAGGCCCATATATATATATATATATATATATATATATATATATATATATATATATATATATATACATACACACATATTAAGAGAGACTGAGAGAGTGAGAGAGATGTGTTTCATTTACAAACTTCTCCATTGGTACACACTATACAAACCGATCCAAGCCATTGGTTTATTTGATCTACGAATGAGAATAAAAGACGACTATTTTTGTTAAAAAAATGTAAAATTCCCCGTTTTACTTATTATTAGGGGTATTATGATATTTTTAGTTGATTGAATAATATCCAATATTTATTATTAGAATCGTACCCGCGCAATGCAGCGAGATACATCATGATTTTAAGGGAGTTAAAGTGGTTAGAGATAAATATTGAAAGTTAATAAATAACATTAAATGTAATACATAAAGCTTTAATGGTTATTTTTAAGTGATTTTAAGTAATTAGCATTAAATAACGGTACATTAACTTTTAGCAATTGTTTTTAATAGTTTTTTATATGTGCTTCATAATATAGTATAGAAGTTTAATAATAATGTAATTTATTTTAGATTTAATAATATAATGTTTTTTTAAAATAAACATTAAATATTCTGTTAGATTTCTTAATTATATTTTAGATTTTTTATATTTAAAATTTGATTTGTATCCTTTATTTAATTATGCAGAGGAGTGATTTTAGAGGATTAAAATGGGGAGTGGTTTTAGGGAGTTAAAGTATTTAGAGATAACGATTAAAAGTTAATAAATAACATTAAATGTAGTAGAGCATCCTCAATGCATAAGTTATTAAAAGACTTTTTAATTTTGTCATATCAACTTTCCACTAAGATTTTTAACAAGAACCTAATATTACAAATCTTCTCCAATGCAAAAATCTTTTGCAAAACTTTTTCATCAATTTCATCATAATCTACCTCATATATATAAAATGTTTTATAAAAAACCCTAGTTTAATTTGTCATTTTAAAGTTCATGTCATATATTTCAAAACAAAATTACATAACATATAAATATTTAAAAACATTACAATAAGTGATATTCAAAAATTACTTGACATTTAATTCCATTTAAAATTAAGTTTGTATTTTATTAAAAA
The DNA here is from genome assembly GCA_023525745.1 of Arctium lappa. Lineage (NCBI taxonomy): Eukaryota > Viridiplantae > Streptophyta > Magnoliopsida > Asterales > Asteraceae > Arctium > Arctium lappa. The sequence continues at coordinate 124,768,633 of CM042049.1, forward strand.
AGTAAACAATAAAACTCATTGATACAAAGATATAATGATAAGGACACACAAAAATCAATTCGTTAAAAAAATGAAAGACAATAAATATATTATATATAACTTTTAAGTATTTGATATTGATGTCATTTCGATCGTCTTGAAGAAGGATTTTTAATAATGTATTTTGTTATAAAATAAATTTAATTTTATTATAGATATTTAATGAATTAAATTAATTAATCAAAGTATATTAAGGTTTAAAATGAAAATTATATTGAAAGTGTTGATAAAATGAAAAATTAAGGGGGTAAAATGAAAATATTTACTATTCTAATAACAGGTTAGTGTAGATAAGTCATTGAACAAAATTTTTTAATAAGTCATTCTCTCCAATGGTAATAACCCTTCTCAAAATACTTTTTAAATAGTAAAAAGTTATACATGACTTATGCATTGGAGATGCTCTTATCTTAATACAATTCAAAAATCTCAATATTAATATATTTTATTGTAATAATAATTTTCTGATTATATATTTACAAACCTTTTATCCTAATATCTCGAGTAAACTACGATTTTCGTCCTTGTGGTTTGTTGTTTATAACTATTTTGGTCCCTGACTTTAAAAGTTGTTTTTTTGTCATTGTGACTTTCAGGGACTAAAAGTGAAATAAGTTGCAAACTACAATGATCAAAAAAACAATTTTTAAAGATTAGGGACAAAAATAGTTATAAACTACAAACCACATAGACGAAAATAGTAATTTACTCTAATATCTCTTTTTCTATCTGTTCTTATCAAATATCATGTTTAATCCTTGAATTTTTTAAAATTATTTTAGAGAGAATGATTATTGATGGGAACTAGGAAGACTCAAAACCTTTAGGAGGCATTTGGTTCGCATAATGTTTTTGGATTAAATGGAATTTGTCAAAGAAATTTGACTTTGAAGAAATTGGAATGGAATGTAGTCAGGTTTGACCACCTGTTTGGTTAACATAATTGGAATGAAATTTGTTAAATGAATTGAAATTTTTCTGTTTGGTTCACAGATTATAGCTTTAGAATTGGAATGGAATTTTGATAAATGACCAAAATACCCTTTTTGTTTATTTTAATTTTTTTCAACAAAAATTACTTTAATGAAATAGTCATTTAATAGTTTAATTTTTAACTAAAATTGCTTTGATTATTTTAGCACACGAATGATGATGAGAGAGGGGGGAGAGAGAGAGGACAGAGAGAGGATAGATTGAGAGAGAGAGAGTAGGGAGAGAGAGAGAGGAGAGGAGAGGAGAGGGAGGGATGATAGATTGAGAGAGAGAGAGGAGAGAGAGAGGAGAGAGAGGGGAGAGATTAAGAGAGAGTAGAGAGAGAAGAGAGAGAGAGGAGAGAGAGAGGGAGAGAGAGGATAGATTGAGAGAGAGAGAGAGGAGAGAGAGAGAGGGAGAGAGGGAGAGAGAGAAAGAGAGGAGAGAGGGAGAGAGAAAGAGGAGAGAGAGAGAGAGTTGATGACTGCTAATATGTTGAACGGTAGTGGTGGCCGGTGGCGGTGGTGGGCGGATGTGGTGGTGGGCGGTGTTGGTAGCGGGAGGTGGTGGTGGTCGGTGGTGGTCAATGGTGGTCGGAGGTGGTGGTGGCGGTCGGAGGTGGTCGATGGTGGCCGGTGTTGGTAGCCGGAGGTGGTAGTCAATGGTGGCCAGTGGCGGTGGCCGGAGGTGATGGCCGATGGTAGTGGCCGAAGGTGGTGGTGCATATTAGGATGAGGGACAATTTTGTTCAAAAAAAAATTGACATTCAATTCCAATGAAATACCACCTCCCCCCTAAGAAATGTTGAATTTCTTCATTTGCGGAATTCATTGGAATTCAACATTGGAATTCAACATTCCAATTCCTTAAAAAGAATGAACCAAACGATGTAATGAAATCTGGTTAACGAAATTCAACATTATAATTTCATCAGATTTCATCAAAATCTGCTAACCAAACGCCACTTACATTCATACGATAGGCATTTTACTTGGATTTTTTTTTCAAAATCGTTTTATTTATGTATGTTAATAAAGAGTATTAATTATATATTTTTAATAATTAAAGTTCAATGGTCAAATGGAATATTTAAGGGCTGTTTAGTTTAAAGAAGAGAATGAAAATAAAAATAAAATAAAATTTTATTTTATCTAATTTAACCTAAAACAAAATTTTAAATCTTTAAAACAGTAAATATAACTTTTTTTATTTTCAATCCCAATAATCTATATCTATACTATATTATAAAGCATAGATAAAAAACTTTTAAATACAAATTATTAGGTACAAAGTACTATCATTTTATGCAAGATTTTAAAAATCTCTTAATTTACAATTTTCAAAGTACAAGATACATATTACTACTGCAGACTTCTAACACCCAACAATTTGGTATGTGCAAGACCTTCCTTTAATGCAGATATTTTCATGTATCACTATTAATTACTCCCTCCGTCCCAAAATAAATGTCTACATTTCTATTTATGTTTGTCCCAAAATAAGTGTCCACTTTCAAAAAGTAGATAGCTAAATTCTCACAATTACCCTTAATTAATGCACAAATACATAAAAGTTGTGAAGAAAAAGAAACATTAAATAAGGGTAAATATGTCATTTGATACCAAAAAGGGGTAATAATTATGCATGTCTAAAACTGTGTGTCAAGTCAATTGTGGACACTTATTTTGGGACGGAGGGAGTAATATATTACTATTACTACTAGAAGCGTACTCGTGCAATGCATCGAGATACATCACGATTTTAATGTTTCATTTTATTTTTATTGTCGATTTACACTACGATTTTGAATGGTTTTGAGAAAGTGATAATGTTTTTTTTATAAATTTGTTTAATTTAGGCTTAATAATATAATGTTTTTTATATAAAAAAAATTAAGTATTTTGTTAGAATTCAATGATTATCTTATATATTTTAATGATATCTATAAAAAATAACCAATTACACATTTAATAATATAATTAAAACAAAATTATAGTAATATAATATATTAACTAGAAGTGTACTCGCACAATGCAGCGAGATACATCACGATTTTAATGTTTTATTTTATTTTTTTGTCGATTTACAGTACGATTTTGGATGGTTTTGAGAAAGTGATAATGTTATTTTTTATAAACTTGTTTACTTTAGGTTTAATAATATAATGTTTTTTTATATAAAAGAATTAAGTATTTTGTTAAAATTCAATGATTATCTTATATATTTTAATTACATCTAGAAAAAATAACCAATTACATAATTAATAATATAATTAAAACAAATTTATTGTAATATAATATATTAATTAATAGTGATAAATGGAAACGTTTGCATAAAAGGAAGGTCCTGCACATACCAAATTGGTGGATGTTAGAAGCATCCAGTAGTAATATGTATCTTGATCTTTGATACTTGTAAATTAAGATATTTTTTAAATCTTTCATAAAATGATGATACTTTCTGCCTAATAATTTGTATTTAAGAGTTTTTTATCCGTGTTTTATAATATAGTATAGATTAATAGTGATACATGGAAAGGTCTGCATAAAAGGAAGGTTTTGCACATACCAAATTGGTGAGTGTTAGAAACCTGCAGTAGTAATATGTATCTTGTGCTTTGATATTTGTAAATTAAGAGATTTTTAAAATCTTGCATAAAATGATTGGTATCTTGTGTCTAATAATTTGTACTTAAGAGCTTTTTATCCGTGCTTTATAATATAAGTATAGATATAGATATAGATAAATTTGTTTTAATTATATTATTAAATATGTAATTGGTTATTTTTTCTAGATGTTATTAAAATATATAAGATAATCATTGGATTCTAATAAAATACTTAATTTTTTTTATATAAAAACATCATATTATTAAGCCTAAATTAAACAAATTTATAAAAAAACATTATCATTTCTCAAAACCATCCAAAATCGTACTGTAAATCAACAAAAAAAACAAAAAATAAAATGAAACATTAAAATCCTGATGTATCTCGCTGCATTACGCGAGTACGATTCTAGTTAGAACTAACAATCACAAGTTGGGGTGTTTGGGATTGTTAAAAAATAACTTAACGTTTTTTTTAAAGTGTTTATCAATTTATATGATCTTAAATTGGAGTTTTATAGAAAGTGTTTGGATTAACTTATAGTGGTACCAAACGTAATAAGCTAATAAGCTGTTTTTTAGGGGGGGTGTTTGAGATTGATTAGAGCATCTCCAACAGCTATGCTATAATTTTTCTAAAATAGAGTATAAAAAGTTAAAATTTCTAAAAGAAATTACATCCAACTCTAACAGCTACTCTATTTTAGCAATTCTATCATCAATTATATTATTAAAATATTCAATACATTTAATATAATATTAATTTCTCTCTCATAAACACACAACTTTAATTTCTTCTATTGGTGGAAAGAATTAAATATTATTTCGCTCTCTTAAAAATAGAGTTTTAGAGATTTCTTCAAATTTGAAGATTTTTATCTCTCTCTCTTCTTTTTTCTATTTTAGCATATGGTTTAGCATAGCTGTTGGAGCAACAAAATTACTAAAATCTTTTTTTTTTTTTTCTATTTTAGCATAGCTGTTGGAGATGCTCTTATGCATGTAAAATAGCCAAAAAACTAATAAGTTGTTTCAAATAAGTTAATAAACTAGAATGAAATGACTTATCAAAAACTACTTATTACCGGTGTCAAACCAATATAAACACTTTTTTTCTCATCTAAACGCTAAAAACTGTTTATTAACGGTACCACACTGAAATAAATCAATAAGCACTTTAAGGGATTGTTCGGTTCGTTTTCCATTAAAACATGTATGAATAAAGCTATATATATTGATAAAATTGTTTGTATTATAGCAAATAAATTGTTATTTAATTATTAGACTTAGGGGCTGTTTGTTTATCTCTTAATGGTTCCATTAAGAGGCAACATCTGAATCGTTAAGAGGTAAATCTTGTTTGGCAAAAAAAATGTTTATAGATCCAAAACTCTCTGAATGATTTTGTATCTTGATCCTGTCTTAACTATTCAGAACTCTGATTTCATTATGAACAATTAACAAACAATCATATTTCATTTCGCACTATATCATAATAGTCTGTTAATAATTCTCACCACTTAATCATTTCGCACCAAATCATTCAATAACTATCAAACAATGCATAAATAAACATGTCTAAATGTTAGAAATGAACATTTTACAACCTATCTATATTTTTGCCCCACTAAAATAACAAATGGTGTGTGAAATTGGGAATGTTACGATGGCCCCAGAAAACATCTTTGGCTTTTCTCTCGCTGGCGACAATTTGCCTGAAAAAATAGATAAACCCTCCCTCGCGCAAACGGAGCGATGTCGACAACCTTACCATACACCGATGTCGATTCAAGCTTGAGAGCTATGGCCGGTCGGGCCGAGGGTTTTGGCCGTTTTGCAGTCGGTGGCGCTCATGGTCCTGTGCATTCCGTTACATCCTTGGCCGGTAATTTTATCTGATTTTATGAGATCTTTTAGATTTTCAGTAATATAAATTATATTCGCGGTAATGGTTTTTTATTGCTTATAGTTTTTTATATGAATGAATTTTCTGAATCTTGTCCTGATTAATGCGTTGATGTATCAGAAAGTTGCTGTTAGCTTCGCTTTGACTTTGTTATGGATATCAAAATTGCCAGTTTTCAACTTCAATTGGATTTTAGGACCACTTTTTAGAAGAATTAAATGCTGATGGTGTTTAATTGTATCAAACTCCATATAATTTTCTATGTATTAGGTCCAAATACGTGTTCCATTTGTGTTTAAACCATGCTCAAATACATATAATCTATTACTTGTTTGGAATTTTTCAAGACACGTAGTTTAAAGTATATGTATGGTTGGGGGGCTATTTCTCTCATTAACTCATAGTTGTAGTAGGTAGTATATATGTTCCTTGTTTTCTTTCTCATTATTGTATTCTCCATATTAACTCATCAATACACATAGATACATTTACATGGAATACCTCAAAGTTCATCTCTCTCGATTAACTAACACGGCACTAGACATACTTATTCGCCTCCGTTCTAGGGGGCACTGTCTAGCCTCTTTATGAGGGGGAGTGTTGAAGTTCCACATGGGTTAGACACGATCCATCATACTTGTATATATGTAGGAAACTCCCATGGTAAAACGACAATGATTCAATAAGTAATTTAAGCTTTAAAAGTTACTAAACAAGACATGGTAAAACGAAGACTTTTGCGATTTTCATGGGATGGGAGAACAACATTTCAGAAATTGTTCCTTCCGTTTTCTATTTCTAGAGGTCTTCATATGTATCATAATAAACTTTGTGCAGTACATAATGAAAATTGAAGTGCTTACTAATATCGAAAGAGAGCAAATAATTAGGGGAAACAACAATATAGTTTTTGTATATTTAAGTGAGTATACCAATATTTGAAATAAATGCTTTGCACTTCTCGTTATGAAATTAAGATATGACATTTATAATTTACATTGAACCTGCACACTAGGCTGTCTCTGGCTCATACATGCATGTGGCACTGCGTTACAGAACGTCAGAACCTTGTGCATTTGATTCTTTTTTTGGATGGGTTTCATTTACAGTTAGTTGACTTCAAGTAAACATGTGCTGTTTTATTGTATGTGTCCACCTTTTATAACGATGATACTGAAACAATCAAGCGAGTTGAGTTTGATAATAATCAAAGCTTGAGCAAGTTGAGCTGACCAGACTTTCTTGATTTATACCCTCAAGATGAACATTATCCACTTAATCTAAAAACTGGTTGATAGACAGGAAGAAAAATGGAATATTTTTGAACTCCTCATCACTCAATTATGAGCACAACAAGATCACTGGTTATATCTTATCTGTGGGAGGGGAAAAGGGGAATGGGAAATATACTCTTCATTTATTTTAATATTATTACTTTTTAATAGCAACTTCACCTCCATCATGAACGTAATTTCAGTTTTGTTCCTTAGTGAATAACATTTGTACCATCAAATATTTTGTGGCTATAGTAAGAGGTTCCCAAGTTATTTTTGGAGCTCTAGAGATAATATAATTGCCCTTGTGTTGTATTGTTGTCTTTGTAGATGATGGACCAGGATCACTTCGTGAAGCATGCCGCAGGAAAGAACCATTATGGATTGTCTTTGAAATTTCAGGCACTATTCATCTGTCATCCTACTTGAATGTGTCATCTCATAAGACCATTGATGGTCGTGGCCAGCGTATAAAACTGTCTGGAAAAGGTTTACGGCTAAAGGAATGTGAAAATATAATTATATGCAACCTGGAGTTCGAAGGTGGTAGAGGACATGATGTTGATGGTATTCAGATTAAACCAAACTCAAAGCACATTTGGATAGATCGCTGCAGCCTGCGTGACTATGACGATGGACTTATAGATATAACTAGACAAAGTACGGATATTACAGTTTCTAGGTGGGTTCAAGTTTTTCTGATATGCTTTGTGGTGAATTATTATCAATGACTCCCAGTTCTTATGATTCTGTAATTCCTGCTAGCAGATGTTACTTTGCAAGCCACGACAAGACAATGCTTATTGGAGCTGATCCATCTCATTGTGGTGATAGATGTATTAGAGTGACAATTCATCATTGTTTTTTTGATGGGACAAGACAAAGACATCCCCGTCTTCGATTTGGGAAGGTTCATCTTTACAACAATTACACCAGAAACTGGGGAGTATATGCTATTTGTGCTAGCGTTGAAGCACAGGTAAATTTTACTTTGGTACTTCAGCATGCCATCTATTTCAGTCTATGGTAATGTTAGGATCAGTAGTAAAACACAGACAAAGACTAATGTCAGGATATAGAAAACTTTTTTGATAGTATTTACGCGGTTCAACAATTTGTTGTACTAGCATAGATACAACGAAGGAACACAACCATTTTATAAAGAGAAAACCAAACAATAAGAGGATAGACAATAGAAATGTCATTATAAACTGTAGTAAGTAGTAACTGTTTCCTTACAAAGTTGGATCGGCAAAGCCATAGACTAGTTTACATTTTAAATTAGGCTCCATATCCAACAATTAATTAATGCATTCAAATAGGAGGTCATATATTGAAGTTCAATTTTCATCATGTAATTCTTCCTTTTGTATTTTTGCCTTAGATATACTCTCAATGCAACATCTACGAAGCAGGACAGAAGAAAAAAGCTTTTGAATTTTATACTGAAAAGGTAACCTCATCCGACTTTTGATCCATACTTTACTAATAATTGTTATTACTTCCTGAGTGTGTGTGTATAGAAAAGAACATGATTGCACCTGTGGAAGTTTTAGCACCTAATATTTGCAATCCAAGTTTATCACGCTGTCGAATTGAAGTGAATGGAGCTCAAAGTGTGCCTTTATGAAGTTAACATAAACAAGCAAGAAAATCATGAAATGGTTAGAATTTGGGTATATAAGATTCTTAAGGTGACCCAACCATATGCTACTTTAACATGGACATATTAAAGCTAAAAAAAGATAGTTATTGGTTCATTGCATAATCACCAGCAACCACACAATGTATATGTTGCTAATCATAGTTTTTCTCATGATACAATTATTTAATGCAGGATTTGAGCAACTGTTTTGTCAAAAACTTATTGCAATGACTAATCATTTTATTTCAAGAATACCCAGAAAGCGGGGTGAATCATTTTCTTAGTCTCTTGAGTGTCAATTTTAATAATGAAGAGAATTAAAAACTCTCGGTTACTAGGGCTTGGTATATCATCATTCTAAAATCACAAAAAAATCAAGCCTGGAGCGTCATCACTCAATTCAAGACGAACAATAAATCACGATTTTCGAGCGTGGTCTAGGGAAGTCATTACCTTGCAAACAGATGATACAACACAATGGAAGTATGATATCAACCAAAGTTGTATACTGCAATGCATTCTAAGATGGTCTAAGATATTGTTTTGTATCAATCATTAGTTATGTATTTTGCATAGTGTGACATATATTTCAGTTTCTTATGGAAAGAAGCTTCTTGAGTTAGATACTCTGCAACATAATTTGGTTATCTATCGTCGCCTATCTCTTTAAGTGACTGCCAATTATTGACTCCATTTACTAGTCGTTAGATATACCAGTTCTTACTTCTTATGCAGATATTCTCGGCTCTCTATCTTCATTTTTGAACTCCAAGAACATTTGTTCATTTTTGAACTCCCAGAACATTTGTTCATTTTTGAACTCCCAGAACCTTCCTTTAGAGTCACTGACTGTGATGTTACTTAAACTTTTTTCAGGCAGCAGATAAGGAGGTAGCAAGATCAGGGTTGATAATCTCAGAAGGGGACTTGCTCTTAAATGGAGCTCAACCGTGCCCATTGAGAGAAGCCTATGGGGAACGCATGTTCCACCCTAGTGAGTTTTACCCGATATGGACGATGGAACCGGCTTCTGATTCATTGAAACACGTTCTCCATATCTGCACTGGTTGGCAATCTGTTCCAAGGCCAGCTGAACAAGGTTATACTCTTACTTCATGATTTGTTCATAAATCAGTCATAATACACGGAAATTGCTTTTGTGTATAGTTTAGATGCTTGCTTTGCATTATATTTTGCTATTATTTGTCATAATTAAAAAATCATTAATGATGTTTAGGAATGAGGAATATATTTTCGAGTAATTTTTTTTATAGATCTGTTAATAATCTTCATTCCTAGTGTTGATTTTAGGTCATTTTTACTAATTGTTCTTGTGGGCGTTGGTAGAGGAAGTGTAGGCTTTCATGTTAGTTCTATTGGGGATATATTCATGGGTTAGAAAGTTAGAGCAAAGCCAATGAAAAATTAGTCAAACAGTGGTTTGTTTTTTTGAAGAAATTAGTGTATGTATTCAAAGTACGGAATTATGACTAGCAAAGTTAACATACAACTTGTACGTCAAAGAGTATTAAGAAGTGAAGAAATGAGTTGCGGTCAACTCTGTCTCTTGAGGGATTTCAATAAATGTTTTGAAATAATGGTAGTGATATTGTGATTTTATTTTTGGATTCATTTTACTTTAAGTTGACAAAATTAAGTTTCGTTGGGTGTTATCGATTCAGGAAAGTTTTGTCTCATTCACGTATATGTAACACTGGATTCATTCCTTTGACAAGGGAAAATAATGTTTGATTCAAATATATGTAATGTGGATTCATAGTATGTATAGTTAGTGTTGGATGTTACCGTTATTTAAGTAAATACAAGGGACAATTTGCATGGACACACAAACCAAGGAAAATCATCGAACGAATCTAACCGTAAGATAGAGATGCATAAGAGGACTGAATACAGATAAAAAGGACCGGGATCAATAGGATTGGTTAGCACCGGCCCCAAAAGGATGGGATATTTGTTAGAGACTTAGGTGCCGTTTGTTTTTTAAGAGGTCTAAAGTCTGAAGTCTTATTTTAGTTATGATTAATAAGAGGTGGTGTGTAAAAAGGTTTGAATGATTCAGACTTAAGAGTCATTAAGAGGTTTTAAAATAAAAAAAAACAACCCCTTAGAGTTGTTAGCACCGACCGAAAAAGGAACAAACCGAGGACTCTGTCCTACTCCTAAGATATGGTTCGTTTCTTTATGAGGTGCAACCATTCCTAAAGGTGTTAACTGTTAAGTCCAGTGAACTTTTACCACAGGGACAAAACATGTATATAATCAATAAATATTTTTATTTTAAATTACTCTAAAATTACAATTATTGTACTATGTATTTTGAAAATGAAGAGACCGGAGAGCATGTGATAATGACACTACAGGCAAAATCAATGAATATGACCACGAGCTTCTTACAACCGCGGATGTTCCCGGAAACAGCTCCGACAAATATTTTGCCATGTTTTCCGGCGAAAGTCTCATCAACATTTTCATACACCTTTCGTCTTCACCTAATGTCATTAAATGCTTGCTGTAAAATTCCTCATACACCGGTACCAGTTTGTTTGCGATTGACGCCTTCATCTTGTCTCTCATCTTTTCGTCAACCACAATCCAGGACGTTTGCTTCCCGTAGACCTCCCCAAACGTAGAGTACAACCTCCTGAAACAATCCCTCACCTTCTCTGGTGATACCAGAGAATTCTCCGGTAAACATGAGATCACCTTATTCCAGGACATAGATTCGTAGCTTGATACATATTGCTTCAACTTCTTCTCGTGGTTCGTTATCCATTCTTCTCCTAGAATAAATTTCAGATTTGTTGCACGAACCTTCTCGATGATGAAATGGAGGTTGTTAACCAGGAAGAGATACGATAGTGCCGCGTAGTTGTGAAACTTAGCTTTGCTGTCCAGCTTGCAGAGAAGAACGAGAATGATCCTTGCCAGCTTGACAGAAACCGCTGGCGGTGAAATTTCGTCGGAGGTTTGTTCCCTGAACTGCAAATCATCTACGATGACGTCACTTAGGGCACTGCCGTAATCAGACAGAGATGATAAGCAAGTCATGACGGAATTATTCAACGGATGAATTCCACCGTCGGATACTGTAAGTTTAGAAGAGTTTTTATGGATTGATGATTCCAACTGGCCGAGAGCCGTTCTGACGGAGTCGCCGAGTTTGTGAAGAGACGAGAGAGCTTGAACTTTTACCGAGGAGACAGATTCGTTTGAGAAGATAGACTCGATTTCTGGCCAGATGTCTGAGATCGAATTGTATAAGTCCATCATCATGAAAATTGTCTCCGACTTCGGTCTTTTGCATCTCGCGATGAGTTCGGGAAATGCAAACAGATTCAGGGCTCCTTCTTTCGTCGAATTCTCGAAACACGAATCTCTAATTCTTACCGATGAAGTGAAAATACGATCACAGAGAATCTTCTCTCCGTGGAAGAGTATTTTCACTGCGATTTGAAGGGCTGCCAGCCAGTTCTTGACATGATCGTCAAAATGTGGAGCATTTATCATCATCTTGTTGATGTGAGAAGAACTGTAAGGCTGAATTCCAAGATGAGATAAAGCTTCATTGATGGTCGATTTTCGTATGATTTTGTACAATACGATACACTCTTTGCCATAACCGCAACTGATCATCGTATCAGCAATCAACCGAAGATTTGAAATGGCAATCATAGACGATTGTTTAACATCAGAAACTGAGATCTGTAGTTGTCGATCTTCTTCCGAATCAATGCTGGATCGAGAAGACCAGCTAGAAACAGATCCAGGCTCCAAGTAGTCACGATTATCCGATAAAATCAGATGAAACTCCCTCTCGAGTCGTTTCATTGCGATTTGCATCAGTCTCTGAGCAAGAGAGAGCTTCTCTGATCTCAAATCATGTGACACGAGAAAACGCATGACTCGGTGTAGTCCTGTGACGCAGTTGATGAAAACGGTGGCCTCTCCCCTGGTTTCATGGAAAATGGAGATGAATCCGGTGTTGGAATGACCGTCAATTTCCCATTTGTCGATGATCGACTTGGCGTTTTTTATGGTTTCTTCCATCATGGATTCAGATGATGAAGAAGAAAAGGAAGAGGAAGTGGAAGAAATGGTGGTGAAAGAGAAGCGACTCATAAAGTTTGTGGGTTTTAGATTTAATCTGTTTGGGGATTTCTTGATTGTGTATGGGGTTTTAGAGATGGCCATTAAGATTGAATTTGATGATGAAATTCTTTTGAGAATAATATGGTTTGCTAGCGAATAATAGGGTATGAGTGGGAGATTAAATAAGGAGGGAAACTTTCAAGTGCACGGTTGGCAAAATTTCTATAATCAGACTCGTGTGAGTTGTTGACATTGATAGCACGTGGCAAGTAGGCCATTGGGTTTGACTTCTCCTTTTAGTCAACAGATCGATTATTTAGTGCACAACGACTTGTTTTTTCTGTAAACTTCAAAATTATTTGTACAACCACATTGGAGCATTTACAATAGAGTTTTCATATAAAATTCGAAAATGGATAATCAAAAATAAAATTCTTTAAAAAATTATTTTTAGTTCTAATGGATTTTTTATTTTAAAAATTACAAACGTTAATTATATAATTACAATGTTCTTTTTGTTAAACATTTAATTTCAATGTTACAAATAATAATGATAAAACTATTTCTCTCTTTTACTTTCTTCATTTTAGATAGAATTTTAGAAAATCTGTTAAAACAAAAATTGATCCAAAATCTTCATTTTCTCCATATTTGTTGTAAATATTATCCTATCGATCGGCTATGTCATTTGATCTAGTGATGGCCAAAAACCGGGCTCGGGCCGGGCCGGGCCAAAACGGCTTCGGGCCTCCACAGTGAAAGCAAAAACTGGGCCCAAACGGGCTTCGGGCCGGGTCGGGTTTCACCCAAAAAGGCGTGGCCCGGTTAGGCTTGGGGTAATCTGGTTTAACCAAAACCGGGCCGATGATTTTTTCGTATTTTTTAAAAATAATTTATTTATATAATGGATCACTAAAATACACTTTAAAAATACGTTTTATTTATAATAAATCACTAAAATACACTTTAAAAATACATTTTATATATAATTTTAAGTTACAAACTTACAATACAAGTATTTATAGGGGTTTGGGGGGTAAAAAATACAAAAAAAAGGTCAAAAAAGCGTATATAAACGGTAACATACAAGTATTTATAACGTATTTTTTTTAAAATGTACGAATCGGGCCGGGCTGGGCCAAAAACCGGGTCGTGAACCGGGCTCGGGCCGCCAAAAACGCCAAAAACCCAAACCGGTCCATGATTTCCGGCTTCAAACCGGTTTGGCATCGGACCGGGCCGGGCTTTCAAGTCGGGTCGGGCTCGGTTAACCGATCGGGCCGGGCCAAGATGGCCATCACTAATTTGATCTTTATCTTCAAAATTGTTATTACATTGAAAACACAGATACAAACATAACATGCTTTTACATACAAAATAACAAAAACTAATTAATAAATGTTATGTAACTTTAACTTGTGTTTTGTTTGTTTAGATCTTAATGTGTTTAATAGTATAGTGAACTTGTTCGCTCAACCATGTATGATAGTTTGTGTCGTCAACCGACTTGGCTTAATTGGAACAACCATTCCCTTTGCTTTATGTATTAAGGGATTGTTTGATTTTTTATCAATTAAGCTCTAAATTTATTAAGTTGTATATAAATATCAATTTGTCTGGATAAATTAAAATAAATTGTTGTTTGATTTTTGTTCGGTTATGAATAATAAAAATTAATATTACCTTTTATTTAGACAAGTGTTGAATGAAAATAACTGTTTAATAAACATTTTAATTGACAAAAAGTTATAATAATATGAATTGGTTAAAATAACATAAATAATTCGAATTCAACATTTTATAACAAAATACTTAATAACTTCAAATATATCTAAAACAACAAGAGCATCTGTAACGAGATGTCTCTTCAGGTCTCTGGACCGCCTTTTCTTTTCACACCGCATTGAGAGAAACAGGTCCCTACCTACATGCCATGAAATGGTCCTTATGAACTGCTTCCTTTTATAAATTTTGGTCATCACAATACAATAAATTTCATTAAATAATAACTAAACAATTATTAATTTAATGATTTTCATAACTCATGAACGAGTCCATAATTGACAATGAAAGGTTTATGAAATATGTGAAAAATATAAAACTGGTGTGGCAAAAAAATCGTTGATTTGACAGTCATAAACCTCTAAAGAAGTTTATAATTGTGGATGCTCTAAATATGATTGTTTTGTTTGTTTACAATTTTTAATTTATGCATTTGTTGATAAACTATTTATTTTTTAATGAGGCGTGAAAAAAATTGTAGTAATTTTGAAAAAAAAAATCCTAACTTAATGCATTAAGATAGGATGGCTTGACTTATCATGTTAAGCTCATTTCTTAGTATTAGGAAAAAAAGCTAGCTGTCATAAGCTAGTTTTTTTTTTTTTTTTTGCCAAACATAGCCTAAGTTAAATTCAAACATCTTAATATAACTAGGGGCTATTTACCACACTTATACCGACTAAGCGCTTATCAGGTGTCATTTACCTTACTGGTGGCGGTGAACATAATAAAGACTGAGAATCTTACCGGTAAGTGAAGCTGTGAGGGAGAATTATTCGGTAAACATTTATCGGGTAAAAGACGCTTACTACAATCCATTTTGATGACCGAGAATGTTGTCTGATAAGGTAAGTGAGTGACCATTGTCAGTAAACGCTTACCCAATAAGAGTTTGGTAAACAACCTCTTAATCAATTAAGCTTATTAAGTTAAAAACGAAATACCCTTTAAATCATGTTATTTTCAACTATATGATCTGAATGTAACTTGGATTTTTTTTGTTTTAACTTGATTTGAAAAAATAAAAAAATTCCACTTAAAAAAATACCTTTCTATAATTATTGATTAAAAAATTTACATTAAAATTTTTTTAGCCAAGTATTTTTCACGTATTATATTCTCATAATATAATTAACTAATTAAATTTAT
The DNA here is from genome assembly GCA_023525745.1 of Arctium lappa. Classification (NCBI taxonomy): domain Eukaryota; kingdom Viridiplantae; phylum Streptophyta; class Magnoliopsida; order Asterales; family Asteraceae; genus Arctium; species Arctium lappa. The sequence goes on from CM042049.1 coordinate 124,784,118, forward strand.
TTTGCTTTACTAGATTTCTAAATTTTACCTGTGTTTTTTTACATACTTTAATCAAATAGACGACTTAGGGATCGTTTACCCAAACACTTATCCGATAAGCACTTATCGATAATTCAATGTTGTCACTTACCTTATCGGGTAATTACCTTATCGGATAAGATTTTAGTCCACTAAAACGGGTATTGTAGGCAAAAATTTACCCGGTAAGCGCTAACTGGGTAAGAGCCGTCATCATCACTTACCGGGTAAGACTCTCGACCATTGTTTTCGCTCTTACCGGGTAAGATTATTAGTCATTGTAATTTGGTAAGCTTGACAAACGCTTATCCGAGTAAACGTTTAGTACATGGACGGATCTAATGTGGTGGTCACAGTAGCACGTGCTACCGTATTATTTCTACGACGAAGGGTAAAAAAATTTAGGTTCGTGAAGGGTGCAACCGTATTGTTCTGGAAGGTGCTACCGTATTATTTTGGAACCTTCAAGAAGGTGAAACCATACCTCGTAATTAACCAAAAAACCAAAAAAAACTCTTAAAATCAACAAAAAACCCGAAGAAAACTCTTGAAGTCAACCAAAAAACCAAAAAAAAATCCTTGAAATCAATAAAAAAACTTAAAAAATCATCGAAATCAAGCAAAAAACTTTAAAAATCTCTTGAAATTGTGGAATTATGTTAAAAACACACGAGACAATATTGAACGTTGGAAAAAGATGAAGACACGTCGATAAAGCCGTGCTTTTTGTAATTACATTTTGTCTATATCATATGGTGCCACCGTATAAAAAAATTTCTGGATCCGTCCTTAGTTTAGTAAACGCCACTTATTCTAGATATTGTTTAATGGAAAAACAAAACAAACATCCCTTTGATAATACGACCATAAACAATTTTAATCAAATTTATAACATGTATAACAAAAACTAATACAACGATCATATTTAATATCAACTAGAAAAAGGTGATCTACTTTAGAAAATATTGATTAAATATTTGCACCCCAATCATATAGATTATTCGACACAATTTCATTTAGAACCAAAGACTTTGACAAATTACCTCTTGTTTTACCTTATACTTTCTAGCAAGATTATTCGACCCAATCTCAATTTTTGAAAGCTTATTGAGTAAATTATACCTTATGGTTTGTTAAAAATTGTGGATTTCGTCTTTGTGATTTTGAAATTTCGGTTTTCATCTCTATGGTTTACAACTCATTTCTATTTTCGTCCTTGAGGCTAATTACTACTTTTAAGTATGAGGGACTAGAATTGAAATGAATTATAAACCATAGGGATGAAAAAAACAATCAAGTTTAAACCACAAGGATGAAAATATAAATGAGTTGCAAACTATAGGGACGGAAACCGAAATTTCGAAACTATAGGGACAAAATCCGCAGTTTTTAATAAACCATAGGGACTAAAAGAGTAATTTACTCAAGCTTATTATACCATTTTCCTTGTCGTACTACACTATTAGGGACCGTTTACTAAACGCTTATCGGATAAGCGCTTACCAATATAATTTACCTTATTGATTGAGCATGACGAGGACCAAGAAGCTTATCAGGTAAGAGACAAAGAAATGACCGAAAGCCTTACTCGGTAACTGTGGGAAATGACTCTTATCTGGTAAGCGTTTACCGGATTTAAAATGTTTACCAACAATCCATTTTCATGGCCAAATGTTATACGATAAGGTAAAAAAAGGTGAATCTCTTGCCGATAAGCGCTTACCCGGTAAAAATTTAGTAAACATACCCTTAGCCATATTTTCAAAATATATATCCATCTAATATAATTATATTGAAAAATAAAAACATTTATAACATAAAAATTAAGAGTAAACTATGATTTTTGCTCCTGTGGTTTGATGTTTATAACAATTCTCGTCCCTGGTCTTTTAAAACTGATTTTTTAGTCCTTGTGGTTTCTATTTGCTTCAATTTTCGTCTCTCCATCCAATTTTATTAAAATTAAGTTTTAATTCATTTAAAAATTGAATAAGCAAATTATATATTTGGTCCTTGTGGTATATAAATTTTTATATTTTTATCCTAGTTTACATTTCTTTTACTTTTACTTTTTCTTTATTTATTGTATTTCATCAAAACATTTATTTTTCTATTAATTATATTGTATATTTTCATAATTATTATAACTTTAATTATAAAAATAATTTTATTATTTCATTAAAAATATTGATAAATACATGATATTTTTTTCAAAGTTTTAAGTTTAAATCTCCTAAAATTAATATTTTTTATCTATTGATTTATTAAAAAAAATTGTTTATTTTAAATTACCATTGGAAAAAAGTTTAATAAAATTCGAGGAAAAAATAGTCTTATTTTATAACAATCGGTTGTTTATTATAAATTCACTTTACTCTCACTATTCTATATTTTCATTTAAACTTTATTTTTATTAATTAATCAAATTTGTTTATATTTAAAATAAACACACACACACACACACACACACACACACACACATATATATATATATATATATATATATATAAAGGGGTTGTTTAATTTGCAATCCTTAAAAATGTTGCAAACCTTGCAACCCACATCTTAACCGTCGGATTCATGATCGGCGGTTACAATAGATATGTGGCCCAATATTTTTAATTAAAAAAAATAAATATAAAATAACCGTCGATCATGAATCCAACGGTTCAGATGTGGGTTGCAAGGGTTGCAAAATATCCTTCCACTATATATATATATATATATATATATCAAGGTTATAAATAACATGAGATATAAGGCTTGTATTTGACGTCACACTAATTTTGTGGCACGTCATGACCCATTGCATGATTTTTGTAACATCATATTTAAATCTTCTTATCTTTTTATTGTCTAATTTTTTGTTTTTAATATATAATTTAATTTAAAATGGTGTGTGTGTGTGTTTATGTGTGTGTATGTTTTATTTAAATATTAAACAAATTTGATTAACTAATAAAAAATAAAAATTAAATGAAAATTTAGAATAATGAGAGTAAAGTGCATTTAACAAAAAACAACTGGTTGTTATAAAATAATATTATTTTTTTCTCGAATTTTATTAAACTTTTTTCAATGGTAATTTAAAATAAATAAAAAGCTTTAATAAATCAATAGATAAAAAATATTAATTTTAAGAGATTTAAATCTTAAGCTTTGAAAAAAATAACATGTATTTTTAATGAAATTATTTGATTATTTTTATAATTAAAGTTATTATAACTATGAAAATATACAATATAATTAATAGAAAAATAAATGTTTTGATAAAATACAATAAATAAAGAAAAGGTAAAAAATGTAAACTAGGATAAAAAATTGTAAAGGTTTATATACCACAAGGAGCAAATATTCTTATTCAAATTTTAAATGAATTAACGCTTAATTTTAATAAAGTTGGATGGAGAGATGAAAATGGAAGCAAATAAAAATCACATGGACTAAAAAAGCAGTTTTAAAAGACCAAAGACGAAAATCGTTATAAACATCAAACCACAGGGACGAAAATCATAGTTTACTCTAAAACTAAAGCACCGATATTAAAATTTAAACATAGTGCAAGTTGATGTATTCCATTGAAAAATAGTTTACTTGCCTACCACCAAATAGTGCATACTTTGACGTAAAGAGTTAATTATCAAAGTACGTTGCTATTGAATGTAATTAAAGTCAATTGTAATTTATTCCAACGAGGAATTGAAAACAAAACATGTCAAATTTCAATTTTAAATTAATCATTTTGAAACCAAAAGTTGAAATTCAGAGTTTACTTCAAAATTAAATGTCGTACACTCAAAAACACATAATTCAAGTTAAAATGCAAGTGGAATGCATTAACTATAACTTGTCGCCAACTTGCTTTTGGTCAGCTACTTAATATATACACACACACACACACATATATATATATATATATATATATATATATATATATATATATATATATATATATATATACACACACAAACAGACGAATTATCATGTGAGAAGAAGAGTTAAGGTGAGAAGGTAAGTGTAACACCTTAAAAATTAGACGAATTAAAATTCAAAAATTCGACAATATAATATCTAAAATACGGAGACCCAAAATACCCTGTAAATATAAAATCCATAACAAGAACAAACCCATGTTTCATGACAACTAAAACCCAATGAAGTCGGGGTAGCTTGAACTAGAAGTAGTTGCAAAAATGAGAGACATCATAATACAACAACCTACTTAATCTAGAATAAGTTATGACTAGATTAAATTTAGGTGTTGCTAATTCACCAAAAATTTCTCTTCACAAGAATCCCCCAAATGACCGACACTTCGAGATCTTCTACGTGCCCGGTTGACAAGCCCGACAACCTAGATTCCACCACGAGTGGGACCTGTGAGAAAACAGTAACCACAACAAGTGTTAAGACGAAGCCTAGTGAGATCTCATAAATTATATAATTCACAAAATAAAATGTCGTAAAATAATAAAACAAGTCTTGTGTTATCGAACTCCATTGTCTCACAAATAGTGTTTCCACCACAACCATGTCCTCAAACCTAAACATAAACATACAAGAGATAACTTTTGATGATACGGGGGAGACCCGTTTCCATCGGGGTGACATGTACACGGGAGTGGAGTCACCCATGATGTTATTGGATTACACCTCATGTCCCGGTCCTAGTTCCCATGCCATCAAGACATCACAACCTCGAACCATATTCATTGCCTTTATTGCCTACTCCGTCGAGTTACAGCTCAAGGTCTTATGGAACATTATTATCTATCCAAGACTAGACGAGTTACACCTCAAGTGTAACACCCCAGATTTCTATCCCAATTGAAGAAAAGTGTTGAACGGGGTGAGTACGTAAAGGAAGAACCACGTATGGTCGTCTCGCCTATAGTGTCATGTGGTTGTGACATCTTTCACAATAGCACTAATGATACTGAAAGTGTGGTAGTCCCGGTTATAGTGTCATGCAGTTGTGACCTATGTCACAATAGCAACGACGATTACCAAGTGGTTGGTCGTCCCAACGAATGTGCCATGTAATTATGACAATGGCAGGATATCTGGCATAATAGCATCAAATGTTCTGAGAGAGCGGTCGAGGAATGACTGGGAGAACGGTCGGGAAACGATCAGGAAAGTCGTCGAGAAAGCGGTTGAAAAGACCCTCGATACATCTCGCACGACAGTACCCGCTATAGTGACAAATGGCACTGTAGCATGACAGGGTCGTGCGGGGCAAAAGACTTTCGGTACATCTCGCGCGACAGTGTCTGCTACAGTGACAAATGTCACTGTCGCGTGGCAGGGTCGCGCCAATCTCACAGTGCATAAAATCGGGATTTTCTTCATTTGGTCATATATCTTGCTCATTTCTACTCCATTTTGGGCGATTCAAAATACTATGGTTTCGTTTTTGAGAGATTTTCAAGGCTAAAGTGTTAGTTGTGAGAGGATTAAAGAGTACTTGGTGGTGGATTGGAAGCAAAGGTCAAGAGCTCATCAATTTCACCTCCATCTTCAAGAATTTTGGGGTTTTCTAGGTTTTCATCAAAACCTAAGTGGTAAGTGTATCCCTCCCATTTCTAAACCTTAATATAAGTTATTGATGCTCCATTGATGGTTTCCTAGTGTTTGATTTCTTTAATTTCAGTTTGAAAGATTTTGGAAGTCTTGGGTCAAAATTAGGGTTTTACCCAAAATTGAGATTTTGATGCTAAATGTTTGGGGAATGTTTCTATATGGTTGAATATAGTTATTTACGGTTGGATACTTGTGGATCTAGGTTATGGAAGTTTTGACCTTGAAGATTCAAGTTTCTTCAAAGGAGCTCAAAGTGGGGAAAATCTAGATTTAGCCTAAATCTAGCAAGATGAGTTCAAGTTGATTTGTTAAAACGGTGTACATGCCAAAATGTGTATTTTGAAGTAAAAGTATGTTTTACTTGGTATTTGTCAATGTGTGAGTATTTTGATAAGTTTTCATATTTGGTAAACTTGAGTTGTTTTAACCTCCTAAAATGCTCATATTGGGTTTTGAATATTTCAACAACTAAATAGCATGATTTACACATTCTTGGTGATTTTGTACAAGTAAAATCTATTTTATAATTTATGCATCTTTGATGATTTTTGTACAAACGAAGTCTATTTCATGTTATATGCATTTTGGTGTATTTGCATTTATAAACCCTTTGGAAAATTTTTGGTCCCAATACGTGTTGAGTTTTGGGTTAATCACGTCTTTGAGGTATGTGTCTTCATAAACGTTGTTTAAAGACATTTCATTATTTGGGGAACGTTAATTGTCGGTCAAATGGATTTTGAGCATTTTAGCTCTCGGTGTCGACTTAAAGAGTATCGAGGACATTTGTTCGGTTTTAATGGCTCAATTTAGAGTCCAAATTATGATTTACATCTTAATGCATTTTATTGCATATTATTGATAATTACAGGCTCGAGTGCTTTAGTCATTCATGTGTAGTCATGTAATCTTAGATTGTGTTGCATTGGATCCATAGACACGTAAGTCAGTCTTATTTGATGGTCAATTGGGTGGTACGGGGTTGGACTTTGGGACTCATGGTTTATGACCTTGTCTTTACAAGTAGGCACTAGGAGGGTTGAGTCCGGTTGAGCTATTATGACTGTGGGTAGTCCTCTGATGTGCGTTTGGGGCCTCCGCCGTGTGAGTCAATGCCTTCGTTGTATCCCCCGTGTGCCGAGCCTTTGGGCGGTATTCCCAGTAGTATCCGCTAAGGTCAACTGTCTCTTTGGGTGAAACTTGTCAAGAAGTCGTAGGGACACTTGGGCATTTATGTTGTGAGGTGTAATACGATTAACGTTGTATGGGTGGTATACTTTTGTGTTTCCTCCACCCTCAACGGGTACGGGTATCCCCCGTTGTCGGCCCGCAGTATTTTGGATATTTAATTGTCCATGCTTTAATATTTGAATTTCATTTCATTTTATGGTTGCGTGAGTATTATGTTTCAGTTCCATGTTTTCAATAGCGTATCATATTTATATGGATCGTCTTCCGTTATTTAAGGGTCGAGTATTATGCCCCACCCGTGTTTTTGGTGTTTTGGGATGTGAAGTATTATTTACATCTTTATAAATTGGGGGTCGAATTATAATCCCGTTTTGGGTGAGTTATGGGTTGCATGGTTTTATAAAGAATGTGTGTTTAGGAGCATTGTCTTTAAAAGTGCATATTATGGGAAAATGCGTCGTTTTCATTCCTAAAGTAAACCATTTCGAAAGATCTTGATTTGAATTGATTTCCTTTCTTTTAAAGATATATTCATTTATGTTAAAACTCTTGAGTTCACTAGGCGTTAAGCCTAACCTTTTTATTTGTCGGCATGTACATCAGGTTCCAGTTGGGGGTTCAGACTCTAGTAGCCTCATGAAGAGTTGAGCCTTGGCTATATACAAGAGTAAGTTGTTGATGAAGTCTTCCGCAGGTTGGAGATAGTAACTGTTATTGGGTTTTAGTAACACTCGTCTTTATTATAGATTGTCTGTATTAAGGTTAAATCTTAAATTATGATTGTAGATGAAACAATTATCGATGTATTTAGAAAATATTAAATTAATTGCTATTTCCATATTTGAGGGTGTTACATCAAGGGCCTACGTCCCCCTTTTGCCTACTTACTAGCTAGCAAACCATAAGGACCAACACAAAAGGTCCAATTAATCGTATAACTACCTCCTCGTGCACAAGGAGTAGTGTTCACATTCTTATCAGGTGATCAATAATTAGATGAGCATTTATAACCACAAATATATATTCCTCTTTTCTACATATAAACACCATGAACATCACATGAGACTCTATCACAAGAACATAATATCTTTCTCCATAATATCAACTCATCTTTACTTTCCGAGGTAGTACACTCTTCATATTCTCACACATATAATCACAAATGATTCTATTATTCTTACCATGTTATCATAAAGTTATCAGCAGTTAGATCAAACTCATAGAAACAAGGGTTTCCTCATGTACCAATCATACAAGAAAATAGTTAGGGTTTATGGAGGGAAAACTCATCAATAATGACATATATGTATATTTTCATGTATATTAAGAATCTCAACGTATAGATATGAGTTCCCAAATAAATAATAAGTAAACAATGGTTAAGTAGAGGTTCATAAGAGAAAACTCACATTTAGGGTTTTTAAGAGAAAACCCTAAGATGGTGAACTTGGAGATGTGTTAGGTCTTCTTACAGTTTTCAAATCCTACTAGGGCTTCTAACTCTTGAATCCAAAGTCAACTAGGTAACATTAAATGTTAGGGTTTTCATGTAAAGCATTTAATGATGAGAAAAGAGAGAAAAAAGGAAGGAAAATCGCCTTACCTAGAGAGAGCAAAGTCTGAAAATCGATTAGGGAGAATTTGTATCAGATTTGGGGATTTGGTCACTTAAGTCAACAGAACAGCCCCTCACGCGGGCGACAATGACCGGGCGACTATGCCCTGGCAATGTCGCCGGGCATAGTCGCTCATACCTCCCCACCTTCTGTCCGTTTGAGCACAACGCGGATACGCCGCGATATTGACACTGACGACTATGCCATGGGCAAGGTCGCCGGGCATAGTCGCCCAACACCCTACAACCCCCTAAAACTTGGTTTTTTGACTAGATAATCCAAGTACGAAGGGTTTACGTTAATGGCTAGGTTTCATTCGCACTCACACGCACCGACTAAGTCAGATAAGGTTTCTAACTTGCTTGCATACACATACTTACATATATAAAGGTATCTATATATATGTATACTTACACAATTTTCGCATCTAAGAATATTCACATTCGCATGTAAGATAATAATTCCATAATCCAAGGAAAGAGGAGGTTGCGACACCAGAGTTCATTTAAAAGATAGTAAGGGTTGGAGAGCGGGTTTACTAAGAAGTTTGGGGTGTTACAGTAAGAAAGATTTGGACCTTTGATCATTTTTAATCTCAAACCCATCCATGAATCACGCTTTATATGGGAATTGATCTAGTGTGCATCCCAACTCGGTGCATCTCATCTTAATGTGCATCTAAAGATGGAGATCATTTTCTTATCATTCTCAGGATAATTTTCATTCTCACTGGAACTCCAACCCTATATATACTGTATACATATAATCAATAGTCAAACACAAACGCAATAAATATTACAAACTCATGAAAATCTATTCAAACCATTCAATTAGTTTTTTTTAAGTTATGATATATATATATATATATATATATATATAGAGAGAGAGAGAGAGAGAGAGAGGTTCATTTGAGAAATGTTAAATGTATGAGAAATAGAGAAATAATCTTAGTCATTCATCTGGTCAACATTTGCGGCTTTGACCGCGAAGCACCGGATAAATCCTTGCATGGTCTATAAAAGATAGAGGGGTAGTTTCGTAAAATACGCGGGACGAGTTCATATATGAACATGTATAATTCACATATGAACTATACGTTCATATATGAATCAATTAATTAGTTTATATGTGAATCACAAAGGTTTATATATGAATCTGTTAATTAGTTCAACTGATTCATATATGAACTTATAGTTAATTAGTTCATATGTGAATCAGGTAATTAGTTCATATATGAATCAGTTAAAAGAGTTCAGATATGAATTACATTGATTCACATAAGAACATATAGTTCATATATGAACACAACCCGTGTATGTTGTAAAAATTACGAAAGTGTTCTTCTATTTTTGAACTAGCCGCAACTTTTGATCAGTCAAAGCCAAAATATTTGACCAGTCAAATCCGATCTTGACCGTATGAATGACTAGGATTATTTCTCTATTTCTCATATATTTACCATTTCTCAAATGAACCTAAGGCTATATATATATATATATATATATATATATATATATATATATATATATATATAGGGGAGCGATCAAATGGAAACCACTATAATTTTGAAAACCGTGGAAACCCTCAATTTCATTGGTTAAGTTAATGAAATTGTTTAATTTGATGAAATTGTTTCATATAATTCTTTTATTGATGAAATTGTTGTATATATTTGTGTTTTTTTATGTAAAAGTGAAAAAGTTTCATCAGACTGCGAAAATACATAAAACAATTTCATCAGAATGAGAAAAATAGATGAAACTACATAAAAAACACAAATATATAAAACAATTTTATTAATAAAAGAATTATATGAAACAACTTGATCATATTAAACAACTTTATGAATCAATTTCATTAATTTAACCAATGAAATTGACGGTTTCCAAATGGTCCTAGTAATGCATCAATTTATACTATGCATATGAAAGATAACTTTCCGTACTATAACATGTGTAATAGAAGTTTGTACAATTCCCAAAAGAGACATTCACAAATTAATTTTAAAGTTCTGACTTCCCAACCCAAAAGTCGTTGTGACATAAAATTATTAACCACTCCATATGCAACAGTTTATTCCCCAAAGTTCGATGAGATGATAAGAAAGCAAATAATTCTCAAATCGAGTTTAAAACTTTAAGCCGCCTCGATAAGACACATTTGACCAAGATGGTAACTACAACGATATGCAATTCGAAAATTCATTTCATGTATTGCGGAAAACTTATAACAGCAAGGTCAACAAGCTAAACACGCTTAGATTAAAATTTAATTTAAGACAATATAAATATTTCGCATATTTACTCACGCGAGTGAAAGTCGGATTCAACCCAAAAGTATGCACATATACTCGTGTGAACTCAAGATGCAATCATGCGACATTTAGATTTTTCAAGGTGCCTCTTACGGTTGCAAAAACGTCTATGCAAGACTCACATAAAACAAAGTATTGAACACAACTCGCAGATTAACGCACACAATGATGCATATGCACATGTTCTCAAAATTATTTTACACGGCGCAAAATGACGTAAGACGAGGCACCCTAAACCCAACTGAATTTTTGCAAAACTCAATAATGCTAAAATCATGCAGTGACAAATTTTCATTTCTCAACAAGAATGTAAGACGGCAATATGGCTAAAACACTAAGCCTTTAAGAGCTTCCTCTTTTAATGTAATGAAAGGTAAAATGACACATTTAACAAAATTCACATGGGACACGACGCCAACTAACTCGTAAGCTTAAAAGAAGCAAAATTAAAACTCACACATGGAAAGACATCGTATAAAACAATACTTCAAGAAATTCCAACAAAACTCACACAAACTAAAATTCTCAAGAAATTCCGACTCAATACGTGGGAATAACTTTTCCTTTAAAACCATTGACATATGTGGAGGAGATCCAATGCCTAGATTAAAATCTCATAGCTACTTACCCAATACTCAAATGACATTAAAACATGGATATTACAATATCCGCAAATAGCGTTAAACAAGAGACGTGAATAAAGAGATTTTTTTATAACAATTTGGAATTACGTGCAACAAAACAATTTATGCATGCTTAAGCTCACAGTTTACAATCTGATGCGTGTTAAATGCTCTACCAAAACTTTATAATATAAACCACTTTCTGTTTTACGAACACAAGAAACAATTTATGCAAATTTATTTCAGAAATAAATTTTAGTGCATGAATTTGGTCGGCATTCACCCCTCTAGACTACGCTTCTCAACAACCCGACATTCTAATACCATCCGGGTGTATCAAGTATCTTAGGACAACAATCTCAATTTCCTACTATTGTCATCCGGATACTCCACATCTTAAAGCAATACTCGGATATTTCATCGGTTCACCTTACAATCTCTCCTCGTATAACGTCAATTCCATAAGCTCAAGGTTCTACTCCAACCAATTATTCTTACTCAAGGCGATCAACGTAATGCATTCAACGCACTTAACTATCACTTCAACGTGACATTGCTATAGACATCAACCTTTCCTTAGATTACTCGCTTAGAAACTTTCTCACTACCCCAACGGTCGTCATATCAAGGTAGTTCAAGTATACCCATGTAATATGTAAGTTCACCATAACACTGGTCATGTGCCATTATGAACGTACCATACATGATCATCCTTGTGACTTTTGACAAATTTCCCGTTTCTAGTGACTCGATCAACTCCAAGATATCTTATCTTAAGGTTCCTAATGTGCAACTTCACTTACAATCACTTATAAAAACGCTAGTTTGAGTCTAGGCATCCTACAATCAATACCTAATTCCCTCAAACTTAAGCTCTGATACCAACTTGTAACACCCTAAATTCTGGAAATAACAACTTATTTAAAATTTTCTAAATACATCAATAAATGAAATATCTACAACCACAAATTAAGATTTAATCTCAATACAAACATTCATTCTATACAAAAGCCTATGATAAGAACGGGTGCTATTAAAAGCCCAAAGATAGTCACTATCTCCAACATTGCGGAAGACTCCACCAACTACTTACTTTAGTGTCTAGTTAAGGCTCTACGCTTCATAGAACTGCTAGAACCCAACTCCCAACTGGAACCTGTTGCACATGCCGACAAATACAAAGGTTAGGATTAACGCCTGGTGAGCTCAAGAGTTTTCAACATAAATAAAGATGTCTGTGAAAATAGTAATGCAGTTTAATTCATAATCTTTCGAAAGGTATACTTTGAATATGCAAACGACTCATTTTCCATTAATATGCATTTTAGACAAGAACACCAATTTGGACATTTTCCAAACCAAACTACTTCAAAGATGATGATACCAATGTAAGCCGCCCATTCATAAATTTGCTTTAACCCAAAAATCACTCAAAGCGTAAATATAAATTGGACTCTCCATTTAAGAAGGTACGGTTAAACCTTATATTTCAAAATACCCAAAACACGGGTGGGGCATAATACTCAACCCATAAATCAAGGGTAAAACCCAATTATACAAAACGTCACCGAAAACTTGGATAATAAAACTCAATACCCAAAAACAACACCTTTCGGTGACGGGGGATTCCCGATTCCATAAAATGTGACGGTCCACAAAGTAAGCCCATTTTATGTTGTTATGACTAGTCATATAAACAAAAGTACACGCAAGAGATGTCAGGCTCAGTAGCTTTAAACATACACCCACGGAAACTCGAGTTCAACCCCGTCGGGTTCCTATGTCGAGCCCCTCATCTAATATCGTAATACTTGAGCACGAAGGACTTATACCGCACCCGGTACCTTAACGTGCAGCACGAAGGACTTACATCGCACCCCATACCTAACGTGCTTCATCCAATAACGCCAACAAGGCTCGAAGTCGAACTACCAAAACTGGACAATTGTCCAAAACCCCATCAAAATAACAATGCCAAGACGCAGGCTTAGCAATCCAATTAACTCATTGATAAATGTAAATAAAAATACGATAAAACGCACTCGACCAACGGATATGCCAACACAACGACCAAAAGTAAGATTAGTTCAAAACTCAACATTAGTCGAGACAACCCATTTTCCAAATGAACTTATACCCTTATAATTTTTCCAAATGTCTCATAACACAAAATATGCATTTTCCAACTTTAACTGCTGATAAGAATGAAAATCATAAAATGATACTATAAACATTCTTTCAAGTACCTCGCATAAGTGTGCAACTAATACTTTACAAAACATTCCATTTCGTGAATGATGCATAAAACCCGACAAACATTTAAAGGTGTATGCCTTTGACCAAAGATCTATTTATGCAATAAGACCTCAAAACACATTCATTTGTGACACATATATTAAATGCCCAAAAATCCCAAATGTAGGTATTATACAAAACTTGTAAGGTTGAATACTTCAAATAATCAAAGATTAGCAAATAACCCAACATTTGATAATTTCATGTAGAACCCATAAACACTTTAAAATAGACATTTTGGCATGTACAACGTTTTCACAAATCAACTTGAACTCATCTTACTAGATTTAGGCTAAATCTAGATTTCATCCAACGAGCTCTTTTGAAAACCACTTGAATCCTCAAGCCGAAATCCTCCAAAAACCTAGATCCACACAACTTCAACCGTAAATAACCACATCCAACCATATAGAATCATTCCCCAAACATAATACACCAAAATCCCCAACGAGATCCAAACCCTAGTTTCTCCCAAAACTATCAAGTCCGAGATTTGATAAGCCAAATACTAGGGGAACATCAATAGAGCATTCATAACTTATTACAAGGTTTGGAAATGGAAAGAATATACTTACCACTTAGGTTTTGACGAAAACCTAGAAAACCCGAAATGAACTTGAGGTTAAAGGTGAAGATGAAGCTTCTTGACCATAACTTTCAATCTTTGATGGGTGGAAGGAGGAACACTTGGAACATTAAAGATTTGGTGCCCTTGATGCATAAAACTGATTTTAGGGTTTTGGGGTTCGGTTTCTAGAGAGAAAAAGGGTGAAAGGGGGTTGAGATAAATGAAGAGGGGCTGCTCAAGGCTGATTAAAAACGACAAGGGCCGTCGGCGATTGTGCCTAGGGCACTATCGCCCAAACTGTACCGCGGGCATCCCTGTTGGTGATTGTGCCCGGCGATTGTGCCCAGGGCACTATCGCCAGGGCACTATCGCCCAGAGTGTCCCGAGCCCCGATTTCTTCCATTTTCATCCGGAGCACCCACGATGAGATAAGGCTTAAAAGGTAAGACGTAAGGGATGAAATCCTATGATCAGAATCAAGGATTTCTCAAAGGACTGGCTTTCACAGACAGGAATTTACGGGTGTTACAATCCTCCCAATCTTAGAATGATTTCGTCCTCGAAATCTAGGTTCCCATGAAATCTCACTCGCAGGAAGATTGACCTTAACCCGTTGCTAGCACCACCATCACGTCCCTTACACCGATACTCACATTGCTGCCCCTCTTGGGCACAATATACTCATAACTGCGCGTACACTTAACTTTCCACAACAACCTTTTACTCACAAGGTTATGGTTGTCTCCCAACCTTGGGTGACAATTACTACTTCCAGGTAGTTAGTGACCCCAAATTCTTGCTGACCAAACTTTCCTTCGGATCTACGGTTCCGAACACAACGTCAAAGATCGCAACCAAACTTCCAAGTTCCTCAGATTTCAACTGATATATTCTTAATATCGATAAAGATATTCTTCTAAGGCGCACCAAAACGTCCTTCAGATACTGCTTAGCCCAGATTCGGTCAACACTCAACTCCGTTCCAACAACAATCCTTTAACACAAGCTTTACCACCACGGAAATGCTTAAACACATCGATACTTAATCCTCTAACACCTAAACTCCTTCCAAATTCCATCACTGAAAGGTCATTATTTCCCATAATCCAACCGGAATACTTCCAAACATTCCAAGATCCATTGACTTCAAGAAAACAAGTCGACACCTAAGACTAAACGGTGACCTCAAAAATGTGGACATCCCGCCCACGATTTCATTCCAGACGGATCGTCGCACTAAGGCTGATACCTAACAAAATGCTAAAATTCCAAATCGCGCATTTCTAACAAACAGATCACCAAAATTTCCTTTTAATCACGGAACCCACCAAGACGGTATGCCGACAACACAACCCATGATGTGACACCGACTAGCAATCCATCCCAACGAATCCCAAAAGAAGCGCAGATAGTCACATAAGACCTTATCCCGCATGATTACTGAAGTATAAAATCACTCCTTAATCAACTGGGAAGACTTAAATCTACTATTTCCATTAATACAAACGCGAACAGATTCACAAACCGAAACCTCAAACATTCAAGACTGACCGCAAGTCGAATCATCCGACGCTTCAAATCCCAAGGACTCCCTTAGTCCCTAAATACAACTCTTTTCATGACGGGGTTAAGCCTATAGGCCTAATGAGTTCAAGGTTTTTCAAATAATATGCCAATTTAAACTTTTATAAAACTTTCAAATACACAAGTTTTATAACGATTAACCGTACAGTGACAACATACTATCGCCCATCCGATAGGTTTCAAAATTGGTTACCAACACAACGCATATAAAACCATTTCCAAAACTCGTTTGATCAGTAATTACGTTAATAAAAACGGTAACAAGAGATGTGCAACAAAATTTTCAAACGGACTACCATGGTCCTAATAATGCATCAATTTATACTATGCATATGAAAGATAACTTTCCGCACTATAACATGTGTAATAGAAGTTTGTACAATTCCCAAAAGAGACATTCACAAATTAATTTTAAAGTTCTGACTTCCCAACCCAAAAGTCGTTGCGACATAAAATTATTAACCACTCCATATGCAACAGTTTATTCCCCAAAGTTCGATGAGACGAATGTGCCAGAAAGTTACAACAATGGAACGATAACTGGCATAATAGCATCCATTGTACTGAGAAAATGGTCGAGGAACGACCGAGAAAATGCTTGAGGAACGGTCGAGAAAACAGACGAAAATGGCTCTTGGTACCTCTTGGGCGAAAGTGTCATGCGATAGTGACACTGCACTTTAGCCGGGTACTTTCGCATAGAAAAAGGATCCCACGGTACACTTTGGGCGAACACTTTCGCATGTCACTCTCGTGGTCGGGGTATAGTACATAAATCCGATTTTCAGCCTCATATATTTCTCATCTCAACTGTGGTTTTGACGATTCTTTTTTTCTATGGTTTCGTTTTTGAGAGTTTTTCAAGGATAGATTGTTAGTTTTGGGAAGATCCAAAAGTATTTGGTGGTGGAGTGGAAACAAAGATCAAGAGCTCATCATCATCACCTCCTTCTTCAAGAAATTTAGGGTTTTCTAGGTTTTCACCAAAACCTAAGTGGTGAGTTCATCCTCCTAGTTTCTAAACTTTATTATGAGTTATAAATTCTCCATTGATGACTTCCTAGTGTTTATGTTTCCCAAATTTCGGTTTGGATGGTTTTGAGGAAGTTAAGTCAAAACTAAGGTTTTGGTCAAAATAGAGATTTTGATATAAGATGTGTGGAGAATGATTCTAAGTGTTTGGATATGTATATTTATGTTTGGAAAACTTATGAATCTAGGGTTTGGAGGAATTCCTTGTGGATTCAAGTTTATTCAAGGGGCTCATAATGAGATAAAATCTAGATTTAGCCTAAATCTAGCAAGATAAGTTCAAGTTGATTTGTGAAAACTATGTACATGCCAAAACTTTCCATTTTGAAGTATTTATGTGTTTTACTTGATAAATATCAAATGTGGGTTTATGTGATGTATTTCGTCTATTTTGGGTATGTGATTCTATAAATCTTGTGAAAACCCCATATGTGGGATTTTTGGGATATTTTGATAAATAAATCATGTTAATATGTTTACTTGATGATTTAATATATAAATGGAGGTCATTTTATGTAAATATCCTTTTAGTGTATTTGATCTTATAAACTGTTTGAAAAATGCATATCATTGTGTTATGAGGTATTTTGGAAATATAAGGGTTTGAGTTCATTTTGAAAATGGTTGTCTCAACCAATGATGAGTTTTGGGTTAATCATACTTTTGGTCGTTGTATTTGCATAACAGTTGGTTAAGTGTGTTTTATTGTTTACACTGACTTTTATCGTACGATAAAGTAAATTGTGGAGCTTTGACTCGGTTTTGACTAAAATAAGTCTTGAGGACATTTGTCCGGTTTTAATAGCTCGTTGTGGAGTTTAAGTATGATTTGCATTTATTTCGTATCTTTTGAGAATTACATGTTTTGAGTGTTTTGGTCATTTAATTGGAGTCATGTATGGTTATAGATTGTAATGCAATGGATCCACACGCATAAGAGTCGGTCTTTATCATTTTAAAAATGAACGGTTGTTCCCATGTTGGGACCAAGATTAATCATTGGGTCATCGAGGGCCTTATGGTGCAGGCTCTTGGAGTCAAACATCTGCCATTGACCCTATGATGTAATTTCCGAGTCGGTTTTTACGGGATAATTATTTCCCGTTTGTAACTAGTTGAGACATTGGGTCATTGGAAGGCAACTTGGTACGGTTATGTGGGACTGGATACTAGCCATGACCGTAAATGTAATCCTAGTGAATGAGTATGACTACGATCATTGGGTGCCCTCCCCCACATATGTGTACGAGACGGCGAGCTCGTGGCCTTGATCCTAATATGACGAGCTCAATAACTTGGAAAGAGGCCTACTTTTGTGTTCCACAATTAACCATGGAATTCGGGTCTCCCCCTCACCGAAAGATGTTGTTTTGGGTATTTAGATTTATCCATATTTTCGGTGATGTTTTGAGTATAGGATGTTCTCCATATGTTATAATTTTGGGGCTTGAGTCTTACTCATATTCGGTAGTTTGGGCAATAAAGTTTTATCCGAATTTCAATATTTGAGCATTTATTATTATTCAAGTTTTGTGTGAGTATTGGGTTTTGAATTCATATTTGAAAGAATGTTTTGTATTGGGGTTTTCATCACGAAAATGGTGGGTTTTGGGAAAGGTGTTACTTCAATATTTTTTACATTCCTTTTAGAAACTATGATTTAATAAGCACTCTTCAATTTAATGTTTCATATAATTGTTGAAAATTCTTGAACTCACTCGGTGTTAAGCTTAACATTTTTATTTGTCGGCATGTGCATCAGGTCATTGATGGGAGTGGTTCTAGCGACACCGTAAAGAGAGTGGAATGCTAGTTAGATGCTCGAGAATAATATAGCTAATGGGTGATGTCCTCCACACATTTGGAGATAACAATTGTTGATGGGTTGAGTAACACCCGATCTTTATTTAGTCTTTATATAAGACTTGATTTAATATTTATTAAGGTTAAACCTAGAACTTTATTGAAGGTATTTTAGGTATTGATCTGTAGAAGAAGACTTTATCCTTCATTTATTGAATTATTGAAAATTTTAAATTAGTTGTTCTTTCCAAATTTGAGGGTGTTACAAATACCGAAGATGATGAAGAACACAACAACATAACACTTGTGTTGTTTCACACTGCCATTAAACAATGCATTCATTGTTTCAAGTCAGTAGCATTGTGTTGTTACACAATATGAAACAACACTACAGTGTAAAATATCCATTGAATGCCGTTAATGTGAAACAATGTAGTGTTTGTAAAAGAACACAGTGTTTATGTTGTTTTACAATGTGTGGTTTTACCCCTGCATTTTACATGTGTCGGAACTACAACGTATTGTAAAACATCTTAAACATAGTCTTTACATTGTTTCACGACATAAACGATGTGTTGTTTCACAATGAAAAACAACATTGCATTGTAAAACAATCATATAAAACAACCTATAGTTTTTGATGTCTTACGATGTAGTGTTGTTTATTTGTAATCATAAAACTAAAACTCGTTTAAACAATGTCGTATTTTCAATTTTATTATCATAAAAAAGTAGTTCTATTGATAATTACTTTTTCTTCTTATGTTATTTTTTAAGATATAAAACTAACTATAAGTTAACTTACGAAATTAATAATAACAATCTTAGAGTTAGAGGGAGAGGGAGAGAAAAAAATCGAGTAAAAATTATGATTATAACATGTAATAGTTGATTCAAGACATTTATTTTGAAGTGTATATATTTGTATGCAATATGGTTGGTTTGGAACAGTCGGTTGGGTCAGGAAATATGAAACTGGTGAAAATGGGTCTGATTGACGATATATTATATATAATTATATATCAATTATTTCAACCTATTATTTTGTAAAATTATAACATAAGTTTATAAGAATATTAATTGTTAAGAAGGATACTATTTTATATGATTTTTAAATGGTTCGATGTATCCTTAATATTTTTAGATAATAGTTATGTATTTTAAAACATTTTTCTTGAACGAAGTGATTATATATGGAGGGTTTGATCAACCCTGCTAATTTAACTGGTTTTGTTTGAAATTTTATGACACTAAGCTTATCAAATTAACCAATATTTTACTTTTTATCTCAACAAAACAACATAATAAACATCCTTGGAGTCTTTCATGTTGTAGCCCAGTGGTAAGGTAACATCCTGGGGGTCAGTGGATGGTATCCCTGACTACCCAGGTTCGAACCCCATGGTGAACATACTGTGACATCCATGATCATGGGTCTGCCACATAGTGGTACCCTTAATTGGGTTGGGTCGTGATCGACGGGGATTAGTCGGGTGACATCCTTAAGTGGGAGCCCGGATACCCAGGAAACGTGTGCGTGTGTTAACTTGTCGTTCAAAAATAAATAAATAAACATCCTTGGAATCATATTCACATCATCTTTTGTACATAAAAGAATCATACATTAGCAATTTGTCTTCATTATTCTCATAAATATGGGGTGTAGAAAAAGAATCATTTATACATAATAGATTGTTTATAAGAATGGTCCTAAAATGTTGATCGAAATGAAAATTGCATGTCAACGTAATGTCTTCATCATTACCATTATAGCTTGACTAGACTTAATAGCTTGTTTAAATGGATAAATTTTCGGAACATGTCAAAACAAATAGGGCCAAATTGACGTATCAATACTTTTTTGTCTTGCTTTTCATTTTATCAATATTAATATATTAAATAGGATTAAACAGTGATATTCAAATAATGATATCATGTTTTTGAATAAGACAATTTAGGAAGTCGGGTGTAACTTGTAACCACTCGATTAACCCAATTCATTCGTTTCTTTTTCAATTAAGTTGTTTATATACCCATTTGATCCATCGATGATAAAATATAACCGATCAGTTCGACTCATTTTACATTAATATATAGATTGAAATTATCATCTCTGATTGTTGTCTGGAAATAGGCAAATTTTGATTTAAGCCTCCACTTAATATTTCAGCATAATTTAGATTATCAAATCTGCATTTAGTCCCCTACTCTCACAATAAATCACATACAAATTAACTTCAACCTTGGACACAAATTCAACCACTTGGTATCATGGCGGCTAAAATGGACCATTGTATATATGCCCAGTTGAACATGACTTTATCAACCCTAGCTAATCGATATTCAACCAGCCTATTGAAGACCCGGAATTCTCGAATCTATATGTACGTAGGTGGCTGGCGAACGAGTAATATAAAACAAGAAGTCGAGACTTTTGGGTGCTTGAAAGACGGTTGTTGTAGCTAGTATTATTCATGCTCGAGTCACAAAGACGTTTAGTATCATGTTCTTTAGTACTATAGTTTGATTCCGTGCTATGTGGCAAATGGAGGATTATACGTGGACTCTTATTAGTATGGGTTCGCGGGATATAAGTTGTTGTTTAATTTACAAAATGTGATGTAGTTATTCATGGTTTAGGGGCGTATGAATGCTTTTGAGACTTTTTGTGAAAGGAAAATAGTCCATCAAGTGTTGTAGACTAAGGTGGTGATGAAGTTTTGGAGAAGTGTCCTTTGCGAATGACCTTTGGTGAAACAAAATTTGTTTTCAGGGGCCAAATTGAAAATTTTCTACAATGTAAGGACCAAAATAGGCCGTTTCTCATTAAAGCATCATACGATAGCTCCCCATGTATCTTTTATACAACACATTTATTTTAATAACGAAAATTAAAATAAGTATTTGTCGTTGAAAATAAAAAAGGAAAACACACGTAATAGTATAAACATAAATTACATTTGATGGACAGTCGCAAAAAGCCTTGGATAATTATATTAAATCAGTTTCATGTTCTTAGGGCGCGTTTGATTTGCAGGATTGGAATGAAATGAATTGGATTTCAAGGAGGGATTTGGATTTGGGGGGATTTGAAATCACTTCATGTGTTTGGTTTGTAGGATTTGGAATGGATTTCAAATCCATTCATTTACAAGTCTTTTTGGTTTGTAAAATTTGGATTTGGATTGAGTTTTTTTTTTATAAAGAATTTATTTTTATTGGTAAATTACTTTTTTTTTATCGATTTTCCTAAAATTGTATATTTTTATTGGATTTAGAAGAAAGCGACTTAAAATCCATTCGGATTGGATTTGAAATCCTGGCCCAACCCAAAGGATTTCCAAATCCATCAAACATTGGATTTTAAAATAGTCAAAGAATTTTAAATTCAGTCAAAACTTTCCATTCCCACAATCCAAACACAGGATTGAAAATTTGGAATGGATTTAGAATCCAAATCCATTTCATTCCCGCAAACCAAACGGGACATTAGATTTTTATAGAAAATAATTTTAAAAAGTGACTTATAAAATAAGTATTACAAAAAAGAGGTGTTTATATAAGACTTCTTAAAAGTATCATATAACATGGGTAATATAACGCTTTGTTTTAAAAGTATCATAAAAAACTTGTTAAGATGTCGAAAAACATTCTATAAATCAACATATATATAAATGAGCATGATTGATATAGAGTGATTACAATTTGAACGAAACCAAATAAATCAGTCCAAGCAAAGCAACTTGGTTGGCTCGGAACAATCGGCCTATTTAAGAAATATGAAACCGATAAAATTAGGTCCGATCTACGATATATTATATGTAATTGTATACCAGTCATTTCAACATGTTATTTAATAAAATTATAGCATAGGTTTATAAATAGAGTATAACAAATGAATTTTTTTCAATTAAAAAGCCAAACCCGTGTTAACATAAACATAATTATTTATTACGGTTTGATTTGGAAAAAAATTAAACAATATAACAAATGTAAATACCATTGTTTTCTTGTGTAAATGAGTTATTTTATATGAATTTTTAATGGTTTGATGTATCTTATAATAGTTTTGTGTTTTAAACATTATTCATTACAGGTTGTGTTCCGGTGAGAAGTTGAAGTTAACGTAAGAAGCGTGAAAAGTGGTTATCAATCGTTGGATTAGAAATAAATGCAAATTAGGATGAGATTCACCGAGATAAGATGTACCGAGATGCACCGGATCAATTCCATTATAAAGCACAATTCATGGGAGAAAATGAGATTAAAAGTGATCAACGGTTCAGATCCACTTCTCACGTTAATCTCAACTTTTCACATGATCTTTCACCATTCATTACATACCTTTATATGAGAAGTTAAAGAAAATTACGACTAACAGTCAACGAAACATATTATATATGTATGGTTTGATCAACCCTACCAATTTGACTGGTACCAATCTTATTAGGTTAATCAATATTTTACTTTTTAACTTAATAGAACAACATAATAAACATATTTGGCATCATATTCACATCATCTTTTGTACGTAAAAGAATCACACATCAGCAATTTGTCTTCATTATTCCCATAAATATAGGGTGTAGAAGAAGAACCGTTTATATATTCTTATAAATATATAGTCTTGTAATGTGGTTTGAAATATTGATGGTAACGAAATGTCTTCATCTTTACAATTGTAACTCGGCCATAAATGTTTGATAACTTCTTTAAATGGATAAATTTTCGAAACATGTCAAAACAGATAGAGTAAAATTCATGTTTCTATCTATTTGATCCATCAATGATGAAATATAACTTACCAATTCGACTCACTTTATATTAATATATTAAAATTGTCACCTCTGATCGCCATGATATTGGGTGTGAAAAATGGACAAATTTGGATTTAAGCCTCCAATTAATGTTTCCAGCATAATTTGGGTCGTCAAATATGCATTTAATCCCCTACTCACATAGAAAAGAAAAAAAGAACACAATAAAGTCGCATACAAATTAACTACAAACTTTGGCCATGAATTCAATATGGTCCATATATATGCCCAGTTGAACCTATCTATATCAAACCATAATTGACCAATATTCGACCAGAATTCCGAACCTATATGTACGTAGGCAGTTGTCGAACAAGTAAGATAACATAAGAAGTCGAGACTTTTGGGTGCTTGAAAGACCGTTGTTGTAGCTAGTATCATCCGTGCTCGAGTCACAAAGATGTTTAGTGTCATATTCTTCAGTATTGTAGTTTGATTTCATGCTAATGTGGCAAATGGAGGATTATATGAGGACTCTTATTAGTATGGGTTTGCGGGAGATAAGCTGTTGTTTAATTTACAAAATGTGATGTTGTTATTAATGGTTAAGGGACGTATGGATGCTTTCGAAACTTTTTGTGAAGGGAAAATAGTCCATTAAGTGTTGTAGCCTCATGAGGTGATGAAGTTTTGGAGAAATGTCCTTTGCGAATGACCTTTGGTGAAACAAAATTTGATTTTAGGGGCCAAATTGGTAAAGTTTAAAAATATAAGGACCAAAATTGCCCCTTCTTCATTAAAACATCATATGGGTAGTTCCCCATGTAACTTCTATACAACACATTTATTTTAATATCAAAATAAAATCAGTATTTATTGTTGAAAACAAAAAATGAAAACAAATTATATTTCATAAAGGCCTGGATAAAGTCACGAAGACCAAATTTGGTTGCAAACTCATTAAGACACTTTGACTCGTCGTTATAACACCATAATTAAATTATATCAGTTTTTCGATTATGGTCCATGATCTATATAAAAGAAAAAGAAAAAAGTCATAACTCATAACATATTGCAATAACCTTATGTTGACAATCACGATTGATATAATTGACAAAATGATGGAAACAAAAGAATTTATTTTTTATATCTTAATTTTATAAAACTATAATTAGTATATTTGAGAATTCATAACTTATATAAGTTGTGGTGAATAAGTAGTAGCTCATGTACATCATTAACAACCAACAATACAAGGTTGGATGTCAATTCAACTAATTAATAGGGTATTATCCTCTCTAGGAGAAAATGAAGACGATTGGTTTATATACCGTGTATGATTTATATATGAATAATAATGATGATCGAGTTCCGATGAGAATGAAAGTTATGGTAAGAAGGATAATAAGGGATTTCCAGTTTTGGATCAATACTAATGGGATACAAGGTACGATTGCACCTTCTTGACTTTTGAATATCATACGGTGACACATTTTAAAACGATATGGTTGCACCTTTCATAAACGTAAAGTTTTTAACCTTTCGACGGAGAGATAATACGGTGGCATGTGTCACCAGTGGTCATTCTTTAGGTCCGTCCATGTTCTCTTCTAAAGTTCAATTCATGGTTGTTTTGAGATTAAAAGAGATCAAAGGTCCAAATCACTTCTTACACTTATCACCTTAACTCTTATTTTCACGTGATTATTAATAATTTAAAATAAATATATTGTTTCTATGATAATTTTAAACTCTTTTTAACGTCTCTTCTTATTTCTATTGATTCATGTCTAGCGTGTTGTTCTTTTCTTTTATACCTTTTCATAGAAAAATTCCACATATTTTCACATCTAGGATGATGATGAGCCATATCAGTTAGCCATAAACTTTGGGTTTGTGGATGAAATCTCCCGAGAAGGGTTAAAATGACAGTTCGTGCACCTTAGGAGGTACCTACAGAGGAATCTTTATACATTCAAATAATATTTATTTTATAACATATTTGTAACCTTTTTCGTTTTTCATAATTAACCCAAGAAAATCGTAATAATTTCAAATACAAAATTTCCCAAAAAATAAACCACCTTTGTTTAACAAACGTAATTAAAATATAAAATCTTATTCGATTTATCCAATAATCAAACGGAATAACCCAAAATCGATTAAATCGAACTTTATTTGATTTGGTTGTCGAATAGTTTAGAAAAAAAATGAAAACCGAATAAACCGAACCGATTAAACTAAAAAGAATAACACCTCTAACCAAACCCACATTGAGGCTGCTTTTGGTACATGGGTTTGGACAGGAAATGGGACATGATAAAAACTCATTATTCCACGCTTGATACGACATAGAACACCTAGAACAATTTATAAGAATCTTCTAAACCGAATAAAACATAGATTTCCATTCTACGAACTAGGTTTTTTCATACCACAATCAATTATATCAAAATTTAAATTTAAATTTGGTATATTTATGTAAATGAAATTGTATAAAAATATTTATAAACTTATTTATTTAAATATTACTTGATTTGTATTAAGTATAACTATTATATGACATATAAAATCAACAAACAACTTTTTTAAAGGCAACTAGGTTCAATACTTTCTTGTCCAGTTCAAATTGTACCAAACACCAAACAGACAATTAGTTATGTCCAGTCCATGTCGAGTCCACATACCAAACCCTACGTTATGAAACAAAAAGGAATCACATTTTTTAGACTATTATTCATTCTAACACTACATTTAAAGTGATTTACTAAAGAGCGATCAAGGGTATATCACCAACTACCTTCTCGTCATGCCGCATAAGCTCCCACAAAATCGTCAACCGAGAGTCTGATAGTATTATCTTAAGCTGGTATCCAGAACCCACGGTACAAAGAGTCGATGCAAAACACCACTGTCAGACCAACAGCCATATAACAACCAACACCTCAGATATGATGTGAATCGATACAACAGAAGTTAACCACAAATGCATAATGCAGTCAATAATACACCGCCTTTCAAAAAAACAAGTCAAATAGGGTATGCAACATAAAGAACAAGCTCCAATGTCTTTTACCTCATTGCAGGAAAAAAAAAAACTATGAAATACAAGATTTCTGATCAAATCGTACACAAACTCTGACTTCAAAACTGGAAAGAGATTTACACACAACTTAAATCTCCTCCATACTTCCCACCTTACACCTTGATAGCATACTTCCTCAAAGGGAAGTACTTCTCCTTCTTCTTCTCTCTTTCAGTCTTCAATGAAACCTACATCACAGGGGAACAAACTCAGAAAATATATATCTATTTGAAAAAAGCAAAACATAAATCCAATAAATTTTGTGCATCAAATCGAGCATACGAATGACTGATCAAAAAATGTAGTAGATGACATCAATAACTTGGTGTATAACACAGATCAACAAGGCTCCAACTTCAGACTCCATTGAGTTCAAAATACCGCAGACTACACTAACAACTGCATTTTGATATGATTAACTTCAAGATAGATACAAAGAAACTTCTCTAGCAGCACTGGCATATACAATAAGTTGGACACGATGTAATCATTATAGTAGCAGGCGCCAAAGTGAACACTAGACATTATCTATCACAACATTGGACGCGATGTAATCATTATATCTATATAAAGTAGATTCTCTTTGTATTTGAATTATTATGGAACCTTCCCAACACATTTTTACGCATTCAGGGAAAGTTGCTACAGACGATATAAGAACTATGTAAAAGCAAATGTTAGCACAATGTGAGTGAAATAGTCGTTGAGTGGTACCTGATGCTTGGTTAGACGTCTGCGGATGGCTCTGGTTTTCTTCGGGCGCAAATCAAGAGGCAAGTACTTCTTGTTCTTGTAGGCTTCCCTGAGAGCAGACTTCTGAGTCTGTGAAATCACAGTCAGCACCTGTGCAATTGATGTCCTCACCACCTTTCTGCAAGCATGGAAATTAAAAAAACATTCAGAAACACCAACATTAAACCACAAGCCCATGAACTCAATCAACAACTGCAATAAAGCTCAAAAGTACTAATACATTCCAGCTATAAATTAATTAGTGCCAGAAATCATAAACGGTAACAAAGGGCAGATCTATGTAACATTTCAAACAGCTATGATCTAAAAACTGGAAACATAATCATGTCTATATAAAAGTTATGAATTTAGCTTACACAAAAAGAAAATCCGCTATCTAAATAGGCTCAGATGATACAAGGAGTCAATGATGCTGGATTGATATAAATAGGCCTGTAACAGTATAATTAGCGAAGCAATGGCTATATAAAGATTTACCAATATTCATCTGCAACATCAAATACATAGTCAGAGTTGCACATTATGAACTACTACAACTATATCACACAGGAATTTGCTAAATTAGACATACCCAGTTCACTAGCTTCATACAAGTATCAAGTATGCGCTCTTGCACACACAAAATAAATAAATAACAGGCAGCTACAAAATAATCCGCCCTTTTACACATCCAAAAAAGGCTTTCAATAAGATATACCACTAAATATGCATTTTCGTACAAGAAAATGACGCTTTTCATTTGATTTGGTGCAAATTTCAATCCAGTGACGAGAATAGCAGCAATAAGATTGTGCAATAATTTAATCGGTACATTCGATAAAATTACAATACCATTCTTTCTGAAAATGTAAACATAAATACATAATAAATCAATAGATGAGTAGAGAGAGGATTACATCTTGGAGAGCTTGTTCGGGGCACCACCGGTAACTTTGGCGACCCGGAGAAGAGCAAGTTCAGCCTTGAGATCTTTCAACTGAGCAAACAAATCAACCTTCGATTTGTTCCTAAGCTCATGAACTTTGATTCGAGCTGTAACACCAGTAAAATGTGAGGAATAACAACATAATCGAAATAAATCGAGAACAAAACAAATCAACCAAACATCAAAATTGAAAGATTACCCATTGATTGAAGCTGGTGTAAACTGCTACGAAGGCTGGCTGGAAACCCTAGCTACGAGAAATGAACAAAATGTTAGGGCTCGAATTAACAGTTGTGCTGTGTGCATATATACAAAAGGCTAGAGCTCCGTGTAGCCCAGTCCAGTCTTGTTTTCTTGGGCCCTAGACTAAAGGCCCAGTAAACCCATTTCAATCATTCTATTCTAAAATCTAAATTAGTTCTATCGCAAGATAGATAAAAACTATTTTTTATTATTTTTCTGATATAATGAAATATATATATATATATATATATATATTTTTCAAAATTATATTTTACAATAATATCAACTATATTATTTTGAATTTTGATGAAATTAACTAATACAGTTATTTTATATTTTCAAAGAAAAAATGTTTTTTTAAAAATATATTAAATGATAAGTTAGCTTATTATATTGAAGGATTTATCTAAATATTCAAGTTAAGAAATTAATTGAAAAAATATTATGGGCATAATTAGAAGAAAAAAACATCTACATTATTAAAACGTTGCTTCAAGTTCATGACTTATACAAATTAAAAGGATTTATGTAACTGTTTAAGTGTAAAACTTACTCCGTAACCCACAATGGAGGTTAATGTTGAGGTTTCTATTGTGGATTTTATAAGAACCTCATTGTGGGACATAAATTCTTCTCCCGTCTCATGTTCTTATAAAGAATCCAGGTTCTTGTCTACATTTTTTTTTTAATTTTTTGATTGTTTCTTAACTATATTATTTTACTTTAATCTATACTATATTATAAAGATGACATAAAAAACTCTTAAAAACAACTGTTAAAGCTTAATGTATCGCTATTTAATGCTAATTACTTAAAACTTAAATAAAGAATGAAAACTAAATCTCTTGTTATTTAATCATTATCTCTAACAATTTTAAACCCCTAAAATCACTCATCATTTCAACTTCCTAAAAAATCAAATTTTAAATATAGAATATTAACTAACTGATAAACATAATCAAAACGGGATAAACATCTTAATTTAAATATAAAGAATTTAAAATATATTATTTTTTATATATAAAACATTTTAATCATTATCTCTAACAATTTTAACTCTATAAAATCACTCATCATTTCAACTTTCCAAAAAAACCAAATTTTAAATATAGAATTTAACTAACTGATAAACATAATCAAAACGGGATAAACGTCTTAATTTAAATATAAAGAAATTTAAAATATACAAGATAATCATTTAATTCTATCTATATTTATATTTATACTATATATTATAAAGATGACATAAAAAACTTTTTTAAAACTTAAATAAAGAAAGAAAATTAAATCTCCTACTATTTAATCATTATCTCTAACAATTTTAACTCCCTAAAATCACCCATCATTTCAACTTTCTAAAAAATCAAATTTTAAATATAGAATATTAACTAACTGATAAACATAATCAAAACGGGATAAACATCTTAATTTAAAATATATAAGATAATCATTTAATTCTAACAAAATACTATTTAATTCTAACAAAATACTTATTTTTTATATATATAAAACATTATATTATTAAACCTAAATTAAACAAATTTTTAAAAAAAATGTTATCACTTTCTTAAAATCATCTAAAACCGTACTGTAAATCGACAAAAAAACAAAAAATAAAAAAAAATATTAAAATCGTGATGTATCTCGCTGCATTGCGCGAGTACGCTTCTAGTAAATCTATAAAACATATAAGTTAAATATATATATATTTAAAAAATATAAAATAATTATTATAAAATATATCTATTAATTTTGTTTCATTTTTTGTTCTATGTCATTTTTTGTACAAGTAATGTAAGTTTAATTTTTAATTATTTCGTTATATTATTATGATTAGATTATTTTTCAAATACCTTTATATATATATATATATATATATATATATGTATATATATATATATATAATTTAAATCTAATTTGTAAATTAATAATTGTAAATATTTTTTCTATTTTTAAAAAGTAGACCAAATTGTGTGTGTATATATATAGAGAGATATAGATGCCACCATATGACTCATTTCTTGAGAAAACATTAAGGTTGCGTTTGGTTCGCAGTTTCTGAAGAATCTGATAGAATTGAAATGTTGAATTACATTGACCAAATTTCATTCCTTTGTTTGGTTCATTCTTTTTCATGGAAGGAATCTCTAAATTTCACCAAATTCCACAAATGAGGGAATTTAACATTCCTTAGCAATTACAAGATATTTTGATGAAATTGAATTTTTTTTTTCATAATACCACATACGCCCTCAATCCAATATAACCTAATTACATAAAACCTATCTGATTAAACCATGCCTCCATCGGTTCGTTCTCTAAACCACTGTCGACCAACGTCGATCTGAACCACCGTGGACCACCGCCGATCTGAACCACTGTCGACCACCGATCACATACCACCGCCATTCTGAACCATCACTGATCTAAACCACCGTCGACCACCGCCGATCTGAACCACCACCGATCTGAACCACCGTTATAAATAAAGTATTTTTAATTGCTATTTTATTAAAACATTTTATGTTTAAAAAAATTAAAATTATCAAAAAGGGTATTTTGGTCATTTATCAACATTTCATTCCAATTCCGAAACTACATTATGTGAACCAAACAAACAGATTCCAATTCTTGTAATAGATTTCATTCCAATTATGTCAACCAAACAGATGGTTAAACCTGACAACATTTCATTTCAATTCTTTCAAAGTCAAATTATTTTGTCAGATTTCATTCAATTCAAAAATATTTTGCAAACCAAATGCCACCTAAGAATCAAGATTGCTTTCAAATACACCCAAGTTCTCATATCCCCGACATTTTTTAAGACCAACTAATCTTCCAAAAAAAATCTACATGTCAAAATATCCTCAAAATATTCCAAATGTTGCTCAATCTCCAATTTTTAATCTTTGTCATTGATATTAACAAATTAAAATTAATATCGAAAAAGTAATGATTAATAAATTATATTTGAACTTTAATACCATTATAGTATATGTGTGTATGTATATATAGAGAGAGAGGAAAGTTCAAACGAGAACGTTAACTATTTAAGAAAAAAAAACAAATCATTTATAAAATCATATGTGATTTTACATTAACCAAAAAAAAAAACAGATGCGGCCAACTTTGGCTACGACTTAAGTACTAGTCACGGGGAAAATCGCATGAATCATATAGGATTTTGTATTGATTTGGACGTTCTCGTGTTTTCTTAAATAAATATTGTTCTCGTATGAATCCACCTCTTAATATATATATATTAATTTTATATAATAACTTATAAATAAAGTTACATTGTATAAAAAAAAGTGAGATTTTTGTAAAAACCTCCATTATGGAGTTCTATTAAGGTTCTTATTCTGTTGAGGTGACAATGATATGATAGGAAAAAAATATGTAAATCGGAAATTGACATTTCTAGTGTCATGTGATAACATGCTAAATTTTGTTGCTACATCATGTTTAACTAGCATAAAATAAAAGGTCTAAGGTGTATTTTTTCTACTTTAATATGACAATGTTTTCAAACTTTTGATACTGACTTGCTTTAAAATCGAAGTAGAAGTGGTCAAAGATTGTTTTAGGAAATCCTGAACCATGATGTGGTTTAGTGATAACAAAGGTTCGGGAGAGAAAATGGTGTTTGTGTTTAGGGATGTAGGCTACAACACCACACATATTTGGAACACAAAATCTAAGGCATTGGCAAAAAAAAACTAGCTTATAAATGACTATAAATGAGCTTATAAGCTAGCATATTGAAAAGCTACTCATAGTAGCGTTTTGAAAAGCTAGTTTATCAGTTATCTGCTAGCTTATCAGCTAGTTTGCCAAACATAGCCTAAGTCATATCATTTTATCTGTTAAGGGTTTAATTAATTATTTACTAATCGAAACCACATCAAAATTGAAATTAAAAATCTTCTACACTGATTTTAAAAGTATGAGTTATAAATCATAATAGGTCTTCTGTAACAATTTATCCTTTTTATTGTAAACAATAAATTAATTAATTTTTTCATAAGACATACATACACATAATAAAATTAACATAAATAGATCTTTAAATCCGAATAGTCAAAACTGTTACACTTGTTGTATGATCAAACCAGCAACACAATTTAAATTAAATCATTGGACGATATAAATAAGGGCTTGTTTATTTTCGTATTTCAACATGAATGTTAACCGAAATGTTAAATTGTTGCAAAAAAAAATGATATTTGAAGAAGTCAATAGTGAACCACTTTTTTTTTTTGGCACGGTGGTAAGGTTCAGGGGGATGTAGTGGAAATCTCATTTTCTCTTGGTTCAAATCGAGGCGCTGTCATAACCCTTGTAGCCATGGAAGTTCACTTGCGATGAATTCAAGCTATTAGTGGTCGTCCGAAAGATTAACCAGTACACATAAGCAAACTTCAAAACCCACATTTACCAAAAAAACCACTCTTTTTATTGCAAATATTATAATTTTTTTCTTATTAGGCTATGTTTGGCAAACTAGCTGATAAGCTAGCTTATGACTGATAAATTAGCTGGTGGGCGGTGGCTGATAAGCTAATTGATGAAAACTAGATTATAAGCATTTGAATTACCAAAAAGGACATTAGTTATTTATTTATAACTAAAAGTTCACATATAATTATGGATATTAATTAGTGACATAATCCGAATAATCACAAAAAGCTCCACATAAGCTACTCCAAGTAGCTTATCAAAAAACTAATTTATGACCATCCAAACATATACCCTGAAAATAAGCTAGCTTATTTTTACCAAACAATGCCTTAGTGGTCTTAAGATTATGAATAAATTATCTATAGTACTTGTATGTTTTTGGTAAAAAGCGAAAGCGATATTATTATTTAATATTTCACAAAATTAACTACTTCATGATGGTTGGTAAATAAACAAAATTAAAGAAAAAACAGATAAATCCAGTACAAAAACATTAGGTTTATAGAACGTCTAAAATATCTAAGGATCTTAGGATACCTTATAGGAATGATCAAGCAAAAAAACGTCATATCTAAAAGTGTTACAATATGTTTATTGGACGCCTTTAGGCATCGTAACAAATTTTAGGACGTTTTTTAAAAATAAAATGTCATATTAGTTATTTTGCACGACAATAGTTGAAAAGGTGTTTTATAAAAAAAAATGGGTTGTCATATAAAATAGCTAATACGACGATCGCTAGTATACTCTACTTGTTCACCTGTGTCGATCTGGGGTACGATCAATTCACCGCTACTACGGTATGGTCCAGAGTTGAAACTAGCTAACATATGTCAAGGGTTGTCTTGACTCCAAGAGAAGAAATGACACCAATCGATTCAATAGAAGGCATTAAGCATAATGAGTGAGAAGAGAGTTTTAAAAACGTTATAAAAAACTTTTGAAATGCTCAAAAACATCCTATAATAAGGCTATAGTAACACTTTTATATATGATGTTTTATAACTTAGTCATATAAATTTAAATTCTATAAAATATCATATTATGACGTTTAGACATGTTATAAACCCGTTGATTAAGATGATTTTTAATCACGCCTAGAATGACTATGAATAAGTAAATAATTATGTTTGTAAAATAATGTTAAGATTTGAATTTAAATTTATAAAAACTTATGATAAATAGGGAGCTATGGAGGTTTTAAATTTTTAATGTTTTTAAATTTGCAAGGGGGGCGTAGGGAAATGAGATGGAAAGAAGTTTTTTTTTTTTTTTTTTTTTTTTTTTTTTAAATAAGGTTGTGTGTGAACTATTTCACACAAAACTTTAGGTTTAGGTCATGTTTAATATCATAGTTATAAGAGTATTTATAATGGGTAACACGTGTTATCTATTATTTGGTTTAAAACTTATGTGTAAATAACAAAAAGTTTTCTGGTGAATAATGCTTTTTTCCTATTAAATCGTAGGATTGTAGGTATATTTCTCTTTATTTTTTATTTTGCTAAATTTCAATAATATATTTATTACAAATAATATTAATAGAACTTTTAATTTATAATATAATTTACAATATTAATATTAATATAAATATAATTTATGATATATATATATATATATATATATATATAACAAATAAAAACTATTAAAATTTGAACGCTTAAAAAATTTACATAAATCTCAAAATTGAGGGATCAAAATTGTAATTGTAAAAAGTGAAGCAAAAAGTAGTGCAACTTACATCAAATTTGGTGTATTACTATCCATTACACCGAATTTGGTATAAAAAGTAGTATGCCCATTAAAATTGAAATACCGTAACAAATAGTGTTTGATGTTAGACTTGATTACCTCATTGGATATGGTCTAACCTATCGTATATACTAGCTTATCAATCAACAAGTAGTTTGTCAAGCATAACCTTAATATTAAGTCGTAGACAAATGCATGCTTATGATTCGTCCAATAAGCGCTCCAAATCATTCAACCCATTAATAAAACTAATATATATATATATATATATATATATATATATATATAGGAATCAAAAGATAAGACGATCAACTTACAAGATATACGAGAACGGTCAAATCACATGTGATTTACAATACATCCAGAAGGACCTGAGAGATTGGTCAAAGGACCAAGGTCGCAGTGAAACTCACATGTGCAATAGTTGGTCAATGCGACCTTTTGTACGTGTTGTAAATCGATGTGATCAACTTACAAAAACCAAGACAGAGTGTCCCCATCAAACAGTGTCCCCATCAAACTCGTGCACCCATTTTTAGAAACTCAATACAAAGAAAAATTGTTGGTCAAATTGGGACTACTTACTATTTATGACTCCAATTCTAAACAAATCGTAGCTTTTTTAACCATGAATTCATTTTTTTTCCAAACTAATAAATGAACATTTATATCAGAAAAGTGTTAATTGATTATTTTATCATAAAATTTAAATAAAACTTGAATTAATTGATACTCGTTAAAATCTATTGTGTACTTCATGTTCATTTTGGCAAACTATCAAGCAAAACAATACACTATGTAAAATTAATTTGACCATCATAATAATTTCTTTTGATCATAGTCTTCTACTGTTATTTACGATGCCAAATAATATATAAATGCACTAAAATAATATTTAAAAATCAACTTTCAAGAAATGAAACTAGCAATTGAACATAGTATATAACACTCATAATTTAAGGTTATATTCAATAAGAATGACCCAAATATGCTCGTACATTGGTGAGACATATTGTTTATATAAAATAGTTTATAAAAATCAATAACACCTATTGAAATGAAATTAATATAGTTGAACAAACAACATCGGAATTGTTATTTATAGTGGTAATGTCAGAATGTACGATAAAACAAGCTGCCAAAATGTATGGAGTTTGATAACAACATATAGCGGCTCAGAAGTCTCTAACATGACGTAAATTCACCATTATGACAACTAGGATTTAGATGAATACAACATAACACCCACACACACATATATATATAGTTTATATATAGTTAATTTGTCGTTTCCAACATATATAATTGTGGAACAAAAGAACATGTTATTTTTTTGTCATCATGACTTCATGATTTTGATAAGTCTGCAATCTACCAAGTACCATCAATCAATGCAGTACGATCTATGAAAAGCTTTTTTAGTATATTTCTCCATTCTGATGTAACGGAACATTATTTTATACTACTTAATGCCTAACAAATATCCACCCCCTCATTATACAAGCATCTTTGTCAAGAAGTAATGGGACGTTTGGTTGGCAAAATGTTTTTGGATAGAATGAATTAATTTTGAAGGATTTGGAATGGAATATTAAGGAAACAGAAGTCCGCATTTTCAAGACATGCCCATTTTCGATTTTGGATCAAGTGAACCGATGATCCATTTATGTTTTTTTTCCCAATTCAGGGGTTGTTTGTTTGCCTCTTAATATATAGTTCCATTAAGAGGTAGTATCTGAATCGCTAGGAGGGAAATTGTGTTCGGTAAAAAAAGCCTACCTCTGAATACTTCTAAAAATCTCTGAGCGATTTGTTATCTTGGACCTCCCCAAACCATTCAGTGCCCTAATTTTTTCAACAGTTG
The DNA here is from genome assembly GCA_023525745.1 of Arctium lappa. NCBI lineage: Eukaryota > Viridiplantae > Streptophyta > Magnoliopsida > Asterales > Asteraceae > Arctium > Arctium lappa. The sequence goes on from CM042049.1 coordinate 124,820,588, forward strand.
CCCTTTCACGCTCTCATACCGCTCTCTCGATCTATGATTCTCTCACGCTGCTCTCTCATCGTTCTTCATGTACAAATCTAATATGCTTTTGTTCAATTATCTTAAACCATTGATCTGCTATCGATTTAAATCGAATCTGCCATCTATTTGTTGAAAAGTCCTACCATCGATCTGCTCCATGAATACTTGATTTTTAAACCCTTCGTTTGTATATGTATTTTACAACTATACTATCCTTCAACATGCTTGTATATGTACTATTTGTTAAAGCAACACCCAATTGAATACATATTATTTTGTTAAAGCAACACCTACCGAATGTGAATTTATTTGCAAAAATTCTATTGTCAACCACCTTATGGGCTCAAACTCCAATTTGTTGATCTATATACACAGGTGTTGGTAAGAATGTGGATGAAGGGCTTTCTTTGTTGACAGCCTCACAATATCACATGCTTATCATTAATAACAAAGGAATAGCTTCAGTCTTGTAGATAAATTATGTTCAAGCCTAATATTAGGAAAATGAGTGATAATTGTTTGGCACAAGGCTCCCTCAACCACACCACACAAGAAACATATATGGTTTATTAAATGGTAGAAACTGGAAAATGCATATAGATTATTATGTTTGTGTTTAATCTAGAACTTGAACGAGTAATCTTATGTTTGCTTGGATTATATGATATTTTATTTTGAACGAGTGATATTGACAATAGTTTATATTTGCAAAGTAATTGTTTTATTCAGATATTTCCCAAAAAGTTATAATTCATTCAATAATAAGTCATATAAAAGGTTAAAATGATGATTTGTTGTCATTCATATTATCCATTCATAACACTTTCCAGACAATTATATTTCATAGTACATTGTATCATACAAAGTCTTTTAATCATTATGACCGCTCAATCATTCTACATTAAACCATTCAACAACTGCTAAACAACCCATAGACATAGGTGGGTTGAATGGGTCAGGAAAAATATTAAAAGCGAGTTGGATAGAAACAAATTAAAATTTTAGTTTGGATTATTTGTTTAGTTGATCGTGAATGTTCTTTAAAGAAATTAATATATTAAATTATAAAAACTGATTCTAAAAAAATTAGGAAAAAACTATTATTAAATAATATCCATACTTTCTTAAGGTTGTAAAACAATAAAACATTGTATATGTTTTGAACGATTTTTCATCTGCTTGATATGTTTGTTTTTTTCCTAGGGATATTTTGGTTATGTTTAGTAAACTAGTTGATAAATTAACGGATAACATTATGTTTAATAAAAACTAATTGATAAACTAAGTGAAAAATATAAAATGAACAAAAAGAAAAATTATTTAATTACAACATTGTATAATATAATTAAAACAAAATAGTATAGTATTTTAATTAATACAAACAAAATTAGTAAAAAAATTAAATAATATAATATATTAATTAAAAGAATCTCAAATTAATTTTGAATTTGTTGAACCAAATTTTAAAAAATATCTATATTTACTTATAATTTTAAATAACTATAAAATGAATAAAAATAAATTAAAATAGTCAATCTCATATATCCTAATTAATTATTATATTTTTAATACTAATGCTTAAATTAAATATTTTATTAAAATCATTTATCATATTTTTATCATCTATGAAACAAAATAAATATAACTTTATTTTTATGTAAGTTATATAAATATTTTTTAAACTGTTATATTTATTTTTTGATAAGTAAATATATTGAATAATAATTAAAAATAATAATATATAAATAATTGATATGATTAATAATAATTCTAAATAACTAATAATATTAATGTATAATGTATAACTAAAATTAATTAATAAATTTTTAGTTAATATTAACTATTAATAATTAATATTTATTAATATTAGTAATAACTATATTTTATTAATAATTATCAATAATTAATATATTTTAATATTTATTAATAATTAATAATAAATAAATAACGGTTAATATTATTTATGTTTATAATTAGAAAAAGTGCAAAAAAATCTCCAAGAGTAGCGTTTCAATAGGCCGAAAACTTCACTTCAACCTTAAACCTTCGTTTATGATCGACTTGCTTTCTCTGATAGGTGCACTTAACATGGCATTCCCACAATTACAACAAGCACATATATATCATATTGATAGAAAAATATCGAATAGGTCTTCGATTGGGAATCAGATGATCCATATTACCTGCAGCCTCCCAGACTTCATATTCATCATTTTTTAATAAGTTATTTTTTTTTCTCTAAAAGGCCACAATTTTATTAAAGGAAAAACAAGAGATACAAAACAAGGGAAAGATAACTACAAACCTAAAAAAACTGCAAGATGCAGAAACAAGAACACAAGGCAAGCGACCAAGGGGCCAAAAACCAGAAAGGCAACCCAAAAGACTAAAGCCTAACCACTACTAAAAAATGTATTTTGAAAGACATCGGACGATAATAAAGCCAACGAAAACGAAAGTCATCAGCGGACCCCCTGGGTAAAACAGGACCAAGACGTACAAAACAAAATCTAATTCAATTGCGCAACCATTATATGCTAGCTAATAAGCTATTCTTTGTCCATTCAAATGAGGCTTTTGAAATAAACTCAAAAAATAAGTTAGGGGTTGTTTTCCAAAATGCTTACCGGGTAAGCCTTTATCGAGAAGGACATTACTTTTACTTACCTTATCGTATAACATTCCCGATCATCAAAATTGATTGTTGGTAAGCGTCTTAAACCTGGTAACCGCTTACCGGGTAAGAGTCATTTCTCTCACTTACCGGGTAAGACTCTCGGTTCTTGTTATGGCTCTTACCGGGTAAGATTCTAGGTAGTTTCCATGCTCAATAGGTAAAGACTGTAAGTTAAGTGATACCGGTTAGCGCTTATTCGGTTAAGTATTTAGTAAACGACCCCTTAGATTATATTTATCAAACATAGCCTTAGTTGGAACTTGGAAGTTTTAGGAAGTGCCTAGTTAGAGGTATTAGAAGGTGTCAATTGTTATCTATAGAGGCAGAACAATATGAGGGCTAAAGGATCATGGGTTCCAGTCTATGGTGCTCAATTGCTCATGTTTTTTTTTCTTTTATTACTAGAAAATATTTATTCTCATATGTATTGAATTAGATAAACTTTCCCCTTGAATATTATTGACAAAAGGAACAAGTATAAATACAAAAAATACAACGCAATTATAGGAACTATATAAGGTAAATTGCAACAAATTTGACTAATCAAATAAAACTAATTAAGGAGATGATTTATTTCCAATAACCCCTCCCCCCTTTCAAGTGCAAGGGTGGCGGACGAACTCGTAACTTATCACGAAACGTCTCAAAGAGCGGTCTTGGTAACGGCTTCGTGAAAATGTCGGCCACCTGAAGCTTGGTAGGAACAAACTTTGTGTGCAGTTTACCGGACAACACGAGCTCACGAACAAAATGATAATCAATATCAATATGTTTAGCTCGTCGGTGTGCTACCGGATTTTGGCTAAGAAAAATGGCACTTAAATTATCACACAGTAACGTGGGATGTGCAGATGGCAATGCATTTAAGTCACGCAATAAATGAGAAATCCAAATAAGTTCTGCAGCGGTGTTGGCCATAGCCCGATATTCTGACTCGCAACTAGACCAGGAAACTGTTGGCTGCTTTTTTGCACTCCAAGACACTAGATTTCCACCAAAAAAGATTGAGTAACCGTAGGTGGAACGTCTAGTTTCAATGCAGCGAACCCAGTCGACATCAGAATAACCAATGAGCATGGATCTCTTAAGACACGAGAATTGGAGACCATGAGTAAGGGTACCTTTGACATATCTCATTGTCCTTTTTACTAATGTAAAATGTTGATTTGTTGGAGAATGGAGAAATTGACTTGCTTGATTGACGACATATGATAGATCTGGCATCGTTATAGTCAAATACTGAAGAGCTCCAACAAAAGATCGGTATAAAGTAGGATCATGAGAGAGATTGCCGTTGGTGGTGAAGACATCGTTAGTTTCAAGAGGTGTCCCAACAGGTTTTGAATCAAGAAGACCAGCCCAACTTAGAATATCATGAGCATACTTTGTTTGGCTGAGAAACAAACCATCTGATGTATAAGAGACTTCAAGTCCAAGAAAGTAACTTAATTTGCCTAAGTCTTTAACAGCAAATTCACTTTTTAAACTAGTGATGAAGCGTGCAATGGATGGCTCATGATTTGCGGTTAGGATGATGTCGTCAACGTACACCAACAAATATAAAAGACACGATCCACGATGAAAAATAAAAAGTGATGTGTCGGCTTGACTACATTTAAAGCCTTGGTTAACCAAAAACGAACTTAGCCGTTGAAACCAAGCCCTTGGAGCTTGGCGAAGTCCATAAAGAGCTTTGTTTAGACGACACACATGGTTTGGATGACGTTGATCAACATATCCCAACGGTTACTCCATGTATACCATTTCACAAAGATGGCCATTGAGAAACACATTCTTAACATCAAGTTGATGAAGATGCCATCGATTTGTTACCGCCAGAGAAAGAACAATACAAACTGTTGTAGCTTTAACAACGGGGTTGAAGGTATGAGAGAAATCGAAACCCGAAATTTGTGTAAAACCTTACGCCATAATGATAATGCAAGATCGTTCTAAATCTAGTGAGAGAAAGTAGAGAGAGTTGAAAGCGCAAAAGTGAATTATCTAATGAATGTGCGTGAGAGTCTTACAAACAACAAAGCCACTAGAGACTTAAATACCTTTGGCTAATACAGAACATATAAGCACCCTAAACACAGTATTAGACCAAACCTATAAATACAATGATTACTATAAAATCTGATTTAACACATAAGTCGTGCTTTATGTCGGTCAATAGTTCCATCGGCATAATATTTCGTGCGAAATACCCATTTTGACCCGACCACATTTGCATTCAGTGGACGTGGAACAAGGTTTAGCAAAATCAGAGACAGAGATATTACCCTTTTTTAAATTGGCGCAGAGAGTCTTTAAGAGTTTGAGATCGCTCAATAGAATCATGGTTATAAGCCGCTTCCAAGACCTGCCATACAACACGAGAAGAAGAGAGACCCAACACTTCTGCCATTGCTTCTTCGGACAGAGAAGATTGAAGGATAAGGAGTACCTTTTGATCGATTTCAACCCAAGAAAGATAGGCGGAATTTTAGGTTTCTTTGTCGTCGACCAGAATTGTTTTTGGAGGAGCGGGATACGAGCCATCAACAAAACGCATCCAATTTTGAAGAAGCAAGAGCGGGTTAATCTGATTTCGCCAGAGAAGATAGTTGGAGGAGGTTAATTTGATGGTGAGCATATGAATGAGAGTGTTCATGGGGAGAGAAGAATCGGTGGAGGAGGCAGTAGGCTTAGGAGAGGAACGAGGTTAGGCTGATACCATATTGAATTAGATAAACTTTCTCCTTGAATATTATTGACAAAAGGAACAAGTATATATAAAAAAAATACAACGCAATTATAAGAACTATACAAGGTAAATTACAACAAATTTGACTAATCAAATAAAACTAATTAAGGAGATGATTTATTTCCAGTAATATGTGTTGTGCATATTTGCTATAATATCGTGTTCCGTCACTCGTTATTAATTAAGGTTTGTTTTACTTTTATATTCAAAGATCATTAACTAATCTAGATGTAACAATTAACATGGTAAAATTATAAATAAAAAAATAACATCTTTAAAGACGACCAAATTTTATTTAAAATAAAGGATATAGAGCCAAAAAAAAATTTAACAAGGGGCAGGAACTAAAATAAAGAAGAAAAAAAATACACATTAGAACAAATAAAATGAAAAGGAAGACTCAACAGAGAACAACCAATACGATGAGCGGAGGGTTACTTTTTTTTTTGAACGACAAGTTAACGCAAACACACGTTACAGCGGTATCGGGCCTCCATTACGGGCAATCCCACTAATCCGCTGCGACCTGACCCAACCTTTGACTGAACCCGACCGGCAGGGTAGAGGTCCCATAGACTGGACCCACCCGAACCCACTTGGGCTGCATCACCAATCCACCCAAGAATAGTTAAATTCTTTTACATGTTTCGCTAATCATTGAAAGGAAAGAAGTTGAATATCAATAACCAAATCAATCTGCGGAGGAAGCTGATCAGAGAACGTAACTTTATTACGGTAGCCCCAAACCACGTACATAGCAATCCAAAGAACCGCTTGCCATAGTCCTTTTTGAGAAATATGAGAACGAAGGATGATCTTTCAAAGAGAACATTAACGATTGAGTTGACGTTGACAAAAACCAATCCCAACATTTTTTTTTTCCATGCATCCGAAATCTTTACGCAACAAATGAAAAAAATGATCAACTGTTTCTATTTTCTCCTCACACAGGGGACATAAAAAAGAATGCATGTCGAGACCAAACTTGTCAAACACAGATCGAACCGGGACTCTACCTTGTCTTAAACATCACATGAAAGGCTAAACAATATCATATACCTATTTTATTTCAGATTATTTTACAAATATTTAAATTAATATTGTTTTTTTAATCAACGAACGTTATCCAATATGTTGTTCTAACATCATGATTGCATCATCACTTGTACCTTATGCATAAAAAAATGTACAAAAGTTTAGTTTTCTCTTCCATATAAGTAGGGATCAACTCCTCTACTCTTTAAGCACTTCATCTTCTCAGATTCTAAAATCTCTCTCTCTCTCTCTCTCTCTCTCTCTTCCATTATCTCAGGATACAACAAAAAAACATTCTGTTTTCATAAACACACACACACACACTCTGTGATTAATGGTATGTCTATGTTCTTCCATCCTCTGTTTTTTTTTCAAATTCAAATTCAAATTAAAATTCACATGATTCATGTTTTATTTGTTGATCAAATTGTTTCTGATTTGTTTCCCACAATCTGCAGGAGAATAATTCTGAAAATGTCAAATACGAAGAGGTATAATTCAAATCTTATTATGTAAATTTTCAATCTTTCCATCATTCTGCCCTGTTTTTCGATTCTTGACGAAATCACAAATAAACCCATCAAATTTCTGTAAATATTTTCAGGAATTCATAGTAAATTCAAAGGGAATGAACCTTTTTACGTGCCATTGGCTGCCAATTGATTGTGAACCGAAAGCTTTAGTCTTTCTGAACCATGGTTATGCCATGGAGTGCAGTTTCTCCATGAAAGGTCAGCTTGATTCTCAAATTTTATTATTGGTTTTACATAAAAAGGTTATTAAATGAATTAAATTTAAATATATATATATATATATATAGGGGCGGCAATGAGGCTTGTGAAGGCGGGATTTGGAGTTTATGGTATAGATAACCAGGGTCATGGAAAATCTCAAGGAATTCTGGGTTACATCCCTTCTTTTGATGATCTTGTTGATGATTCTTCTCAATTTTTTACAAGCATTTGTGGTAAGTTTTATTAATTTAATTATTTTTTGTTCTTGAGGTTTTATTTTTATTTTTAGTAAAAAAAAATTGAGGAAAAAAAGGTTGAATTTGGAATTTGGATCTTGACCGTTTCAATTAAAACTAGGAAGAATGGAATTTCGGGTATTGTTTCTTGCTTCATGGATAACCATAACAAATTATGTATTTCTTTTTCAAACAAAGAAATACTATATTGTTTTTTTATATTTAAAAATAAATAAAAGAAATTGTTTCATTGATTTTTTGAAATAAGGTTCGATTCTTTTTAATTCGAATAATTGATATTAAGAAGTACTTAGTTAATGCTAAATCTGATCTGGAAATTTTAATTTTTTATTCGGTATTTGTTTATGTTTCAGAAAAGAAAGAAAATAGAAATAAGTTGCGGATATTGCTTGGAGAATCCATGGGAGGAGCAATGGTTCTCCGGTTACATATGAAGAAACCAGACTTCTGGGATGGTGGGGTCTTGGTTGCACCCATGTGTAAGGTACATACTAGGGTCGGATACGGGTTGGGTTCCAATCCAATATTTACGGTTTAAAAAAATCTAAATATAACCCAATCCAACTCTAGCTTTGCGGTTGGGGTTGGGTTAGTTAAGTCGATTAGGTTGAAACTTTGGTACATTATTTTATAATGTAGCTAGGTATTTGTGTTTAGATGAAGTAAAATCAAAAGGAGAATAAGCAAAAGCTAACAAACTCAAAAAAAATTGAAAGTTCATAGAAATAAGAAAGTATTATGGTTGAAAGTGTAATATAATTTTGAATATAGTTAATTAAGGGTTAGGGGGCGTTTGGTTCACAAAATGATTTCTAAAGGAATGAAATTTGTCAAAGAAATTGGAATGAAATATTATCAGGTTTGACCAAATATTTGGTTGACAGGAAATGAAATGTAATCTGTCAAATGAATTGGAATCGGAATGGAATACTGAAATTTGACAAAAGGCCCTTGCTTTGATATATATAGTTTTTAATTTTTTAGTATAAATAACAATTAAAAAAAATTAATAATTGACCAGTAGTTTCTAAAATTATTTTTCTTCCTCATCGTAACTTCTTTCCCAATTTTCCGCCAACATCATCGCAGAAGGAAACGATCGGGGGAGACAATCAGAAGAGGAGGAAACGATCTAGAAACAAACAGAAGGAAACGATCTACAACTTCTTTCGTTTCTAAAAGCGACCTAGAAACAACAAAAGAAAACCATCAGTGGAGACAGAGGATGAAACGATCGAGAAGTTTCTTCTTCCCTTTTGTTTCTTTCCTTTCGTTTCAGTTGCGACCTATTTGTTTATTCCTTATCTCCAGCCATTTTTCTGGCAAACACCATCGCAACTCCACTTTTTCTCCCCCATCGCAGGCTCGTAGCACCCCTTTTTTTCTTTTTCTTCCCCATCGTAACAGTAACTAAAATGGAGAGAAACTAGAGGAAGAAGTTGATCTATGTAGATAAACCAGAGGAAGTATCCGATCCATGGAGAGAAACCGGAGGAAGAAGTCGATCTATGTAGAGAAACAAGAGGAAGTAGTCGTTCCATGAGAGAAACCAGATGAGTGGCTAGGGTTTTATTTTTTGATGAGGGTATTTTTGTCATTTTCAAAATCTTGGATATAATGGATTTCAATTCCATCTCTTTTGTGAAAGAATGGTGAAATCCACATTTGAGGGAATGTTTGGAATTCAATTCCATTCCATGGGTAACCAAACGTTAGAATGAAATTTGATCATCGGAATTGACCATTCCAATTCCATCAGATTCCGTCGAATCAAACGCCCCCTTAATAATAATCATATTAAATCTATAATATAGAAAGACTTTCGCTGTGTTCTTGAAAATCATTTAACGAAGGAAAGGAAAGGAAAGTGAGGGAAAAGGGAGGAAAGCAAAAAAAAACTCGTGTTCTCGAAACTTTTTTAGGAGAGAAAGAAAAGGAAACGGAAGGAAAGAATTGCTAACTTTCCTTCCAAACCTTTCCTCCCAAATGTGGGAGGAAAGGGAAGGAAAGGAAAGGAATTAAAACCATTTAAAAAAATTACTGAAATTATTAAAATTACAAAACTATCCAATCTTTCATTATAAAGAATATATTTGTATAAGGGTATATTTGTAAAATTGACATTTTTCCTTTCCTTTCTCTCATGTTCAAAAACATGAAAAACTATTTCCTTTCCTTTCCTTCGTTTTCCTTCCGTTTCGAGAACACAAATGAATAAATTATTTTTCTTTCCTTTCTTTTCCATCCATTTCTTTTCTTTTCTTTTCTATCCAGATTAGAGAACACAACGTTTAGGTTCACCGGGTTGAGTTGAGTTCAAATTATTCTAATCCCAACCCAACAGATGCGATTTGGTTTGATTTTGTATCAACTATGTGTTAGGTTATTTTAGGTTAAGTTTTTTTTTAGGTTTTTTGGGATTGGGTTGACAAGGTTGGTCAATTTTTTGAGCACCATAGTCCGTACTTATTTCCGATTAAATATTGATAATATTTTTTAAATAAAAAGTAAAATAAAATACTATTTGTTATGATTATAAAATTAAAATTTTACATAATTAAAACCAGAAATTTTGTTCGGGAGTTTGAATGGTTGACCATGAAAAGTCAACTTCATAAATCTACCTTAGAAATCATTTTCTTTCCTTCTATTTCTGTTGGTTCATTTTTTATTTTCAAGAACATAAATAAAAAAAAATCATCTCCTTTTCTCACCTTTACTTCCATTTCTTTTTTTCATATTTTCTTTCCAAATCTGTGCACTATTTGAGTCTGTTACTTATTCACAATTTGAATTAAATTTACAGCTTGCTGAAAATATGAAGCCACCACAAATTGTGGTCAATGTGTTGGTGAAACTTTCACAATTCATACCAACTTGGAAACTTGTCCCAGGCCAAGATATTCTTGAACTTGCCTTCAGAGATCCTGAAATTAGAGAGGAGGTAAACAATTTTCACATTTAATTTACACCAATATTATTCACTTTATCCAGGCGTACACAACAATTGTGGCCACTGAAGGGTTGATGTCTTACAGTCAAAATTTGCCAAGAGATTAGTCTAGGACACCCTTCCAAATATATATATATATATTATTCACTTTATTTTTTCCATTTCATATTTCCTTGTGACAGATTCGTAACAATCCGTTATGCTACAAAGGTCGTGTGCGCCTGCAAACGGCTAACGAATTATTCAATGTCACCATACAACTTGAAAATAAGCTTAAAGAGGTAACAATGCCGTTTCTTGTTGCGCATGGAGGGGATGACAAAGTGACGGATCCCTTGGCGAGCAAACTCCTATATGAGGTTGCTTCTAGTACCGATAAGACCTTTAAGTTGTATCCGGGAATGTGGCACGCGCTTACTTACGGAGAGTTTACGGAGAATACTGATGTCGTGTTTGCCGACATTATTGCTTGGATCAACGAGAGAATTGCCAAAGGAAACTCGAGATTGGAGAGGGAACAAAAGAACATAAATGACGAGCTTTATAAGGATATACCAAATCAAGCCAAACCAAACGATCCAAGTATATCTAGCTCGGAGGTTCATAAGGATATCTCGAGTAAAGAAGTCAACAATTAGGGTTTCGGGTTATGTAAAAAGAATGGCAACTAGGGTTTCTGTTGATGTAAAAAGTCATGGTAACAACTTTGTATTTTCTCGCATTTGTTTCCATAAAAATCATAATCCATCCATTTTTTAGGTATAAACCAACGTGTGCAGGTCTGTTCCCGAATTTGTGACTAGATTTTAAGTGCTTGTCTATTCATCAGATGTTGATTTGCGATGATTAAACGATGCAGCATCAATGTTGAAATGAGATAGAAAAGCTCTACCTAAATTGTATAAATATAGAGACAATGATGGATCTAAGTTCACCTAATGGAACAATTAACAGGGTTTTAAAATCTAAAGTTTCCAACGCTTTCCAAATCCAAACCTACCACACAGCTTGAACAGAAATTCATGTCATAGTATAGTAGGTAAAATAACAACTTCAGCCAACGTGTGTTCCCTTTATTTATTGATTTCTAGTCTTTCCCCTCGAGTCTTGTTTTTTTTAAGTATATAATATTTTATATATGGCAAAACTCACACACTCCTAACCTTTAGTGAGGCTTGAACCCTTAACCTCGAGGGAGGTTGGGTTCTACCGGTACCCTTTGGTTCCTAAATTTTTGTTCTCGGTCTCTTTGCATGACATCAACATCTTGTGTGAATAATGCATGTTAATGTGTAAGGAAACTGGATTGTTTATCGATCTATAAAGTACATATGCTAACGCCAATGGTGACAGAGAACGAAAGACTCTTGAGACCCGAGTTAGGAAACTTACAGATTTTGATCTTTCACGCACATAGCTGGTTTGCTTTTTCTGGGAGGAAGTCAAACCCCTGAAAATCACCAAATTCATGGAAAAGTTGATCACTATAAATCAAAACATAAATAGGATGATCTAGTCGTTTGCATTCCAAATACCATGCTCCAAAATGCTTTTTTAATTCTTACGAACATAACTTCTGTCTGACAAACTAGTGTGCATCACAATCTTGCAGCGCAGATGTCTACGCTGATGTACTTGTGTCAATTATTAACCTGACCTCAGAGCCAGGTTCGGCTTTTAGGTTTATATGCATGGATTATGGATGTCAAAATTCTATAATTTATCTAAGCTAGCATGTGGATTTATTTTCTAGCGCACCTGCGAATGCTCGTTTTCCTATAATCACTTTTGCACACACTAAAAAGCGAAAAGAACATATTTCAAGATGAGATATTTTTAGTTAAAAAAACAGGGCAAAACATACCCGTATGTCCTTCATCAAGTCCTCAGCTGATAAATATATCACCAGTTCACAAAAATAAAAAAAAAAAAAAAAAAAAACGTAGTATGTATAAAGGATTCAAGATACTAACCCCACTGCGTTTGAGATCCAAATCTCCAACTTCATGCCAGACAATACCTAATGTTATTCCACCCTGCATGGTTTTGTTGGATGCATAACAGTCCAGAAGCAATGAGTGTCAACAGCTAGATGTAAATGGAAGCAGAGGCTGCACTATTTACCCAAAAGACCATTGACATCATCCAATTGAAGATTAAGATAAACTAAGCAGGATATCAGCAATTCTATGACTACGCGCAGGTACTAGAATCTACTATGTCCAATAACAAGAACAAGGTGCATAGTAACATCATATATTACTTTAGGTTTGGGAAGGTAAGAGAAATATGATTTAGAGTTGCCGCAGCTACTTCCACAAGATTTTTGTAGCTCTCAAGATTTGCGCTATTTTGATTTTTGGTCAATTACAAATGCATCTTTCACAAACAAGAAATGAAAAATGAAGAACACAAATGGGTATTCGCAGTTTGTCCTGTTTGGTGAGTATAAGTAAGATAAAAAAAATTTATTTTGACCATATAGCAAGTTTCATGCTCCTAATCAATTGTAGCATCTCAGGCTTCTAAATCTGCAAAATTTGAATCAGAATCAGGATGGTAACCTTCATCTCTCATTAGCTTGCTCAACCTATGTACCTCCGAACGTATTTCTTTAATTTGTGGATGCAGCTGGTCTCCAACAACGAACACATGAAAGTGACTCTTAAGCTCGATCCAGCTACACCCAGGCTCCTTACTCACCCCACGAAAGTTCATCATTTGACGGACTCGTTTGACATCTTTTGATCTTCCCAGAGCCTTATAAATACTGGATAACAAGACATATGCAGAAGATTCTTGCGAGTTCAATTCCATTAATTTCTCTCCTGCATAGGCTCCCAACTCATAATTATGGTAGTTCCTACACGCACTTAATAGTATACGCCACAGGCAGAGACCATGATCAATGGGTGCTGATTCAATAAAATCTTTTGCTTCACTGAGCTTTCCAGCACGGCTCAAAAGATCAACCATACATGCATAGTGGTCTATTCTTGGGGTGATACCATATTCATCGGACATCATTTTGAAATACTCCCGACCTCTTTGTACCATTCCCATGTGGCTACAAGAAGTGAGAACATTTACAAAAGTAACATAATCTGGCTTTGTACCCTCAATCTGCATCTCTTCGAATAATTCAAGTGCTTCACTTCCTTGTCCATTTTGGGACAAACCAGAAATCATTGAGTTCCAAGAGACAACATCCCTTGATGGCATTCTCCTGAACACAAGACCTCCATCCTCGAGGCTTCCACATTTTGCATACATAGTTGAGAGTGCGCTTCCAATTGGAACCTCGAGCCCAAATCCATGCTTGATGGTAGTGGCATGGATTTGTTTTCCTTGCTCTAAGGCAGCAAGACTTGAGCATGCTTTTAGGACACTAGCCATGGTTAGTTCGTTTGGTGAGATACCTTCGGTTTGCATTCTACAAAACAAATCCATCGCACTCTCGTTTTCTCCATTTTGAACATACCCTCCAATCATCGAAGTCCACAACACGATATCTGGTGCCTGCAAATGCTCAAACCCCTTTCGAGCATCATCTAAGGAACCACATTTGGCATACATATCAACTAAAGCTGTCATTATATAAATTTGATCTTGGTATCCCAATTTTATCGAGTATGCATGAGCCTCCTTTCCCTCCCCAATAGCTGAACCATCGCTACAAGCATTAAGGACCCCAACAAGTGTAAATTCACTAGCAATCAATCCACAACAATGCATTTTTGAGAATAACGCCAACGCTTTTCTACAATCCCCACCCTGTGCATAGCCGGTGATCATTGCAGACCATGTAATAGAATTCTTATTGCTAGACAACTCAAATGCCTTGAGAGCCTCATCCAAGCTTCCGCACTTTGAATACATTGTGACAATCGCATTACCAACGGACACATGAGATAACAACCCATGTTTGAGTCCAAGACAATGAATTTGTTGTCCAATGTGAACAAATTCAGGCAAAGTAAACGCACTTAAAATGCTCGTGACCACAAACTCGTTCACGTGCTCTTCTTCCTGAGCTACCAATGCCTTGAAAAGCCCCAAAGCATCAGCACAGATCCTCTGCATGGAATACCCAGATATCATGGTAGCCCAAGAAATCGAATTTCTCTCAGGCATTTCATCAAACACCTTCCTGGCATCGTCAACAAACCCCGCCTTACAATACATATTCAACAAAGAACTACCAACAAAAATATCCTCACATTTTCCCAACTTAACCGCAACTGTATGGGCTTGTTTCCCTCCGAAGGAATCCATTAAAGCCGACGCAGCGGTAAAAACACCTGCAAAAGTACGCGCATCGGGTAGCACCATTACCATATTCTCTTGGCTCATCATCTTCTTGAAAAGTTCCATGACAAGGATGGAGTTCCGGCGACCACCCAGTTGAGAATACCCATTGATTAGTGAGTTCCATGAGACCACGTCCTTGTTTTCAATACTTTCGAAAGCAAGATGAGATTCGGCTAAGAGATGACACTTGGCGTAGAAGTTAACGAGGCTGTTGGCGATATAAGAGCAACAGGTGGCGCCAGTTTTGACAATTTGGGCATGGAGTGTTCTACCGTTGGGAATATTTTTCTGTTGGGTGTATTCAAGGAATTGGGTGAAGATGGATCGATAATGCGGAGCTGCTGTCATGAACTTCTTTTTTTTAATTATTATTAATCAAACGGCTGGTTTACTCTGCGTTGCCGTTTATTCACCGGAAAACACCATGGTTCAGACGGAAAACAATATGTCACTTTGAGAATTTGGAGCCACCAATGGAATGGAAGAAGGAAGGAGTTACCCTTGCCTTGGAGGGCAGTTCAGTTTGGTCGTGTGATCAAAGTTTTCGTTCGGGGTGATTCTAACTACACCCTAGTCTAGGTGCCATTTACACCCTAGTCTAGGGAGGTTGTGAGGAGGAAAGGGGTAATGAGTGCACAGTTTTCCGATCCAGTTATACCATATGCACCCTAGACTAGGGTGCATAAAGCAACACCCGTTCGTTTTATATTGAAGAGTGGACTACGATTTTAGTCCTCTGATTTATTAAAAATTACTACTTTTATCCCTGTGCTCTCAAGATTGTGGTTTTTGTTCTTATGGTTTACAAATTTATTGTTGTTTTTGTGCCTAAAACTAAGGCTATGTTTGGCAAACTAGCTGATAAGCTAGCTAGTGACTGATAATAAGCTAGCTGATGAAAAAGTCACGTTTGATAAAAACTAGCTTATAAACATTTAAATTACCAAAAAGAACATTAATTATTTATTTATAATTAAAAGTTAATATATAATTATGAATATTAATGAGGGGCATAATTGAAATAATTAAAAAACCCTCTTCATAAGCTACTCCAAGTAGCTTATCAAAAAATAAGCTAGCTTATATTTGTCAAACAATGCCTAACTCTGCTAGAGGTTGTCGTTAACTGTGAGAGATGAAAACAATTAAACAACAATGATTAATAAATTGTAAATCACATGGACGAAAATAGCAATAAATGGTAAACCATAAGGACATTAACCTTAATTTCAAAAACACAAGTATGAAAATAGCAATTTTAATAAATCCTATGAATGAAAAACATAGTTCACTCTAAATTGAAACTCTAAGGGGGTGTTTGGTTCGCGGAATTGGATGGAATTCAATGGAATTGGAATGTTCAAATCCATTGACCAAATTCCAAAGTCTTGTTTGGTTCACATAATTAAAACTAAGGAATCTTGCGGATTCCATCAAATTCCTTCAAACACGGATTTCACAATTCCACGGGGTATCCTATGGAATTCATTTTCTTTCCAACAGATTCCAATTCCATCCAACCAAACACGACCAAAATGCGTGGTCAAATTCCATCAAATTCCAATTCCAATTCATTCAAAGTCAAATTCCTTAATGAATTCCAATTCCATCGAATTCCATTCCACGAACCAAACGCCACCTTAGTTTTCAAATCAACTAGACTATGAGACTTACAAAAAACAGTCGTCTTTAAGGTGAACCGACTGGAAATAAAGACGACCTCACTTTCTCATAGATGGTGTCAGTGAGAGGCTTAGAGCCAAGGGAAAGGGATGCTTGAAAAGCTTTCCTGGTTAGTAAAGCACATGGTCGACTCGAAATATTTAATCTTAGGTGCATTTTCCTCAGAAATCTTAGGGGTGTTTGGTTTATGGATTTTGAAGGAATTGAAATAGATAGATTATTTGATGAAATTCCAATTTCTTTGTTTGATTAACATATTGATCATAATTGAATCCCTTTAATCCCATTGAATTCCACAAATCTAGAAATTCATCATTCATTGTCTAAAGTAAACGAATTGAATTTCATCCAATTTCTATCAACAAAAAACGTGGTCAAATTCCATCAAATTTCATTCTAATTTTTCAAAGTCAAATTCATTAAATGGACTCCAATTCCATCAAATTCCATTCTCCAAACCAAACGCCCCCTTATTGTTTGGTAAGGTTCAAAATGGTGAATTGAGGTAGAATAGATCGATGATCCTCTAGTCATTTCGCTGACTATTGAAAGAAGCCCAGTCCAAACCCAACGTAAGGAAATCATATCCTAATAAGCTTGACTTAGACCAAGTCCAAAAAAACTTGATCTGACCTGCTATTTTTTCCAAAGCCCAATTGGTCTCATTTTTACTTCAAAACCTCGGGATTTATCTGTCTTTAAAATTAAGTCATCAACCAATCGAATATGTCATTAACAATCGATAAAAATAAGATAACTCTATTCAACTATGTAATTAGAAAAGCAATTCAAAATTAAAAAACAAAAGACGGTCCCTTGCTTATTGAAGTAGATCAAATATGCTTGTAAACCAAACCATTAAAAACAACTACTCCATTGCATCTCATCAGCTCCAGCACTCATCAACTACACATATACACATTATTATATATATATATATATATATATATATATATATATATATATATATATATGTACAAGCCCATAAACCATCAAATCACAAACACCCCTCTTATCTATCTCCATTTAATCAAAAACCCAAATGGCCAATCTTAACCTATGCACCTCTACCATTCTCAAAACCACACTTTGCATCTTTTTGTTAACCATCTCTCTTAAACCTGCTACTGCCACCCGAACCCTCACGGACTCAAACCCACTTCTAACCAACCAACATCTCTCCTCTGGTCCCATAGACCCTGATGTGTCACCACAAGATGACCCTAACCCTAACCCCAACCCCAACCCCGAACCACCAACTACCATCGCACCCGCACCTATTCCTATTCTCACCCCTTCCATCCCAATTGTTGCCCCACCTCTCACAACCCCACCAACCACAGTGCCACCGGTCACCACCCCCACAGGTGGGTCTCCGGCGGTTGCTGCAACCGCCGCCGCCGCCGGTGGTGGTGGTGTAGGTGGAGAACATCCAACTTTAAGCTTCTTTATGCATGATGTTCTAGGAGGGTCTCATTCCACAAGCAGGGTGGTCACCGGAATCGTTGCCACCTCCGACGCCAACGTCGTTCCGTTCTCTAGTCCCAACAGTCAAGTTTTTCCGATCACCGGCGGTGTCCCACTCAACAACATCAACGGTATAGTCAACAACAACAACATCCCATTCTTAGCCGGATTCAACGGCAACAACCCCAACAACCCAAATGCCAACACCGTCCTCCAAAACACCGGGAACAACAACGTCGTTAACGGCGGAAACAACTTACCGTTTGTTGCTGCTGGCCAGCTTCCGGCCGGCATAACGCTGCAGCAACTCATGTTCGGGTCAATCACGGTGATTGACAATGAGTTGACCGAAGGACACGAGCTTGGAACCGGTGTGTTGGGCAGAGGACAAGGGTTTTATCTAGCGAGCTCGTTGGATGGAAGTAGTCATACGTTTGCGTTGACGACGTTGTTTCATGGTGGTGATCATGAGGTGGATGATACGATTAGTTTCTTTGGGGTTCACCGGACGGCGTCGGAAGTGTCTCATATCGCCGTGATTGGTGGGACCGGAAAGTATGAAGAGGCGAAAGGGTATGCTACGATTGAAAGTTTACCTCAGGTGGATGAGCACGTTACTGATGGTGTTGAAACCATTGTTCATGTGAATGTCTATCTTACTACACAGTAAGGGGGGTTTCGTTATGTACATTGTTAATTTGTGTTTTGTGAATTGTGATTCTTGCTTGAATTGGAGTACTTTCGGCTTCAAAAGTTGTACGACAGAATGATCAGTAATTAAATTGGGTTTTTGACTTTTTTTTTTCAAACATTTAGCAAAGTCTTATGCTTGATTTAGCTTCAGTTAAACAACAGTATTTCGGATTAAGTTGGTTATAAATCTCCCTCTGTTTTCTCACAATTGGTATCAGAACACCGTTGTTTTACAACAGGAGATGATTGGTATGATTGGTTAGTTTTTTTTATGGATAAAGTTGTCTGTGTGAATTAATATGGAAGATTATTGTTTGGGAGGATTTTTTTTCCATATATGGAAGGAGTTTGTTTTTAATTTGGAGGTGTGAGTTTGAGAAAAAAAAAACATGACTTTCTGCATAAATCTCTATTTAGAAACTTGCTGAATAAGTCATTTTCTATATTATTAAGCCACTATCAAACAGTAATGTATAGCCGACCGAACCGAATAAGCTGTGAGTCCTATTAAGCTCGTTAAGCTGCTAACAAACGTGCCTTAAATATTATTTCCGTTGCTTTACACTCATAAACTATATGCAAATGAATTGTTGTAATTGTATATCTTTCTTTAACGAAAAAAAACAAACAAATGCAGATTTTTTCCTTTAAGTATATAATATTTTATATACGGCAAAAACTCACGCACACTCGTCATATTTGGTCAAGCGCAGACCAACTCTGCTGCTAGCTCCTCGAACAAAAAAGTTTCAATCTCTCTCACGAGAGAATCCAATTCGTCCACGGGCTCTAACCACGGTCCTCTTCCCACGGCTTTCTGAGCGACCTCATCGTGGACTCCCTTTTCTTGACTCGCTAACAATGTCCACAGTTCTTCTTCGATCACATCTTTCCGCCACATACTTCTCATCATCTTCCTCCTCAAAGGCTTGGACCAAAGTGGTGTTATAATATCGGTCATGCCTGCGTTTATGCTATCAAATAGCAGCCTCCTCTCCGCCTTACGCCACAACTCTTGCTTCCCGTATTTCTTCTCTAATCTTTCAAAAACTAAGGGGCTCACCATGCATTCTGAAGAATGCCATCTTTCAAACCTTATCTCCACATTGCCACCCTCAAACCCGGATTCATCAAATACATCTAACAGGTAAGAAAAATCCCGACTTTCTTTGGATCCAAACGAGATCACTGACTTTATGTTTTCATCTGTACAACAAGATCTTTCGTCGTCACTCGATGTAACCATTTCAGGGTCCATGTCATTTTCTTCTGATTCTGATTGCAGAAGCTGAAGTTGCATCGACAGACCTACCATTTCGGTTCCTGCATCTGCATTAGGACTTACGGAGAAGGGAATCAATGAATTTGAAACCAAATTATCTTTCTTGGTGCTTGTAGACATATGGTTCACCACAGAACTTGGCTTCACATCATCACTTCTAGTAATTTTCACAGATTTTGTTGTCGAATTAGAAGAGAAGTTCATACTTTTGAAGATTGGCAATTTGGTAACAGATTCATATTTCCAACAATCTTTGCTGCTAACACCAATCAAACTTCCAAACTTTGATCCTGATTTCGATTCAAGACTACTACTCTGACTACTAGATCGAAGTTCTTGAGAAACTTTGGTCTTTTTGAGTCTCTCTAACAGTTGTTTCTTTGCTTCCCAGGCAAAAGTGGTCTGAGAATTTACTAGAAAGAATGAACTAGAAGCATTTTCTCCATTCTTGATTGACTCCATACCCTGTATACCATCAAGATTCGAACTCTTTTGCTTAAAATCATTGAATGAAATATCTTCATTCGAATAATTTGTTCTCAGATTCGCCCTTTTCTTGGATCCCGGCAGATTGTTTTGTGAATCTTTTCTTGATCTCTTCCCAACAGAACCAGATTTCTGAAGATAGTTATCAGACAAGACCCTTTGTTGTCTAGAAACAGGCTGCTTCCATGGTGGTATCATCTCATCAAGACCCATCAACTTTGCAAGAACACTAGGGGTGTTTTGGCTGTTTTCCATCACTACCCACAAGTTCAAATCTGTGTAGACAACATAAATTACAATAGTTGGAAGTTGAATTATATGGTAATCGATCATCTTGTGAAGCATCATCAAGCAACCTAATAAACCTATAAAGAGGAAGTGAAAAGCCCAGGGGTGTTCACAGTCCGGTTTATGTGGTTTAACCCCCCAAACCACAAACCAAACAGCAATGGCGGTTTGTGAAAATTTCAAACTGAGCCATTTGACAGCAAGTGACCAAACCGGTTAAACCGGACCACAAAAAGACGGTCTGGTCTGACCGGTTTAGGCGGTTTGAGTCTATTTTGGATTTTAAACTTAAAAAACATAACATTTATCTCAAATGAAATTCCTACCAATATAGCATTATTAAAAAAAATACTATATTAAATTATAAAAAAAAACATCTATCTCCAAATTAAAAATATATATATACACCAACAGCTAAACGTTGAACAAGTCGAAGGACATACTTGAAATTTTGGATTTTGATTTTTGACGGATTACCCAGTTTTGCCAAATTTAAGGAATGCACACAGTCGAGAATTGAAAACTAAAAATTAATGTCTTGGAGTTTGACGGACTTCTTTTTAATTGGGACATAAAAGTTAAACCTACAACATGTTAACATGAAAATTAAATATCATTAATACATGCGTATTTTGGCGGTTGGTCCGGTCCAAACCACTCAAAAAAAAAAACATTCAAAATGCAGACCATACCGAACCAAGCGGTTTAACTATTTTTCAAACCAAATTGGACCGCTAGACCGCTGAAACCGCAAAAAACAGTCCGATTTAACTTGGTTCCACCAGTTTGAATGGTCCTACTGTTTTTTTTACATCCCTAAAAAGCCCCAAATTGCTTGTATCATTGTAAGCTAACTGGTTTCTCAAAAACAAAAACACAGATAGAAAACTACTAATTCTCAAGATCATCAAATCTATGGAAGAACATCAATACAAGTTCAAACATATAACAACAAATCCAACATATATATCCACTAGATCAAAATCAATAAAAAAACAAACCTTATGCGAGCAATTCTGCTTCTAAATCGACAAATAAACAACTGGGTCTGTAATCAGCACATCGTAATCGATCCTACTTCTGTAATCATCGAAACTCCAATAAGCCATCGATTCGAAACAATAAAAAGAAAAGAAAGGAATTCCACGCCTACAGAAGTGCAGAATATGAAATCCTCACATCATACTACCGATTCATTGGTCCTAGATATGGAAATAATTCGATTGAATTAAGCCAATTATGGGTATCTGCGAAGAAGGTGGAATGTACAAGAGACAAAATGAAATTATTATTGAAAAATAATTGAAGCACTTTATAATAAGATATTCAAATGGGAACGAGGAAGTAGGGTTTGTGAGTTTGAATTGCAACATTGAGACGGTGGTTGGTCAACGCCATGGAAGAATTGCGCGCCATAATTTTGGAGAGTGAAACCCGAATTGCTATTTCCAGATTTCAAGTTTCACGATTGAGTATTTTCAATTTGGTCCCTTATGATTGTATAAAGTTTATGAAATGCCCTAGACTTAACTATTTGGCAATTAAATGCCCTGCACTTTTATTTGACTGAAAAAAAAGTGAAAATGTCATAAAAGTAAATTAGTGTTGTCTTCATAAAAAAATGGTGTATATAATTTTTAAGAGTATGTATGATACACCAAATACACACGTTTTAATTCTTAAAACAACTTTTCTTCATAACAAACAATTATCACGTAAAGGTTTAAATGACATAATGAAAATTGATGATAGTTTATATCTTCATGATACTCTGCAATGAGCTTCCTATCAACATTGTTATCGTTGTTAAAAAAAACAAATTATTTATGCTTGTGAAGAGGAAGAATAGTTTCCAATAGAGTATGTTGGAGCCACATCATCTTGAAACCTACAATCAAAGATAGTTTTTGAAAGTTGAAAAAATGGAACGACTTGCAAAAAGAAAACGAGTAGTTTTTAGTATATCAACCTACAAGGTGTCTTAAATTGTAAAATAGCATTAATACAGAGGGCAATAGTGAACTTTACGATCCCCCGTTTTCTGCATCGTTCTTGTGCAAAAATTTACATGCTTATAATTTTTAGGGAAATTAATTAAAGTAGTCATTTTAGAAAATTGGGTTTACCTTCTAGCTAAAGTCTCCCAAAAATTAATAAAATAGTCATTAGGTTCGTGAAAGAAGTTCGTATATACGAACATCTCATTTGAAATCAAAAATTTGATCCGCGTTTGTAACATGTGTCCGTATATACAAACATAGCTTAAAAAAATCAGATTTGTAAAAATGGTTTGTGGAAAGTTAAAAATCATTTAAAAAAGTTACACATTTGACCCTAATTAGTAAAAAAAAACTAATTTTTTTTAGTTTACTTCGTATATACAAACTTACTTGTTTTTTATATAAAAAAAACTTACATTTTTTTGCCCTAGTTAGTAAAAAAAAACTTACATTTTTGGCTCTACTTAGTAAAAAAACTTACAATTTTGGCCCTAGTTAGTAAAATAACTTACATTTTTGACCCTAGTTAGTAAAAAAAACTTACATTTTTTTGCCCTAGTTAGTAAAATAAACTACTTGGTTTGTATATATGAGCTAGATCACGAACATGGGCTAAATATGTAAAAAAAATTTAATGCTTTCAAACTTTTCACGAACCCACTTCACGAACCTAGGTTTTTTGGAAATTTTGAGCTATGTTTGTATATATGAAACTTTTTTACGAACCTATATCAAATTCTGAAATTCTTTTGAGTTTTTGGGAGGAGTTCGTATATACGAACCTTTTTCACGAACCTACGCCTATTTCACAAAAATAAGGGAGAGAATGGCTAGGAGGATAAGTGTATGTTCTGAAATGACTATTTTAATTAATTTCCCTAATTTTTATACATATGTTATCTATTAAATCAGTTTAAAGTAATCTTTAACTTATATAAATTAAAAACACGTTCATAAAAATCAAACTCATGTATCTAGAATAATAAACTTTCTTCAAAAAGAAAAGAATAATAAAATAACAATTAAACTTATTTACTAACGTAATTACAAAACAATTTGGATAAACTAATGGTTTTTGTTTTATATTCTAAATTTATTAATTTCAAAATATAAAGAATCAACAACAAAAACTAATACTTTATTTTAATTAGTATAAAATTAGTAAAATCAAATATCTAAGATTTAAATATGTATCAACGTGAATTATATTTTGTTTCATGTAAGTTAATTTAATACTTATTTTTATTATTTATAAAATAAACATTTAAAAACTTATTAGAGGCCCTTGGGCGGCACCGTCGCACACCCTAGGGCCCTGTGTGTGTAGGAATATCGTGTGCAAGTAATTGTGTGGATGCGGACAATTTAATAGTGGAAATAGCAATTCAGCCGCCACATTTTTTTCTAATTTATTTAGATTTTGTTTGGCAAACTAGCTTATAAGCTATCTTTTTAAAACGCTACTCAAAGTAGCGTTTCAATAAGCTAGCTTATGGTTATCCAAACATGTACCAGGAAAAAAAACTAGCTTATAAACTAGTTTTTTTTTGCCAAACATAGCCTTAGTTCATCTTAAATATGTGTTTATTATCAAAGGTTAAAATTTATCTCTATTATCAAGAGTAAATTTATCATTTAATTATTTAAAAAATGTAATCATTGCATATTAGTAAAACTGTGTATCAATTTCATGGTAAACATTTATTTTGGAGTGAATTACATATTTGGTCCTTGGAATTTGGTGGTTTTAACAGTCTGGGTCCCTAAAATAAAATATCTATGGCTTGCATCCTCGTGATTTGCATTTTATAACGCATTGGGTCCCAAAAATTAACTCTGTTAAATTTTTTTCTATTAAGTAGGATAATTACAGGGGTATTTTAGTCATTATATTTTATGTTTTATTTTAAATTAAAACCACAGGACCAAGAACGCAATTTAATCTATTATTTATCAATAGTGGGTCTCAACTTGTCATCTCTTACCAATTAAATGGTGCTACTTGTTTTTATTTATTTATTTAATTTTTCACCACCACCACCACCAACTGCAACCTATGAAGAAAAAAAAACAAATCCATGAAATCTTCTCTGACCATTAAATTTATCAACTCAAATATGTAATTTACACTATTTGAGCCTGTTCAAGATTTAAATGTTTCAATCATTGCTACACTTGCACAAGCACACAAGGAATATGTTTACTTGTCGTGGTAGGTTTCGACTTTGATGACCACCACCCAACGATTTTCAGATCGAAAATATCGAACACAAAATAACATAGTTTGAAATCAATAAATCATCCATATTTTATTAACCAAAAATTTGATTATATACAAACACTAATCCATATAAATAGTTATATACAAATATAGTTTATCCTTTGTGTTCTTTGAAATCCGGATGGGGGAATCGTGGATCTGGATCCTTTATGTTCTTTTAGAACATAAAGGATTTCAAAGATCTGGATTTCACCTACGAGATGGGATCGACAACATCCTTCAACCATGGATCTAGATCTGAAATTGGAGACCAAGGAAGAGGGATGTGGAACATGGGGATCGTGGATCTGGACTGTATGATAATCGCCGACGAGGTTAGCGACCGAAGGTTGAGTTGGTCCCTGGATTTGCAGCCATGGATTTGCAGATCTGGGTTTGCAGCCATGGATTTACAGATCTGGGTTTGCATCCATGGATTTGCCGGAGGTTGAGTTGTAGCCATGGGTTTGCAATCGGTGTTCTTCGAAGACGGTGGAGTTACAACCATGGTTTCCAGTCGGTGTTCTTCGAAGGTTTACCGGAGATTGGGTTTCCGATGGTCGATGGTCGGTGTTTTTCACGATGTATATGTATATACATATATAAATTACAGAATTGGTCCCTATGGTTTTAATTAAAAAGTAGAGTAAATTACATTATTGGTCCCTGTCATTTTAATAGAAAATAAAAAATAAATGAAATGACCAAAATACCCTCTAAACTAATTGACTTAACAGAAAATTTTAACGGAGTTAGAAGTTAGGGACTCAACACGTTATGAAATGCAAACCACGAGGATGTAAGCCATAGATATTTCATTTTAGGGACCCAGATTGTTAAAACCACCAAACCCCAGGGACCAAATATGTAATTCGCTCTTTATTTTGGGATAGAGGAAGTTTAATTATAGTCATGGACTCGTTGGCATTGAGGATGCATTTGGTACATAGGACATGACAACAAAACTCATTGTCCCATGTTTGACGTGATATGGAACATGACAAAAATTCACTGCCCCACATTTGTCGCGATATGGGACAGGGACAATGATTCGGACATGATGAAATAAAAAAAGTTTTTTCTTGTTCCACCAAAATAGGTGGAACATGGGACAAAGGTGGGATATAAACTAAAAAATTGTTAATTTACACTCATTTGATATATAAACTTACCATGGTATTTGATTTAATGGTTATCACCACCCAATGTCGCACCACCATCGGTGACCATCGGTAGCGACCGCCAATCACCGTGGGCCGCCTCCACCACTTCCTGCACAACAACAACCTCCTCCACCACCTCCACAACCATCGCCCGTCGTCGACCACCTCCACCGATCACCACCACCCATCATTGCCACTACCATTGATGGCACCGGTAACCACCGTCGGCACTTCCACATCTTCCTCTACTACAACAACCTCCTCCGCCAAAAAAAACCTCCTCCGCCAACTCCGCAACCATCAGTCATCGCCGTCGCCACCACCATATGTCATTGGTAGCCACCGCCAACCACCGTCGCCACCTCCTCATCTTCTTCCATTGCAACAACCTCTTCTACCACCGTCCATCGCCACTACCATCGTCGACCACCTCCACTTCCACCGATCACCACCCCCCACCCCCACTGTAACACTCTCAAATATGGAAATAACAACTTATTTAAAATTTTCTAAATACATCAATAAAGGAATTAACTACAACCAAAAATTAAGATTTAATCTCAATACAAACGTTCATTCTATACAAAAGCCTATGATAAGAACGGGTGCTACTAAAACCCCATAATAGTTGCGGAAGACTTCACCAACTACTTACATTTGCACAAAGCTAAGGCTCAACTCTTCATGGATGCTAGAACCAAAACCCAACTGGAACCTGATGCACATGCCGACAAATAAAAAGGTTATGCTTAACGCCTAGTGAGCTCAAGAGTTTTCAACATATATAAAGATATCTGTGAAAATAGATAATGCAGTTTAAATCATAACTTTTCAAAAGGTATGCTTTGAATATGCTAACGACTCGTTTTTCAATAATATGCATTTTAGACGGAGAACACCAATTTGGACATTTTCCAAATCAAACTACTACAAAATGATGATACCAATGTAAACCGCCCCTTCATAAATTAGCTTTAACCCAAAACTCACTCAAAGCACAAATATAAATTGAACTCTCCATTTAAGAAGGTACGGTTAAACCTTATATTTCAAAACACCCAAAACACGGGTGAGGCATAATACTCAATCCATAAATCAAGGGTAAAACCAAAATATACAAAACGTCACCGAAAACTTGGATAATAAAACTCAATACCCAAAAACAACACCTTTCGGTGATGGGGGATTCCTGATTCCATAAAATGTGACGGTCCACAAAGTAAGCCCATTTTATGTTGTTATGACTAGTCATATAAACAAAAGTACACGCAAGAGATGTCAGACTCAGTAGCTTTAAACGTACACCCACGGAAACTCGAGTTCAACCCCGTCGGGTTCCTATGTCGAGCCCCTCATCTAATATCGTAATACTTGAGCACGTAGGACTTATAACCCAATCCAAAGCCTAAACGTGCAACACGAATGACTTATAACCCAATCCGATGTCGAACGTGCCTCGACGTGGAAAACTAATCGTCCCAACGCCGGAACAATAATAAACCAAATACGGGGTCATGACTCCCAAATGCATAAAATGATCCAAATAATACGCATACGACCTGTAACACCCCGATTTTCGAAAGGTATCACTTCAAGTAAATATAGAAACCGATATATCAAGGAAAAATAAGATATTTTATTTTGGATTTGAATCCTAGATTTTATAGTCTAGATGGATGAAGGATTCAATTACGAGTCCAACGGTTCTTTCCGGAGCGAAAACGGAGCTATAACGAAGAAGTTATGGCCAAAACAGTGAACGAGAAGAAAACCGGGGGAAACAGTGCATTTCGCGAGTTAGTCGCGACTTACACCCGCGGCATAAGTCGCGAAACCCCCTGGTCGATCTTAAAACCCGATTTTCAGCCCCAAACTTCATTTCTTCATATCTTTTGATCCATAGCTCCCATTTGGGTGATTCAAGTTGCTATGGTTTCGTTTTTGAGAGCTTTTCAAGGATGTGGCAAGAGATTGGAAGTCTATTGAAGTATACTAGAATATTTTGTGGTGGTAAGCTTCTCATCCCTCCCTATTCATCTTCTTCCCCAAGTTTTTCTAGGGTTTCATCCACCCTTTGTTCTCCCTTTCATAGATTGAAGGGTTGTAACCATTTTGGTGAACTATAAGTGTTTTGGTTGGTGGGTTCAAGCTTAGATGAAGGTAATCTTCTATTCTCTTCGGTTATGAAAGTTAGGGTTTCGGTATTAGTTGAGGTATTCTTGTATATGGTTTGGGAAACGATTATTTGTGGTTGTTTATGTATATTTATGGTGGAACCTTGTGGATCTAGGTTTTGGAAGATTTCGGCTTGAGGTTTCAAATGGCCGTCAAAAGAGCTCGTTGGGTGAAATCTAGATTTAGCCTAAATCTAGCAAGGTGAGTTCAAGTTGATTTGTTAAAACGGTGTACATGCCAAAATGTGTATTTTGAAGTAAAAAGGTGTTTTACTTTGTATTTGTCAAAGTGTGAGTATTTTGATAAGTTTTCATATTGGGTAAACTTGGGTTGTGTTAGCATCATAAAATGCTCATATTTGGGTTCCTAGCAATTTTGCACAAATAGAGTCCGTTTCATGGGTTATGCATCTTTGATGATTTTTGTACCAATAAAGTCTATTTCACGTTATATGCATTTTGGGTATATTTACATTCATAAAACCGTTGGAAAATCTTTGGTCCCAATACGTGTTGAGTTTTGGGTTAACCACATCTTTGGGGTATGTGTCTTCATAAACGTTGTTTAAAGGCATTTCAGTATTCGGAGGACGTTAATTGTTGGTCAAAAGGCTTTTGAGCATTTTAGCTCGGTACTGGCGTAAATGAGTATTGAGGACACTTGTCCGGTTTTAATGGCTCGATTTAGAGTCCAAAAATATGGTTTACATCTCAATGCATTTTATTGTAAATTCATTATAAGTACAGGCTCGAGTGTTGTAGTCATTCATGAGTAGTCGTGTATTTTTAAACTGTGTTGCATTGGATCCATAGGCACGTAAGTCAGTTTTATTTGATGGTCAATTGGGTGGTACGGGGTTGGACTCCGGGACTCATGTTTTATGACCGAAACTTGACAAGGAGGGACTAGGAGGGTTGAGTCTGGATAGTGTTGCCTGGGCGGTGAGTACCGTGACCCCCCGTCATTTCATTATTGGGGATTTTTCTTTGTTGTAGTCCCCGGGGCCTTTTTGGGGTGGAGTTCTTTGTAACGGCCACCAAGGTCAATGACCTCTAATGGTGAACTTGTCAAGAGGTCGTAGGGGCACTTGGGCCGCGGGTCGTGAAGTGTCATGCGATCAACGTTGTTGAGTGGCATACTTTGTGTTCCTCCGCTCTCAACGGATACGGGTACCCCCCGTTGTCGGCCCGTTGCATTTTGGATATTTAATTGTCCATACTGTAATAATTGGATTTCATTCTATTTTATGGTCGTGTGAGTATTAATTCGAGTTACAGGTTTTCAACGACGTACCATATCTTTACGAATTGTTTTCCTTTATTCAAGGGTCGAGTATCACATCACGCCTGTGTGTTGGGTGTTTTGGGATATGAAGTATTATTCACCTTTTCACAAACTGAGCGTCAAACTATGATCCCGTTTGGGTGAGTTATGCGTTGCATCATTTTATAAAGAAGGGGTGTCTGGGAGTATTGTCTTTAAAATGCATATTGTTGGTAAATGAGTTGTTCTCTTATTTCAAAGTAACTCATTTTAAAGGATCATGATTATAAGTTACAATGTTTCCATTTTACGCTTTCCTCTATAATCATGATATAAAACTCTTGAACTCACTAGGCGTTAGCCTAACCTTTTTATTTGTCGGCATGTGCATCAGGTTTCATCTCGGGATTAGTTCTTGCGACACCGTGAAGTGGTGAGTGCTAGTTGTGTGCTCGATGAAGTGATTTAGCTTGATGAAGTCTTCCGCATTATTATTGGAGATAGCGATTTGGTATTGGGTTATAGTAACACTCGACTTTAGTTAGTCTTTATGTAAGATTTTAATTATCTGTTGATGGTTCAACCTAGAAATGTATTTAAATTATGGACTGGTAGTAATAGATTTATTATCCCTTAAGGTATTGTTGAAAGTTTTAAATAAGTTGTTATTTCCAGAATTTAGGGTGTTACAAGTTGGTATCAGAGCTTAAGTTTGAGAGATTTAGGTGTTGATTTTGAATACCTAGACTCAAACTAGCGTGATTTTAAGCGATTGAATGTGAGATTGCATAATTAGGCACTTTAAGATATGAGGATTCGAGGTGGTTGGAGTCACTAGGAACGGGAGTCACGTCGAAAATGGCAAGGATGATCATGTACAGTAGGTTCATAATAGCATCTGGCTAGTGTTATGGTGAATCTACGAGTTACATGGGTGTGCTTGAACTGTCTTGGTATGATGACCGTTGGGGTAGTGAGGAAGTTTCTAATTGGGAAGCCATTAGAAGAAGTCGATGATTTTAGTATTCCTCACTTGGAGTGACGGTAAGCACGGTAATTGCATTAAGTGAATCGTTTTGGATCAGATTGATTGGTTGGATTAGAACCATAGACATTGGGAACCAATGTATTTCGAGGAGAAATTTGTGAGGTGAACCTATGAAGTCTGTGATCTTTGCCTTAAGATATTAAGCATCCGGTTGACGATAGTGTAACTAAGAAAATTGAGGATCGTGGTTTGAGGTGTTAAGTGTCGATCAAATTCATGCACGAGATTTATTTCTGAAATAAATTGCATCGATCATTTCTCATGTTTCCAAAATCATCGTGTGGATCATACCACGAAATCTTGAAATGTTTAGCACGCACAAGTTTTAGACCATGATCTTAAACATGCATAAAATTATTATATTGCATGTGGTTGCATGCCTTGTCGAGACTTTGTTTATCCTCATTGTTGCCTAACACTATTTTCGAAGATGGTAATGTTCATATTTTAACGTGGCTTAGAGTCTTGGGCAAGTAACTACGACTTATGACCTTAATATTGGATCTCCTCCACGTATGTTAAGGTTTTGGACGAAGAGTTACCTTTCATTATTTTGATGTTGGAGTTTTATTGAGAATTTTAATCCATGCGATTTTGTGGAGTTAATGGGGTGACTTAAATGGCGTCAAGTGGTACCGTTTTCCTTGAGCTTTGTGTGAGTTGCATATAGTATGCATACATGTCTATTTGGAACTCCCGTCAATGAGTTTTAATAGACGTTTTAGGACGATGAGAGCATATTATTATTTGTCTTTGAACGTGTAACCGACATAAATTATTTCATGTTTTTTTAACCAAGTGCATATGCATATCATCCTACTAGTTTTGTGAAATAAACGGTCACATACAAGTTTTGTTATGAAATCTTATTCCGTATTTCATTGGGGCTAAAAGAGAGAAAACTTTGAGAGTTCGATATCATGAACATGTGGTGTTGGGTTTTACAAACATTTTATTTGTACAACCTAAAGTTTGGAACCAAACTAAATTACTCTTACAATTGCTCGAATCGTATGCTTATGTCTTTACTAAATTTTGGGGAATAAACCGATGTATGCGATTCACGTCGGGAAGTTTTATTTCATGACATTTCATGGTTAAATGCAAGATTTTGGGATTCAATTTCATGAATATTTTTCCCTTCTGAAGTTTTGTACAAATGTTTCGTTATGCATTGTTTTAGTACGTAAAACTACTTCTCTTTTGTGTCACCAATTTTTACGCGTTGAGAACATAACAGTTCTTTTGAAAATAATTGTTGAAATATCTTTCGTTGCTGTCAGTATTACCTTGATTCTTGATCAGTTATTTTCTGAAATGGTTTTATAAGTGTGGCGGTTGTGACCACTCTATACACCTACCGAGTTAAGGTAGTAGATTTTATTCGTACGATTAATCTTTATAAATCCTTTACGTTTTGAGATTTTATAAAAGTTCGAATTGGCATAGTGGTGTGAAAAACCTTGAACTCATTAGAGCTATAGGTATAAGCCCCTCGTGTTGGAGGTCGAGATTAAGGACTAAAAGAATCCTCGGAGTTTAAGGCGTTAGACCTTGGCTTTCTCCCAGTTAGTTAAGTAATGATCTTTATGTTTCGTTAAACCTGCGGGTTAAAACCGTGTACGGTTGTTTGGGTATGGTTGGTTTTGAATTCGTGGATTAATGGTACGATGGCATGCTATGTATCTATGGTGTATCACCTTAATGGGTATCTGTGAATATTGTTGATGTTATGTTGACTTGTAAGGATGTTCGATTTGGGTGATCATTTCCAAGAATAGGTGTCAACCTCGAATCGACATTGCAACTCGGGAACAAAATGTTTGGTGGTATACCCGCGTTTGCAAATAGCCATTCCAAGGATAGGTGTCGACACTATATTTTGAGGATAATAACTGTGGGTGTGCTTCAGTGTACTTCTGTCAGATCTGGTGTGTCTGCAGGACAAGCGGTAACCTTAAGGAAGTTAGACGTTGACAATTAAGAATCAATCATTGGTATTTTGAGAATTGTCAGGATTTTCGCTGATTTGGAAATCGATGCTTGAGTGCATGGTGGGGGTTTGGTGGTAATGGTTATTGGATACATTTGGTGAGAATGTCGAGGTGGACTTTCAGTACAAATCGATTATCGAGGAGACTTTGACTCATTGCGTTTAGAGGTATCTAAAGGAAAGGTTTGTTTTGGGGTATTCTTGATGGAAATGACGGAATAAAGTCGTAAGTTGTCCTTGAGGTAATATGAACAACATAAGGTTGGAAGGCAACCGGGGTTTAATGTTAAGAATGTGATTAAGCCAAAACTTAACGTTCATCCCGCTTTGGGTAAGTTATATGCAAAGTTGAGGTTGAGCTGACAATGGTTCGTTATGAGGAATGTAGTAACAACCTCAACCGGGATGTATCGGGATCGTATATGAGCTAAGGTTTAGTGAAGGTATTCCTTTTAGATAGGGAATCATTTGACCTCGCCAAGGGCGATATTGGGTGATTGGTTGGTGCTAGATTTCGAGGACGAAATCTATTTTAAGGTTGGGAGGATTGTAACACCCCGATTTTCGAAAGGTATCACTTCAAGTAAATATAGAAACCGATATATCAAGGAAAAATAAGATATTTTATTTTGGACTTGAATCCTAGATTTTATAGTCTAGATGGATGAAGGATTCAATTACGAGTCCAACGGTTCTTTCCGGAGCGAAAACGGAGCTATAACGAAGAAGTTATGGCCAAAACAGTGAACGAGAAGAAAACCGGGGGAAACAGTGCATTTCGCGAGTTAGTCGCGACTTACACCCGCGGCATAAGTCGCGAAACCCCCCTGGTCGATCTTAAAACCCGATTTTCAGCCCCAAACTTCATTTCTTCATA
This sequence comes from Arctium lappa, assembly GCA_023525745.1. Taxonomy (NCBI): domain Eukaryota; kingdom Viridiplantae; phylum Streptophyta; class Magnoliopsida; order Asterales; family Asteraceae; genus Arctium; species Arctium lappa. The sequence continues at coordinate 124,854,003 of CM042049.1, forward strand.
TCTTTTGATCCATAGCTCCCATTTGGGTGATTCAAGTTGCTATGGTTTCATTTTTGAGAGCTTTTCAAGGATGTGGCAAGAGATTGTAAGTCTATTGAAGTATACTAGAATATTTTGTGGTGGTAAGCTTCTCATCCCTCCCTATTCATCTTCTTCCCCAATTTTTTCTAGGGTTTCATCCACCATTTGTTCTCCCTTTCATAGATTGAAGGGTTGTAACCATTTTGGTGAACTATAAGTGTTTTGGTTGGTGGGTTCAAGCTTAGATGAAGGTAATCTTCTATTCTCTTCGGTTATGAAAGTTAGGGTTTCGGTATTAGTTGAGGTATTCTTGTATATGGTTTGGGAAACGATTATTTGTGGTTGTTTATGTATATTTATGGTGGAACCTTGTGGATCTAGGTTTTGGAAGATTTCGGCTTGAGGTTTCAAATGGCCGTCAAAAGAGCTCGTTGGGTGAAATCTAGATTTAGCCTAAATCTAGCAAGGTGAGTTCAAGTTGATTTGTTAAAACGGTGTACATGCCAAAATGTGTATTTTGAAGTAAAAAGGTGTTTTACTTTGTATTTGTCAAAGTGTGAGTATTTTGATAAGTTTTCATATTGGGTAAACTTGGGTTGTGTTAGCATCATAAAATGCTCATATTTGGGTTCCTAGCAATTTTGCACAAATAGAGTCCGTTTCATGGGTTATGCATCTTTGATGATTTTTGTACCAATAAAGTCTATTTCACGTTATATGCATTTTGGGTATATTTACATTCATAAAACCGTTGGAAAATCTTTGGTCCCAATACGTGTTGAGTTTTGGGTTAACCACATCTTTGGGGTATGTGTCTTCATAAACGTTGTTTAAAGGCATTTCAGTATTCGGAGGACGTTAATTGTTGGTCAAAAGGCTTTTGAGCATTTTAGCTCGGTACTGGCGTAAATGAGTATTGAGGACACTTGTCCGGTTTTAATGGCTCGATTTAGAGTCCAAAAATATGGTTTACATCTCAATGCATTTTATTGTAAATTCATTATAAGTACAGGCTCGAGTGTTGTAGTCATTCATGAGTAGTCGTGTATTTTTAAACTGTGTTGCATTGGATCCATAGGCACGTAAGTCAGTTTTATTTGATGGTCAATTGGGTGGTACGGGGTTGGACTCCGGGACTCATGTTTTATGACCGAAACTTGACAAGGAGGGACTAGGAGGGTTGAGTCTGGATAGTGTTGCCTGGGCGGTGAGTACCGTGACCCCCCGTCATTTCATTATTGGGGATTTTTCTTTGTTGTAGTCCCCGGGGCCTTTTTGGGGTGGAGTTCTTTGTAACGGCCACCAAGGTCAATGACCTCTAATGGTGAACTTGTCAAGAGGTCGTAGGGGCACTTGGGCCGCGGGTCGTGAAGTGTCATGCGATCAACGTTGTTGAGTGGCATACTTTGTGTTCCTCCGCTCTCAACGGATACGGGTACCCCCCGTTGTCGGCCCGTTGCATTTTGGATATTTAATTGTCCATACTGTAATAATTGGATTTCATTCTATTTTATGGTCGTGTGAGTATTAATTCGAGTTACAGGTTTTCAACGACGTACCATATCTTTACGAATTGTTTTCCTTTATTCAAGGGTCGAGTATCACATCACGCCTGTGTGTTGGGTGTTTTGGGATATGAAGTATTATTCACCTTTTCACAAACTGAGCGTCAAACTATGATCCCGTTTGGGTGAGTTATGCGTTGCATCATTTTATAAAGAAGGGGTGTCTGGGAGTATTGTCTTTAAAATGCATATTGTTGGTAAATGAGTTGTTCTCTTATTTCAAAGTAACTCATTTTAAAGGATCATGATTATAAGTTACAATGTTTCCATTTTACGCTTTCCTCTATAATCATGATATAAAACTCTTGAACTCACTAGGCGTTAGCCTAACCTTTTTATTTGTCGGCATGTGCATCAGGTTTCATCTCGGGATTAGTTCTTGCGACACCGTGAAGTGATGAGTGCTAGTTGTGTGCTCGATGAAGTGATTTAGCTTGATGAAGTCTTCCGCATTATTATTGGAGATAGCGATTTGGTATTGGGTTATAGTAACACTCGACTTTAGTTAGTCTTTATGTAATATTTTAATTATCTGTTGATGGTTCAACCTAGAAATGTATTTAAATTATGGACTGGTAGTAATAGATTTATTATCCCTTAAGGTATTGTTGAAAGTTTTAAATAAGTTGTTATTTCCAGAATTTAGGGTGTTACACGGCCCAACAAAGCTCGAAGTCGAGTTACCAAAACTGGACAATTGTCCAAAGACCCCAAATCAAATAAAAATACCAAGCCACAGGCTTAGCAACCCATTGACCCATTGATAAATGAAATAAAAATACGATAAAACGCACTCGACCAACGAATATGCAAACACTACGACTAAAAGTAAGATTAGTTCAAAACTCGACATTAGTTGAGGTACCCATTTTCCAAATAAACTTATACTCTTATATTTTCCAAATGCCCCATAACACATAATATGCATTTTCCAAATTTAATTGCTAGTAAGAATGAAAATCATGGAATGAGACTACAAACATTCTTTCAAGCACCTCACCTAAAAGTGCAAGTAATACTTTATAAAGCATTTCATTTCATGAATAATGCATAAGACCCGACAACCATTTAAAAGTGTATTTCTTTGACCAAGGATTTATTTATGCAATGAGACCTCAATACTTATTCATTTGTGACACCTTTATCAAAATGCCCAAAAATCCCAAATGTGGGTATTTTACAAAGTTTGTAAAGTTAAATACTTCAAATAATCAAGGATTAGCAAATAACCCAACATTTGATAATTTCATGTAGAACACATAAACACTTTAAAATAGACATTTTGGCATGTACAACGTTTTCACAAATCAACTTGAACTCACCTTGCTAGATTTAGGCTAAATCTAGATTTCACCCAACGAGCTATTTTGAAGGCCGCTTGAATCCTCAAGCCGAAATCTTCTAAAACCTAGATCCGAACATTTCAACCCATAAATACCCATAATCAATCATAAGGAAACGTTCTCCAATCATAAAAATACCAAGATCTCAAACAAGATCAAAACCCTAATTTCTCCAAAACCATCAAATCCGAGATTTGAGATATCGAACCTTAAGAAACCACCAATGGAGCATTTATAACCTTATTACAAAAAAACTTACCCTTGAAGATAAAGAGACTTCCGAGAACACCCAATCCAACACTTCAACCCGAGCTCCCAACCGAATGAACTTGATGAGGAAGATGAAGATGGAGGTTTTGTGGTTCAAGGTTCCAACTAGTTAGATGATGAAGAATCATGTGGTTCAAGGGGGGAAAAACCATCAAAATGGGTTAGGGTTCGGTTTTAGGGTTTGGGAGAGAAAAGGGAAGAAGATAGAAATGAGAAAATGAGAAGAAATGGTGAAAATCGCAACACTTAACCCACTGGTACCCGTAGGCTATTGTGCCATGGCACAATCGCCAGGAATGTATTGTGGGTGCTCAAGCTTTGACGATTGTGCCCTCTGGCACAATCGCTGGCATAGTCGCCCGGGTGCCCCTGAACTCCAAAAATCCGACTTTTTCAACGCCAATACTCCCGATACTCCGAGGGACTTTAAACAATACATTCCCCAACAAAACCCCCACTGTTTACAGGTCACAGAAATGTCCGGGTGACATTTACTTACCGAAATTTACGGGTGTTACAACCACTTATACCTCTGTCACATCAACCACAACTACCTCCTCCACCACCACTGTCCACCATCTTTACGTCATCTACAACCACCGTCGTTCACTAGCCACACATCGCCTTTACCTCTACCTGTCACTGCAACCATGCCTCTGCTAATTTATAAATATCTTCCAAATCGAATCAAACATAATATTTCCTTTATATGAATTGTTTTTTTTGAACTACCATCAATTATTTCAGATTCTTCATTAAAATTTTGTACTATTATTTATGTATATGAAAATTTGTGTAAAAAACTAAAAATGCTCATAAATTAAATTACAATATACATATATATATATTTTATTTGTGTCATTTATAACTATTAACTTTTAAAGACAACTTGCCTGGTCCTGTCCTACCTAGTCCTAGTCATACCAAACACTAGACAGACTCTTGTCCTGTCCAATCATGTCCTGCCCTCTTGACTCTTATCCTGTCATGTCCAATCCTGTTCTGTCATGTTCACATACCAAACGCTACATGAGAATGAGTTTTTTCGTACAAACAAAATATCATATTGATAAACTATTTAATAATAATGTTTTCAACGGACCATCATTAAGGTGAAGTTTTTGAAGATGAAACAAGGATTTAAATATTCAAAATGAAAAAGTTTAATGATTTTTTTATTTAAAAAAATAGTTCAGTGATTTAATCATTTAAAATGATAAAGTTTAATAGTTTTTTTTGTTCAAAAAAACAATTCAGGAACTTAAACATTCAAAATGAGATAGTTCGTTGGTTTTTCTAAACTTTTCCATTATAATCAAACCAAACTACATTTTTCATTATTTGGTTAAGTTCCGGTGAGAAGTTGAGTTAACGGTGAGAAGCGTGAGAAGTGGTTATCAATCATTGGATAAGAAATGGACGCACACTAGAATGAGATGTACCGGATCAATTCTCTTCTAAGCCGCAATTCATGGAGGTCTTGAGATTAAAAGAGATCATCGGTTTAGATCCACTTCTCACACTTTTCACTATTAACTCAACTTCTCACATGATTCTCCGCCTTTTATTATCATTCTTATCCTTTACCCCCTCTATATATTATTTAATAGAACACGTATATTTATAGACCCCAAAAAGTTGTTTGTGACTAAGTTAACTATAATACGATATTATTTTGTAATAATAATGACATATATTAATCGTTTTTTAAATTGAATTGTCTTTTATATTGTGTCTAACATGTTTATATGGTTGGTTTAGGTTGATATTTTTAATTTCTGATTAATTATAACAATGCCTAGTTACAGTTATTTAAGTTAGACATTTATAATGTATTTTTTAAAATAAAAAATATTCAATATATAATGTTGGGTTCGTTTTAAATGACCACTTTTTTTTTCATGTCGAACCATAAATAGGGGCGTAAAAAAATTATTTATTTCTTAATAATCATTATAGAAATATGTTTTCATTACATTATATGGTAATTAAATGTTACGGTTTCTTAAAGATATATTTCAAGATATCCTCTTCCTCGATAGACGGTTGAGATTACATCTTATATAAGGTAACTAGGACCTCACTCCATTTATAAATACAAGTCTGTATCCATCAATAAACGTGAATCATTTCTTTCACGGAATCAACACATCACTGTTTATAGGCAAGTAGGGAGAAACTGAATTTGTCTCTTTGCAATTTGATTACATCATCAATGAAAAATTATATCAACATGAAACCAACTTTATCTTCATCTCAATTGTGAGGAACCAATTTTTAGAACCTCACTTTGACAAGATAAAAATATATTCAAATAACCGTTAGCCCAGCCTGACCTTTGGGGTTGAAAAATGGTCCGATCAGGCTTTTCCAGCCAAGGCTATTTTGGGATTTTTCGGGTTTAATTAGAGTATTCCACGCCGGGCTTACTCCAAAAGTTTGGGGCTTTTGAGGCTTGGCCTGGACTGAGTTGCGGGCTTAATAGGCCCGTTCTTTTTTGAGTCAGGTCTGGGTCGGGGTTTCATGCTTGTGTTTTTTTTGTGCATCTATAGTTTCAACCATTGTTCTAAAAAACTTGTCGCCAACCGCCATGACACTAAGGCTTGTTTCTCACGGCATCGTTAAGCCCGTGGCACGCCATGGCCTAATGCAGAGTTTCGTAATGCAATATTTGATTTTTCTTTACACTTTTAATGTCTTATTTGCAAGTTTTCTAATATATACCATAATTTAACTTATTTATTAATATATGTTTTTAACTACAAAACATATGTTTTTATATATAATATTATATATGAATTAGAAAAATGACGCCATATGTCACACCTTTAAAACACCGTGACTCTTAAGGCTTGAGACTTGACCTCGTCGCCACACCACGCCTCACACCATTTAGAACCTTGGTTCCACCCTTGTAGAACCAAGTGGGACTCCTCAACTAGTCCTTAACCTAATCCCCTTATCGCACGTCTTTGTGCACCTTTAGGGTGTGTTTGGTTTGCAGACTGGATGGAACAGGACAGGACAAAAATTCACTGTCCCATGTCGGGCGCGACATGGGACAGGGACAAAGACTGGACAAGGTGGGACAAGAAATGGTATTTTCTTGTTCCAACAAAATAGATGGAACAACATGGGACAAAGGTGAGACGGAAACTAAAAATCATTGATTTACCGCTATTTGATGTATAATCCTAATATGGTATTAGTCTTAAGGGTCACCACTACCCATCGCCGCCATTACCACCTTCGGCGGCCACCAGTAGCCACCGCCAACCACCATCGACTACCTCTACCTATTTCTCCACCATAACAACCTCATCCACTACCTCCACAACCATCGGCCATCGCCACCACAACTACCATCGTCGACCACCTCCACTAACACCGATCACCACCACCTTTGGCTGCCACCACCATCAATGGCCACCGGTAGCCACCACTAACCATCGTCGACCACTTTCACCTCTTCATCCACTACTACAGCTTCCTCCACCACATCCACAACCACCATCTGTCGCCACCTCCACCGATCACCACCACCGACGCTTACCGCCAACTATCGTCGGTGACCTCCGCCTCTTCCTCCACTACAATAACCTCTATTACCCCTGTCCAACGCCACCACCACTACCATCGTCGGCCACCTATACCTCCACCACATCAACCATAACAACCACCTGCACCACCACCATCCACTATCTTTCACGTTCTTCACAACTATCGTCCTTCATGGGCCACCCATCGCATTTATCTTTACCTGTCTTTGCAACTATGCATCCGCCAATTCATTAAGATCTTCTAAATTGAATCTAATATTATATTTTCTTTATATGAATCAGATTTTTTCGAACTACCATCAATTATTTTAGATTCTTCATTAAATTTCCTACCCTTGTTTTTCTATGTATTTATATGTATGAAAATCGTTTAAAAAATAAAAACTGTTTTTTAAATTAAATTATTTAACGATATACTTTATTTGTGTTATTTATAACTATTATATGATATATAAAATCATCAAAAAACTTTTAGGAAAATTTGTCCAGTTCTGTCATATCCAGTCTAGCCATACCAAAAATAAGACAAACATTTGTCTTGTCCTGTCCAGTCCCGTCCCGTCCAGTTCTGTCCTAGCCTCTTGTTCTGTCCAGTCCAGTCCTGTCCATGTCCAGTCCCGTCCCGTCCAATCATGTCTGCATACCAAACACTACCTTATGGACCAAATACGGTGAAATTCGACGTATAAAATGCTACAAAAATAGAAGAGCTGCATCAAAACAACACGTGTAACTTGCATTGCATTATTTGCATACCATAAAAGACTGATTTGATAAGGTTTTTAGAGTTATGTGTTTTGCCACACGTATTTTCGACCGTTGCTTCAGATTTCCTATTGGAAAAAAAAGGTATACGAAATAGACAACTGATATGGACCCAACAATTTTCAGCTTCATTTGCTTCTAACATTACAACAAAAACAAAACAAAGACAATTAGACCGTGACTGCTTCTTATAGCCAGAATTGATTCCTCAAGATTCCAACTTCACCCAACCCCAAACCCTCGTTGCACCCGCCAACCACGAGAAAAGGGTAATTTGGTCATTTTATGTGTAAGCAACTAGCTAGCTAGCAGGTTATATCGATACATACGTATGATACGTTGTAGTATAAGAATTTTATTCGAGTTACTTGGCATCGTCGTCTGAAGTGTTTGTTTGATGATCAGATATCAACTTTTGGATCAGTTTGCTCGTCTCAGCTTCAGACATCGGATCTTTTCCGCTTGAGGATTGAGACTGAGACTGTGCGTAGGACCGGAAAAACTCGCGGTTCTCTTTCTCTAACTCGTTCCACACTGCATAACAAAGTACAAACGGTATTAGAATCCCACATCAACCAGACTTTGGATCAGTTCTTTTAAATATATGTTGAGACCTCCGTTCTGTCCTCAAGGGATTTTTTGGAAGGTAATCTAAGGGGTTCCACATATTCTTAGACGGTGAAACATTCTTGTAACAGTGGCATATAAACGGCCTCCTTACCCCTGCTATTCTGGTACCTTTCTCTTTCAGGTAGTTGGTTTTGTATTAGTAATTTGTGAAAACGACTAAAGTGATCATCTAGCACCTGCTTTTAGGATGTGTGGTCGAGGGACTAAACCATTTTGTCATTTATATAAGAAAATACAATTCTTTCCACAACCCCAAAAGACGAGAAACGGAGAAAGAAACATAGGGTCTGTTTGGCAGTTGCTGAATGGTTTGGTGCAAATGATTAAGTGGTCAGAATGATTAAGAGACTCTTATGATATAGTGCGAAATGAAATATGGTTGTTTGCTTATTGTTCAGAATGAAATCAGGGCTCTTGAATGGTTAAGGCAGGTCAAGATATAAAATCATTCAGAGGTTTTGGAACCATTAAGAGGCAGACCTTTTTTTTTTGCCAAACAAGATTTACCTCTTAACGATTCAAAGGTTGCCTCTTAATGGAACCATACAGAGGTAAACAAACACCCCCATAGAGATAGATCATAGATAGATCTTGTGTATGCATGCATGATTAATCTGCATATGATCAAGATTGTGAAGGAGAGAAATGATGGGAAACTAACCAGTGGAGGTGATGACAGGTTTGATGTTTGCATGTTTAAAAAGGGCTTCCATGCACTCATCTTTGCTCATGCGGAAGATCAGACACTTTTCGATAAGATGTTGCACCTAAATCAAGTCATCAAGTGTGTTAATAATACGAATGATCCATATTAGCATAAGAAACGAAAAGTTACTAGCAGTTAAAATAATATGATGTTATGTTTACTACCATGCGTATGTAGGAAGCTGAATCGTCACCCATCCACACAAATTATGTATCTACTCTTCCACCAACAATAGGAGACAATGAAATTTACAAGAGTTTGGCTAACTTATTGTAGGATTTCAATAGTGATCAGAGGTGCATATGGTAAAGCAATCATGACGTGAAGGATGTGCATATGAAACTATATAGACACTAGAAAGGAGGGATGTTGGTGTGGGCCAAGGAGTCCCATGTGGGAGATGGATAATAATTGGTAGAGAAGGGATCAGAAGAGATTTGTAAATGAGTATTTCTGTCATTTAGGATTCCCATTTGGCAGCTGAAAACCCCACGTGACCGATGGGTCCCACTTCGCTCTATGGACATTCTCGAAAATTGGACTAATAGACAACTCCTTAGCAGCCGTTAACCAATAAGAATGCGACATATGGCATTCTTGATCAAACAATTGGTGCAGTGGTGGATGTATGATTGTCGACATTGTTGTGGCAGTCTATGATTGATACAGGCATACGACTAGTAAAAGAGAACAAGGATTCCAAATTTGGCTCGATTTCATTCAGTTCTTTACGCACAAAATTTCATTCAGGACTCTTATCAGCTCTGTCTTTTTCTGGCCTTGAAAAGTTTTAGTGTCATCCACTGCCTCAAGTGGATTTTTATTGGGGGTGGGGGGCAAAGGCACTGCATGTATCTCAGCAAAGCAGATGGGTTGCAATCAGTACAATATTTACAGAATACAGAGTCAGAAAATCATAGCCAGCCTCTAGTTCATGAATCTTTAATCTAGGAGATATTTTGATAACAAAAGAAAGATATACCATATTGCTTCCTCACTTATGGCAAATGATTGGTATTTCTTCCTTTAGCTGATCATTGGAAACCATAGACAGATGACCTGTTGATATGAGTTTTGGAAGAAAAAAAAAGGCGACCCAGGTGCACCTTGGCTTCAACATGGTACTTTGGTTCAACTCTTGAGCTCTGGATCACAAAAAGAGCAATCTTTACCGGTGCACCAATGCTTGTGCCACTTGATGTAAGTTTCAAGTGTAACAAAATACCAACCATAAAAGAAGATGCATGCATCTAAATTAATGCAAATTGTCCTACTTCATATTTGTGCTGACTTTATATTAGTCCTAAATAGAGACAAGATTCTTGACACACCCTGACCCTACTCCTTCCTTAAAATGAAGGCAAATAAGAAAAGAAAATATCTTGCTATTAGTCAAATATCTAAAATACCCTTCGATAAATAAAAAGCAGAGAGAGCCTTATAGAGTGAAATCATTGTTACCATCTTTTGTGGATTACTAATGGGCTAAAATCAAGTATGGATTGAAACCTTATCTAAAATGAAATGATGCATTTCTGTTGGGATCAACCTAAAAGAAATCGTTCCATTTATTTTGGGACAGAGAGATTAGTAATTAGCTGTTCAAAATTCCAGCCCCTAAAACTTCACTTGTACATTTTTATCCCTTTAATCCCATGAATCATCAATAATAGATCTTGAAGGATAGGAAGCCTAAAAAACACACACTGTCAACCTATTACACATGAAAAAGTTAAGAAGTTGTGGTCCTTGATATGTGCTTCCAGAAAAATCCAACATTATAGTGTCCTATGCACCGTCCTGGTATGCGGTACGATCAGACACATATACACCATTATGGATTGAAGACATGCATGCACACCTCATGATCAAAAGAAAACTAGGGCACAAAATAGGGACCAATAATAGAAGGTTAAGATTTAAAAAGGTGGTTGTAGCTGCATGACAATCTTGATTTAGCTTCATGCATCAAACTTTTTTAAGTAAATCATCAGATGACTGAAAGATATAATATAATGAAAAAATGATGTGTTTTGATTCTCTCAACTAAAATGGGCACAGGGTAGAGAGGGGCCCATAATCCATTAGCAAAACTGAAAAAGTATGCAATTTCAAAACAGTCTTATACTAAAATGGGTACAGGGGAGGGAGGGGCCAATAATTCATAAGCAAAACTGCAAAAGTATGCAAGTTCAAAATAGTTTTATACACTAATGATTGCAGGTTAAAAGGAAACAGACACAATGGAACCTAAAAAATCATGGTTGAAACCATAACAATATACAAAGATCGAACATCTATTTAGAAAATGTGTCCAGCATCTCCCAGCAAATGTGACTCGATATGACTTGCGTCCTATTCAGTAATAAGCAATAGCATCCATCGACAAGCACTTATGCATAAACTGTTACATAGTCAAACGATTACTAAATGACATAGATAGAAAACACTAGTGTTCAAATTAAGCATATGTTTTAGAAAATGTAACATATAGTTCTCTGCGAAAATTAAAGTCAGGACTGGCAATATCATGACAGTTGCAGTGTTAAGCATAGTCGGGCGAAAGAGCTCATACCCATATGGGACTTGGGCTATGGTAATGGACAAATGCCCCAAATCAGGGGTTCAAACCCCAACGAGCATAACCCAGGAGAGGGGGGGGGGGTTTGAAACCCCTGAAGAGAAACGATCACAACCACGATGACACAATGGCCTATGTGGTTGAATGGCCACAATTACACAATATAATGCAAACAGATCCATAGAGGCCCTTCGTGACACTTGTTGTGCCAAGTTCAAATCAACCTATAAATAGGAGAGGAAACCGACAATTGAGGACTTTTAACACTTTCTATTCATATAGCTGCTCCATAAGCCATCTTCCTCATCTACTAGCCCTTAGTTTCTCTTGGTGACTTTACTTACCCTCATGTCTGGAGTGGACTCAATGGTGACATCCCCTTCCATATCCATTGTTTTGCAGATTATCCAGAGCTCAGCCAGAGGTTTCGCATCAACATGTACATTCCATCAGTACTGCGTGATATGGTTCATGGACTGAGACTATTGTAAGAGATATACTAGGTAAAAAAAAGAATTACAAGTGCTTAAAGCCATCTATGTCAACCAACCACTTTCAGCACATTTTAATAATCTATTGGAACATATGAACAATTTACAATGAAAATAGAAGTAGATTTTGTGCTTCTATTTGATCAAATAAACCCAAAAGGTTAATGTTGAATAGCAAAAAAATCAAATGAGAACCACATCTCCTAACCTGATAATGCTCACCGGTTCACACATGTATCAACCACAGAGAATTTGTATAATTGTATCCAAGCCTAAAATCAAAGAATCCACTGCTAATCTCATCCTCTTTCACGTTCAACCAAATTCTACCTCTAGTAAAAGAACAAGTAACCACATGTCCATTAGTATACAGACGGAAGGTTCTTGTAGGGGTGGTAGTATTTGAGATATCTTACGCGATGAATACTACCCAAGGAAGAGGTCTCCCATATGCAAAGGATACAGCCCCCTTAAGCATGTATGTAACATCTCATATACTATTTTCCGTACATTCATAATGAAACTTCATTTCTGACATAGTAGCCTCAAAACATTGAAAGTTGACAAGAAAAAACAAAATCACCTCTTACTCCACAAGAAGAAATGGGAACAAAACAATAAGAAGGGTGGAAAATCTCTGTCACAGAAATATGATTAGCAGGCTAAAATTTGGGGGAAACAACAAAGGGCATAGAATTAGGTCATATGCTCACTAATGATCGATGCCGTTAGATGGTACATGGTGCGACAGAAAATTGTTTATGTGTTGAAAGGTAAAAGATAAAGTAAAAATCACTGACTGCATAATTCTCTGTTCAGTTAATTATCAATAAGATCATATGGAAAATGTTCAAAAGAAGAAAAAAAAAAGGGGCTAGCGTATACCAACAGTTTCTCAGAATTGAACACTTTCTAATAAAAACACATGACTCAGACCCTATGTGCACAAGCTGACAAACTACAAAGTTCACTCCAAACAAAGAGGCATATCTAAGACTTCACATAGTAACCAATGGAAAGATAAGAATGCATCAGGACCACTAGCAATACCGTAATAAAGAGTGCCTCTGACCATTGTAGAGTCAAATGGGAGGTGAAAACTCTTTTTGGATATTGAGAAGGACGGTCTTATCTTAAAGAGGTATTAACCAACAACCACAATATCCTCACAGACCACAATTTGAGTAGAATCTTGTGCATATTGGCTAAACCTTATCTCACCCCCTCCTTTTTGTTGGATAAGAGGCTTACTTTTGTTATCCATTCTTTAGTTTGTATTGGATTCATCTCCATGTATCCCGTATCAGTCTAGGTGGATTTTTATAGAAGGTATTCTCAACTTGTCAAGAAAAAACAACAAACTTTCAACTAGTTAAAAAGATGAAAGAATTGCAAAAAAATCTGAACCATGATAGCAAGCCTGAAAATGTAAATATCTTGCAAAAAGATCAGTTATCTTATCATCAAGTCACAATTCACACATTCTATGCCATTGCTAGGATATTACACACCGAAACAACAATGTCAATCCTTCCTATTACAGTTGTCATGTAGTGGCAAGAACGGAGCACATATAATCATCCAAGAAGAAGGTCCTTCTCATTGGACAACACATTTTAAGTGTATGTTACGTCCCAATTCTGAATTCGTGATATTTGGCACATTCTCATCAGACCAAATCTTAGAATTATAATATCTCCATTGTTGGCACATGAAATAATTGATCAAACCAACTTGATTGGTTTTAACTTCTATTTCTAAGCCTTGATTGGCCAGCTCAACTAGCAAATAAAGAAGAGCCTTGGGGTTGTGCATGCCAGTTCGAGTCTCTCAAGGCCATTAGGGATTTTACTCCCTGTTACCTCTAGGGCCCATGGAATTAATCGATGTAAATAAAGAAAAATCTTCTCCTATCATTGTCAAAAGATTCAATAGAGGGACAAAGATCAACTTCTATTAATATTAACCACTTGCTCTGCTGTCTTGGCATAAACAATAAGGGTGCGTTTGGTTTGCGGGAATGGATTGGATTTCAAGTAAGGATTTTGATTTGGAGGGATTTGAAATCCCATCCCATTGCAAAGGATTTTCAAATCCATCAACTTAAGGATTTTAAAGAGGTCAAAGGATTTCAAATCTGGTCAACAAATTTCTTTCCTCCAAACCAAACAAAGGATTGGAATGGATTTGAAATCCAAATCCCTCCAAATCCATTCCAATCCCGCAAACCAAACCGACCCTAAGGAGAAAATATAACTACTATCCTCAAGTATTATAAACAGTATATAGATACACAGACAAGCACAATCACAAATTTATACGTTAAATTAACAAGAAATATCAGAATGGAGGACATCCCAATGTGAATTCAGACAGATAACCCTAAATTCCAAAAGGAACTGCAATTTGTGGTGAAGATAAACATCCTTACTTTTCAAACTTATAATTATCGCTTGTTCTAAAATTTGTTTTGCCGTAGATCTGCAAATCCATGTGTATTCGCATTTTGCGTCTGAGAAGCACTGGAATTGGATCTTATAAGTTCAAATTTCAAGTCGAAATCAAGATATCAATCGAAATAGCAAAACAAAAGGAAAAAGTATAGATTATGTGTTAGGGTTAATAAACCTGATCATATTGATGACATCAACGACATAATCGATGGCATGCTCTTTCTTTCAATGGCTACCGTAACGGCTCTTATTTGTAATTGCAGTTCAAAATAAAAATCCTAAAAAGAAAACAAACATTTACGAATTGCCTAAAATATAAAAGTAAACTTTTTAACTTTTAATTACAATTCCAACATTTTTATTAATCTTTTAAATATAAAAAGAAAGATGTATAGATTATTAAAACATTTTATTTTAAAAAAATTGGTATTAATCGTATTATTAAAATATTATATAGATTTATTATCTTAAATAAATTTATAAATTTTTTATATAAGATAATAATAAATCAGGCTTGTTGATGGATACAATAAAAAAATTTAACTTTTTTCAAACATTTTATTTTAAAAGTTCATTTGAATTTTGAGGTTTTTATCATTTTTTGCCTTATTATTTCGCTTCCAGTTAAGTCGCGAATGTAGGAAGGACAAACTTCTTATACATATATTATGGGTTTCCTGCAACTTGGGTTGTTGCATACATTATTGAACATGATTTGTTTATGATATTTAGACGTACACAGTTATAAAGTTATGAACCAGGTTATGTGTTTGTGTTGTTTCGTTTGTTTTCCATATTGTCTATCGTTATATGCTATATCATTTGCGATCCATTTTAATTGTGGATTGTTTGCCGTTATATTTGATTATCATAAGTATGAACGTCATGATTCATGTTTCATAGGGTGACAATAATTTCTCCCCAACACTTATATCAAGTTTGACTAAAAGTTATCAAATCGAGTAAGACAAACACACTTACAAATTTAAATTGAACAAATTAGATTTTTCATAGCTATATTCAACATTTTGATCATATATTTGGCTATTTTGCTGATCGACGAATATAAAATCCAGATAATACCTAAAACGGTCTTTGGCAAAAATGGTAAATCTTACTCATCCGGTCCATTTAACGAAAAGACTTGCTTTTAGGAAAATACACATATGTTGTATCTGAACTGATTTGTCTCTTTGACTCTGATTGAATCTGGTCAACTATTTTATTATTCAAACAATTACGATCTAAAACAAAAAAAAAAAATTAAATCATTTATATCAAAGTTTCCACCATGATTTGTTTTTATAATTACCTTTTAAATGAATAATAATTCATAAACTTGAATGTGTGTACTTAGGACATTTATAAAATTAAAAGTTTTATTAAGGGCAATTGTTGTTCTTTTATTTTTTGTCATTAATATAAGTATTAATAGGTAGGCCATTTCCACATGAACCTTTTCTCCCTTCCCTTAATTAGTCCTTTAGAACGTTTCACATGACTTGAGTCTCCCAATTTAATACACACACACAGTCAAAATTCAAAGCTTTTCTTTTGGTCGTATCAAAAAAGATTAGGAGGAATTCAAGATTCTATTCTATAATACTCCACTCATTCTTGCTCCAATTCTCTGCGTAGAAGACATCTCCGTCTCCATCTTACGATATATTATCGCAAAATCGGTAATCTTTTACCCCTTTGTTTCTGATTTATACGCTCGTATTTGAAGTAAAGATTTCATCTTGTGATAAACCCTAGAAATCCATGACGATATTACAATCGGTTTCCCTCAATCTAGGTTTATCCGATTCTCAGATCCATACCCAATATATCTGTTTTTGTTTTTTGGGTGTGATTTGAATTTAGAAATTTGATGTTTAACATTTCTGGGTACATGTATTTGTTGCTTTGATTGATTTTATTTTATTATTGTTGTTTCTTGTTTTGAATTTCGTTTGATGTGTATTTTGAAATTGGGCTCACAGGTGAAATTTTCAATGAAGGTGTTGGATTTTGGCATCTGTAGTTTAGTTATGTAAATTTCTAGGTTTTATAGAACACTCAAGTGTAGATTTTGCTTAATAGTTTAGGGTGGAATGTTAGGAAAGGAAGATGGTAGCGATGGTGGTAATGATGGTGATGGTGCTGGTGGCGGTGGCGGCGGACCACCGCCGGTTTCGGGTAACCGGAAAATGTATTGGCGGTCGGCTTCGTGGTCCTCGTCCCGGATGTCTTTGCCACCACTTATTCCTGAGAATGAGAAAGATTGTGTAGATCCAAATGGAGCTAATGGTGGTAGCAATAGGAGGTTTCCTGCCCCATTAACCCCTAGATCGAATAGTAAAGGTCGATCGCTCCTTCCGCCACTCTCGATCGCTAGAAGAAGCTTAGATGAGTGGCCGAAAGCGGGTTCGGATGATGTTGGCGAGTGGCCGCTTCCGAGCACGCCTAGGGGCCGAGACTCGAGCAACGGTGGAGAAAGGTTAAAGCTTGATTTGTCGACGATTCAAAGAATCCCGGATAAGAATGCTGGGCTTGGCAAAAGAGAGAAAATTGCGTTCTTTGATAAGAAATGCTCGAAAGTTGCCGACCATGTTTTTCTTGGTGGTGATGCGGTTGCACGAGACAAAGACATACTTAAACAACACGGGATCACCCATATTCTCAACTGTGTCGGTTTCGTATGTCCTGAATATTTCAAGGCGAATTTCGTTTATCGAACTTTATGGTTACAAGATAGCCCTTCGGAAGATATAACAAGCATATTATACGATGTTTTTGATTACTTTGAAGATGTTAGAGAACAAAATGGGGCGGTTTTCGTGCATTGTTGCCAAGGGGTTTCCCGATCCACTTCGTTAGTAATCGCTTATCGGATGTGGCGAGAAGGGCAGAGTTTCGATGACGCCTTTCAATACGTCAAGGCGGCTAGAGGGATCGCCGATCCAAATATGGGATTTGCGTGCCAATTGTTACAATGCCAAAAAAGGGTTCACGCGTTTCCGCTAAGTCCAAGTTCATTACTTAGATTATATAGAATTGCTCCTCATTCCCCATATGATCCTTTACATCTTGTTCCAAAAATGTTGAATTCCCCTTCTCCAGCTGCTCTAGATTCTAGAGGTGCGTTTATCATACACGTACCTTCGACAATCTATGTTTGGATTGGTCAGAAATGTGAATTTATTATGGAACGAGATGCAAGAGGCGCGGTTTGTCAGATTATTCGATATGAGAAAGTTCAGGGACCGATTGTTGTAGTTAAGGAAGGAGAAGAACCGTCCTACTTTTGGGATGCTTTTTCTACCTTTCTACCTTTGATGGATGTTATCGAGTCGTCTAAAGTTTCCGCTGGTAAAAGAATAGTTGATTCGTATAATGTCGACTTTGAGATTTTTCAGAAAGCAATCGTTGGTGGATTCGTGCCGCCATTTGCATCATCGGAAACTGAACAGGAAACTCACCTTCCGGCGAGAGAAAGTACTTGGAGTGCTTTGAGGCGTAAGTTTGCGTTTGGAAACATGAAGGAATTCGTTTTTGCTTCCAAATCATCCATTTCTAGAGTCTACCCAGATTCTGGTTCGATTCTTGGTACAGAAAACAATTCATTATCTAAACCGTTTCTTGTTTCTTCAAATTCTTTGTTGTCACCATCGTTTTCGTCATCATCTTCTCATCTCTCTCCTGATTCCATATCGTCTTTTGATTCAAGCATTAGCTCCAAGTGTTGCACGGATTCTCCTGCCACATCGCCTCGAGTAGCATCGTGTAGTCATGCTTTATCGAACTTATCACTTATCCCAACAAAACTCTCTCCTCACTCCATCTCCAAAACTTCAGAGTTCATCGATGTCAATTTTACTTCCAACCCATGTTCTCAATCTATCATGTCACCATCAAAAAGGTCTTCGCTTTCTATAGCTGAACGTAGAGGGGGCCCACCTAAATGTCTTAAGCTGCCAATGGCAAGTGAACAAGAAAATCTTGATTTGAATGATTCTGGTTTTACAAAACAGGGCCCAAATCAAGAATCGTGGTCTCAGGGTTCTTCATGTTCAAAAGGCTCGGTTTTGGAAGGTGGTTTTAATCAAACTTCTGGTGGGTCAAATAACATCGATATAATGGAGGAAAACGAATTGGGTATTGAGAATGTAAAGCAACCGGTGGTGGCACGAGAATGGCCTAGTTTAAAGAAGGTTGTTGATTCTGGTGATTTGGATTCCCGACAGATGTTCATTTTCACTGCTCCTAGTTCAGGTTATGGAAAACTAGAAAAATGCGATCTTTATTTATGGGTAGGGAAAGATTTCAGGCATCACAGCCGGAATGCACCTGGGACAAGCGAAGGGCGTGCTGAACCGCCATATTTTGACATGAAAGAAGTTATTAACGATGTCCGCACTCAGATGAGCCTTTCAGACGACACTCACATCAAGGTAAGAATCTTGTTCTGAAAATCATTCACTTAATATCGTATGGAAATGCAGCAAAAGGGTCCCTTGTTTTTTATTAACTTCGAATGGTTACAATTTCTATTGGTTTTTTATATCAAGTGGTGTACAAGCAGGTTGTGAAGCAAGATGAAGAATCTTCAGAATTCCTCGCGCTGCTGAGTTCTTTGTAGCACGAAGTTAATCAGAGGTCCTGCCATCTTCCGTAATATTGCAGTGAAAGATGATGGAGAAGACGTGAAGATACTGAGGCCATGCCCTTTCTGATATGGTTGATTGCAACAAATTCCTTCTTGGAATGTCTCCAGAAAACTGTGACGGTTTGCGTTGTTAGCAAAGATTAAAGCTGAATCGGGTCGTTTGTTCATTGTCATCATACAACGTATTCGTTTCGGTGCACAAGATTCATCTATTTGTGTTGTTATTGAAGGAAGTTTTAGATCCATGGTTAGGCTTTTTTTCTTTTTTCTGCAGAATGTTGGATTGCAATGTTTTGGTTGGCTTTTGTGTCTACCTATACTGCATAGTGCATTGATCCTACTCATGGAACTAGCTGTATATTGATTTGTAAGAACAGTTCCTAAATGCAAATTAAGCAATAGATTTACTGCAGTTTTGCTGCCAAAGTAGTTTTTGTGGATCATATTATGCTTGATTAGTAATCCTCCAATTGGGTCATCTTAGAGCAGCTACAATGCTCAAGTCATTTAATGACTTTGTATCTTTGCCACATAGATATAAAAAACCTTTTTCTAAAAACCTTCTCCATTGCATAACCTTTTCCAAAAGCTTTTTTTTTTTATCAATCTTAATACCAAATAGCTAATGCAATAATAGGTTGGTAAGTTGGTATGCACCAACCCTTTTACCAAAAAGCTTTTCACTCCAATGCATAAAAGCCTCTCAAAAAGCTTCCAAAAAGCTTTTCCCTCCAATGTTGTAGCCCAGTGGTTTGATAACATTCTGGGGGAGTGGATGATATCCCTGACTACCCAGGTTCGAACCCTGCATGTTGTGATATCCAGATCATGGGTCTGCCATTTAGTGGTACCCTTAATTGGGCTGGGCCGTGGTCGACGGGGATTAGTCGGGTGACACCCTTAAGTGGGAGCCCTCTGGGAACGTGTGCGTGTGTTAACCTGCCGTTCAAAAAAAAAAGCTTCTTGTAATAGTAAAAAGTCATGAAAGAATTGTTATGTATAATAATAAATACATCCTGCAAGACTATTGTTATGGACTACAGAGAGAATATTGAAGAGAAAAGTAGAATCTTTTATGTTTAATAATAAATACATCCTGCAAGACTATTGAAAGAAATATTCATAGTTGAGTTCAAATGATCAATAAGGTTTATTTTGAACTTCAAAATCGACATAGATTGATCAAAGTTTCAAGGAAATTTGGAACTAAATTGAAACACATTTCATGGAAATTTATGGCTTAAAGAATACTACTACATTTGACTTTCAATAGTCAAACAAGGACTTTTATGTTACAGTAATTCTAAAAGTCCCTGAAGTAATGACCCATAAATTTGGACATTAAACGATTTCTTTTCATATTCCTAATCCAAATTCTGTACTCATCATCCGAGTATATAAACAAAGATCCAATCTTTACATGTTCAAGTCAAGAAGCAAAAAAGAAACAAAAATGGCACCCTCTTCTTCAACTTCATCTAAGGTAAGTCTAAAGCTTCTGATCGACACGAAAGCGAAGAAGGTTCTATTTGCGGAAGCCAACAAAGAATTTGTGGATTTTCTGTTCCACATCCTTTCTCTCCCTGTTGGTACCGTCATCAGACTTCTCAAGAAGAATTCCATGGTGGGTTCACTGGGAAACCTCTACGACAGCATCGAAAACCTAAGCGATACGTATATGCAGCCGAATCAAAGCAAAGACTCTATCTTGAACCCCAAGATTGCCAACCATGGGGCTCATGTCCCATTATTGCTACCGGATGATGATGTTTCCATGGCTCGGAAGTTTTACAAGTGTCGTAATCATTTTTATGTAGCTGATGATCCAAATGCTTTGTGTCCTCAGTGCAACACTTGTATGAACACGGAGTTGCCGTATGTAGCCGGTGATGGTGCAGCGAAGTTGGCGGAAGAGGGTGGTGGTTTTGTGAAGGGGGTAGTGACTTACATGGTTATGGATGATTTGGTGGTGAAGCCCATGTCCACCATATCTAGCATCACCATGTTGAACAAATTCAATGTGAAGGAAGTTGGTGGTCTTGATGAAACGATGGTTTCTTTGGGAATGAAAGAGGTATGGTTAATTTGTTGTATGTATTACTTGCCTGAATTCATCCGGTAATAATAAGCTGCTTAATTGCTTTCTTAATTGTGTGATGTTTGTAGGGTCTAATGTTGCTGAAGGCCTCACTACAGTGCAAGAATGTGCTGACCAGTGTGTTTCTGGCTTAAGGGATATGATGCTGTGTTTTCTGAATAAAGATGATGAATATCTTATGATGGATTTTGTGTTTGATTTCTAAAATCAGCTTGCATGCATGATTGAATTGTTTAATTTGCCTTTTGCTTTTTTTTTTTCATGAATATTACTCAACTAATTCCAATCCAAGTTTATCTAATGGCAATATCTATTCGACCAATCGATACAAATTCTTGTTCACAATTTTAGTCATGAATGTGTTTTGGCCTTTTGCTTCAAAAATATTTGTAGGGTACAAAAATTATTAAAATTTTTAGTTGGAGCTGAAAAAAAATGGAATTTTAGTTGAAAAGAATGGAAACAGACTTTAAACATTTTAATTATGATACGATTGAAGGTTAATAAGTTAGGGGCTGTTTACAAATACTTAGTAAGACGTTCACCGATATCACTTACCTTAGTGATTGAGCATGAATATAATTTTTACCTTACCGATTGAGCATGAAGATCTTGCCCGGTAAGCGCTTACCAGGTTTAAGATGCTTACCAACAATCCATTTTAATGACCAAGAATGTTATACGATAAGGTAAGTAAGAGTGATGTTTCTTGTCGGTAAACACTTACCTGGTAAGAGTTTGGTAAACGGACCCTTAATCTTAAAACAAGAGGTAATCAGTTTGTTAAAAATGCATTGGTTCTGCTAGCGGCAGACCCAGGTAAAAAGTTAAACAAACGGGTACACTTTTATCAGCTAACTTTTTTCTTTGATACATGTTTGTATGACCAAAAGCTAGTTTATTGAAAAACTACTCAAAGTAGCGTTTTGAAAAACTAACTTACGAGCTAGCTTACCAGCTTAGTTTGCCAAACATAGCCTTAAAAATATGTTTTATGCATTTTAAAATTATTCCTTCCTCCGTCCTAAAATATATGTCCATAATAAAAATGATACGTTTTTATTATTACACTTGTCAAATAACCAAATGACATTTTTATTCTTGATAATAGAGAGAATATTTCTTCATTTCTTAAGAGCAGAATGAGAAGTTGTAAAATTACTTTAAAAGTGGACACTTGGATCGGTTTAGTTTGATGGAATAATTTTAAGGGATTTGGACTTCGTGGAAGTATTTGAATTGGAATGATTTGGATTTGGAATCTTTGGTGTATTTTACTTGTAATTTAGAATGGAATTTAAATTCATTTTTATAAATAATTAAATTATTTTTTTTATTTATTGATTATTACAAAAACTTCAAAATCCTATGCAAATCCAGGATATCCTTCAATCCAAACAAGAGATTGGAATAGATATTAATTCAAAATCACTCCAAATCTCATCTATTCCTACAAACTATACGAGACTTTATTTTAGGACAAACTAAAATAGTATTGTAGACGCTTAATTTAGGACGGAGGGAATAACAAATAAGATTTAGTTATAATAATTTGAAAAAAATATATATTGATAAACTTATAGTTTTTGTATTAATGGTTTTTTTATATTTCCAATTCTCGTTATTATGAATTTGTGATATTTTTTAATTATTACGGTTCTATTTTGATTGTTATTATCGTTATATTGTTTTTTTAACCGTAATTTTAGTGATCCTTCTAAAACCAATAAATAACAATTGTGGGTCCTTTTTTTAAAAATTATGAACAGTTTTTGTTTTGGTTTATAAATTTACTAGTTGTTTTCAATGCAGCGAGATGTAAAACTTTCTTATAAACATGAATTTTACTTACTGAAAAGAAATCCCAAAATATTATCGGAAACTATTAGTACTTTAACCATGCACATTTGGGTAACGTTTTGCACATGTGCGCAAATATTTTTGTTTTGATGAGCTACAACGTTTTGCACATCAACGTGATCTCTTTAACTAATGTTATAAATCATACAAGTTATTTAAGATTCATCATGATGTAAGACATATCATAATTTCCACATAAAGGAGCAAAGGGCAGAAAAATTTGAAGTATGATGAAAATGTAATGTCAAGTACATTTTAAAGCTTATGTAATTTTGGATGTTGAAGTCGTAATTGAGTACTTTTTTAGATGGTATTTTATTTACCTTAATCTTCAAACTTATCTAATTTTTTATCGTAATCAACTGCTCAAACCATCCGCTTCTTCCCAGTTTTATCACGTATAAGACTACAGGGCTATTTACCCAACACTTAGCTGAAAAGAGCTTATCAGTAAGAAAAACACTTTCATTTAGCTTAATCAGGTAAGATTTCAGTCCATTCAAACATCATATGCAATATTTTTATTCGGTAATCACTAATTCAATATGAGTCGCCACTCTCACTTAGCGGGTAAGAGTCTCGGTTCTTGTATTTGTTATCGGGGTAAGACTCTCAACTATTGTCATGTTAATCCAATATGGTAAAGGTAAACATTTAGTAAATGACCCCTTAATATCGCTCTCAACTTGATCAAAGCAAGATTCCAATTTCCATACGTATGAATGATATTGAATTGAAACCAAAATAGCATTGCAAAGTGTACCTACGGTCATTCTGAATACAACATTGAACATCACTACCAGGCTTAAAAATATGACATAGTTTTCCAAAATTGCCACTATCTATTACAACCTATCAAAAAGAAAAGGAAAAAAAATAAAAGATCCATATACCAAAATCATCACCCTCGTCCTAAGCCTTCTTGCTTCTTTTCATATATAGCTACTGCACCATCTTTCCAGAACCTGCACTTGCACAATTCAATCCTAAGTGTGAAAGCAAACAATGTTTGTTTGTACTTTGTATAGAGATAGCACAATTTAAGGTCATACTTTAAGTGCCTATAAATGGATGCATAAGTCATGCATACCACTTAGATGTTGAGGCCATTTCCATAACAAAAAGTAAAGGTAATCAAACAATATATAACGTTAAGCATCCTTCCAATCATGACCATAAAATCTACATATAAAAGTATTTTAACACTCCCACCCTTTAAAGATCGAGTGATGTATTCTCCAGTCCACTACATGATTTCTAGGATTCATAGTAATATGCATTTGACTGAGCTACCAAAAAGCATGAAGCCTCTGATTATGTTGATACTAAAACTTAGTCCCTAAACTACATATCAATACTAAAATTGTTGAATCACAACTTCTTCTATAGATATTGTTGAATAAATCCAAAAAAAAAGTTATAAAGTCCTAAATTTTTGATATATTTTCAATAAACAGAAATGGCAAAATATTAAAAAAAACACATAAATAATTATAAAACAATACGTCATCTTATTTTTTTAGAGTAAATTATGTTTTTTGTTCATGTGATTTGTTAAAAATTGCAGATTTCGTTTCTATGGTTTTGAAATTTCGGTTCTCATCCATTTTTGTCTCAATATATTTTTCCACCATTATAATAAAACTAGAAGCGTACTCGCGCAATGCAGCGGATACATCACGATTTTAATGTTTCATTTTATTTTTTTGTCGATTTACAGTACAATTTTGGATGGTTTTGAGAAAGTAATAATATTTTTTATAAATTTGTTTAATTTAGGTTTAATAATATAATGTTTTTTATATAAAAAATCAAGTATTTTGTTAGAATTCAATGATTATCTTATATATTTTAATGACATCTAGAAAAAATAACCAATTACATATTTAATAATATAATTAAAATAAAATTATATTATATTAATATAATATATTAATTAATAGTGATACATGAAAAAATATGTATAAAAGGAAGACCCTACACATAAAATTGGTGGGTGTTAGAAGTCTGCAGTAGTAATATGTATCTTGTGCTTTGATATTTGTAAATTAAGAGATTTTTAAAATCTTGCATAAAATGATAATACCTTGTGCCTAATAATTTGTATTTAAAAGTTTTTTATCCGTGTTTTATAATATAGTATAGATAATAAAATTAAATCGTATTAATATAGTTAATCTTTTAAAAAAGTTAAACAATTAAATCATACAATAATATTCTATTTTATTTATTTTGATATGGTTATATGTGTGTATAAAAATATTGTTTTTTTTCTTATCGTAAAAGAACAAAAAATGACAAATGGCTAAAATGGTCCTTGATTTAACAGAGTTAGCGGAGACGTTAGTTAGAAGAACCATGGTCAAGACAAATTGAATACCACAAGAACCAAATCCACAATAAACATAAAATGAGGACCATAGTTAAAGAAAACGCAAAACTTCAACGAATAAATCCACAATTCACTATTACTTTTATGATACAGTAATGTCAAAAGATCCCAGAAGTTATGACACATAAATTTGGACATTAAACGATTGCTTTTCATATTCTTAACGCAAATTAAACTAACCCAAATTCCCAACTCACCGTCCAAGTTTATAAACAAAGATCCAATCTTTACGTGTTTAAGTGAAAAACCAAAATTCCCTCAAAATAAACAAAAATAATGGCAGCCTCTTCAAGTTCATCGAAAATAAGTTTAAAGCTTCTGATCGACAAGAAGGCCAAGAAAGTTCTATTTGCAGAAGCCAACAAAGAATTTGTGGATTTCCTCTTCCACATATTTTCTCTCCCTGTGGGTACAATCATCAGGCTTCTCAAGAAGAATTCATTGGTGGGTTCATTGGGAAACCTCTGTGACAGCATAGAAAACTTGAGCAATAGTTATATGCAACCAAATCAAAACAAAGACTCTATTTTGAACCCTAAGATTGGCAACTATGGTACTCATGTCCCACTATTGCTACCTGATGACAATGTTTCAATGGCTAGGAAGTATTATAGATGTCGTAGTCATTTTAATAATGTAGCTGATGATCCTACTACTGTGTGTCCTCAATGCAATAGTCATATGAATACGGAGTTACCCTATGTGGCTGGTGGTGGTGCCGCGAGGTTGGCGGCTGAGGGTGGTGGTTTTGTGAAGGGGGTGGTGACTTACATGGTTATGGATGATTTGGTACTGAACCCCATGTCCACCATTTCTAGCATCACCATGCTCCATAGGTTCAATGTCAAGGAAGTTGGTGGCCTTGAGGAGAAGCTGGTTTATTTGGAAATGAATGAGGTACACATATAGATCTATATATATATACACACACACAAAAACACACACACACACATATATATATATATATATATATATATATATATAAATAGTGGGAGGTTCAGGAAACCGAAAAAAAAAACTAAATAACACTCTGGTAACCGTTTATCAGGATAATATGTATATGTAAATACAAGTAATTGAAGTTGTTTTTTGGTTTTTATGTACGAGTGCATGATGCATATATGTATATGTACATGTGCATGTTACAAATTACTTGTATTCACATGTGCATACTATTCAAATTAAGGGTTATCAGGGTGGTTTTCAGTTTTTCATTTTTTTTACGGGTTTCTTCTTAACTTGACCCTATATATATATATATATATATATATATATATATTGGAAGAATATTTTGCAACTGTTGCAATCCTTGCAACCCACATCTTAACCGTCGGATTCATGATCGACGGTTATTTTATTTTTATTTTTCTGTTTTTTTAATTAAAAATACATCTATTATAACCGCCGATTATGAATCCGACGGTTAAGATCTGGGTTGCAAGGTTTGTAACTTTTTTAAGGGTTGCAAATGAAACATCCCCTATATATATATATATATTGCATTCTATTGTATTAGTTACTCAGAAGTGATTCATTCATTAATTCACTGCTTAACGTATTTTTTTCTTTTGTGATGTTTATAGGGTCTGATGTTACTGAGGGCCTCATTACAGTGCAAGAATGTGCTTACCAGTGTGTTTCTGGCTTAAGTGCATGTACTGGGCTGCCTGAATAAAGATGATGATATTTATTATGGATTTTCTGTTTGTTACAAAGACCAGTATGTTGGGGGGTTTAAACCTTTGGAAATGTTTTGTTTTTTGCTTCTTTAGTTTCTTGAATCAAGTTATTGTTTTTAATTCCAATTAAGTTTATCAAATGTGATGAATATATATTCAACTAGTCCTTACAAATTCTTGTGTACAATATTGGGTGAAGGACTATTGGCCTTCTGCTAAGAGAACTAAAACTTCACAGGATTTATTTTGTTCAATGAAATTAATTACAATCGAGAGGAATGACCAATGATCTGTCAACAAACACGTATCTAGGATCCGAAATGTGGCAGTAAACAGCATGGATATATAAATGGTCAATTGGTCATTTTCATCACAAACACAAATAGAATATAAAAATTAGCAACATACTGTTCAAGACATTTCTCACCTTTGTCCAAGAATCAAACTTTGATTTAAAAACCCAAATGACGAAAATAATTCAAGATGTTTAGATGTCCATAGACATTAAAATAAAATAAAAAACTAGATATTAAAATACCAAATGGTGGATTAAATTGGAGATGACTTGAAAAAAATAGACCCCTTCACTTTGTATGCTGCGTATGTGTGCCCAATGTTCTTATGTATTCAAAAACGTCCTTTTCATTTTTCTCCATGTGTTCTTGGTTATCATCGAATTTAACCAACATTGACATGTGATTTTTTTAGTACCTTAACCTATCAAACAAGTGTGCCGATGGAATTGGACAGGACATTATTGGAAAGGACTCGTGTGACAAAGTGAGGTATAGTAAAAGAGTTACAAGAATTTGTTTAGGATTTTAATTTGACATAAGTAGTTTTTGAAAAAAATTAAGTGTGATTTTGTCCCACTCCATCTCTGTAATAACCGGATATAAGTTTGAAGTTTGGGGTTTAAAGGCTCATGACTAAAAAAAAATAAAAATAAGGGGGCTGGAGGTAACATTTAGTAAAAAGGAGGTTTTAACCTAATGATCTCATTTTTTTCATTAGTTGGCGGCTGACATTCTTGGGGAAAGAGCGAGAGAGAGAAAGTTTGAAGAAGGCTCGAGGCAATCGATCGGAGGAGGGCAAGGACTGAGTTCTTGGTGCTGAGCAATATTCATAGGTAAGTTATAATCCTATTCTCTATTTGGTTGAGGGTTGAGCATTTGATTTCAAAATATCTCAGTTGGTTATTCTAGCTACCAGACCCCTTAGGTTTTGATTTTGTTTTGGTAATGGTTATGGAAATGCTTAAGTGATTGTTGGGATTTTGTTAAATTCGAGTTTTCCATGTGAATATGGGGTTCTGGTTTGAGTTATATCATAACCTGAGAGATAATCTGGAAGTTGTGGTATCTGCTTATCGTTTTCGGGGTTTTCGTTCGAACGGGACACCGGTCGATAATGTGTCTCGGTCCTCGAGGTAGACACCGGTCAGGACATCGAGCACCGGGGGAGGGTAGACATGGCACCGGTCTCCGGAGGATTAGACCCCGGTCGTATACGCACCGGTCACGGGGGAAGCCCCGGGCGCTGACCACACCGGTCGGCCACAGTAACCCGGTCCCCGGATTTTAACTGTGGGCCGAATCCATTTAAAGAGTTATATTTTGATGTTGGGCTTGAATTGTTGGATGACCAGCCCATTTCTCTTGCGATCCGGTTTGAAGCGATATTCAGTTAGCTTAATCTAGTGGTTTCTAATAGGTTGTTGGGTCGAGACTTTGGGGTGATAAGGTCAACCCGTTTCAAATTATAAGGTTTAGAGAGAGTTCATCGGTCACTGTTTCTTTTATAGGTTTTGAATCGAACCGTAAGGGTAGATGCAGGGTTTGAACTAAGGACGCCAGGTGAGTTTTCTGAACTGAAGTTTCTTATGACCATTAAGTTATGTTTTATGCATGTGAATTTATATGCAATCTTTGAAATGAAGACTACTTTAATACTTGCATGCGAGATTTATTTAAATGTTAAAGATGATTCTATTATTGTTGTCAAAGTGGAAATGTATGCATACATTGTTTAAGTGTGTAGGCTCACAGTCGGGGGGTGTGGCCCGTCTGTGCTCATATCCGGGGGGGGGGGGTTCCGTTTATGCCGTTGGGGGTGTGTCCCAACAAAGGCAGTGTGAATCACAGACACACTGTCACCTTAGGGTGGCGGTAGTGTGAGCTGAGAAGTTGCTGAAAGTTTTTAATATTTTTCCTTGAAGCTGAAAATGGTTTATTTTATGATAAATCCTTGAATGTTTGTTGAGTTAAAAAATTGTGGCAAAAGGAGACTCACTAGACCTTTAGGTCTAACCCTCGCTCTTTCAAATCTAAAACCCTTTTCAGGTAAAGAGTGGCAGTAGGAGGAGCGGATAAGTATTTAAGAGAAGATACGAGCTGGAGCTGAATTAGAGGACCTCCATTGTAGATTCTTGTCAATGTATTCTCAGTTGTGTACTAGGTTGTCTTTCCGCAAACCTTGTATTTTAGATGTTGTATTGGGCCGCTTGGCATTATTATTTGATAAAGTTGGTTTTGTCTCTTGTCGTGTGAGTTATTGGGTCGTTACAATCTCGTCATGTCCCAGTTTAATATCTCACCACCATTTTTTTTATTCTATCATGTCTTCGTCCTGCCTCAAATACCAATAAAATCCAGTGTTGTAACTAACAAAATATATAGACAATTAGTCATATCATATCCTATCAGTTTTGTCCATTGCCCAATTGGGCAATCCATCTATCAAAGTCTAATCGTAACTTTAGTGTTAAGGGGCTGTTTGGCAGTTGCTGAATGGTTTAGTACAGAATGATTAAGTGGTCTGAATGATTAAGATGTTTTTATGATATAATGTAAAATGAAATATGGTTGTTTGTTAAGTGTTCATAATGAAATCAAGGTCTTAATGGTTAAGGGAGAGTCATGATACAAAATCATTAAGAGGATTTTGGAACCATTAAGAGACAACCTTTTTTTTTGTCAAATAAGATTTACCTCTTAGCGATTCAGATGTTGCCTCTTAATGGAACCATTAAGAGGTAAACAAACAGCCCCTTACACTTCATAATCGTAACGTTGTAATCTTTAAAACGGAGAAATTTTAATTAAGAGTTGAATATAATTCTTTTGGAGATTTTCATTTAAGAGAAATTTTATAAAATGTGTTTAAATTAATACTCTTATTATTGGTACAACAAAAGAGACTTGTACAATCTTTATGTTAAAAATAAATCCATTCGGCCGTACTAATAAAAGAAAAGTTCATACTCAAGTTGAAATAAAATTATTTTGAACTTCAAAAATTGACATGAATTAATTAAAATTCAATGAAATTTGGAACTAAATAGAAACATATTTCATGTCAATTTCTGGCTTCAAAAATACTGCATTTTAATTTCCATAGTCAAACAAGTAGTTCTAACTTACAGTCATTCAAAAGGATCTTATTAATTATGACTCATAAATTTGGACAACAAACGGTTGTTTTTCATATTCCAAACGCATACTAATCCAAATTCCCGACTTATCATCCAACTTTATAAACAAAAACATCCGATCGTTTAAGTAAAGAAGCAAAATCCCCTTGACAGAAACCAAAATGGCACCCTCTTCATCTTCGTCTAAAATAAGTTTAAAGCTTCTGATCGACAGCAAAAACAAAAAAGTTCTGTTTGCGGAAGCCAACAAAGAATTTGTGGATTTCCTCTTCCACATCTTTTCTCTCCCTGTTGGTACCGTCATCAGGCTTCTCAAGAAGAATTCCATGGTGGGTTCACTCGGAAACATCTACGATAGTATCGAAAACTTAAGCGATACCTATATGCAGCCAAGTCAAAGCAAAGACTCTATCTTGAACCCCAAGATTGTCAACAATGGGGCTCATGTCCCACTATTGCTACCCGATAATGGTGATGATGTTCCCATGGCTAGGAAGTTTTACTCGTGCAACAGTCGTTGTTATGTAGGTGATGATTCTACTGTTGTGTGTCCTCAGTGCAATACTCTTATGACCAATGAGTTGCCTTATGTGGCTGGTGGTGGTGCCGCGAGGTTGGCGGCTGAGGGTGGTGGTTTTGTGAAGGGGGTGGTGACTTACATGGTTATGGATGATTTGGTTGTGAAACCCATGTCCACCATATCTAGCATTACCATGTTGAACAGGTTTAATGTGAAGGAAGTTGGTGGTCTTGAGGAAAAAATGGTTTCTTTGGAAATGAAAGAGGTATATATATGTATATAAAATATATACTTTCTTGTACTCTACTCTATTAATTATATAGAAATATAGTTTGGATTAATCCATTATTACACTGTTTAATTGTTTTCTTAATTGTGTGATGTTTGTAGGGTCTGATGTTGCTGAGGTCCTCTTTGCAGACTAAGAATGTGCTTACCACTGTGTTTCTGGCTTAATGGTTCTGCAATGACCGAATAAAGATCTTGGAACTTTTATTGGATTTTCTTTTTCTTACAAAAACCAGCTGTTGGGGAGTTTAAACCTTTGGATATATATATATATATATATATATATATATATATATATATATGTTGCTTCTTTTTTGACTATTTTTCTTAATTTTCAAGTTTATTCTTAATGTTATGAGTACTTCATAAGAATATTCTTGCTGAGACGGATCTAAGAAATTTTCAAAGTGGTTGCACCAACTAGCTATCATAAAATACAATAAAATTTAATTTAAAATATGGTTTTATTAGCAGAAATACACAAAAATTAACCTCAAATATTAATAAATTATTTCCACTTTCAAGTACTTGGATAAGATTGAAGATAAGGTAGATGTTTGAGCCAAGTAATTAGTATACTTACGACATGGTAAAAATTATCCGATTCAAATTTACTAACAGTGAAATAGTCATTATACCATCTTCTTTGGATTAATATATATAGACATCAACTAATTCCATTCTTGTACATGAAGAGCAAATGTTTGTGTCTTTGAGTTTATGACTAATATACAAATTATGTTATTGGGCACATATGATAAGAGTATTCTTGTGTTTTCGTAAAATAGATGTGTTTTCATTTGAACCTCCACCTATATATAGAGAACGAGATTCAAACGAGAACATTTAATTTTAACACGAACATAAATGAAAACAAAAACGAAAAGATATAAACACACAAGGATGAAAACATGCGAGAAGCTTAGTATGTTTTGAAAGACCGGATATTTTGTCTGAAAAAATGGTCAACGGTTAAAATACATTTATATGCCACAAACCAAACCAAACCAAACATAAATCCCACACAAAATAGAATCTAAGGATAAAAAGAACCAATACCACACACAAGCAGCTGGTCAAGATTAGGCATGGGAACGGGGCGGGGATCACATTCCCCGGCCCCGGTTTGTAGTAGTCGGCCCCGGCCCCGGAAATCAATCCCCCATCCCCGGTCAAGACCCGTCCCCGGTCCCCGACCCGGACCATTTTCGGCACTTTTTAAAATATAAATTTTCTGCAGTTTTTAAACATTTTTCTGCTGTTTTTATACATTTTTCTGCAATTTTAAGCATTTTTTAATGCAATTTTCTGCGTTTTTTACTAAAAAAACTCAAACTAAAAAACATAAAACTATTAAACATTTTTGAAATTAACACATACAATTTATAAATATTTTATTGAATTAATAAATTATATAAATTAATTATATATGTATATAGGTACGGGACGGGTCGAGGGTGTGATACCCGGCCCCGGCCCCGGTTTACTCTAAACGGGGATCCCCGGTCCCGGACCCGGTACCCGTCTTAGCGGGGAATCCCCGGCCCCGGTCAGGTCGAGTGAACCGGGTTCCCCACCGGGTCGGGTCAAATTCTAGTCAAGATACATCAATAAACATGAAAAGAGATTAATCTCTCATTGAACATGACTTCCATTAAACTAACCAAAAAAAAGCACAACACAAGAACAACTAAGATATCAGAGGTTGTACAAAGCCTTGGTGTGCACTTAGTAGTCGTTTATCGGTGAGGGTTGAACACTTACACTTAACTTACCGGGTAAGATTTAATCAATTTAAACATTATTGTATGCAACAATTTTATCCGGTAAGCACTTACAGGTAAGAGTTGTCACTCTCACTTACCCGGTAAGACTCTCGGTCCTTGTATCGCTCTTATCGGGTAAGATTCTCAATTTTTGTCATGTTCATCCGATAAAATAAAGTGTTTAGCAGGTAAACGTTTAGTAAAGGACTCCCTTAGTTTTACATTGACACTTGCGGCAAACACAAAGCCAAACTCTTAAATTTTTTGTAATCGATTTGATTATATATATATCTGAAGATAGATTTGTAACAACAGTTCTAAAATCCAAATTAAAAGTAAACTTACTGCACTCATACTTGGAAATTTTGGAACTAGATTAAAAACACATTTCATGTCGATTTATATTTTCAGAAATACTACATTTTACTTTCAATAGTCAGCCAAGAACTTGTATGTTACAGTAATTCCAAAGGATCCAAGAAATTAATTATGGCTCATCAAACGGTTGCTTTTCAAATTCCTAACGCAAACTAATCCAAATTCCCACCTCCAACTTTATAAACAACTATCCATTCTTAACATGTCTAAGTGAAGAAACAAAATCCCTTGGAAAAAAAGAAAACCAAAATGGCACCCTCAGCTTCAAAACGCAAAATCAAAATGGTAGCCTCAACTTCAGCTTCATCGAAAGTAAGTTTAAAGCTACTAATCCATAAAAAAACAAAGAAAGTTTTATTTGCGGAAGCCAACAAACAATTTGTGGATTTCCTGTTCCACATCCTTTCTCTCCCTGTTGGTACTGTCATCAGGCTTCTCAAGAAGAATTCCATGGTGGGTTCGCTGGGAAACGTTTACGACAGCATCGAAAACTTAAACGAATCTTATATGCAGCCAAATCAAAGTAAAGATTCTATCTTGAACCCCAAGATTGCAAACAATGGGGCTCATGTACCATTAATATCGCTACCTGATGATGATGATGTTTCCATGGTTAGAAAGTATTACAAGTGCTATTATCATTCATATGTAGCTAATGATCTTGCTGCTGTTTGTCCTGAGTGCAAGGCTTGTATGAACACCGAGTTGTCCTACGTGGCTGGTGCTGTTGCGGTGGAGGAGACGGCGGAGGGTGGTGGTTTTGTTAAGGGAGGTGTGGTGACTTACATGATTATGGATGATTTGGTAGTGAAGCCCATGTCCACCATTTCTAGCATCACCCTGTTGAACAAGTTCAAGGTTAAGGAAATTGGTTGTCTTGAGGAAAAGGTTGTTTCTTTGGAAATGAAAGAGGTATTCACTCTGTTCTAAAAACTCGCCGCACAGCTGCCATGACGTGCTGTGGCACAAGACTTATGTCTCACGTTATGGTTAAGTCCGTGGTGAGCCATGGTCTAACGTCCAGTTTTTGTAATTCGATATTTGATTTTTATTTGTGTTTTTAATATTTTATTTGCTAGTTTTTATATATAACTTAATTTAACTTGCTAATTACTATTGATTTATCGAGTAACAGTACAAAACATACGGTTTTATATATAATATTATATATGAATTAGAAATTTGACATCATAAGTCACGCAATGAAAACGTCATGGCTTCATCGTGACGCCTAATGCTTGAGGCTTGGCCTATCACCGCACCACGCTACACACCATTTATAACCTTATATATATGCTTTCTTGTATTAATTTTACTGTATTATAAGTTACTCAGAAATGCAGGATTCAGCCATTAATACAGAGCTTAATTGCTTTCTTAATTATGTGATGTTTGTAGGGTTTGAAGTTGCTGAAGGCCTCGTTACAGAGCAAGAATGTGCTCACCAGTGTGTTTCTTGCCTAACGGCCGGTGCTGTGCTGCCTGAATAAAAGAAACTTACGGATTTTCTTTTTGTTTGAACCTCTAGAAGTGTTTTTTCCTTTTTTTTTTCTTGAATACCATTTTAGATCCATGTTTATGTAATGTGATGACTGTTCTGAGTAGTCCCTGTACAAACTCATGGCCAGAGGAAATTGGTCAAATTTGCAAACAGTTATCACTATCTTCTTTGGATCAGTATGTTTCAGATGTCTGCATCAAATTGCAACTTTAATCCTTGTAGTTAACACTTAGGTGTAGTTTGTTTTTTAAGAGGTCTAAAGTCTGAAGTCTTAATTTAGTTATGATTAATAAGAGGTGGTGTGTAAAAATGTCTGAACGATTCAGACTTAAGTTAAAAACAAACAACCCCTTAGTATCAAGTTACAAGTATCGTTCTTCTTTCAAACTAATTACACTTTGAGTTAATTTCGGATTTGGTCCCTTTGATTTACACTTTCTATTCATAGTGTTTTTAAAATCAAAACAAATGCAAGAGTGGCACTCCTGGTTCTTATTTTCGCAACTATTTAGTCGCCCTTCTAAGAAAATCAAAAAATTCCGTTAACCCATATAAATTCGAGAGTATTATGGTCTTTTTCACATTTTTTATATCTTTATTTTATTTTGCTTTTTTTCTATGTATGCATGGATATATATATATACACACACCAAAACTTGCATATATGAGCATCTTCATGAATACTATGAACATCTTCATGAACGCTTCAAGAACACTATGAACAATCAGCAAACACGATTGTGTTCTAGAAGGACGACGCAAGGGCATAGGCTTGGGAGTGTGAGTTATTATTGTGTACGTCACTTGTTGAAGGAGATGGAGATATAAATGTTTTAGGTTAAATTGGGTTATCAAGAAAAATCTATAAAAGTGGATAAAAGTATGTACAATAAAACTTGAAAAATCATAGAAAACTTGTTGGAGATGCTCTAAACCTGGAAAAAAATTCAAATTTTCTTTGTTATAGAGAACTAGCAGTGTACCGGTGCAATGCATCGGGGTGAACAAATGTAAATGGAAAAAAAAAATTAATGTAATAGCTTATCAGGAAAATATATATATATATATATATATATATATATATATATGGAGTAAATCATATGTTTATAATTTATGTAGCATTAGTAGTGATAAACGCATAACTTGAGTTTTTTCAATCATGAAACATTAAAAAATTATATTAAATTAATTGTTAAATGTATATTTGACTTTTAAAAACATGTATTAATCAGCGATATCTAACGAATGATAATATTTTTTCAAAATACTGAAATATAGAATAGGTAAAAATAACAAATATAATGCTGGATAATATTATTTTGTATCTAAACGTATATATAGGTTCATTATTAGTTAGTTTTATAGAATTCAAAAGTCTTTAAAAACTTATATACATGAAGAAAATACATGTACTATCATAATTAAAGAAATATGTTAATTTGTGCAAGTAAATAACTTTTCTTCTTTTGGAGAAACCCCAAATGGAAGGGGAAAAACTTGAATATAGAAGGTAGTGAAAAAGTAAAGTTTGAATTTTTTTTCCAAATGAGTTGTACCTTATGCATACTAAGTTATGAATTAAGAGATTTTTGAAATGTATGCATAAAATGGTAGTACCTTATGTTTTATAAGTAGTAATTAAAAGTTTTTTATTCCGTCTTTATAATATAGTATAGAAATATTATTTTGTATATAAACGTATATATAGGTTCATTATTAGTTAGTTTTATAGAATTCAAAAGGCTTTAAAAACTTGTATACATGAAGAAAATACATGTTCTATCATAATTAAATAAATATGTTAATTTGAGCAAGTAAATAACTTCTCTTCTTTTGAAGAAACCCCAAATGGAAGGGAAAAAACTTGAATATGGAAGGTAGTGAAAAAGTAAAGTTTGAATTTTTTTCAAATGAGTTGTACCTTATGCATACAAAGTTGTGAATTAAGAGATTTTTGAAATGTATGCATAAAATGGTAGTACCTTATGTTTTATAAGTAGTAATTAAGAGTTTTTTATTCCGTCTTTATAATATAGTATAGATAAGATAGCAAAGTAGTTGTAGAAGTTTAGAGCATCTCCAACATATTCTCCAATTTTTTTCTAAAATGGAACCACAGTCCAAAATCTCTAACAAAAATTGCATTTAACTTCAATAGATTCTTCATTTTGAAGATGACATATTACTTATAGAGTAAATTACGGATTTGGTCCCTGTGGTTCTTTGGAATTTAGGATTGGATCCCCCAAATGAATTAATTACGATCATGGTCATCGTGGTTTTAAATATGTTTCAAATCAGGTCCCTCCATCAGTTACCGTTAATTGACGTCCGTTAAACCCCTCACGTGCCTCCCACGTGAGGGGCATTTCTGCCATTCTAAATAACCCTAGCTTTTTGCTTAATCGAGTCATTAGTTATGGAATTTATGCCGGTTCTCAATGGGTGCACATTATGCCATTATCGTTTTCCCAACCCAAAAGAAAAGGTAAAATCTTATTTCCATAGAAACTATCATTTTGAATCTTGTATTATATGTTGTGAATGTTGTACTGTGATCTGGATTTGGAATATTTAGCTCTGAAAAAGACATTTGGAATATTTAGCTCTGGAAAAGAGATTTGAAATAAAGAGGACCCATTGTTGTGCATGGCGGCATTCTCCATTTTTTTTTTGCACAACAAGCAACCATATATTACCAAGCAAATGAAAATCCACATACAAAGACAACATAACAGAAAATCCACGACCCACAAACAAACAGTTTGCGAGACGCAAACACAAAGAACCAAGCCTCACCTACACAAAGTGGTCTGCAGGGGTGAATTAAAGACTGCAAACCGAAAAAAAATTAACTTAATGCGGTAAACAACAGTAACTTCGGCAAGCCTACTCGACCGAACCTGCGAAACTCAATCGAATCTGTCTTTAGCCAACGAACAGAGACCCAAAACACACCGAGGACTGTTCACCGACTCACGACCGAACCTGTCACGAAACCCAGCTGTAGATCGCAGCAGTTCTATCTTGATCACGGGCAGTCGGCTGGTACCTCCAACCATCTGGCCGAGTCTAAATTTCCTTTGCGACTTCTCTTGCCAATCCATTCGAAGCAGGTGCGTTGTAGTTCCACGAAATGATCCTCCATTTTCCTTTTATCGTTATTGAACACGATTTGATTTCGATGCGTCCAAATCAAATACGCCACAGCCCACACCGTTTCAGTCCATAGCCTGAATCGCGAACCATTATCAGACAGGTTGTGTGCCGACTCCACTAACTCTTGTAAGTTCGATATATTTTCATTCTTGATGTTCCACCATCATAACACCATTGTTAAAAACCTTTGTTTTCTTGTGTTTTAACTGTATCGTACTATCGTTTCATGTTGTTGAACGAGTGTGAATTTTTAATTTTGATATCTTTGGTTTCTTCGTTGTGTTTGATTTGATGTGTGAGGTTTTGGATGTAATCGAAACTGTTGATCTTCGTGGTTATCGTGTTGGAATTGGATTTGAAGTTGTTGTGTTGAAGGAATGGTGATGGAAGGCAGAGATACTGAGAGTAGCTTCGGAGGCGTCGCCACAGCGGTGGCGAGTAGAAAGCAGAGGCCGAAGGTGGAGGTTTATCAGGAGGTTCTTAGTCGTCTTCGAGAGTCGGATTGTGAAGAGGCGTGTGAACCTGGTTTTGAAGATCAGCTATGGTCTCATTTCAGTCGTCTTCCTATTAGGTAATTTTGGATTTTGTCATCTTAAAACCTAGCTTTTTGTTTAATCGAGTCATTCGTTATGGAACTTATCTGAAGATTTAGTTATCAAGTGACAATAATTTAGTACTAAAGAAATAAGTTATTTAGAATGACATAAATGACCTTCATGTGGGAGGCACGTGAGGGGTTTAATGGACGCCAGTTAACAGTAACTGATAAAGGGACCTGATTTGAAACAAATTTGAAACCATGATGACCATGACCGTAATTAATTTTTTTGGGGGACCCAATCCAAAATTTCAAAGAACCACATGGACCAAATCTGTAATTTACTCTTACTTATATTATTAATGATCGGTCGTTAAGTTATACTTTATTTTCTCGTCCATCACCCATCTTTAATGTGCTAAAATGATAAAAATCAATCTACATTAATGTGTTTTTGTGTTTGATAGGTTCGGAAAAGTGTGAAGCGAAAAAGGGAAAAAGAATGATTTTGACAGATTTGTGTAACTGTGGAGTTTTGAGCATATCTCACTCG
Source organism: Arctium lappa (assembly GCA_023525745.1). Lineage (NCBI taxonomy): Eukaryota > Viridiplantae > Streptophyta > Magnoliopsida > Asterales > Asteraceae > Arctium > Arctium lappa. Next base: position 124,893,204 of record CM042049.1, read on the forward strand.
TCCGAGCTCGGATTTGAGTGATTCAAGATGATCCGGAAACCCAACACACAGATCTACGATGTTCGTGTTTTGAGTTTTTGGCAATTCAGAGTGGATTTGGACCGAAACAGGCGCCGAAGTTGAGTGAACAAAGTTGGACCGGAAACGAGAGATAAAATAAAAATGGTGTAGATTTAAACTAAAAGCAAAGCTTGGTGTAGTGGTAAGCACCGTGTGTTACCTTGTGGAAGTTGTGCGCGCCTTTCATTTTTTAGTTGAAGGACCAATTTCGGCCCATTTATCTCTCAAGCCCAACTCGTGAATGGCATTAATTAAGACAATTAGGGTTTGTTTGCCGGAATGGATTAGAATTGGAGGGATTTGGATTTCAAATCCATTCCAATCCCATGTTTGGTTTGAAGGATTGTCCGGACTTGAAATTCTAAGATTGCTTTGAAATCCCTCAAACATTGGATTTTGAAATCCTTTGGGGATGGTTGGGATTTCGAATGATTTGCATATAATAATGCTTTAAAATATGTTAAAAATGTTTGTTTTCCAATATCAATTAATAATTAGACAATTTAATTATTGTTATAATTTTTTATAATTTTTAATGATTTTTTTATAAATAATGAAATTCAAATCCATTCTAAATCCTACAAACCAAACACACAAAAGGATTCCAAATCCTCCCAAATCCAAATTCCTCCAAATCTAAATCCTTACATGAAATCCAATCCATTTCAATCCATTCCGGCAAACCAAACGCACCCTAAGGGTATACTTTGTGCAATAAATTAGAGAGAGGAGGAATTTGATGGGGGAGAATCGTGGGGCAGCAGCAACCCCTAGCTACTGTCACTTTTTTAATAAAAATTTGAGATTTATTTGATTGGGAGGATGATTGAAGATTATTATTCGTTAGTTGGCGGATTGATGATGATTCGAAGATTCGAAGATTCGAGTCGGTGATTTTATTGGAGATACAAAAGAGGTTTGAGGTTTCTTTCAAGTAATCCTTTTTGTATTTGTTAATTTTAGTTTGGTTTTAGAAAAATGTTTAAGTTGTTTATTCTTGATATTGTTGGTTATTGAAAACGTTGGATTTAATTTCTTGGATAAAGTTTATGGGTTTTTATTATAATTGAGAAAGTTGAATGGTTAGTGATAGTGATGATATTGATTTTCTAGTTTTAATAAAGTTTATATGGATTTTTCATTGCGAACAATATGTGACAGGTATTGTTAGCTTTGAATGGTTTCGTATTCAGTTTTAATTTTATTTGTTTAATAGTTTAATTCAACTCTCAATCCAAACCTTTTGAAGTAGTGTTATTTGTAATAATTAGATTTTTGTTTTTAGTTAGGTTATTTTTAGCTTAATTGATAATTCGGTAGTCAATCTTTGTGACACACGTGCATTCGGTTTTAACACGAATCGTTAATTTAACCACTGACTCCCTGAGAAGAACGATACCCGACTTACCCATTTACTGGATTAAGTTAGGTTTATAAATTTAAACTTTGTTGTGCGTTTAACGACGCGTGCATCAAGTTTTTGGCGCCGTTGCCGGAGAGTTGTGCTCTTAGGTTAATTGGTTTGTGTTAATGTTATCTGTTTGCATTATCTTTTGATTAGATTGCTACTCGATACCTTCTAATGATGTTTTACAGTTTGGTTGCTTGATCTCCCGCATTTCAGGTAAATCTTCTCGTCTTTTTTTTATATTAATTTTTTTCGTTATTAAAAAAAGGCAAAAAAAAAAGATTTTTCTTTGAGTTGTTTAGTTTTTTTTTTTTTTGAGTCTTTACTTTAATTGTCATTTTATTGTATGATTTACCTTCACATTTGATCTGAGCCTTGATTTCAAAATATGTCGTTTGATTTGTTAAATGAGGAGATGGATGAGTTGAGGCGAGAGTTTAGGGATGATATCGGTGAGCTTTCAAAGAAACTAGACATGCTTTTAGGTGGGTTGATTGAGGGAGATAGTGAGATGCATCAGATCCAAAATTTATGCAATTATTGTGGGGATCCCTTACACTCTATAGATAGTTGTTCTGAATTTTATTATGAGAAGGTTAATAGTCAAAATTTATGCATTTATTGTGGTGACCCAGGGCATTCTATAAAGGAGTGTACAAACTTTCATGATGGTTGTGTCAATAAAGCCCAAGGGTTCACAAATTATAATGAAGACATGTCTTCTGATTCTTATAACCCTGGATGGCAAGAACAACCAGACTTCTCTTGGGAATGTTAACATGAAAGTTACTTAAGTCAGCCTAGTTTTCCAAGTCAAGATTACTCAGGCAATTACCACCAAAACGATCAATTTCAAAACGATAATTTTTGTGGTAATTATGACAACAATTATCAAAGTTCATCATTGCTCGAAGAACAAATGGAAGACATGATGGCGATGATGAAAGAACAAATGCAGTACACGGATAGTGTTGCCCTTTATTTGAATAATGTGACCCAATCAGTTGTTGCCCTTGAAGCAAAAGTTAGTCAATTAGCGGAACAAATAAGTGAAATAAATGAGGGTATTCAACTGAGTCTGTCTAGGGAAAATTTGAGTGACGATTTTGTTGATGAAATACCTTGGCAGAATGAACCTCACTTAGACATTGAACATGTTGAACACAATCAAAAGAATGGTAAGGAAAAAGAAAGGATAGTAGAGGTCTCATTAGAGCATGAACTAGAATTGGTGGATTTAGATGAGACTCAGACTTTGTTAGTTGAACCGATCACCTCCGATCAACTACCATGTGCTTATGAAGAGGAAGTTTCACCGAGTTTGGCACAAGAGCCTTCAAAAACTCCACTCGACCAACCTCCATCCCTTGAGCTAAACACATCACTTGATTGCATTCTTAGGCCTATCTTGAAAGATCTTACAGTGGTAGAGAGAGGGTTGATTGAGGATTCTGTGGGAATCGATTCATCCAAATGCACACACCAAGCTCTTGTTGAATCCAATGAAAGACCTTTGAGAGAGTTAAACCCAAGTTGGAGAGAGGTGAGCATTCATAAAGTTATCAAATGGTTGGCTAGATCCTATTCGCACCTAATTAGAGAGCCACCACATAAGATGAATCTGATTTGGAGAGAGGTAAGCATACAAGAAGTGATCAAATGGTTAGATGACAAGTTCATGCATCATAGTATTGGAAGACCTTGGGTACATGAAAGATCCCCGAAAGCATCACAGTGCAGGTATGTAACTCACAGATTGGTAACAAGATTAACTTCTGCCTATGTTTTGTACATTTCGTTTCTCTTTGTGTTTTATTTTTATCGCATTAGTTAGTCAGGTCGTAGTTAAATGAACTTTGTGGGTGTGTTCACTGCAAACCCTCACGAGACTTCACTCGTCCACTAGGGGAACCTAGGGGTTTAAAAGGCTTGTTGCACGTGCTAAGTGTAATCGTGTTTCCCTACGAAAGCGAGGATTTTTTGTTTAGTTCTTTTTGTTAGGTGTTCTTATTTTTCTTGTTTATCTTTGTTGACCTCTACCTCTAAGATTGGAGCCTCTCTTGATTGAGTCTCACTTCCCAGCATTGAGGACAATGCATATATCTAAGTTGGAAAGGGGAAATTTGGAAGCTTTCTGATTGATTGCTACTGAATCTTTATTGTTCTTTAACGAAGTTGGTCTGAGCTTTTGTGTTTTAACAGGAAAGTGCTGACAAAACGCCGAAGGCTGACATTCCCATATAGGTCGGAGCTTACATGGATTGATCAACATTGCACCAGTCATACATTGGAAGGACAACCAGGGGAGTTTTTTTTGTTCCTCTCATCTTTATATGTGTTTTAGCATAAGTGCATACATTGGGGACAATGCATGATAAAGTGTGGGGTGTTAAAAACTTAAAGAATTAATTTGTTCTTGGGCAATAATTCTTTTACATATATGAGCACAATGAAAAGTTCTTATTAGACTCTAAGGAACATATAACATTATTGAAATGGTCAATTGGTCACCTAAGACTACTTGGTGTGTCGTGCTATTTGAAACTATCATTGATTGATTGGGTGAGTACATCTAACCCGTGAGACATTTGAGCCTTATGACTAAAACATCCATAAATCGCTTACCTCCCAAATCTTCAGGAAATTGAAGAACAAATACGAAGTCTCATTTGGATTTCTCCTAGCATTGATCGGTCTGTTCCGTAGCACGTCGTTATACCTAGTTCCGTAACGGTCCCCTGCGAAAACCCTCTCCCCCCCCCCTCCCTCACTCTCTCTCTCTTTCTCTCTCTCTCATGGTGTTTCAAAGCTTTCTTAAAATATTATTTCTCACACTTAGGGTTGTTTGTTTTTTTTAAAACCTCTGAAATCTGCATCGTTCAGACATTTTTATACATCACCTCTTATTAATCATAACTAAAATAAGATTTCAGATTTTAGACCTCTTAAAAAACAAACGGCACCTTAAACAATTCATTTAAAAGTTTCTCATTGGGGGATTGTAATAAAAAATAATCTCTCTCTTGGTAATCATTTTTTGGGATATCTCCAAATTTGAAGAAAAATGTATTCGCTCTCCTACTTTCTCAATTTTGGAGAAAGTTTTAGGGAAACTGTTGGAGCTCATTTTACACTCAAAATTTCCATTTTCTCCAAAATAGAAAAGCTATTGGAGATGCTCTAACAAAGTATATAAAAGTGTAGGTGTTTTCAAACACTAGAACATAAATGCAATAAAAGTGACATCTATATTTTAAGGTCAATAAAACTGACATTTAAAACTAAATAATAATATTTTATTTTATTTTTAAATATAAATTAATAGTTTAATATATTATATACGATCATTTTATTATTTTTAAAATATTAAATATATTTTTAGTATTTTTTTTTAATATGTATTTGAAGTTAGATTTATTTTTTAGTGTTAAAAAAATCAACCATTTATAATGTTTTTTTATAGGAATTGAGTTGGAGATATCCTTAATTTAGGACTATTGAGATATTGGGTAAAAGTGAGAAATCAATAAATGAAAATTGTTTATTAATCTATATTAAGGGGTTGTTTGTTTTTTTTAAAAATCTCTTAATGACTCTTAAGTCTGAATCGTTCAGACTTTTTTACATATCACCTCTTATTAATCATAACCAAATTAAGACTTCAGACTTTAGAACTTTTAAAAAACAAACGGCACCTAAGCCGAAAGTGGAACAGGAGACCAACCTACATCATGTTATGGAGTACAACAATTATGTTTGAGAAGTGAGAGATAAATAAGGATTATACCTTATAAATAACTACTGTACGACCCGTACGATGCACGGTATTAATATTTTTTAAGGAGTATTTGATTCTGTATTATTTGATCAACCTATTTCTCTTCCATGTTTGTTATTTAAATATTTATTTCTTTGATTGGAAAATTAAATATTGCATTGAGATTAAAAACATATAATAAAAGGAGCAAATGATGAGTTTGGGGGTTAAAGCAATTACACAACTAATCTTTTATTCTATTTTTGTATATCAAATATATTGATTGATCGTAATAAATATTCATTTATATATTGATGATACATAATTAAAAAAAGATGAAAGGTTTTGGAGTTAACGAAAAGATAAATAAAAGAAATAATGGTGTTGTGCATAAATAAAAATATTAATTTATAACTATTGTTACTTTACTTTAACAAATAAAATTATTTGTAATCGATGATTAAGTTATTGATATAAAAGTAAATAAAAATACATGTTTAATTAATAATATCAAAGTTAATAAAGTAAAAGTTATATTTTATTAGTTTTTACAAAAAAAAAAAGTTAGATTCATATAACTCAAGTCTTAATTTATAATCATTCTTAACTTACCAATATTTTTTTGATTATGTTAAAAAAAGGAAAAAAAATAAATTTAAATGTATGTTTGAATATACTAATAATAATAAAGTAAATAAAAATAAAACGAATATATTTGTTAATTGTAATCTAAAATTATAAATTAAATAATATAAATCTGTATTTTATAATCTATTGTACTTTACCAATAATTTTTTTGTTATGTAAAAAATGGAAAAAAAATTAAAATATATTTTTAATAATAATAAATTAGTAAATAAAAATAAAACTAATATATTAATTAATTGTTATTAAAAATTGTAAGATAAATAATGTTGTTATTTGTAGAAAAATGTATGTAATAATTGTTAAGTAAAAAACAAATTGAAAACGTAGTAAAATAAAAATGTGATTTATTTAATTAAAAATAAATCAAAATTATAACGAAATAGATAAACAGAAACAGAAGTTTCTCATTGATTTGATTGATCTTTCTTTATATATACTAATATTATTGTTCGACATCGAGCGTTGCGAGATTGTCAAAATCATGTTGAAAAAATGTATAAGTGTTGTAGGATTATGTGTCATCATCAAAAGAAAGTGATTGATATAATATTTTCCTAGTATTAGAATTTATCATAATTAATGTTTTCTTTTCTTTGTAAAATTCTCCCTATTTAAAGGGCTTATGATTAATGAGAATTACAGATTTCATTGTCTCCCTATTCTGTTGTTATTATGTTTCGTTTTTCTTTTAACACGTTATCAGCACGAGCTCTCCAATAGCTTTTTAAACAAGTCTCTCTCTCTCTCTTTGGTCGCCGCTACTATTTGAACTTGAGGAAAAGTGGAAAACATCAAAACAATGATGTACATGTGTATCATCATTGTACAAAAATTGAAGCATAGAGTACAAGGGTTATCTCAGGTTTGTTTTCTCCCACATCCACTAAAAGAATTTTTTTAATTGTCTTTGCCTTACTCTCTCATGCTTTAATAATAAGTATGTTGCGTTTCTTAGGGTATGTTTTTGATTAAATTCTCTTAAAGTGATGCTCTAGTTATATCTTGCTCTTTGAACATTGCATGTATTGGTATATAATTCCCACTTTTATTTGTAACATACAAATTGAATTGTTAAAATTTAATTATTTAAAGTTTGGTTTAATACCATTTAATTTTAATGGTGTTTATTATAGATTTTAGAATTTCAATTGTGTTATCGTTATTTGTTTTTGACTATGAGTGAATCATATTTTGTTTACAAATTTACTACTAGTTTCATAAAAACTATTTAATTTTGATCTATAAAAAAAATCTACCTGCAATAAAATAACTGAATATATATTATGGTCCTAGTTTAAATCTTTTCAGTTTTAAAATAAATCATTTTATTTAACCTAAAAAAATGTATTTAGTTGATAAAGTTTAGTTATTATAGAACATAATATCTTCGACTAAAAGATGTAGATACCTATATATCTTCAAATTTATACATATCTTGAATTTTTAAAACAAATTTAACTTTATTACAATATGGTATTGTTTTAACAAATATCATTTGAAAGAAATTATTCTTTTTTTATTATGTAATCCGATTTGAAAAATAAACATATTATATCTTGGACGTAAGATATTGAATCTTGTTTATTTAGGCTTAGATATTATTTTGTTTCTTGGATTACTGGTATAATTGATTAGCCTTATTATGATATTTATGAGTTATGTTATCAATACATTTTGTGTTATTTTGCTTTAGTTTGATGTTTTATAAATTTAAATTGAGTACTTAATGATTTTATTCAAATATTCTGAGTACTTACTTATAATTTTTAATCTTATGAATTGTTTATCTTGATTGTGAGTTCTTACTCATAATTTTCAACTTTATAATTACTTTTTGGAAGTTACAATTTCAACCTCCAATATATTTTGGTCTTTTACCAAAAGCTCCAAAAATATTTTTAACATGTTAAGAGTTTGAATTTGACTTAATGTCAAAACCAATATTTATTTGTCTGATGACAAAATCTCTTAAAATACTATTAATGTATTAAAATATTGAAATTGGCTTCATATGCCAAACTCATAGTCATTTCGGCCTCATGCCAAATGCCCTATATTCAACAATGTTATATTTAAATTAAATAAATCACAAGATATCGAAATGATTTTGTCAAACGGGTGTAAATAACCCTAAGATTTGTAGGGACTTAAGAAATCCATGTGATTCCCCTACTACCTGGAAATCCAATAGATTGAGTGATTTTTTTCCGCAAATTGAAATATTGATAAAGTATTATCAACAAAATATAAGCATACAAAAATCCAATATTGTTATGATAATGAAATTTCATAACCATAATCCATTTCATTATAAAAAAGAAAATAATATATTATCCTTTATATATGTAAATGGTTGAAACAACTCATCCCAAAATCAACGTCGGAAACTCAAAAGAATCTGAGTATCATAAATGAGTATATAAATCTCTTTTTGAAAAGGTACAAGAAAATACCTAAAGTCCATTAACTCCCAAATTGACTCTAAAACCAACCTCTTGAAAAGGTACAAACAAATACCCTCATGTTTTGAGACGACATATAAATCCAAACTTTCGTAGGAATACATTTACTAGAACTCCCTAAAGAACTGTGGGATGCTCCGAAATGGAGAATCAGGAGTACTCATGAATATGTACTTCCAGAGCTAATCGTACTGCAAAATGAAACCCACTTACTCGATTACGAAAATGTAATTGATCTCAACAAATGTTATATCCAAAATGCGTCTCAATCTCTGTGGCAAGAAACTCACAGAAGATGACATAATTTATAACATTATTTCCACCATTCATATGTCAATAAATATTAATGAACCAATATAAGTTGGAACACAACCCTTAGACAAACTCATCAACCTACTGTAAGTGGTTGAGAGACACAACAAGGGTCTTTCAAATAACAACACCAGATATGTCGGAACAAAGAAAATTCCCAAGATCAATAACGACAGTGTTAGAGGTGGAAACAACTCTAAAGAATAGTAAGTGAAAAACAATTTCTCACACGTGCCATCTATGTACCACGTGGACAAGACCGTGGAGAGGGTCGGAGGGTCATGACAATAGTTGGAAGGATTTTTCAATCCTTAGAGCAGAGATGCAACTACTGCCCAGTTGATATTGGATAGTCAAATAAGAAATACATTAAGTACCAGTCATTTCGAAAAGGGAACAAGTTGGAAATAAACTATATCATATTAATTAAGCATAAAATTAATATACAACCTCAAATCGATAACCATTATAGATGTAAAGAAAAACATAAAAAACAAATACAAAACTCTCAATATTCTCCGTTCCGTATAGGAATGTATCGAGGAGAACTCAAGTTTTTGTAGGTAATATCACACAATCTAAAGAAATTGGTTAATATTTATTTTATAATTTATACAACCAAAATAATTAGACGATGTACTGTCATTCTCTTGTTGGTATAAGATTAATAGTCACTAAGGCACTATATTAATGAAAACCTTGTTAAGATATTCATATCAACTAGAAATCACATTAGAAGAATGGAATTGAGTATATGTACATCAACTTTAATGGTATGAAATGAACATATATTATAGAAATTAACGTGTCAAATTAGTGGATTATCTATGTCATCAAATCATATTTTGTCATCAATAAAGAATTTTTGGACAATGACACATATATGTTTCACATCGGACACCATGATCATGACATAGTGAACCGTGTTTGCAAAATACACATAGACATATTCTCTTTCGAGTGAAAGGCAAAAAATGAGGCAAATTGCAATTGTTGACTTCTGCAGCATAAGAAGTAAATGCCATTATCATAATATGCCCTCTCGAATACCTAAAACTTTTGTATACCCTGATCCTTAGCCAAAACAAGAATGAGACCATCCTAAAGCTAAGGACATAATACAAAAATATTCCATTCTTACAACGAATACAGTTTGATATTTATGGACATAAACATCCAGAATGCGGGCCATTAAAGTGCTTTACGGTTCTAGTTTCGACACGATGAACGTTTGTCATATTATTGTCCACATGAATGCTGCACTCCTAGCACTACTATATGTTTAAGGGCTCACCACCCTAATTATCTCATCAAGTATATATAGCTTGCTAATACAAGAGAATTTACATCATAAGGATTTGATGATCTTTGCATTTGTATTGGGATCAATGTAGAGCATCTTATACCCCTATGTGTATACAGTGGTCTCATAAATGATGACATCAAAAGGACATAGATGCTAACTAGGGCATTGGTTATGCATACCAATTTGCCCATATCTACTTGGGGTTATGCAATTTTTCATGCAACTTTACTTATTTGTTTTTAGACCCACTACTAGCCAACCAATATCATGCATACCAGTTGGTAACTGGATACAAGCCTGATCTTTTGAATTTATGCATGTTTGTTTGTATAATATATGTGCCAATTGCGCCCCCACATCGTACTAAAATGGGTCATAAAAAACGATTAAGTATATATGTTGGATATGAATCTCCAACAATTATCCACTATTTAGAACCTTTTACGGGTGATCTTTATATTGCATGATTTACAAATTGTCACTCTGATGACAGTCTTCCCGTCGTTAGGGGGAGATAGGAAAAAGTATTTTCCAAGGGAACGACAGGAACTGTCATGTAATGTTCCCACTCTGTCTCGTTTTGATCCCCAAATTTCACAACGTAAAGTTGAAGTCAAACGAATCAGACTCGATACCTGATACGTTATAGTTATTCTAAAAGTGACAATATCACACATACGAGCTGCTAATATACCCATAAGGTTAAAAGTCCCCAACAGGGGCACAACGCCATTGGAAAGTGCGTTGCAATCACACATAGTGGAGGTGTGGTTGAGGTCGTAGCTACCAAATGGATGTGATGGAAGCTACTTGGTTCGATGGATACTATTCTAAAAGAAGAGAATAGTGAGGCACATCAATTTATCATCAATACATAAAACTCTCATGAGATTATCTCTAATTATAATTATATCCATGAATCATCACTGGAGGACGCTCCGAAGTTAATATGATTCTAGAGATGAAAGAAAATCTTAAATGAACTATGAGAGTACATATGAGTCGATGGACAGTTCATATATACTCATTGATGACTTATTCACATATACTATTGCTCAAAAGATGATAGAGCACAATGACATCGAACCACGCTCAGTTGAATAATATCAACAAAGAGCATATTGACCTAAATAAACAATCCAGAAAGAATTATGTTATTTGACAAAGAATCGGGTATTTGGTCCGGTAGTGCTAACCCACCAAGTGTAAAGCCCGTAGGACATAACTAAGTCTTTGTCATACATCGTAATGAGAATAATGAAGTCCTAATGTTTAAGGCTCTCCTCTGGCGCAAGGTTTCTCATAACGCCCTGGATTGACCATGACGAGACTTACTCTCGCATGATGGATGTTATCACATCCGAATAATTTATTAGTCTAGTAGTTTTCGAAGGACTGGAAATGCAACTCATGGATGTGGTTACTGAATGTCTCTATGGGGATCTAGATTCAGAGATATATAAAAGCATTCGATGATATTACATTATCAAAATCAAGTAACACTAAGCCACAAAATGTTCTTGCAATAAAAGTAAAACACTCATTTTATATAGTGAATCAATCTATATGAATGTTCTATAACCACCTAAGTAGATACTTGATTGGGAAAGTATATAATAACGATGAACTGTGCCCTTGCGTATTTATTTAGGAAAACAAGTTCTAAATTTTCAGTGTAGCTCTATATGTCGATGTTATGAACATAATAGGCACTCTTGATGAAATAAGAGAAACAACAAGCTACTTGAAATATGAATTTGAGATGAAAGATCTTGGGAAAACTTGGTTTTGTCTAGCTATTTGAGCTAGAACATCAAGTTTGTGAAACATTAATTCACTGATCGCATATGTCCAGAAAATAATCAGGCAATTTAATATGGACAATGCGCATCCGGTTAGCACTCCCATGATCGGTCGAAGTATCGGATATAAGGAAAGATCCATTTCGTCTAAAAGGATTGTGTGTCCCAATATGCAATCATTCAATCAATTAAACAAATAATCAACACAATAATGCAAACCTGATATTGATATTCAATTGATTCGATGAATTACAAGCTTCAAGATAAATTGAATTCTCTCTTCTTTTCTTTGTCTGCGGCGCCACACCAACAACAAGCCTCCTCTCAATATTGATTTTCTAATTAAGATTTCTAACTAACCTCTCTAACCCTAATTAGCATTAGAAAAACTAATTTATACTTAGGCCATAAGCCTAATGGGCTTGCAATAATTTAGGCCCAACAACCTAAAACAAACTAATAATTAAAATATAAGTTCTAATAAATAAAATACGTAAACCGACTTTGACTATTTATTACAAAAGGACCCTTGACTATTTGTTGAGACGACTTTATCAGCTTTAACTTCAGATTTCCATCTTCAGATAATTATGATCTTGAATCCAATAAATATGTGCATTAACAATCTCCCCCTTTGGATCAAGATCATTCTTTAAGCTCAGAAAATGTAATCTTCCTTTTTGTCTTCAGAATGTAGCAATCTCCCCAATCGATGAGAATATCTTTTGGAAAGAAATTATCTCCAGTTTCAGCTCGGAATACTTCAGCAAATCATCTTCAAAGAAAATTTCTTCAAAGCAGCAAAACTTCATAATATCTTCAGAAATTTTTTCAAAAAACTTTTGATCTCCATATTTCTTGATTGACGCTTCTCCCCCTTTTTGATGAAAAGAGCAAAGAGTTCATCAAAACGTGTCTTCAAGAAATTTCTTCCACCATTGATCTTGCAAACAGAACCACTGATCATCCGTCAATTCATTAAGATGTTCATCCAGATCTTTGCAAATCTAGACAAATTAGAAAATGAAGTGTAACACCTGAATCAACAAATGAATCAGTTAAAATTGCATGTCAGTAACACAAAGTCACTGTGTGTAACGAATACACAATATAAAGGAGCTTTTATGATGGTCACTCCCCCAGGGCTTCCATTCAATCATCGAAACACCACAAAGGCAATTTCTATGAACGTTATGACAAAGAAACAAATTCTTTGTGTGTTCGTGCAAGTGATAGAATAAATTAAGCAGATGATGTTTGCTTATAAGGCTCAAATAAGTGTAAACCACTGAGACAAGTAGTTAAACACAGACTCAATGTGCATTAGTAAAGTGTGAAGGTGGGGCAGACTTCCTTCTTTTCAATATCCAGATTTTCCAAATGAAAATCAGATAGCATATGTGATGCGTCCCCTTTGAAAATGAAACATTTTCTTGTTGAGAAGAAAATGAGTAGATGGTGGGATAAAGTCAAGAGTTGGCATGGGCTAGTGGCCTGTTTCAATAATGTTCACCAAGAATTGTGAAGCATTAGAAATGTGGCTGCCCGGCTCAGAAAGTAGTTGGTGCAGAGTTTAAAAAAAATCTTTTACTTTGATCTCTCACCCTCTTTCTTTTAATCTTTAAGCTCACAGCTAACCAAACTCTCTTTTAATATTGTCCCTCATCACACATCCCACACTCATTTCTTGTTGGACTCCTCACATTCTTTCACTACAGGATTAACTTATTGGGTAGGAAACACTGGTTAACGTGAATCCATAGAAGTTCACTTAAGTCCTAGCACACTGATCCCATGTTTTCCTATGAAGCATAAGATGCTCAGGTGATTTAACTTTATCAGTTAAGGCTCAATGATGAAGCAGAAAACATTAAAATCACACTTCCAAATCAAGAAATCTTTTTGAGAATTGGGAAGTGGTTTGAACAATTAAGAACATGTTTTCTTCTGATTGAAAGTTGTCCTTCTTTCAACCATGGAGGAGATGAAGATTAAGAATTATACCTTTTGAGTACAGTCTTACATCTCACGAAGTCAAGCTTAAAGTCATATAGATATGATCTTTGAAGCATCTCTCAACCTACAAAAGTCTAAAAGTCTAGTCAAAGTAACTTTATTCACTGAAATTGAAATGACATAAAGCAGTAAAACAAATGATGTACGAGTTCTGATCAGAAATAATCAGAAGTCATTGCCATACTCCTTTGACTTGATCGCTCCCCCTAAAATTATGCATTACTAACACATTGATCAGTAAGTACAATGCATTCATAATTGCTCCCCCTCAAACTAACATTGATCATCTATAAGATACTTTTCACACTCCCCCTGAGATCATGAACAAACTATTAAAAAAGCAGGTATCATGCGGAAATAATAATAAAGAAATGATAAAGAAATACAATAAGAAACTTTAATGGGTAACCACCGATTAGGTCTTAAGATTTAGCATACCAAGTCTTGAGACAAGAAAATTAAATCTCTTGTCGTCTAAAGGTTTGGTAAACAAATCTACAAGCTGATAATCGGTTTTTACAAAGTAAAGTTCAATTGTGCCCTTTTCTACATTATCTTTTATAAAATGATACCTCACATCTATGTGTTTGGTCTTAGTATGCTGAACAGGGATAGCGGTAATCGCAATAGCGCTCTTCGAATCACAATAGATCGGGATTCTATTGAAATGAAATCCATAGTCTCGCAGTTGTGTTCTCATCCACAATACCTGAGAACAGCAGCTAGCAGCAGCTACATATTCCGCTTCGACCGTTGATGTGGAGACACATAATTGCTTCTTCGAAGCCCAACTGACTAGTTTATCTCTGAGGAATTGTATATGACCCGAGGTGCTTTTCCTGTCTAACATGCAACCAGCATGATCTGCGTCTGAATAAGATGTTAGTTCAAAGCTTGTATCCTTAGGATACCACAGACCAAGATCTGCAGTCCCCTTCAGATATCTGAAAATCCGCTTTACAACAGACAAATGGGATTCTTTAGGATTGGCCTGATATCTAGCACATAAGCATGTAGAAAACATTATATCCGGCCTACTTGAAGTGAGATACATTAAGGAACCTATCATCCCCCTATAAGTCCTAACATCAACAGCCTTTCCCGAAAGATCGGTGCCAATCTTAGTACCAGGTGCCATTGGGGTACCAATCGGTTTACAATCTTCCATTTTGAACTTCCGAAGAATATCCAAAATGTATTTAGATTGATTGATAAAGATCCCCGTTGAAAATTGTTTGACTTGCAATCCGAGAAAGAAATTCATCTCTCCCATCATGCTCATTTGAAAACGAGACACCATGAGGTTTGCAAAGTTCCTACAGTACTTAGGATTTGTAGAACCAAAAATAATATCATCCACATATATTTGAATAAGAATGATATCGCCTTTATCTTTTTTAATAAAAAGAGTGGTATCAACCGTACCTTTTGTGAAACCCGACTTAACCAAGAATTGAGATAGAATATCATACCAGGCGCGAGGAGCTTGTTTCAGTCCATAAAGAGCTTTATCCAAGATGTAGACGTGGTTCGGCTTATCTGGATTTACAAACCCTTCTGGTTGCGAGACGTAGACTTCTTCCTTGAGTACTCCATTCAGAAAAGTTGTCTTCACATCCATTTGATAGACGGTGAAGTTCTTGTGGGCTGCGTAGGCTAAGAACATCCGAATTGCCTCTATACGTGCCACTGGAGCATAAGTCTCATCGTAGTCTATTCCTTCCTCTTGCCTATATCCCTTGGCGACAAGTCATGCTTTGTTTCGAATAACGGTGCCATCTTCATCTTTCTTGTTTTTGAACACCCATTTCGTACCAATGATGGTTTTACCTTGCGGTTTGGGTACGAGTCTCCAGACTTTCAGTGCTTCAAACTGATTCAGCTCATCTTGCATCGCAGTTACCCAATCTGAATCGGCAAGGGCTTTAGATACGCGTGTAGGCTCGATCTTGCTCAGAAAGGATTCATACATACATAGATTTGATGTTGCAGACCTAGTTTGCACCGGTGCAGAAGGATCTCCAATAATTTGATGTATTGGGTGCTCTTTGGTCCACTTATGTTCATGAGGGAGTGGATTAGATGCATGTTGATCATTGTCCGCATCTAGGAATCCACTGGTATCTCCTTCAGATGTTTCAGAATTAACGGGGGCTTCAGTTGAAGTAGTTGTTGCAGAAGTAGAAGTAGGTACAGCTTGGTCAATCTGTTGATCAGTCCCTACAGTACATCCTACGGAGTCAGCTACTTCTGTCTCGGCATTGTTGGTCACAACTTCAACTGTCGGAGTAGGCTTTTGAACTGGAACTTCTTCCTGAATAGGGGAACCAAATTCAGTAGAGATATCGGAAGTGGTCGGATGAGTAGTTATTGAGTCTTCTATCCTGTCAACCACAACAGAGTTAGGCAATTTAGAACCAAGAAATTCATCATATAACAGTTCAAATAATAAATCCAAATCAGATAAATTAGAAGTAGACGACGAAGCGCCATCTGATTTGTTCTCTTGAGGTGCAGGTCCTGGACTGGTTGGTCCAGAAGCTAATACTCCAGTAATGACGGGTTCTGAACTGATGTGCTCAGAAACCAATTCCTCATCAAATGTAACATTGACGCTCTCGATTAATGTCTTCGACTTCTTTAAATAAACACGATATGCAGATGATGTAGAGGAATAACCAACAAAGATGCCTTCATCCGCCTTAGCACTGAACTTGTTCAGATTCTCTCGGTCGTTTAGAACATAACACGTACAACCAAAAACATGAAAATATTTAATGGTTGGTGTGCGGTTGTTGATCAACGCATACGGAGTCTTCTTAAATCGGTGGTGTATCATGGAGCGATTCTGAGTGTGACACGCAGTCGATACAGCTTCAGCCCATAAAAATAAAGGTAATTCAGATTGATTGAGCATCGTCCGAGCGGCCTCGACAAGTGTACGATTTCGCCTTTCGACGACTCCGTTCTGTTGAGGCGTGCGAGCAGCAGAGTATTGATGTGATATCCCGACCGATTCGAGATATTCTTCAACTGTCTTGTTCTTGAACTCTGTGCCGTTGTCAGTCCTGAGAATCTTGACCTGTTTTTGCAGATTAACTTGGGTCGTCTTCAGAAACGTAATGAGAACATCGGGAGTCTCATCTTTAGACCGTAGAAACTTAACCCAAGTGTATCGCGTATAGTCATCCACGATAACCAACACATACTTCTTTCCTCCTAAGCTTTGCGTTCGCATAGGACCGCATAGATCCATATGCAACAACTCTAACGGAGAGTTGGTACTAGGTTCAGGCTTTGGTTTGTGTGGGGCTCTCTTCATCTTTCCCTTTTCACACGCTGCACATAGATGTTCTTTCTCATACTTCAGCTCTGGAAGACCTTTCACTAGCTTACCACTGACCAGCTTGTTGATGTACCGAAAGTTGAGGTGAGAGAGCTGTCGATGCCATAACCAGCTTTGTTGCATCGAGGCCTTTGATAGTAGGCAGACCTGATTGTCAGCCTGGACCTTTGACAAATTGATGGTGTAGAGGTTTGACTTGCGAGATCCGACCAGGAGTTCTTTTCCTTCTTCAGTGCGTATTGAACATGTCTTGGCCTTGAAATTAACCTCTAAATCTTTGTCACAGAACTGGCCAATGCTGAACAGGTTGTGCCCTAAGCCTTCAACGTAACTCACCTTCTTGATCGTAAGATTTTCATGTACAACATCACCATATCCCAGAATAGGTGAAAACTGATCATTCCCAAAACGAACTGTGCCACAGTATTTGTCCTTATAATTAGACAACATACTCTTCTGCCCGGTCATATGTTTGGAACACCCACTATCCAAATACCACATATGACGGGTCTGCACAAAACAAATCAAGAAAGAAGAGGTTTAGGAACCCATTTAAAAATGGGACCTCCACTGTTAGTACTTGATTTTGGCACCCATTTAAATTTGGGCCCGCTTTTTCTTTGAAAACCAGAAGCATGATAAGATGTATGATTATGATAAGATGAAACATTATATGAACCATACCAAACATCAGAAAATCTACGAGAAGCATAATCACATTCAACATAATTTAAAAACTTTTTAGTACTAGATGGAGCTAACTGAAATAATTGCTTTATATAATATTTCTTGCGAGAATCAACAAGATTATTTTTAAAAGTAGCAACATTCACACTCAAATCATCTTTACTAGAAGTCTTTTTATTCAAAATAAAACTAGAACTAAATTTAGCTTTCTCGTCTATCTTCTGTTTCGGTATCCATGCAGTCTTAACTTCAACCCTTTGCTTTATCAAATCTGAAACATTTGAAACTTTAGAGTTAGAATGATGAGAATTAAGAGAATGCATCTTCTTTGGCTTACCAGTGTGGATCGGTTTCTGTGAAAGCTGAGATTTTTGTTGCTTACCTTTTGCTTTCTTGGATTTCACAGAAACTGATTTATCAACTTTCGTTGATGTTTCACCTTTTTCATGTACACTGGGTAATCCAAAGGAATTTACAACACAAGATGAATGATGAGGAAGTTCAGAAGAAAAATCAAACTGAGAAACACACTTATTTAGAACACCTTCAGAGTTTAAGAAATTAAGCTCATTATCAAGTGAACCGGATCTGTCATCCGAATTTAAAGCTTTGGAGAGTTTAGGAAAATTAGAATTTTTGAACACTGTTGAAAATACAGTTTGTTCTAAGTCCATCAAAATTCTTTCATCTGTAAGAGTATTCTCAAGTTCAGAAATTTTACTTTCCAAAACTAGGGGAGGGACGTAAAGCTTACCTTCAATGGGTTTAGCCTCCAACTCTTTAACATAATAACTTTCAAAATAATCATTTGAAAGAAATTTTGATTTATTAGAACGATAACTGTTATTCAACTTCTCATAGCGAAATGGAAGTTGAACTTTAGTTGTGTTCTTTCTTTTATCATATTCCTTGGCCCTATCCTTTTCCGACAGACTAGTCCAAAAAGGTTTGAGTTCTTGATGTTGAGGAGCCAATAACATAAACCCAAAGTCATAAAGTGCAGGCACTTCAGATATCACCTTTTTGAGATGATGTGGGTTTTTGTAACCAAGTCCCCAAGTATCAGGTTTCTCTTTAGGTTTGTTCAAATGAATAGTGTGTTCAGTTTGACCCAAAGAATGTAATTTTTCTTCCAAAGCATTCACCTTTTCTATTAAAGATTTATTCTCTTTTGAAGTAGAAAAGTACCTTTTAGCAATCTCTCTAGATTTAAACTCACATTCTTTAAACTTTGAATCAATTTCAGATAACTCTTTATGAATTATAGTCTTTTCTTTAGCGCTGGTGTCTATATTTTTGTGCAAAGTTTCAATTAATACATTTTTCTCAGCAATATCATTACTAAGTTTATGTATAGATTGATTTTTCTCATTTATGACACCTCTTTCACGCTTCAGTTTTGACTCTAATTCTTGGAGTTTAGACATCATGGCATTCATTTGGTTCAATAAATCAAATTCAGTAAGGTTACATACCTCATCAGTATCTCCATCTTCCGAATCAACTTCAGCTTCTGACTGGTTCTTCCCCATCAAGTACAGATGTGCTGTCTCATCCTTCTCTCCTTCTTCAGATTCTTCATCCGAGTGGTCGAGCCAGTATTCATCCTCGGCCATTAATGCTTTTCCAGCCTCTTGTTGCTTTGCTAGAAGCATTTTATTCTTGTAATAGTCTGAGTTTCGGACTTTTGATTTGCGGCAGTCCTTGGCAAAATGACCGAGTCTACCACAGTTGTAACACTTAATCGGTTCTTCTTTCTTGGTCTCTTCAGCTCCATCCTTCTTCATTTCTTCTGATCTCCTTTCTTCAACTTTCTCTTTATGCTTGTAGTTGTTCGGACCAGACGAGTATCGCTGACTATTGGAGTTTGGCTTTTTATAGAACTTCTTTTGGAAAGCCTTGGTTAACATGAGCATGGTTTCCATCAGTTTTTCACAATCGTCAGTTTCAGACTTTTCCTCACAATCAGCTTCTTCCGAATCAGAATCTATCACCTTCTTCTTCTTTGACTTCTTAACCACAAGAGCAACTGGATCAGCTACTGCTTTGTCAGCCTTTTTCATCTCAGCCTTGATCTCTTCTACCTCTTCCTCATTCTGTCTGAGGATCTCATAAACTTCATGAAGAGGAATGTCATGCAGATCCTTCAACTGTCTCATCTGACGGGTGAACCTCTTCCATTCAGGCTGAAGATTGCTGAGAAATTTCACATTCAGCTCCACGTGAGATTTGCTGATCTTGTTCTTGCTGAGCTCGTTCAGCAAAGTGACAAATCTGTCATAAGTAGCTTCGAGAGACTCTCCAGCTTTGGCTTTGAACTCTTCATAATTATTCAGGCATGTAGATACTTTGAGCTGATTGCCGACTTTGGATCCGATCATCATCTTCTCCAATTGATCCCACATTTGCTTACCGGTAGCGTTATAGCTGTCAATCTTGACATATATTTCATTCGGTATGCCTTGGAGAATAAATGATCTTGCCAGCTTATCACCCTTGTGTCTCTTCAGCTGATCTTCCGAATATTCACCAATCGGTAATTTGTATTCTGTCTCTTCTTCTTGACCATTTTCTCCAGCTACAGTGAGAACCTTGGTCGGAGGTGTCATGATCCCGTCTTTCAGAGATTTTCTGATTTCATCTCCCAAATCATGTCGATCAATGAAGTCCAAAAATCTGTCCTTCCATTGCTCGTACTCCCCCTTGAAGAGTACTGGTGGCTTCACATCTGTTCCAATAGCAAGAGCTTCCCGAGACATCTTTACTTATACGATTAGTATCAAACTTATCTGATATTGAAACAATCAACTGGATGAGATCGTTAGAAGTCAAGATAAAATCACACAATACTGAAAAACTTAGAATGAAATTCAGAAAAATCAGATCACGAACAGAACTTTGTCCCCCTTCGCAGACTTAGCACGGGGGTCCCTATTACAGTTTACAGAAAAAATTTTGACATTTAGATGCCCTATTACAGTTTGCAAAAATTGACCGGGGATGTGCTTCGACCGGAGACTTGTTCGACCGGGAACTTGTTCGACCGGGGAAGTGCAAAGACCGATATTGCCTTCGACCGGAAACTTGTTCGACCGGGGAAGTGCAAAGACCGATATTGCCTTCGACCGGGAACTTGTAAAGTCCGGTCGAGGATTTGACCGATAGAATGGTAAGACCGGATGGTTGGTAAGACCGGATGTTGGTAAGACCGGATGGTTGTATGACCGAACTATGCTTCGACCGATAATATGAAAGACCGGAGTGGACAGTGAGTGTCCCGGTCGAATGCTATAGACCGATAAAGGTATTCGACCGGAAGTGGACTTAGACCGATAGAAACAAAGACCGATATGTTCGACCGGAGTGTTCTTGACACAGTATCGACCCAGAAACTCGAATAATCAGCCCAGAACCAGATCAAAACACAAAATTAAACTCCCAAACTTTGCAAAAACGATCGATTAAACGATTAGAATAGATTGGTACCAATTAATTTCAGTAAAAACCACTTTATGATGGAATCGATTGAACACACAGAGACGACTCCAAACCGAACCCAGAAAATAAAAATCAACAAATTGATAACCAAAATCGATGCAATAATCAAATCAAACAATACCCAATCACTATAATAGATAAAACAAACACAATCCAATCAATAATAACTTGAATGAACAATCACACAATAAAAATTATGAATCTTTTGACAGAAAAAGCAGAACCGAAAACAAAAAATTTTCAATTCAATTTGTCCTGCTCTGATACCAATTGTGTGTCCCAATATGCAATCATTCAATCAATTAAACAAATAATCAACACAATAATGCAAACCTGATATTGATATTCAATTGATTCGATGAATTACAAGCTTCAAGATAAATTGAATTCTCTCTTCTTTTCTTTGTCTGCGGCGCCACACCAACAACAAGCCTCCTCTCAATATTGATTTTCTAATTAAGATTTCTAACTAACCTCTCTAACCCTAATTAGCATTAGAAAAACTAATTTATACTTAGGCCATAAGCCTAATGGGCTTGCAATAATTTAGGCCCAACAACCTAAAACAAACTAATAATTAAAATATAAATTCTAATAAATAAAATACGTAAACCGACTTTGACTATTTATTACAAAAGGACCCTTGACTATTTGTTGAGATGACTTTATCAGCTTTAACTTCAGATTTCCATCTTCAGATAATTATGATCTTGAATCCAATAAATATGTGCATTAACAAGGATGATGAAAAAAAATGTTGGGAGTTGGAATTCCCTATCTAAGTACAATATGTGCATTATTGTACCTAGCACAATACACTTGACCATATATTGTATTTCTCAGTGAATTTGTTAGCTAGATTTAGCTCAGCGCCAACGCAACGTCATTGGAATGATATCAAATTAATCTTTTGAAATCATTGACATAAGCTTATACTTTCCCTATAGAAAGAAAAATGGGATTTATAATGAAACTTCAATACCTACTTAGAATATAAGCAGCAAAAGTACTAGTTCTTATAGAAAAACATCACACAATGTCTTGGTATGTCTTTGCTGATATTAGGTATCTGTCTGACCCATACAAAGGTTGTTCCCAAACTGGATAAAGAATTACCACAAGGAACACGTCGATTGCTTGGAAGTGAATTAAGCAATCCTTTGTAACTACCCCCTTGAGCTAATCCAAGAATATTGCTGTAATATCCGAATCCGAAATTTTTATTAATTTTGGAAGTTGGGTGAAAAGTGAAGAGAGACCCAAAGTTCAGGGGTGTTATTTAAAACTTAGGTTTTATATAACCTAAATATCAAGATATTTGAGATTCATATCTCATTCAGTATTTTGTTAACCGCCTTAGTAAGAAAGAGAGAGAGCAGAACAAAGCAGAGAGAAAGAGAAGGAGATCTTGAGAATCGATCGTTTTTGGTCAAATAGAGGTATGATTTTAGCTTAATACTTCTATCTGCATGTTATAGTCGGTAAATAGTCTTGTTAATCAAGTTTTTAACCGTGTATTTGATCGATTTAATGATCAAAAAGTTTTCTGGGTTGAACTGTTAGTCGTCGACTTACAGTATGAACTCTACCGGGAAGATGATGTATATCGGTAGTTTGCATTCGACCGGTATAATGTAAAGGACCGGTAAGTGGTTCGACCGGTAGTTGTGTTTAACCGATATTTTGTTAATTTGTCCTAACAGGTTTTGATCAAGATGGTTTCGACCTGGATAGTAGCAGTATGTTATATTTGATGGGTTTTTAGAAGAAAAAGGTGTTAGTCACCAGTTAGCTTACCTTTGTTTTAATACCATCGTAGGTGGTGTTAATCAGTAGAAGTCAGAGTTTAATCCAGAAGAATCAGAGGTGAGTCTTTCAAACTAAATCTTTTATGATTTGAGCAGTTAATTGATAAATGTGAGTTTTATATACTGCGCATTTATAGTATTGAAAGTTATGCAGAATTATTTCAAAAGATTGATTTAATCAGTTGGGCATGTTTATGCTCAGTGTATATAAACTTGTTTTATATACAGGCAGGACTAGGTGTATGCATACATTTGAGTCAGAAGTCTGACCTAAGTCGGGAAGTGTGACCCGTCTGCTCGTACCGGGGAGTGTGGCCCGTTTATGCCATTAGGGTGTGTCCCTAAAATAAGGCAGTGCGAGACAGACATACCGTCTTTGATGGAAATGTTGGTCAGTAGCTTAAGGTACGCTTGGCACTTTGTACACTACCTGACACAACCAAGTGATGTTTTTTATATTTTAACCACAAGCGTATGGGTTATGTAGCATACGGGTCGATCACAGGGAGCAGTGGTTTAAGTACTAATTCTGCTATAAACCTGTTTCAGGTTATCAAAAAGTAGCAGATACAGATAAAGGTAAAGAGAAGATATGAGCTATAAGCTGGAGATAGAAGACGTCCTGCAGTAGTTTATTTTTTTTTAACTCAGTTGTTTAGTAAGAGATAGTGTAACCTTGTACTCTGAAATGTAAGCCTGGGGCAGTGTTTAGACTGAAATGTTATTTTATTGTATATATAAATGTTCATGTTGTTACAATTGGTATCAGAGCATTAGTTTAAGGGATCTAGGTGACCAGATGGGCCTAGACTTAAGTTGAGATAGTAGAAGCACAACTGAGTAGTAGGAAGACCGTAAGAAGATAACATTAAGGTAGTAAGGACTAGCTTGTAAGGTAAATTTGGAATTCCATCTGGCCAGTGTAATTGTGAATTTACAAGTGCATGTTTGTGCTTAAACTGCCGTAATGTGTAGCATGTTAGATTGAATATCTTATGTTTATTCTTATCAGAAGTATGTCTGAGCGAGTGACAAGGAGTAGATCTATAGTGAATCCAGAAATGGAGCCAGAGAATGAAGTCATTGCCGCAGAGCGAATGACTGATGTCAACCCGACTGCTATCCAAGGAAAGAGTCGTGGTCGACCTAAAGGTAAGACAGTTCAGAAAACAGCTACTCAGGCAAGAGTTTCCAATGTGGGATCTAGAGGTGGGAAGACGAGTCGTGGTATTCGTCAGGATGAAAGTGTAGAGGTAAGAACTGAGCAAGAAACTTCTCATCAAGAAAGTTCGGCTTCTGTGAGGGGTCGAAAACAGACAGGAAAACGTGGTGGAGGTAGAACGCAAGGTTTTGTTACACAAGAAACCTTTACTGCAGAAATGGGAAAGTTACAAGAAACGTTGAATGCTTTGTTGGTTCAGCGTACTAATGAAGTTTCTTCAAGTAAAGAAAAGAGTGAAGATAAAGTAGTGACTGAGGTAGCAGAATCACCAGTAACTGGAGTGGGTAGTCACCCTCAGTCAAACCCCATTGTGTCAGTTAAAGCTGTAGCTGGAAAAGGATGTAGTTTTAAGGAGTTTGCCTCTTGCAAGACTCCTACTTATAAAGGGGAATGTGATTCTGTGGTAGCGTTAAGATGGGTAAAAGGTATGGAGCTAGCGTTTGATACGAGTAAGTGTGCGGAAGAAGATAAAGTAGTCTATGCTTTGTCAATGCTGAAAGAGGAAGCGGTAATGTGGTGGGATATAGAATCCGGAGGTCAAAGTTCGACTGTAGCTAAAGAAATGGTTTGGGGTGAGTTTGTGAAAAGATTTAAAGCACAGTTCTGCCCTCTGGCGGCAGTTAAAAAGTTAGAAGAAGAGTTTCTGGGTTTAGAGCACAAAGGAATGTTAGTTCGAGAATATGCCACAAAGTTTATTGAAAAGTCTCGATTTGCAGGGATTTATGTACCTAATGAAGAAAGACGAGTGGAACGTTTCGTCTTTGGATTGAGAAGTGATATTCGGGAATTTGTCTCGAATAAAGAACCGTCTACTTTTCAAATGGCAGTAAATGAGCTGAAATGAGAGAGAAAGAAAAGAATAGGCAAGCCACTGAAAGAAGTGGAGATAAAAGAAAGTGGGAAGGAACAGTTCGTGATTTCAAACCGTTTAAGTCTGCAAAGTTTGAGCAGCGTTCTGTTAATAAGTTTGAAAGTAAGCCTTGTAGTAAGTGTAACCGAAGGCATAAGGGAGAATGTAAGATTGATCAAGAGGGCTGTTATAAATGTGGGAAGATTGGGCATTTGGCTAGAGATTGTCAGAGTTCTAGGTCTTGTTATCAGTGTGGATCTCCTGATCATATCAGGACCAATTGTCCACAGTTGAAAAAGGGAGCGATCGGAGGAAATGTAGAAAAAGGAACTGAGAAAAATATGGAGCCAGCTAAAGCAAGAGCTAGAGTTTTCAATATGTCAGCAGAAGATGCGGCGGAGATACCTGATGTAGTGACAGGTACTTTCTTTATAGATTCGAATTATGCAAAAGTATTGTTTGATTCAGGCGCAAATCGTTCTTTTGTGTCTCCAAATTTTGTGCATAAATTGATTGAGAAACCTAAGAAGCTTAGGCATGAATTGAAAGTAGAAGTGGCTGATAATAGTCAAATCTTAGTGGAGGAAGTGTATGATGGAAGTAGTATTGTCATTGGTGGACAATCATTTCCACTTCGATTGTACCCGATGGGTATGGGATAATTTGATGTTATTGTGGGAATGGACTGGTTGGCGTCTAATGATGCTCATATAGTATGCAATAAGAAATTGATTCGTATAGCGCAGCCAGGAAAAGAAGAGATAGTAGTATTTGGAGATCGAAGGGATAGAAAGTCATGTTTGATTTCTATGATTAAGGTTAAGAAATGTTTAGTAAAAGGATGTGTGGGGTTCTTAGCTTATGTAATAGATGTTAAGAAAGAAAAGAAGGGATTAGAGTCAGTTCCGGTAGTAAGTGAATATACAGAAGTATTTCCGGAAGACTTAACCACTTTGCCTCCTGATCGGCAAGTGGAATTTCGTATTGATTTAGTACCCGGAGCAACGCCAATTGCAAGAGCACCTTATAGACTGGCACCGGCAGAAATGAAAGAAATGATGACTCAGCTGCAGGAGTTGTTAGACAAAGGGTTTATTTGCCCTAGTACCTCACCTTGGGCAACGCCAGTATTGTTTGTTAAGAAGAAAGACGGGTCTATGAGAATGTGCATAGACTACCGTGAGCTCAATAAGTTGACTGTCAAAAATAAGTATCCGCTTCCCAGGATTGACGATCTTTTTGATCAACTTCAAGGAGCGAGTTACTTTTCGAAAATAGATCTTCGATCTGGGTATCACCAGTTGAAGGTGAGGGAGAAGGATGTGTCTAAGACTGCATTTCGTACAAGATACGGACATTATGAGTTTCTAGTTATGCCATTTGGTTTGACCAATGCGCCAGCAGCTTTCATGGATCTGATGAATAGAGTGTGTAGTCCGTTTTTAGATAAATATGTCATTGTTTTTATAGATGATATATTGATCTATTCACGTTCCAAAGAAGATCATGAAACTCATTTGAGAGCAATTTTAGAATTGCTTAAGCGTGAGAAGTTGTACGCCAAGTTTTCAAAATGTGAATTTTGGCTAAAAGAAGTTCAGTTTTTAGGGCACGTGGTGTCAAAAGATGGGATTAAGGTTGATCCAGCTAAGATTGAAGCTATTAAAGGGTGGGAAGCACCGAAATCACCATTTGAAGTAAGAAGTTTTCTTGGATTGGCTGGTTATTATAGAAAGTTCATCCAGGACTTTTCAAGGATAGCTACGCCATTAACAGCATTAACCAGAAAGAATGTCAAGTTTGTCTGGTCAGAGGCTCAGAAAGAAGCGTTCGGTAAATTGAAAGAGAGTTTAAGTAGTGCTCATGTTTTGTCTCTACCCAACGGAACGGAAGGATTCGTAATTTATAGCGATACTTCAAAGTTGGGTTTGGGATGTGTGTTAATGCAAGAAGGCAAGGTGATTGCTTATGCATCTCGTCAATTGAAAGAGCATGAAAAAAATTACCCAACGCATGATTTAGAGTTGGCAGCAGTAGTTTTTGCTCTGAAAATCTGGAGGCATTACTTGTATGGGATCAAGTGTCAGATTTACACAGATCACAAGAGCCTTCAATATCTTTTCAATCAGAAGGAGTTGAATATGAGGCAGCGTAGATGGATGGAGTTGTTAAGTGATTATGATTGTGATATTCTGTACCATCCAGGCAAGGCTAATGTGGTGGCAGATACTCTAAGTCGTAAGGAGCATGGAGAAATAACAGAAGTTGTAGCATTTCGA
Source organism: Arctium lappa (assembly GCA_023525745.1). Taxonomy (NCBI): domain Eukaryota; kingdom Viridiplantae; phylum Streptophyta; class Magnoliopsida; order Asterales; family Asteraceae; genus Arctium; species Arctium lappa. The sequence continues at coordinate 124,920,665 of CM042049.1, forward strand.
ATTGATGTTGTTTCTAATTTCTTAGAAGAAGTTATAAAGTATCAAGAAGAAGCAGCGTCAAAAGAAAATTTGAAAAGTGAAAGAATAGTTGGGATTGTTAACTCGTTAGTAGTTGACAATCGCGGAGTAAAGTGCTTTAATAAGCGAGTATGGGTCCCAAAAGCAGGAGGTCTGAGGCAGAAAGTGTTGGAAGAAGCGCATAGATCCCGTTACTCAGTACATCCAGGAACCAACAAGATGTATAGAGATCTGAAACAAAGTTATTGGTGGCCAGGTTTAAAGAAAGATATTTCTCACTTCGTTGAACGATGTCTGACATGTTTGAAAGTTAAAGCTGAGCATCAGAGACCTTATGGGGAGCTTCAGTCGTTAGAAATTCCAGTTTGGAAGTGGGACGAGATTACGATGGATCTTGTTACTGGGTTACCGCGATCACCTAAGGGGCATGATGCTATTTGGGTGATAGTGGATAGACTCACAAAGTCAGCTCACTTCTTACCAATCAAGGAGACGTACTCACTAGAGAATTTGGCTTGATTGTATATCGACGAAATAGTAACCAAACATGGAGTACCGTCGTCAATTGTGTCTGACAGAGATGCTCGTTTTACATCAGCTTTCTGGAGAAGCTTGCAAAGGGAATTAGGCTCTCAACTTAAGCTGAGTACGACCTATCATCCGCAAACTGATGGTCAGAGTGAGAGAACTATTCAGACATTGGAAGGTATGCTTCTTGCATGTGTTATCGATTTCAAAGGTTCGTGGGAGATTCATTTGCCGTTGATTGAATTTTCCTACAACAATAGTTATCATGCTAGCATACAAGCAGCTCCGTTTGAAGCTTTGTATGGTCGTAAGTGTAGAACACCTTTATGTTGGAATGAGGTGGGTGAAAGACAGTTAGCGGGACCAGAAATTGTACAGGTGACAGCTGATAAAGTCTATCAGATTCGGGCAAGATTAAAAAGTGCTCAAGATCGTCAAAAAATGTATGCTGATAAACGAAGGAAACCGATAGAGTTTCAGATAGGAGATAAGGTAATGTTGAAAGTTTCGCCCTGGAAAAGGGTAATCAGATTTGGAAAGAAAGGAAAGTTGAGACCAAGGTTTGTTGGACCATTTATCATCACGGGACGTGTTGGTGAATTGGCTTACAAACTTGATCTACCCGAAAGTTTGCGTGGGATTTATCCCACATTTCATGTGTCAAACTTGAAGAAGTGTTTGGCAGAAACAGATATAGTTGTTCCTTTAGAAGATATTCAGGTAGATGAAAAATATAGTTATATTGAAGAGCCCGTAGCAATTACGGACCTCAAGATAAAGAAGTTGAGGAACAAGGAGATTCGTTTAGTGAAAGTTCAGTGGAAATTTCATCAAGGGCAAGAATCTACGTGGGAAGTAGAGGCAAATATGAAATCTCAGTATCCCCATTTGTTTAGCGATAGAATTCCGGGGACGGAATTCTCTTAAGGGGGGAAGATTGTAATATCCGAATCCGAACTTTTTATTAATTTTGAAAGTTGGGTGAAAAGTGAAGAGAGACCCAAAGTTCAGGGGGGTTATTTGAAACTTAGGTTTTATATAACCTAAATATCAAGATATTTGAGATTCATATCTCATTCAGTATTTTGTTAACCGCCTTAGTGAGAAAGAGATAGAGCAGAACAAAGCAGATAGAAAGAGAAGGAGATCTTGAGAATCGATCGTTTTTGGTCAAATAGAGGTATGATTTTAGCTTAATACTTCTATCTGCATGTTATAGTCGGTAAATAGTCTTGTTAATCAAGCTTTTAACCGTGTATTTGATCGATTTAATGATCAAAAAGTTTTCTGGGTTGAACTGTTAGTCGCCGACTTACAGTATGAACTCGACCGGGAAGATGATGTATATCGGTAGTTTGCATTCGACCGGTATAATGTAAAGGACCGGTAAGTGGTTCGACCGGTAGTTGTGTTCGACCGATATTTTGTTAATCTGTCCTAAGAGGTTTTGATCAAGATGGTTTCGACCTGGATAGTAGCAGTATGTTATATTTGATGGGTTTTTAGAAGAAAAGGGTGTTAGTCACCAGTTAGCTTACCTTTGTTTTAATACCATCGTAGGTGGTGTTAATCAGTAGAAGTCAGAGTTTAATCCAGAAGAATCAGAGGTGAGTCTTTCAAACTAAATCTTTTATGATTTGAGCAGTTAATTGATAAATGTGAGTTTTATATACTGCGCATTTATAGTATTGAAAATTATGCAGAATTATTTCAAAAGATTGATTTAATCAGTTGGGCATGTTTATGCTCAGTGTATATAAACTTGTTTTATATACAGGCAGGACTAGGTGTATGCATACATTTGAGTCAGAAGTCTGACCTAAGTCGGGAAGTGTGACCCGCCTGCTCGTACCGGGGAGTGTGGACCGTTTATGCCATTATGGTGTGTCCCTAAAATAAGGCAGTGCGAGACAGACATACCGTCTTTGACGGGAATGTTGGTCAGTAGCTTAAGGTACGGTTGGCACTTTGTACACTACCTGACGCAACCAAGTGATGTTTTTTATATTTTAACCGCAAGCGTACGGGTTATGTAGCATACGGGTCGATCACAGGGAGCAGTGGTTTAAGTACTAATTCTGCTATAAATCATGAACTAACTATGGGAGTACAATTGATGGATATTTTTATAAACTAAAGATTAATCTATAAATCAAAATACAAGTATAAAACATAAACACATAAAAGGGACTTTAATTATTTATAACAAAAACTATGAAAATTACAGTAGAAGATTAATTAGGACATGAATTAAACTAAGACATAAAGACAAGATGGAAGTGGTGATATCCAACAGTTATATCGAGGTAGATGTTTATCTTTCTAAAAACGTTTGAGACCCTCTTCCGAGGTGAAACAAACCTTCCTAGTTAAGTAGTTTGACTACTTCTGTGACATCCGACTTAACTAGAAGCATTAAGATTTTGATAAAACAATTTCCCCGATTCCTACTTTTATCTATTTCCATGATAATTTTAGAATCGTTGGTTAATCGACCAAAAGCCAAATTCAAACTTCCGTTTATAATTTGATTTGTTGAATAAAGGTTATCGAATAGTCGGTCTCCGATCACAACCCAACTTCCGTTTGTGATGAACCGTAAAACCAATATCCGACAACCGTAATGTTTAACTTTGAGTTAACCAATTTCTCAATACAACTGTTGGTTATAACCACACAATCTTATATTTGAAAAGAACTAAAAACGACTTTTATCGATTAAGAAACTAAACAAAATATATATAAATACTAGCTACTAATATTACATATATTTATGAAATATCCAAACATGAAGTGTATATAAATATGTATAGGATACTAAGAATTTAAACAAGTAGGATAACATAAATTAGGAAAGAGATACAATACTAGACTTGATGAACACCATCGTAGAATTCTTCCAAGAGAAGAGTAAATCAGGAAGTTAACTCTCTCTCGAGAGTTTTCTTCCAAACCGAAGCATTCAAAAGATGGATTCTAAGGAGAGGGGATGGTTCTCTATTTATACTACTAAACCAGAAAATATCCAAAATATCTCGACAAATATCTTGTTAAAGATCTAAACCAAGTTGTAGAAAAATTGCATGAAGCAGAAAACGTTCTGGACAAGGCGCACGGGTCGTGCGTTGTTGTAGCCTGAAGTGCGCACGGGTCGTGCGCACCTTCAGAAAGTGAGTCCAGCCTTTGTTCTTTAATAGTTCTTCTCCACTTTCCACCTTGCTTCCTTCGTATTACTTGGCATCCTTTATAACCGAACCGAGCGTTATTAAATCAACCTGAAATTTGAATAAACGCGCAAGTTTCCCGAATATTACCCGAACACGGAACGAATGATGGATGCAATGCGATTTAAGCTAAAAATGCATAATTTAAGCTTAACTAAGATGCAAAAGATATTAGATTAATAGAGAAAATATGTACAAAATTACTAGCTAACAGTACGCTTGCGAAGCGTAAAAAGTGGACAGTGATGGCTAGTAGATTTAATTATGCCTGCGAAGCATAAAGTGTTTTAAAGTTTGATTAAAAGAGCAGGTTATGCTTTGAGATATAAAGCTTTGTTTAAATATTTTAATTAATATTTGAACTGTTGCAGTAGTGATTGGAGGGGACTCACTAGACCATTGGTCTAACCCTCGCTATTTCAAAATTTTAATCCTGTTTCAGGTTATCGAAAAGTAACAGGTACAGATAAAGGTAAAGAGAAGATATGAGCTATAAGTCGAAGATAGAAGACATCCTGCAGTAGTTTATTTTTTTTGAACTCAGTTGTGTAGTAAGAGATAGTGTAACCTTGTACTCTGAAATGTAAGCCTGGGGCAGTGTTTAGACTAAAATGTTTTTTTTATTATATATAAATGTTCAGGTTGTTACAATTACTACCCATGATAATTAAATACTATATATGATTAAGGACTATCATTGCATATATTAGTGGAGCTAGTAATTATGGGTTCAACCAGTATCCTATTTGCATATATGGAAATAATGCATCATGTATCGAATAAATGAACATAAGATACATCAAATATTCTACTTAAGTCTTATACAATCAGCAATAAGAAAACTATCATCGTGATTTAATTGAATCAAGTAAGATGTCAAGAGAACATGACACATTTTACCAAATCATTACCTAAAACCATATATTGGAAAACATGTAGAAAGCAAGTGCAAATGTTTTTCAAACTCCCTTGATTAATGCACGAATCAGGGGGAGTAATAAACAAAAGGGGGAGTCTACTATATTTGTGATATTGGTATGTTGTGCTTTTTCCTTCAACCAAGGTTTTATTTTTTCCATTGGGTTTTGTTCCTTGGTGTAAGGTTTTAGTGAGGCAACTTAAACATATACCATCATGTTTTCCTAACTCTCATGATTAATGTACGAATCTAAGAGAAAACTAGACTGAAAGTCTATATATATTGTAAAGAAACTGGTGCGTTGTACTATTTCCTTCGTCCTATTTTTTTTATCCCACTGGTTTTTTTTGGCGTAAGGTTTTAACGAGGCAACAATTGTGCACCATCACTCCTTTAACTCGGCACAAGGGGGAGCATTGTAGGATTATGTGTCATCATCAAAAGGAAGTGATTGATATAATATTTTCCTAGTATTATAATTTACCATAATTAATGTTTCATTTTCTTTGTAAAATTCTCCCTATTTAAAGGGCTTATGATTAATGAGAATTACAGATTTCATTGTCTCCCTATTCTGTTGTTATTCTGTTTCGTTTTTCTTTTAACAATAAGTTATTTTTATTTATTGTTTTTATAAATTTAGACCATGTTTCAAAACATTATACAATATCTTTAATGATGAAATTGAGTGTCGATGAACATATTGTTCTTAATTTAGCATATAAAGATTGATTATAAGCCTATTTAATTAATAGTATTATAAAGTATATTAGATGTGTAATGAAATTATTAATAACAACTATAGTTTAAACATCTATTATATAACATGAAATTTAATTAAAATAATTTAATACAAAAATGACATAGAATTGACGCCATACTTAAAAATCGAAACTAAAAATGTAGTTTGCTAGTAACGTCATATCATAATAAACAAAATCAACATGTTCACCGGAGGCTCTAGGGCAGTCAGAATAGGAGAGCATTCATCTATTAGCATTGTGGTGACTCTTTTGGAATAAAAAATAGAAATGATAATTAGATAATAATAAATCGTGAAACTACAAAATAGATCAAATCAATTTTAAATTGAGATTGTAGTAATAGTAGATTGAATGACCTACATTTCATAATATATGCGTATGTTGTCCATGAATCTTTCACGTTTCTTCAATATGTTAAACGATATTCACAACTTATTTAGACAATTTCTTATTTGTTGTCTTTTGTTTGTACACTTTCTACCAAAAAATAAAACATATAAAATACATATAACACCATATAACTTAACAACATACATAAGTTCAAACCTTAGATGATCAAATATAGTGAGAGAAAAGTTGTTTGACAAAAAACCAAACCATTAGGTAAATAGGTAGACAACAAAAAAATGAAGACAACAAGGTTAAATAAATAAGAGAAATGAATAATTAATTAACATAAATAAGGGAAAATGAATAGTTATCTAACCTAAAGAAAGGAAAATGAATCTATACTTACTATATTATAAAAACGACATAAAAAACTCTTAATTACAACATTTTAAGCACAAGTTACAAATAATTAAAGTCAATTACTTAATTTACAATTTCTTAATGCTTTGGTACAACCTTTCCAATCATAATATCTCACATAATCATCTATTTGTGGAATGGATACTCATTTCTTAATATAACTGTTTTTTTATGGAGGATTTTACAAAATAGATTTTATATTAGCATAATCTATTTTAAATGTAGATTTTACATTTAAATCTATATTAATGAGATGTAATATAAAATCTTTTTTCTTCCGTATTTTTTTAAATTACATCTCATAATGTTTTTTCCATATTTTATTTTATAAAATCTTTTTACATAATTAAATGTAATATAAACTTTTTTTTCTTCCGTATTTCTTTTGCTAATATAAAATCTATTTTATTTTATAAAATCTACACGTATTTTATATTAGCATAATATAAAATCTACACGTATTTTTTTTCACGAGCATTAAAAGAAGAAAAAAGAAGGTTGATATAAATTAAAAATAAAAAATAACGAGATACACTAATAAATTATCGTATTCTTTAAAATAACAATATTCCGCAATACTTTCCAAATTAACCAAGTGTAAAGAAAATAAAATAGAAACGATGTAGATATAAAAATATTCTTCCATATTTTTAATATATTTACATTTAAATGTAAAATCGAAAATGAAAATAAAAGATTTTAAAATATTCTCTACATTCACTATAAATATATATAGCTTCTCTATGTATCATCCGAGTACAAGAAGAAGACGAACGGTCGGGTGTTAATGGCGAAACCTGCAACTGAACAAAAGGTATTCCACTATATTTTTGTTGCTTTGAAAAACTACTTTTTTATATTTTATTTTATTTACTGAGGATTTGTTTATATTTTTCAAAACCCACAATCATATTTTTCGAAGTAGGGGAATAAGATATATATATATATATATATATATACATATCTTTATTTTTATCGACTAATACTATGAGGTCTTGAAGTCAATAGTCAGATAAATATGTTGTGAGACATGTCGTTTAAGTTTTAAATAATATAATACAAAGCTATTACCAATATTATTGCACAAACTCATAACAACAAACGATTAAGAATATATGCAAGTTAACCACTTATGAAAATACATTTGTTTTTCACATTGTATTTCATTAATTGTTAACATAGAAATTACGTTTCATTTTAACTCGGTTCAATATTCCAACAAAAAATTTATTCTCCCGTGCAATGCACGGGCCTAACACTAATAGTTAAATAACATAAATTTCAATGTCTATGTATAAGTACAAAAATCCCAATACATTTAATGAAAATATAACTTACATATGGGGATATAGATTCTAAATTCAATTCTTTTTTATTTTTATATATACACGTATATAATAAAATGAAATTAAAATTATATGTTATATAATAATTCTATTTTATATGATTGTCATAAGTTAATTCACACACACACACATATAGGGTCTCCTTCATTTGCTAACAATGACATTGATACTAACCGTACTAACCAATTTTCGACCAATCAAAAGTTTCCTAGAGTTTATGTCATTCACTCAATGTTATTAAATCTCAACGGATATTATTGGAATTTTACAATTTTCGGCCATTTAAATTTTTTCCATATTTTAAGGAGATTTTTAATTTCGTAGTTATCGAATTTTTAAATATAATATTTTTAAATTTTCGGTCTTTTAAATATAATATTTTTAATTTTTTAAAAATTGGTAGTTATCCAATTTTTAAATTGGTAGTTATCCATTTTTTAAATATAATATTTTTAAATGATAATATTTTAAATTTTTAAATTTTTTTCATATTTTAAAATTTTAAAATTGGTAGTTATCCAATTTTTAAATATAATATTTTTAAATTTTCGGACATTTAAATTTTTTTCCATATTTTAAAGAGGTCTTTAATTTGGTAGTTATCTTAATATTAAATATAATATTTTTAAATTAAACTTTGTAATTTTTTAATTCACGCCACAATTATCTTGTTTCCATAGTTCAATGATTTTTTTAAATTGTTAGTTATCTTTATTTTGGAATATAATAATTTATCGTTTATAGCGTATTCAAAATGCATATATTCACAAATGCGTATTCAAAATGCATATATGCATTTTCTACTCTTAAAAGATGCACAAATGCATATATGCATTTTCTAGATTGCATACTCTTAGAACAAGACACATATGCACAGACCAAACATTTTAAACATATTTTATAAGATACTTAGCTTATGTCCACATTAGCAACTCTTAAAAGATGAACAAATGCATATATGCATTTTCTAGATTTCATACTCTTAGAACATGCACAAATGTATATCCACAATTTTTACACAATTTTCATATGCATATTCAAAATGCATATATGCACATCAAAGCTTAATAACAGAAAACAAAAATATTTTAAACATTAAGTTTGAAATTTAGCATATAACCATATGCACATATGCAATCTTAAAAGATGCACAAATGCATATATGGACAGGTTGCATATATGAATATACCATTTACATCGAACTGCATATATGCACAGGTTGCATATATGAATATACCATTTACACTTCTACATTGTTTCATGGTTGAAAATAAGCTACAAACAACAAATTTGGATATCGAAAATGGTGTTAAAAAGAATATAATCAATAACACGATCACAATCAACCCCGACCACACGAACACGATCGTCGGTGTTCTTCCCCTTCTTCCCATCAACACCCAAAAACTGAAAAACACGCCACCAAGAAGACGACTCCACTGCGGTATCGTACTGTAAATCGTCCTGCTAAACCCGACAGCAATGGCGATCAAGTTCACCATCATGATCGTTATCAGCGGGATCATGAACGATGTCCATTTCACTACGTAAAGATCCACGAATTCGTCATCTTCGTCGTCTCCGCCGGACTTTGACGTCAGGGTGAAGGAGATTTCGATTCCGGCAACCACTTTCAGAAGTGATTGAAGAACAACGACTAAATATGAAATCAAATAAAAAAGGATAATTGCAAATTGAAAATATGAATCATGGATCATGGTTAATATGAATCATGGATTTGAAATCTTCTTCACGCTGAAAGTGGTCGCCGGAATACATGGATCATGGTTAATATGAATTATGGATTTGACAAAATAAAATCAAATAAAAAAGGATAATTGGAAATTGAAAAGATAACTCCCAAAAATAACTGCATAATTTAAATTTAAGATTCTCCCTGATTTCATGCACCGTGATTATCTTAAAAAATAATTAAAATAAATTTCAATTAAAATATAAAAGGAAATGTATTTTGACCGAAATACCCCTGTGCATACATGCATTTTATTTTTATAAACCGTTTTTATATTTTATTTTAATCAAAATTCTAATTAATTGTGAATCATTGATCTAAATAACCAACGGTCCAGATTGGTTAGCACGGTTAGCACCAATGTCGTGGTTAGCAAATGAATGGCGGCTTATTTTGAGGAATACAGTGCCAATCTTAAAAGGAACGTAATCGGTTTCGTATATGAGGTAAAGTTTCGTGAAGGTATTCATTTTGGATCGGGAATCAATTGACCTCGCTAAGTACGACGTTTAGGTGTTTGGTCGGTGCCAGATTTCGAGGACGAAATCTCTGTAAGGTTGGGAGGATTGTAACACCCGTGATTTCCTAATGTCGGGCGACGATCGGTCAAGGAACGGTCAGCGGTCGGCCGAGAGAAACGATCGGGGAGTGATTTATCATAAGACGCGATGAGGCACGATGAGTGACACGCACGGTTTGGCCCGCGGCCTCAAGCCGTGACCAAAATCGCGTAAGTCACTGAGGTTTTGCATTCAAAGGACACGCGCGGCTTGGCCCGCGACTTAAGGTCGCGGCCAAGGCCGCGGGGTTGGTCTGGACGATTTAAATTCCATCTTTTGGGGTTTTTCCTCATTATCACCTCCCCTATCCTTTTCTCTCCTCTTTAGTTCGTTTTGGGAACTAGGGTTTCGTATTTGGGAGCAACCAGGGACGGATGCCTCTTAGGGCATTTAGGGGCCAAGGCCCCTGTGGTTTTGGTAATTTATATAGAGAACAATATGACATTTAGTTATAAAAAAATGGGTTTGGGCCCCCGCACTCACCGCTTCAATCCATAAAAGTGTATGACTCCAATCCAAAGTCCAATAAGAACTATAAATCTGTTCTTTATGACTTTATCTTTTATTTACTTTAATCGATAAGAAAAAGACTCAGACCAAATTACCAAAGTCCTAACCGTGAAACTGAAACCCTCATCTCCATTCTCCTTCTCTACTCGACCCTCGACTGTTCCTTCCTTCTCCTCAATCGACCAAAGTCCAGCAGCACTGCAGCACCGTCGGCGTCCGACGACCGACAAGGCGACAACCACAACCGCTGGTAGCAGCACCGAGCCACCGCTGACATCCATTGAAACAATCAAACAGGCAGTAGGTATCGTTTTAAACACTTAATCCTTGATTTGATGATTTCCCAATTCTGAATTCTCATAAGGACATTATACATTGTTAATTGTTTGCTTGATTTGATGATTTCCCAATCTACCATCCAGATTCATTGTTTGCTTGATACTTTGATTGAGATTTATTTTACATAATTACATCAATACATTGTTAATTGTTTAGTTGATGAAAACCCAATCTACCATCCAGATTCCAGATTATGACCTTGATTAGTTGATTTCACATCCTTGATTAGTTGATTTCCCAGTTGCAGGTCAAACCACCTCCAAGACTTAAACTCCAATCTTCAAATCTGTAAGTTTTAAATGAAGGAGCAACAACCAAATCCGCAGAATGTAAGTGGAATTCCAGTGATGTTTACTTGTTCAAATGCCTACCAACTAGTTCAAATGCCTACCAACTAGTAATGAATTTAGGATGATAGGATTAGGATTATGATGTTTACTTGTTTCAAAGTAGATGTTTGATTAGGATGATTTGGAATTATATAATATATTAGGTCCGGCCCCTGCGGTTCCGTCCCTGGGAGCAACTATGGTGGATTGGTCCAAACAAAACTCAAGGGTTCAACATTTGGAAGCTCGGGTTGAAGGTTTAATGGGTTGTTTGGATAGCTTTGGGTGGAAAGTCTCAACATCCAATATGGTAAGTTTCCTTGAGTAATCTAAGCTTTTGGTATAAGGATATTTATAGATCTGAATGTTTACTTGTTGATATTTATGCTAGACTTGAAGGAATGGGTTGTTTGGAAACCTTAGCTTTTGTTGGTGATAGCTTGGAAATGGTGGATCTACACTATTGAAGGCTAATGGTTGGATTTGGAACCTAGGTTTAACTTAACCTAGCAAGGTGAGTTCAAGTTGATTTGTGAAAATGGTGTACATGCCAAAATGTCTATTTTTACATGTTTAAATGTTTTACATGAAATTACCAACTGTTGAGTATTTGATAAGTTTGATTATTTGAAGTGTTTAACCTTATGAGTTTTGAAAAAACCCACATTTGGAATTTTGGGCATGTTGATAAATAAATCTGGAGTATTGGTATTTTAATGATTTATTTCATGGAAGTGGTCTTTGGAGCATAAATGTATTTTTATTGTGCGTATTGGAGAAATGGTTGATTTTGTGTCATAGGACGTTTTTTGGAAGATTAAATAATATAAACCCACTTGGAAAATGTTTTGTCCCAATTGAAGTTATATTTGAGTTGCTTATGTATTTTGGAGCATGGGTTGACATTATCGCGGGTTGTTTATGTTTGATTTCCTTTTTATGATTTTAACAAGTGGTCCCTGGATTTGTTGAGCTTATGAATTGGTTTGGATTTTGTTGGGTTCCGAGGACACTTGTCCGATTTTAATAGCTCAATGTAAAGCGTTTGGTTATGATTTGCATTTACTGCATCATATTTGGGAATTACATGTTTTGAATGCGTTAGTTCATTCGTTGGAGTCATGTAATATTTTAGTTAGTGCAATGGATCCATAGGCACGATGTTCTTTTGTCCCGTTTTGGACAAGTTCACCACTTTGGCACGGCATAGGCATCGGGTCACCATGGTAAGTAAGGTGTGGACCTATACGGTCGGGCAACGTCCCATGGGCAGTAAGGTGTAATTCCCTTGTGCTAGAGTTCCCCGTTTTGGAACTCTCAAGAATAGACCTAAAGGGGTATACTTGATGTTTTCGAGGGATAGACTCAGAGGAGTTGAGCTTGGTGGGTATTTATAGGTATAACCCATATGTTTTGATTTCTTACACAATAATGTGACCTGCTTTTGTGTTCCGTCACACACTATGTAATCGGGTCTTCCCCGTCACCGCAAGGTGTTGTTTTGGTTATGGAGTTTTATAATCCATGTTTTCGATGACGTTTTAAGTATGGATGGTTATCCATGTTTTGGGTTTTGCATACTGAACTTTATCCATGTTTTGGATAATAGAGTTTATCTACATTTTCAGTATTTGTTTAGTTAAAGTGTCAGTTATGTATTATGCGAGTTTTGGGTTTTGGATTTATATTTGAAGAAACGTTTGTCTTATGATTTTAATCACGAAGAGGGTGAACGATGAAAAAGAGATTGTTTTTATATTTAATGTATTTCGTCTTTGTCGTTTCAGATGGAACGTGTCATCATATTGGAAATCACGATTTAAATAACATTCTTTAAGTTTATTGCTTTATATGTTTATGATAAAACCTTTTGAGCTTACTAGGCGTTAAGCCTAACATTTTATTTGTCGGCATGTGCATCAGGTCAAGTTGGGGTTTGGTTCTAGCGGTGCCATGAAGAGATGAGCACTAGATTTGCACGAGGGTGAGTAGTTTGGTGAAGTCTTCCGCAGTTGGAGATAGTGACTGTTATTGAGTTATAGTAACATCTGTGTCTTTTATAGATCGCGTATAAGGATTGAAATGTGTTTATTGAAGTTAAACATTAATTTATTGTTGTAGATGATCCAGTCATCGATGTAATTAATTTTTTTTAAATTAGTTGTTATTTCCAGATTGAGGGTGTTACACTCACGTTTTTTAGATACTTAGTTACAACATCAAACTGACTGTTACAAACATTGTTAGACATTTGTCATTTAGTTGTATATCCGGTTCAGTTCAATCGAGTCCATGTATAGAAACCCAAATGTAGTCTTATAACATCTCCAACAACTTCTCCAAAGTGGAGAAAATGGGTATTTTGAGCTATAATTTTGCTCAAACAACCCCCTCAAAACAATTTCCAAAAATGGAGAAAGTATGACAGAGAAAAAGTTTTTCTTCAAATATGCAGATAACCTAAAAATGATTACTAAATAAGAGCACAAATAGAAAAACTTTGAAAATAGATATTTAGAGGGAGATAAAATATTATTTTAATAGATGAATGAAATATTTTAATATTAAAATTAATATTTGATTATCCAAAATGGAGAATCTGTGGGAGATGATTGTAATTTTTTTTAGAGATTTTAATTATTGGTAAGAGTCATCACTCTTATTAAGTAAGACAATAAATGTTGAAATTTTCAAAATAAGAAACCTGTTAAAAATATATATAACTAACATTTATGTTAATTTTAACTTACGGGTACAAGTGACAGTTATAACCAAATATAATAATTTCAGATGTTCGAATCTTGAGAAGAAAATAACTGACTGGGTGCGTAATGTGGGACTTTCAGTTGGTGTCGTTGTTGTTACCAAAAGATCAAAGACAAAGACAAATGGAGATGTTTATAAAGTCGTGTTTATGTGTGAACATAGTGGGGTTTACAAAAGTGACAAAATTTCCAGTGGTCATACTGGAACAAGAAAGTTTGGCTGTTCATTTGAGTTGATAGCAATATATTTATCTAAGCATCATTGGTGGACGTTGAGGGTTGTGTGTGATACACATAATCATGATGTTGCACAATATATGGAGGGTCATGCATATGCAATGCGGCTGAACGAACCTGAAGTTCAACTAGTTGAAGATCTACCAGCCCAACATTTCAAGCCATATCTACTTATTTGGGTCGTCATGAAGATGCATGAGACACTATCCGCACAAAGCTAATGGGTGAACTAACTGAGTATATTTTCATTATTACTTTGATGTGATTGGCGACGAGTACCAAAGAATTTACGAAGCGTTGGATTTTTTTCCAGAAGGGCGTCTTTGCACCACCTAGGCATTGGATCGCTATGCCTGAAATGAGAATTCTAACTGCTTCAAGGTTCAATGTCATACTACATGTTCTCAGTATGGAAGACAGTGCGACATACTTACCATTCAGGACACAACCGTCGTCATCATCCCAAGACGAGTCAATTGCAATAGTGCATGTTAATGGTAATCATTACATAAATGTGGTATTAAATAGAGATTACCCAATGTCCACACTCATACCCCATTGGACACGTTATGTACTTCCAGATACAATGTCGTGGATTATCTCATACAAACGTAGATTAGATGTGTATGAAGAATATATAGAGTGTATTCGTACTCGTACTCATAAATATGTTGATTTAAATGAATAATCAAAGTTGGAATTTGTTGTAATAAAAAAATACACAATATATTTATTATCTTTATATTAAAAACTTACATTCGATGTGATGCATTTTATACTTTTAAAAAAAAAAAATCAATTAACCAAGGTACAATATATGACATATAATAATATAATCAAATCAAAAAATATTCAATATTTGGCTCATTTCGAAGGTATTGACGAGACGATTATAATGGTGTAACTTGTTAAAATTAAAAATTATTTGAGTGAATTGCAAATTTGGTCCCTATGTTTTGTTGATTTTCTAACATTTGGTCCCTACAAAATTTTTATTGCAGGAAACTCCCTGTGGTATGCAAAAATGCTCGGATTTGGTCCCTGTGACTAACGGCCATTAGTCTGCAACTGTTAAATCCCCTCATGTGCCTTGCACATGAGGGTATATGGGTCATTTTACTCCATAAGGACCAGAATTGCAATAAACCACAAGGACCAAAAGAGATAGAGATCTCTTCTCTATCTCTCTTCTCTCTCAGATCTGCATCTCTCTCTCTCTCAGATCTACATCTCTCTCTCTCTTATCTCTCTCTTCTCTCTTATCTCTTCTCTCTCAGATCTGATTTATATATCTCTCTCTCTCTTTCCTTTTTTTGTGGGTTTAATTTTGGTTTTTGATTTTTAAATGTAGGTGTGATTTAGGTTTCTAAGCTTTGGGTTTGATTTAGGATTTGGTTTTTAGACATGAGTTTGATTTAAATTTTTGGGTTTTGAGTTTGATTTGGGTTTTAAATTGTTGGTGTTTTTGAGGTAGAAGATGAACATTCATCATGTTCTCTCTCTTCTCTATCTCTTCTCTCTCAGATCTACATCTCTCTCTCTCTCTCGATCTCTCTCGATAATTATTTATTAATTATAGAATATAAATACTATGTTTAAAAAAAAGGTATAATATAAAACAGTAAATTGCAATTTTGGTCCTTGTGGTTTATTGCAATTCTGGTCCTTATGGAGTAAAATGACCCATATACCCTCATGTGCAAGGCACATGAGGGGATTTAACAGCTGCAGACTAACGGTCGTTAGTCACAGGGACCAAATCCGAGCATTTTTGCATACCACAAGGAGTTTCCTGCAATAAAAAATTTGTATGGACCAAATGTGAGAAAATCAACAAAACACAGGGACCAAATTTGCAATTCACTCAAATTATTTTTTTAACGTATTTTAGTTAATACACGAGTATGCATGTTAATATAATGGAAATGAAAAATGTAAAACTAAAAGATATAAAGTAAATTAATCATTATATTTTAGGGACAAAAAATGTAACTAAGAATTAAAAAAAAAAAAAAGGAATTGATTGCGATTGTGATGAGAGGGGTATATTTTTGTTAGAAAATTTGAGGGGTATGAAAAGAATTTACCTCGGGGAATGTTATTTACACCAAATTTTTTTGCTAAATACACCAAAAAGTGATTAGATAATGATTTTTTTTTTTGTCTTTTTTTTGTTTATTTTTATTAGAGTAAACTACAATTTTCGTCCCTGTGGTTTACAACTTTCTTTGAAAGTGGTCCCTGTGCTTCAAAAACTGCAATTATCGGTCCATGATTTGCATTTTGCTTTGAAAGTAGTCCCTCGTCGTTAACTCCGTTAAATTTTTCCGTTAAGTCAGGGGCATTCTCGTCCAAACGTGTTTTTTTCCTCTCCTTTTGCAATCTTTCTTTGTTTTTCCTTATTTTTGTTTAAACCATAAAAATATCAAGGACCAAATTGTAATTTATTTAATTTTTTAATGATATTATTATTAAAATATTAATATGAATATATATATATATATGTATATAATGTCTGTAGATCGTAGGGACGAAGCCACCGCCGGAGAACTCATCTCCTTCCCATCGTCCTCCCACCCCCCGTGAAACTCCAACGAACCACCTTCGATCTATCTCTCTCTCTTTCTTTTCTCTCGATCGATCTCTCTCTCTCTCCCTTCATCCTCCCCATCCATAACTCTATTTTGGTCCAACCAAAACTGGGCCGGAGGTGGTGATCAATCGGCGTTGGGTCACGATTTTCGTCCAGGTGGTGGGTCACGAACTCACGATTTTCGTCTGCGATTTTCACGATTTTCATCCAGGTGGTGGTCCAGCAGTGGAGGTGAGGGTTGCAGGTTGCTCTCGTTGGTAGCGATGGGTTTCTGACCGGCGACGATGTCCTCGTCGGTGGACCGTCACTCGCCGGCGCCGGCGCCGGCACCGACACCTTCTCACCAGTGATAGAGAGAGATGTATATATGTATATATATATATATATATATATATCTGATAGATAGAGAGAGAGATACACAGAGAGAGAGAGAGAGAGAGATAAGAGAGATAAATCGAGAGAAAAGAGAGAGAGAGAGAGAGAGAGAGACAGAGAAAGAGAGAGAAGAGGACCTCACCGGAGAAGACTATCTCGCCGGAGGCCTGCCAGAGAACACGACCGGAGACGATACAGACTAATATATATATATATATATATATATATATACATATTAATATATATACTCTATATATATATATATATTCATATTAATATTTTAATAATAATATCATTAAATAAATTAAATAAATTACAATTTGGTCCTTGATATTTTTATGGTTTAAACAAAAATAAGGAAAAACAAAGAAAGATTGCAAAAGGAGAGGAAAAAAACACGTTTGGACGAGAATGCCCCTGACTTAACGGAAAATTTTAACGGAGTTATCGACGAGGGACTACTTTCAAAGCAAAATGCAAACAATGGGCCGATAATTGCAGTTTTTGAAGCACAGGGACTACTTTCAAAGAAAGTGGTAAACCACAGGGACGAAAATTGTAGTTTACTCATTTTATTATATATTTTTATTTATTTGTATTATATAGTTTTAAAATATTTTTTTTACTTTTTGGTTTGATTTAAAAAGAAATAAATATTTATAAATACATATATTACTAATTTTTTATAATTATATAATTATAAAAATAAAACATAAATATTGCGATTTAACATATAAATAGTCCTATTCAGTTCAGTCCCGTCCTGTCTAGTCCCATCTAGTCTGCATAACAAACGCTACCTAAGGGACGATTCGGGTAAGACATTAACTTACCAACTTATATTTATAACGAGTTTACTTAATTGACGGGTTTAACCCCTCAACTATCTTTGGTTGCTATTTTTAATTTCGGTTCAATTCGGGTAAGAAATAATTACACTTTTACAATTGGTTACCATTAACGTACCCAATTGTAAAAATAACATGTTCATACCACACTGGCGGAGTGGACCTAAGCGGCAAGTACGTCCAACTGCCGGTCATACTTATAACATATAATATCACATTATATTTTGAAGCAATCAAGACTAAGACACCTATTTCAGGCATTGTCATCCAATGTTCAAATGGTGCACCTTGATCTGATCGAAAGAAATTTAAAGTGTTATAAGTAATATCCCAATGTTCACCTTCAAAAACATTGATGTACACTGTCTTGTATGTATCTAACTCTTCCATTAACATGAGTTTTTCTGAAAAAACTCATCCTTCAACGAGGGTCGTCCACGAGTAGTTTTGTTAACAACAGGTTCACGAACCCATGTTTTTGATGCACTGACTATTTCTTTTATCTTC
Source organism: Arctium lappa (assembly GCA_023525745.1). Classification (NCBI taxonomy): domain Eukaryota; kingdom Viridiplantae; phylum Streptophyta; class Magnoliopsida; order Asterales; family Asteraceae; genus Arctium; species Arctium lappa. The sequence continues at coordinate 124,939,030 of CM042049.1, forward strand.
CTCAGTATGTATTTTTGTGTTGGATTTACAAAGTTATAATAAAATCAAAAGTTATAAATTTATAAAATAAAATCAAATCAAAATACATATATATATATCATATATATATCATATATATATATATATATATATATTTTAAGTGAAATGACATTATTAAAAATAATTGGATCAAAAAAACAATATGGTCATTATTTGTACTTTTTGGTGCAAATAGCCCCTTTTACCCCACCGGAATATGTCTTTATGCAATGGAGTGGACTACCATATAGTATTGTAGGCTTTATCTGTCATAGCACAGGTGGATTACTTTCGGATTTTTTGCAATGGAGTGGACTACACTTTTTTGAGTGGATTACTTTCGGATTTTTTTGACCTTTATGCAATGGAGTGGACTACTATATAGTGTTTACACTTTTTTTCTTTTATTATAATATTAATAGAAGCGTACTCGTGCAATGCAGCGAGATAAATCATGATTTTAATATTTCATTTTATTTTTTGTTTTTTTGTCGATTTACAGTACGATTTTGAATAGTTTTGAGAAAATTGTAATGTTTTTTTTATAAATTTGTTTAATTTAGACTTAATAATATATTTTTTTTATATAAAAAAATAAGTATTTTGTTAGATTTCAATTATTATCTTATATATATTTTAATGATATCTAGAAAAAATAATCAATTACATATTTAATAATATAATTAAAACAAATTTATAGTAATATAATATATTAATTAATAGTAATACATGAAAATGTCTGCATAAAAAAAAATCATGCACATACCAAATTGGTGGGTGTTAGAAGCATGCAGTAGTAATATGTATCTTGTGCTTTGATACTTGTAAATTAAGAGATTTTTAAAATTTTGCATAAAATGATGGTACCTTGTGTCTAATAATTTGTATTTAAGAGTTTTTTATTCGTACTTTATAATATAGTATAGATTAAAGAGTGAGAGATTGTTTGGCAATTGCTAAATAGTTTTATGCAGAATAATTAAATGGTTAGAATGATCAAGATACTCTTATGATATAGTGCAAAATTATATATGATTGTTTGGTAATTGTTAAGAATGAAATCAGGACGCTTAATGGTTAAATGATGCACATGATACAAAATCATTCAGAAGGTTTTGGAACCATTAAGAGGCAGACTTTTTTTTTGCCAAACAAGATTCATCTCTTAGCGATGCAGATGTTGTCTTTTTAACGGAACCATTAAGAGGTAAACAAACAACCCCTAAATTGTGGATGTGGTCCTTGCAGTCTTGTGTTTACTTCGACCATTGTCCTCATTTTATGTTTATTGTGGATATAGTCCTTGTGGTATCTAATGTATTGTGGCTAGACTTCCTAAATAATAACACTGTTAACTTTGAAAGGTTAAAGACATTATGTGTCTTCCACACTATGAGTATAATTGTTAATTACTTTTCCGTTTCAATTTAACGTATACACCTTTAAAACAAAGAATGTTAAATTGTGGACTTGGTCCCTATGCATCATTCATCATATTTAAAACTCATCTATCATCTCGCTTATTTTTTTTCATTCATTTTTTATTGTCAAAGTATAAGAAAAACTAATTTGTTAAAGTGTAAAAAAAGTTACTTGTATTTAAAAATAACAACTGTTTGAAACAAACACTACATCTCAAAATAGACAACTCATCAAAATAACAATTGTTAGAAAGCAACATTACATCCCAAAAAAACATTCTTTTGGTTCTGAAAATTACACCACAATTTTCCTATGAGACCCCAGTTTGAAGCCCGTAGGCTTCCCACATTTAAGTCGCCTAACCCGAAGTTGTTAATAACCTTATCCCATCTAACCCAAGCTTGTTTTCTATGGGACTCACTTCCCCCACCTCAGAAAAAATATCTCCGAATATTCTCAAGAATATGAATGACCTGGGTTGGGGCACGAAGCAATGAGAAGTAATATAGAGTTAGACTGTTGGGTACAGATTTGACCAATGCTAGTATGCTACCAAAAGAAATTGACCGAGCTTTCCAATAATCAGTAATTAATTTATTTAATGAAGACTTACTAAAATAAAACTAATAAAATTTTAATTAATATTACATTTAAATAAAATTAGATTAATTCAAAATATAAATACATATTTCATTGGACAAAAAACGGCAAATCTTCAAAAATGTTGCATCATTGGAGATGTTTTTATATGAGACTATTGAAAGAAAATTCATAATTGACTTAAAATGTTAGGGTGTGTTTGGTACATAGACTGAGTGGGACAAGAAGAGACAAAAAAAAAATAGTCCCATGTTTGTTATGCAATGGGACAAAAATCACATTGACAACATGGGACAAAAATCAGATTTCATGGTATGGAACTTAAGTTTTTTCGTTCCAACAAAATAGGTGGAACAACATGAGACAAAAATCAGATTTCATGGGACAAAACTTAAGTTTTTTAGTTCCACCAAAATAGGTGAAACAACATCGGACTAAATGTAAAATTACAATATTACCTTTTTTCAAACATATGATTCTTAAACCTAAACTAAACGTGGGACCAGTGGCAGATCCAGGATTTTTACCTAGTGGGGGCACCTTCGAGGTATATTAAAGGCCCACAAAGTCGAACAATGGATTTTTAAAGTTTTTTGTTTGATTTCGAAGAGTTTTTAAGTATTTTGTCGATTTTGAGGGACTTTTTCGAGGTTTTTTAGTCAATTTCAAGAGGTTTTTTTGTTTTTTTTTTGTTGATTTCCATGTAATTTTTTTGGTTCATGGGGACACGACAAAAAATTATTGAGGGGCAAATGCTAGAAAGTAAAGATACAATTATTTTTAACCTATAAAAATGAAAAAAACACTTTTTTTAATGGGGGCCCTTCCCCCACCCTTTACCTTATACATCCGCCACTGTGCGAGACAAATAGCTAGTCTTGTCCCGTCCCGTTCCGTCCGGTCTACATACCAAACCCTAAACCATTAAAAACATAGTTATTTTGATTTTCAAAATTGACATGCATTGATTAAATATTTTAGGGGATTCTGAAATTAAATAAAACATTTCATATTTTATGTCATTTTATATTATAGCATTGTCCAATATGACATTTCACTTTCAATCATAACAAAAAAAGGAAAAAGTTATGTCACAATAATTATAAGAGTAAATTACACCAGGGTCCCGGTTTACTCAGAATCTGGATATGATCCCTATTTTGAAATAATTACATCAGGAATCCTTGTGGTTTGCATTTCGTTTCACCTTGAGTCCCTGGGAACTAGGGGTGTAAACGAGTCGAGTAGTAGGTTAATCGAGTCGAGCCCAAAAAATTAATCCTGGGCTCGAGCTCGACTCGAGCTCGATTAACTTTTCAATGTAGGGCTCGAGCTCGAGCTCGAAGCTCGTTTATGGGTTCGAACTTGCGATCGTTTAACTCGTTTATCGGCTTGAGCTCGATAATTTATATATTTTTATTTTATGCTTAATAAATATATGAGCATGTTTGGATCGAAAAAGATTATGCTCGAATAGCTCGGCTCGGCTCGGCTCGGCTCGTAAAGTTGAATCGAGTTTTCAAACGAGCCGAGTCGAACATTGGTGTTATAAAGCTCGGCTCGATAAGTTAAACGAGTTCTATTTTGTGTTCGAGATTGACTCGAGCTCGAGAATAATTAAGCTCGAGCTCGAGTTAAACGAGCTCGAGCTCGAGTACGAGTAGCTCGTTAAAAGCTCGACTCACTTACACTCCTATTGGGGACCTAGAGTGCAACAAAATGCAGGACCTATAATGCAATTTTCAACAAATCATAGGGACCCATAGTGCAACAAAATTCAAACAACAGGATCCAGAGTGAAACGAAATGCAAACCACAAAAATTTCTGGTGTAATTACTTTAAAATAGGGACCATATCCAGATTTTAAGTAAACCACATGGACCTACGGTGTAATTTACTCTAATTATAATTTCCAAATTCCAAAAGAACCAAAATTTGGAAAGACGATCCACTATAATTCTTTCCGTAATGGTTTTTCTATAAAGAGTAAATTATAGTTTTTGTCCTTAATGTTTTTTCGTTCTCCTAGAACCAAAACGAAAACCGACAGAGAAGAAGCATAGGGACCAAATAATGTAATTTACTTTAAAATAGGTTTAACGATGTGTTCTCTAATCTGGAGAGAAAAGAAAAGAAAAGAAATGGATGGAAAAGAAAGGAAGAGAAAAGAAAGGGAAGGAAAATAATTTTTTCATTTGTGTTCTCGAGATGGAAGGAAAGGAAAGAAAAGAAAATAGTTTTTCATATTCTTGAACATGAGAGAAAGGAAAGAAAAGATGTCAATTTTACAAATATACTCTTACAAAAATATATTCTTTATAATGAAAGATTGGGTAGTTTTGTAATTTTAATAATTTCAGTAATTTTTTTAAATTATTTTAATTTCTTTCCCTCCCTTTCCTCCCACATTTAGGAGGAAAGGTTTGGAAGGAAAGTTATCAATTCTTTCTTCCGTTTCCTTTCCTTTCTCTCCTAAAAAAAGTTTCGAGAACACGAGATTTTTTTACTTTCCTCCCCTTTCCCTCCCTTTCCTTTCCTTTCCTTCGTTAAATGAGTTTCGAGAACACAGCGTAAAGCTTCATCTTCGTCCAAGTCTGCTTGAAAGAAACAAAAATGGCTGCAGCCTCTTCTTCTTCAGCTTCATCATCCAAAATAAGTTTAAAGCTTCTCGTCGACAAGAAAGCCCAAAAAGTTCTATTTGCCGAAGCCAACAAAGAATTTGTGGATTTTCTCTTCTACATCCTTTCTCTACCTGTTGGTACCGTAATCAACCTTCTGTCAAAGAATTCAATGGTGGGTTCACTGGGAAGCCTCTACGACGGCATTAAAAACTTAAGCGATACTTATATGCAGCCAAATTCAAGCAAAGACTCTGTTTTGAACCCCAAGATTGCCAACTATGGGGCTCAGGTCCCACTATTGCTATCTAATGATCATGATGCTCCCATGGCTAAGAAGTTTTACGGTTGTAGTAATGGTTTTTGTCATTCATATGTAGCTGATGATCCTACTGCTCTTTGTCCATCGTGCAACAACCGAATGACCTCTGAGATGTCTTATGTGGCTGGTGCAGTTAAGGCGGCAGAGGGTGGTGGTTTTGTGAAGGGGGTGGTAACATATATGGTTATGGATGATTTGGAGGTGAAGCCTATGTCCACCATATCTAGCATCACCATGCTCAACAAGGTCAATGTGAAGGAAATTGGTGATCTTGAGGAAAAAGTGGTTTCTTTGGGTATGAAAGAGGTATGTATATATGCTTTCTTTTACTGCATTTCTTTACTCATAAATGCACCCTGGAGTGGATTCATCCACTATTAAAACAACTACTTAAATTGTTTATTTATTGATGTTTGATGTTTGTAGGGTTTGATGTTGGTAAAGGCATCATTTGAGTGCAAGAATGTGCTTACCACTGTGTTTCTGACTTGATGGTGTTCAGCTGTCTGAATGAAGAAGATGGTGTAAGTTATAATGGATTTTTGTTTGTCACAAATGTCAGTATGTTGGGGATTTAAACCAATGGAAGTGTTTTGGTTTTTGCTTCTTTGATAATATTGTTCTTAATCCAAGGTTATCTAAGCTACTATGTGTTGGTGATTTTAGTATTATCAAGCATTTTGGTGGAATTATAACTACCATTTGATCTTATCCATTAATAGTTATAACTGTTAAATGCCAATAACCGTCCATCTTTTATTTAAACATGTAAAACGAGAATCTGGGTATATATCTCGAAATTCACGGCCTTCGGATTAGAGAGAGAAAAAAAAAACTCAAGAATTATTGTATTCGGAAAGTGTTCCAATACATGATTCTTGAGATTATCTCGTCTTTAATCATCTCCTTTACAAAGTCCCTTAATCATCTTCTTTACAAAATACCTAACAACTATTTGAGTGGACGAGTTTTGGCCATTATTATTTACACTGGCGGATCCAGGATTTCTGCCCCCACTAGATTAAAGGTCCGCAAAGTCGACCGTTGTGTTTTCAGCCTAATTCTAATTCTACCTTTTCAAGGGTCTTTTAAAGTTTTTTTTTTGTTGATTTCAATGACTTTTTCGGGGGTTTTTTGGTTGATTTTCAGGTACTTTTTTATGGTGGGGGCACGGGTAAGAAATTACTGGGGACTTAGGCTATGTTTGGCAAAAATAAGCTAAGCTAGTTTATAAGCTAGCTTATAGCTTATAAGCTAGCTTTTCAAAACGCTACTTTGAGTAGCGTTTCAATAAGCTAGCTTATGATCATCCAAACATGTACACTAGCTTATAAGCTAGCTTATTTTTGCCAAACATAGCCTTAGAGTAGAAAGTTAAAAAAAAATGTTTTTGAACTAAGAAAATGAGAAGAATAAAAATTTGGTGAGGACCCATCCCCCACCATTAAACCTATGGATCCGCCCCTGATTATTTACCAATTGCTTTTGAGATAACCTTGCAAGTAGATTTGTGTCAAAAATACATCTGTTAGGAAATTTGAAACTAAATTGAAAGAAAATTTCATACTCGTTCAATTATATTTATTTACAACTTCAAAATTGATGTGAATTGATTAGAATTTCAAGGAAATTTGGAACTAAATTGAAACATTTCAAGTCGATGTATGGCTTTTCAATTAAAATGCTACATTTGAGTGTCAATAGTCAAACAAGGAGTTTTATGTTACAGTCATTCCAAAGGATATATAAGAAATTCTGACCCATCATAACTTTGGACAGCAAACGGTTGCCTTTCATATCATATTCCTAACGCAAACTAATCAAATTCCCAACTCATCAAATCATCCAACTTTATAAACAAACATCCATTCTTAAGTCAAGAAACAAAAATGGCACCCTCTTCTAAGACTAAGTCCAAATGAAAATCTCACTCCAAAGGAACAAAGGCTCCATCTAGAGTAAGTTTAATGCTTCTAGTGCACAAGAAAGACCAGAAAGTCCTATTTGCCAAAGCCAACAAAGAATTTGTTGATTTCCTCTTCCATGTTCTTTCTCTCCCTGTTGGCACCGTCATCAAGCTTCTCAACAAGAATTCAATGGTGGGTTCACTCGGAAACGTCTACGACAGCATCGAAAACTTAAGTGATACTTATATACAGCCAAATCAAAGTAAAGAGTCTATTTTGAACTCCAAGATTGCAAACTATGGCGTTCATGTCCCATTAATATCGCAACGTGATGATGGTTCCATGGCTAGGAAGTTTCAGAAGTGTCATTATTATTCATATGTATCTGATGATCCTGAATCTACTTGTCCTGAGTGCAATGATTTCATGGACGCCGAGTTGTCATATGTGGCTGGTGTTGATGCAACTAAGTTGACGGCTGAGGGTGGTGGTTTTGTGAAAGGGGTGGTGACATACATGGTTATGGATGATTTGGTGGTTATGCCCATGTCAACTATATCTAGTATCACTATGTTGAATAAGTTCAAAGTGAAAGAAGTCAGTGGTCTTGAGGAGAAAGTGGTTTCTTTGGAAATGAAAGAGGTATATATAATATATACCAGCGACGGATACATGAATTTTCATTTTTTAGTTAATTTTTAAATAGAAAATTATGTATACCATCGCTAAAGAAAAGAGTCAAGTCAAGTCATTTTTTAGTTAATTTTGTCAAAGAAAAGAGTCAAGTCCCTCCTTTCGATCAGAAATGTAGGGTTGTTTTAGCTGCAATAGGTGTTAGCAATGATTTCGGTCTTCTCTATTGAGCGTCGTCTTTTAGCCGCCAAAACTGCACCATCACCGACTTGTACTTTAGGGCTTAAGCCTCATTGAAATCCAATAGGTTTAGGTGTGGATCCGATCCAATCATTCAATGGACGCCGGATTTTGTCTTCCAGTCCAATCCAATAAACATTGGATACCTGATCCAGTTAAATCCAATGGATGGTTGGATCGGATCGGTTCCATCCATACAATTATTTATACATTTTTTTTAATTTATTATAAAAAAACACTACATGTAAATATCAACTTAAAACAATATCGTAAGATGGTAATAATTATATATAGATATTAATTTGACGGTAGTTGGATGATAAATAGATGACCATTGGATCGGATTGATTCGATCTTATTGGACTCTAAAGTGCAATCCAAGAAGTGAATGATCCAAATTAGATGTTGAAATGTTGATCTGATACTATCCAATTACAATTAGATATTCGATCATGGTCATCAATAGTAATTTGATCAGTCGATTGAAATTAGATTGGTTGACTTTCTACACATTGGATCAATTGGTTTAAATTGGATCGAATTGGATCAGTTGGTTTAAATTGGATCGAATGACTTTTTTCACATCTAATTATACCCATGTTAGATTCAAATATCCATCAATCTGAAATGTTAGGTGTTAGTTATTGATTTAAAAAGTTTCAAGAAAGTTGGATACAAGAAATATTACTTGTGCCTAAATGAAACCAATCCACATTGTCAAACTTGTTTTCAATACTAATCAAAGTCAACAACAAAAACTCACAATCAAATTTTGGAACTCATTTTGTAAAATCCAATCTAACAGAAAAGGTCTGAAAAAGGAGAGTATAATTAAAATACTATGTTACAACCAAACAGAAAAATGTCTCATGAAGCCTTTAAGAGCAAATTAAAAAAAAAATCAATCTCACTCATCCAAATACAAAAAATATTATTATCTTGATTGCATATTAAGATGCAAACTTAGATCCTTATTATTGGAAACAAATATTAATCAATGTTCCAATACTTGCATCATTACCACAACATGATGAAATCACCCATAATAGACCCTCTCAACTGCAAGACAGAAAAAGCATGTGAACAAATTATTAGAAATGCCAAAAAGTACTCGTGCTCTAACTATTGCAATCAAAAAACCTATAAAACAAATGCAATCAACATAAATAATAAGCTATTGCAAGAAACATATGTTACGGACTAACTTCATGACAACAATCTATGATACACAAATATACCAAATGGGTCGATGGTCTAGGAGCAGATCCCGACCTCATTAGAAGCCAGATGTTCAATTCTCAACAAAGGTGAAGAGGGAGTGTGAGTTTTGCCATATATGAATATTATATACTTCAAAAAGAACTAAAAAAAAAGAACTCTGTTTTCCCAACTAAAGTTGATTCCTTGGTTAATGCATATTGAATGCAAATTTCAAGAACATTTATGCAAATATTCCTGCAATTATACAAATGCATAAGCTAAAAAGTGGAAGGAACAACAAGAAGAGAAGAAGGCTAGGCATTGATAGTTACAATGAAAACAGCAAAACGAACCAAAAACAATAGCATTTGATTATTGTATTTTTTTTTGTTTCAATAAGAGGTTTGAAATTAGATGCATCATTTAATGGCCAACACTTTATATACCGCACTTGGAAGGGATATAACCCAATAAACAAAGCAAAACCAGACCAACCCTTAAGAACTTACAGATTATTTGGAACAAAACAAAGTTCCTCTAATAGTTGAGAAGCAGAATATGTAATGAAATTAGTACTAAGGGGGAACTAATACAGTACCAAAGAAAATATAAGCTTCACTTGTTTCTTTGTTTCCCACTTTTGTGCTTTAATACACCTCCTCTAGCCAATCTCCACCTTTTGATACACCTAAAGAAGAAAAACTCTTTAAAAAAAGCCTTCCAGCAGCAAATTCAAAGAAAACTAAATGTTTATCCAGCAAATTCATATTGTTTATCGTTCTGAAGTATCAGTTTTGGGAGCAAATGTTTATTTTCCCAACTGATTACTGATCCATAAATCAAATGTTTATCCTGCAGCAAATGAAGCTCCTTGACTTGGGAACCTAGATTGGAAAAAAGACCTGTTATACCAAAGTAGACTCGGAAAGAAACCTGTTGACCGGTACCAACAACCAACGATTTAATTTATCTATGTTATGATCCACCAACTTGATGAAGTGAGAAAGAAATAAATAACAATCTTAAATAAAGTAGCATGTTGAACTTCACTATTGTTACATGATGTTTCTTGTCATCTAGCTATGTGAGTGAATTTAACCTACAAGCAGTATATATATACCTCCAAACCTCCACCTAGTATGCACACCATTGGCCTCTATAACAAAGAAGAATCAATTGCTTTAATAATAATGACGATTGATAAACCTATATATAGAGGAAGTCTACAACAAAAATGATTTGTTTTATGAAATCAATTGCTTTACAAAACTCTCTGGCGACATGCCATCTTAAATTGTACCAACACTAATAAGTAAATACTTGGAAAAAAAAACTATTAGCTACATCAATTAATGCTCCAAAATAAGTAAAAAAAAAGCTTTTAGAAGGTATCATCAACATGTTCTGCTCATCACATGGGTTAGAAAAAAGAATAGACCATAAAACCCAGAACTCCAATTAAAAGGGAAAATGCTAAAAAACAATATGTTTCAAGAACATTGAAATGTTTCAAATTAAATCACCTGGATACGCCTTCTTGTAATTAGTCCTTTCAGCCTCATCATACTTGGTGACTGGTAGAAAAGCTTTGCATAGGTAGATATAGAATGTTAGAAGTTGCATTCTTTATAAATGGAATGTTAGAAGTAGATATAGAATTTAGAAGCTGCAAACATTATAAATGAAATGTTAAAAGTAGATATGGAATAGTTGTGTGTGCATGTTAACTCTTACAACTTATCATATCACATCTCAATTTCCATCTCAAAAGGCATTTCTACAATTTTATGAATATACAATCACATCTCAATTTCCATGTTAACTCTTACAACTTATCTGAAGTCCAATATTAGTTCTTGATTGTAGTTTTACATTCTGCAGTTAGTGAACTAAGTTATTGTTTACCAAAAACAATGGATTATTCTCCAAACCCAAAAACATATTATGTGCCAAATCGATTTTCAAAAACGGAGTAAAAAATCCATAGAAAATCGATTTTCAAACCCAAAGAAAACTTGAAACCCAAAGAAAAGAAAATTCGATTTTGAAACCCAAAAACAGAAATCGATTTTGAAACCCTGAAGAGACAATATGTGTTGTAAGTGAAATGCATTAAAAGTGTTGTACATAATGCTTTAAATGGTTGTAAAGTTGAAAATTAATTAATGTGTTCTAAATGGTGGTACGTAATGCTTAAAAGGTTATATTTAAGAAAAACAACCCAAATACTATATAAAATAGTATAGATATTGTTAAATGAACGTTGGTCCATTTATTTAGGGTTTTCCTGTTTTCATTATTCTTGAAAGGAAGCAGAAATCTTGATGTTAATATTCACCCCTATGCGAGACTATTGAAAGAAAATTCGTACTTGACTTTAAATGTTAAATAATATTTATCTTGATTTTCAAAACTGACATGCATTGGTTAAATATTTTAAGAGATTCTGCAATTAACTAAAACATTTCATATTTTTTGTTATTTTATGGCATTGTACAATATGACCTTTCACTTTCAATAATAAAAAGAAAAGTTATGTCACAATAATTATAATTTACAAATGACCCAAAATTTGGAAAGACGATGGACTATAATTCTTTTCGTAATGGTTTTTCTGTAAGGACTAAATTATAGTATTTGTCCTTAATGTTTTTTTCGTTCTCCTAGAAGGCTAGAACCAAGACGAAAACCGAGAAACAAGAATTAAGCATAGGGACCAAGAATGTAATTTACTCTATGATAGCATTATTATAAATATGGAATATGTAAATTGTAATTTATGATAATATCATAAATATAGAAGATGTATATTGTAATTATATTCTCCTAGAATAGATGATTATGGTTTCCTAGATTAGCAATAGATCTCTTGTATAAGTTGTTTGTACCTTTCTCATACTCTAAAACACATCTTCGTCCAAGTAGTCTGCTTGAAAGAAACAAAAATGGATTTAGCCTCTTATTCAGCTTCATCATCCATAGTAAGTTTAAAGCTTCTGGTCAACAAGAAAGCCCAAAAAGTTCTCTTTGCCGAAGCCAACAAAGAATTTGTGGATTTTCTCTTCAACATTCTTTCTTTACCTGTTGGTACTGTAATCAACCTTTTGACAGAGCATCCGATGGTGGGTTCACTAGGAAGCCTCTACGACAGCATTGAAAACTTAAGCGATGCTTACATGCAGTCAAAGTCAAGCAAAGACTCTATGATTGTACTGCTATTTGTCCTCAGTGCAAGGGTCGTATGAGCTACATATTGTCCTATGTGACTGGTGATGGTGCAGCAAAGTTGGCGGGAGAGGGCGGTGGTTTTGTGAAGGGGGTGGTAACGTACATGGTTATGGATGATTTGGAGGTGAAGCCCATGTCCACCATATCTAGCATCACCATGTTCAACATGTTCAATGTGAAGAAAATTGGTGATCTTGAGGAAAAAGTGGTTTCTTTGGGTATGAAAGAGGTATGTATATATGCTTTCTTTTACTGCATTTATTTACTCATAAATGCACCCTGGAGTGGATTCATAAAACAAATACTTAATTTGTTTATTTATTGATGTTTGATGTTTGTAGGGTTTGATGTTGCTAAAGGCATCATTTGAGTGCAAGAATGTGCTTACCACTGTGTTTCTGGCTTGATGGTGTTCTGCTGTCTGAATGAAGATGGTGTAAGTTATAATGGATTTTTGGTTAGGCACAAATATTGGGGGTTTAAACCTTTTGAAGTGTTTTGGTTTTTGCTTCTTTGATGAATATTGTTCTTGATCCAAGTTTATCTAAGTTACTATGTGTTTTGGTGATTTTAGTATTATCAAGCATTTTGGTGAAATTATGGTTTACTTGAAATCGATTAAGATGATGAGTCGAGTCAAGCATACATGAACTAGGTGCATAGTCCACACTTACAAATACAAATGTTTCCCCTAGCACCTTAGATCGACATAAAAGAGGGGTTCAAGGGGGGCCGTTCCCCCTTGCCGGGTCCTAGAAGCAGCTCCCCTCGCCTGGGTTCCAAGAGGCTGAGCCCTTTGGCAGATCTGTGTTCTAAAGACTTAGAAATTTTACGACGTGTTGAGACTTTGTATTTTCAGACTTAGAAAATCGGCTAAGTCCCGGCTCTGGCCTAGAGCTATTTCTGGTTGGTCTCCGGGCCGTCTGTTGTTGGTCTTCCGTTCTGGACTTGATTGTTTCAGATTTTAGATTTAATTATAACTACCATTTGACTTTATATATTAATAGCTATAACCGTTGAACGCAATAACTGTCCATCTTTCGTTTATACATGTAAAACTTTACATAGAATTTGGGTATATATCTCGAATTTCACGGCCCTTGAAATAGAGAGAAAAAAAACTCAAGAATTATTGTATTCGGAAAGTGTTCCAATACATGATTCTTGAGATTATCTAGTCTTTAATCATCTCCTATACAAAGTCCCTTAATCATCTTCTTTAAAAAATACCTAACGACTATTTGAGTGGATGGGTTTTGGCCATTATTATTTACCAATTGCTTTTGAGATAACCTTGCAAGTAGATTTGTGTTAAAAATACATCTGTTAGGAAATTTGGAACTAAATTGAAAGAAAATTTCATACTTGTTCAATCATATTTATTTACAACTTCAAAATTGATGTGAATTGATTAGAATTTCAAGGAAATTTGGAACTAAATTGAAACATTTCATGTCGATGTATGGCTTTTCAATTAAAATGCTACATTTGAGTGTCAAACAAGGAGTCATTCCAAAGGATATATAAGAAATTATGACCCATCATAACTTTGGACAACAAACGGTTGTTTTTTCATATTCCTAACGCAAACTAATCAAATTCCCAACTCATCAAATCATCCAACTCTATAAACAAACATCCATTCTTCAGTCAAGAAACAAAAATGGCACCCTCTTCTAAGACTAAGTCCAAACGAAAATCTCACTCCAAAGGAACAAAGGCTCCATCTAGAGTAAGTTTAAAGCTTCTAGTGCACAAGAAAGATCAGAAAGTTCTATTCGCAGAAGCCAACAAAGAATTTGTTGATTTCCTCTTCGACATTCTTTCTCTCCCTGTTGGTACCGTCATCAAGCTTCTCAACAAGAATTCAATGGTGGGTTCACTCGGAAACGTCTACGACAGCATCGAAAACTTAAGCGATACTTTTATACAGCCAAATCAAAGTAAAGAGTCTATTTTGAACTCCAAGATTGCAAACTATGGTGTTCATGTCCCATTAATATCGCTACCTGATGATGGTTCCATGGCTAGGAAGTTTTACAAGTGTCATTATCATTCATATGTATCTGATGATCCTGAATCTACTTGTCCTGAGTGCAATGATTTCATGGACGCCGAGTTGTCATATGTTATGTGGCTGGTGTTGATGCAACTAAGTTGACGGCGGAGGGTGGTGGTTTTGTGAAAGGGGTGGTGACATACATGGTTATGGATGATTTGGTGGTTAAGCCCATGTCAACTATATCTAGCATCACTATGTTGAACAAGTTCAAAGAGAAAGAAGTCAGTGGTCTTGAGGAGAAAGTGGTTTCTTTGGAAATGAAAGAGGTATATATAATATATACCAACGACGGATACGTGAATTTTCATTTTTTAGGTAATTTTTAAATAGAAAATTATGTATACCGTCGCTAATCCATCACTAATTAGCGAAAGCTGTTCCATCGCTAATTGGTGACGGATCATTTTCCGTCACTAATTAGCAAGGGAATATTCCGTCACTGATTTTTCGTCACTAATACCTCTTTTTCTAGTAGTGTATGCTTTGGTGTAGCCTACTATATTATTTACTCATAAATTCAACATGGATTCATCTAGCTAATACGTACACCGGTTAGTTCCTTACTCTCTTGTTTGATGTTTGTAGGGCCTGATGTTGCTGAAGGCCTCGTTACAGTGCAAGAATGTTCTTACCAGTGTGTTTCTGGGCTAATGGTGCTTTGCAGATTGAATAAAGATCATGAAACTTATGAATATCTCTTTTGGGTACAAAAATGACAGATTTAGACCTCTGGTGATTAATGTTTTGATTTTTTTTTGCTTATTTCTAGTTTACTTTTTATAATTCCAGTAGTCCATACAAATTCTTGTTCATAATTTGAGTGAATGACTTTTGGCTTTTTGCTAGCATATGATATTTACAAAAAATTACGTTATAGGAATTAGTAGTTTGGGCAAACTATACCATTTGTAAATTTTTAATTGGTACCAAAAAGATTTGGACATGACAGTAATATAATAGAAACTTTGAACGTTCAAGAATATCAAAAGCGTTTAAAATAAAATTTGTAAACATATACAACAAATTGGTGTGAATCCATTCTAAATTTGTGATACAAAACCAATATATATATTAAATCAAAATCCTAGATCAACACAAAAAATAAGAAATTTATGAAGACAAAACATCAAAACCCCTATAGGTTTTTATTGGAATCATGGATTCTTAATCGGACCCAAATAAGTCCGATGTTATTAAGAAGCATGATGCAAACAGGGGAGCCACTACGCTTTCTGGTACACCAGTTTGATCTTAAGTTTGTATCTGTTGAAGAAAAATAGTGTGCAAAATTTAACCGTTGTGTGGGATATTGGGTGTGCAATAATTGAAATGGCAACCACGCCTAACCCATGGTCGGAGATGGATGATCTGGTTTCTGCTTTATAACTTAAATCAGAACCCATATCATTATTGCTCAGATCTATGGGTGAAACTCTTGAGTTTTTGCAAGAACGATTATTGAATTGCACAGGTGGTTTTAGAGAGCGAGTTCCACAAAAGAATTTGAGAGTGAAAAAACAATGGTGGAGGGAGAAGGTCGTGTCGGGAGAAGCCGTGATGGTGGCAAAGTGTCAAAGTAGTGAGGAAGAAGAGGTGGTGAGGAAGAGACAATGATCGAGGGTATTTGAAAGGAAGATAGGTTTTTGTTTTCTTCCAAATATCTATATCTATACTCTATACTATATTATAAAGACGGAATAAAAAACTCTTAATTACTACTTATAAAACATAAGGTACTACCATTTTATGCAAACATTTCGAAAATCTCTTAATTCACAACTTAGTATGCATAAGGTACAACTCATTTGAAAAAAATTCAAACTTTACTTTTTCACTACTTTCCATATTCAAGTTTTTTCCCTTCCATTTAGGGTTTCTCTAAAAGAAGAAAAGTTATTTACTTGCTCAAATTAACATATTTCTTTAATTATGATAGTACATGTATTTTCTTTATGTATACAAGTTTTTAAAGCCTTATGAATTCTATAAAACTAACTAATAATGAACCTATATATACGTTTAGATACAAAATAATATTATCCAAAGTTTTTAAAGCCTTTTGAATTCTATAAAACTAACTAATAATGAACCTATATATACGTTTAGATACAAAATAATATTATCCAACATTATATTTGTTATTTTTACCTATTCTATATTTCAGTATTTTGAAAAAATATTATAATTCGTTAGATATCGCTGATTAATACATGTTTTTAAAAGTCAAATATACATTTAACGATTACTTTAATATAATTTTTTAATGTTTCATGATTGAAAAAACTCAAGCTATGCGTTTATCACTACTAATGCTACATAAATTATAAATATATGATTTACTTCATATATATTCGTATGTTATATAAAATGACCACAATATCGGTGAATGATTAATAGTGTTCTCAACAAGCAACAAGGCTTGGGCCTTTAGAATTTTCCTAGCTATTCTTTATGGCCCCTAGGATTAGTCAAATTGCTTGCAAATTGGTCCAGATAATCATCTTTAACAAAAAAAAAAAAACAAATGTTAAATCAAAGATTTTTGATAATAAATGAATTGTATGGTGGAAGATAAAACCATTAAAAAAAGTATAGACGAAATCCCAAATTTACGGGGTGATATTATTGAAAAATAACGGATGTGGTAGGCTTTTATAGTATTGGATCGGGGAACTGGGCCAAATTGGCAAAGGCCTCTTCTCTGCCTTCTTTGATCCCCTTTGCTTGCGCTGCATTTGAAAATAATTCTTGAATTCGAACTTTTCTTACAAACGCCATAGCACAGTTGTTGCTTCCATCTTTCCGGTGCAGTGTTCCTAGCAATATATATATATATATATATATATATATATATATATATATATATATATATATATATATATATATATAGAGAGAGAGAGAGAGAGAGGTTAGAATCGATGAATCACAATCTATTAGAGCATCTCCAACAGCATTGCTAAAATAGAAAATTTTGGTTTTTTATTTACTATTCCTCTCCAACAGCTTTGCTATATGGTTTGCTAAAATAGAGAAAGATCAAAAAATCTCTAAATATAGAAAATTCTCTATAATCTCCAAATTGGAGAAAGAAAATACGGAGTATTATTTTATTCAATTCAACCAATAAGATTCAATTTTTAACCATTTTATTTTAAGTTTTTTTTAAAAAGTGTATTGGGATGATAAATTATGGAATATTATAATAATATAAATAATGATTGATTCTCTAAAATAGAAAAGCTGTTGGAGTTAGAAGAAAATGTTTTTAGAGATTTTAACTTTCCATTCTCTATTTTAGAAAAAATTTAGCAATGCTTTTGGAGATGCTCTTATGTGTATCTTATTTGTCGGTATTAGCTAATCGAATCCTCGAAATATGGTTTAACGTGTGTTCAAGCAATTTAGTGTTAGAATTTCTTCAAGAATTCTTACTTTGATTGCTATCAGGTTTTTACTTTAATGCATACGAAGGACTGGAAAATTTTGGAATACAAAAAAAAAACTTAGGTGACGTTTGGTTAATATTTGTTGGATGAAATTGAATCTGTCAAAGGAATTTGATTTTGAATGAATTGGAATGGAATGTTGTCAAGCATTTTAATGGAATCTATTAAGGAATTGAAATATGTCTATTTAGTACTTTGGTTCACAGAATTGTAGTTTTGGAATTGGAATAAAATATTGGTAAATGACCAAAATGCCATTTTTTCAAAATTTTAATTTTCTTTAAAACTAAAAATACTTTAATAAAATAATCATCAATGTAAAACAATATAAAATACACAATCCAAATAAAATCATAAACCAAACGATGTTACTAAATCGGTATTAAAATTGTTTCAAGATAGCTAATTCATTATCATGTTAAAGAAATATATAATAGACATAATTCATCGTTTATTATATTAATTAAAAGAGAACTATTATACTGAATAAATATTAAGCCAAATTTCGTTAAAATATATTTCGAAAAAATAAAATAAAAAACCAAAGTGTTAAATTAAGTTAAATAAAATATGTTGTCAAACCGAACAAAAGTTTATTTATAAAAATATATAAATTAAATAATAAATAAAATAAAAAACAAAAAACAAAAATGTTAAATTAAATTAAATAAGAAGCAAAAGTATTAATTAAATTAAATTAATTAGGTTATATTTGGGATTATTAAAATATAACATTTCATTCCATTAAAATCTCAACTTATTGTGAAGGAACGATAAAATCCATTATTTATGAAATTCAATGAATTTTTTAAATTTTTTCTTTAAAGAAAATGAAGCAAACAAGAAAATAAAATTTGGTAAAGAAATAACATTTCAATTTCTACATGGAAATTACTTCAATATGGATGCATATAATTAATATTGTTCCTGAAGTCATGACACATGGCAATTTGCTGGCCATTAATTGGTTTCTATTTCCATAACTATGCTTTATGTAATGCAAATCAATATTGGGTTTACATGTTTTTGTGCTAGTCTTGATTACCAAAAGGACAAACATGATATATTGATATGTGCTATCCTTCAATTCAGAAACAACAATGGACAGTTAACCAATTTGACAAATATTTATTTAAATTGGCTAAAAAAATCATTTTGGTGTTAGATGCCAAACCTTTTGTTCTCATAGTTATATAGTCCTTGAAGTTTCACAGGATATTAAATGAAGTTGCAAATCATGAAGTTTGTGCCTTTTATTTGCTTCTTTTTAAAGATTTTGAGTCCGTTAAAAGATTGAACCTTGTGTCTCTCTCAATTCCGTAACTTTACTTCTTTGGTCTATGTCTCTCGGAGGCATTTATATGTAGATGAATTGGAGAATTTGCTTGATGATTTTATGCTCTCACTTAGGGGTCGTTTACCAACTCTTTCCGGGTAAGTGTTGTCCGGGTAAGAGTATTGTCCCGAGAAGTATTGTCCATGGTAAGTGTGTTTACCAAATGTTTTGTGGTAAACGCTTACCGACAACAAAATGACCATTTTAACCCTTTTTATAGGTATATGGTAAATAAAATGTAATTTACATAAGCCAAATTTGTTATATTCCGAGACTCGTGAGCAACACTGAAAGTGAAAACAGGATCTCAAGCATTGGAGTCTTCATCCACCTTTAAACAATCAGCCAACAAATAAAAAATATATATGTATATATATATATATATATAGTTCCATCATAAAAATTCATAAATCACCGATTGACAGAGGGTTATCAAATCCATTATGATCCTACAGTAATTATGTAGGAAACACAAAACATTTCAAGCATCAATAACATACCTGAAGAATGGATTGTATTTGAATGGTACACTCATCAATCACGTTTTATTAGAGAAATTTCAAGAATAAAAGATACACAGACATACTTAAATCGATACACAGTTCTGGAAAAAAAAAAGATGCAGGAAAGACATACAGAAATCGACCAACCAGATAACGATTTCTTCCAAAAAGAAGAAGAAGAAATCGATGGATGAATCATACCTGCAGAGGATGGTGTAGCGTCGTGAAGAGGGTCGAGAGTGACGAGGGAGATGTTAAGTTCTGAAGTAACAACACAGATAAGTATTGGAAGACTTCGATAATTTATTAAGCAAAAGAAAGGTTGTATAAATAGCCAGTACAGTAACATCAACAAACCCAAAAACTAGGAAATAAAATAGAAAACATAATAGACTAAGGGGTCGTTTACTAAACACTTATCCAGGTAATCGCTTATCGGTATTACTTACCTTACGGTTCTTAACTATTGAACATGAAAACTACCTAGAATCTTACCCGATAAGAGTCATAACAAGGAACTAGAGCTTTACCCAGTAAGTGAGAAAAATGACTCTTACCAAGTAAGCGCTTACCGGGTTTAAGACCCTTACCAACAATCAATTTTGATAATCTAGAATGTTATACGATAAGGTAAGTGAGAGTAATGTCCTTCTCGGTAAGCATTTTGGTAAACGGCCCCTAAATCAAACATATTGACTCCTAAACTTTAGGAACTTATTCAAACCATCTACTGACTCGGTCAGGCCCAACAATGTCTCCCCTAAATTGAAAGCTCTAGCACTCATTTCAACCTTCACACACACCCAATTTGTCGTGTAACCTGGTGCATGTAGCAAGCGGCAAAGGCTTCGTCATTATGTCAGTCACTTGGTCCTCTGTTCTACAGAAAACAAGATCAAAAATTCCTTCTTTCGTAAGATCTCTTAAGAAATGAAATCGGACGTCTATATGCTTGCTTCTGCCATGAAGCACCGGATTTTTTGACAACTTAATTGTCGAACTGTTATCACACATAATCGAGGTGCATTTTGATTGCTTTAGCCCAAACCGATCCAAGATCCTTCTCATCCAAATACATTGGCAAGCACACGAGGCAGCGGCAATAAACTCGGCTTCAGTTGTAGACAGGGTCACAACCGGTTGTTTCTTGGATGCCCATGCCACCGCACCTCCGTTCTGAAGAAATACATACCCACTCATACTTCTTCTGTCTTTTGCATCCCTAGCATAATAGCTATCTGTAAACGCATACAATCTTCCATCAGCCTCTTTCTGGTAGAATAATTCCAACTTCATAGTACCTTTCAAGTACCAGAGTACCCTTTTGGCCACCTGCATATGTTGCTCGGTAGAGGCAGCCATGAAATGACTCAGTAAACAAACTGAATACATCAGGTCCGGCCTTGTAGCTGTGATATACATAAGACAGCTAATCAACTGTTTGTACACCGTTTCATCCACTGCAGCTCCTTCTCCTTTCTTCGTAATAGTTCCTTGCACAATTGGGTTCTTAACTGGATTGCCATTATGCAAATTGAACCTCTTCAAAAGTTCCTCAGCATACCTCCTTTGACTAAGAAAAATCTCTTCTTCAATTTGCGTTATTTCAACACCAAGAAAATACTTCATCATGCCCAAATTAGCCATGTCGAACTCCTCAGTCATAGATGACTTAAACTCCGCGATCATAGTTGCATCATTACCAGTAAAAATCAAATCATCAACGTAAAAACTAACAATGATAATTTTGTTACCTTCTTCCGTTTTGACAAAGAGTGTATGTTCAGACTCACATCTCTGAAATCCTTCTCTCGTGAAGTAACCTTCAATCTTGCTGTACCAGGCACGTGGTGCCTGTTTTAGGTCGTAAAGTGCCTTGCTGAGTTTGTACACCTTGTGCTCTTCTCCCGCTCGTACAAACCCTTGAGGCTGCTCAACATACACGTCCTCTTGGAGATCTCCATGCAAAAACGCACTTTTCACGTCTAATTAATGAACATTCCACCTATTTTGTGCTGCTAATGATAAGAGCATACGGATTGTATCCCATCGTGCCACCGGTGCAAAAACCTCGTTGTAATGATTCCACCCTTGATGACTTGGAGAATTTGCTTGATGATTTTATGCTCTCACTTAGGGGCCGTTTACCAACTCTTTCCGGGTAAGTGTTGTCCAGGTAAGTGTGTTTACCAAATGTTTTGTGGTAAGCACTTGCCGACAACAAAATGACCATTTTAACCCTTTTTATAGGTATATGGTAAATAAAATGTAATTTACAGAAGCCAAATTTGTTATATTCCGAGACTCATGAGCAACACTGAAAGTGAAAACAAGATCTCAAGCATTGGAGTCTTCATCCACCTTTAAACAATCAGCCAACAAATAAACAATATATATATAGTTCTGTAACGCCCCCGATTTCGAAAGGTGTCGTTTCAAGTTAATACATAAATCGGTAATTCTAAAGGAAAAATGAGATATAATATTTTGGACTTGGATCCTAGATTTTTAGTCTTGATGGATGAAGGATCCAATTACGAATCCAACGGTTCTTACCGGAGCAGAATCAGAGCTATAACGAAGAAGTTATGGCCAAAACAAAGAATGAGAAGAAAACCGGACGAACAGTGCACTACGCGACTTCTGCCGCGACTTAGAGCCAACCTCGCGACTTGAGAGGAAGCGGGAGACTTATGTCACGACTTAAGGTCGTGGCATAACCTGCGAAATTCACTGTCAGGTCAAAACTCGATTTTTCAGCCATCAAACCTCATTTCCTCTAAACCAAACCCTAAATCTCTTCCCCTTTTCTCTCCCAAACCAACCCCCAACCTCTTAAATGAACCCTAACCCATTTTGAGGGTTTTTGTAACACCCCGAATTCTGAGAGCCTGTGTATTATCGTTCTCATTTTGGAAACCCCTTAACAATAAGGATTTATCAGTTTTATAGTTAATCTTTTGGAGTTAAGCATCGTGGGCTAAAAAGTGTCAAAATTGTGAAGAGGGGGTTGGCTCGCGACAGTGCCCGCGATAGTGACAGGATGTCACAATCGCGGAGGCACAATCGTCGGGGGTCAAGGACTCTCGGTACGTCTCTCGCGATAGTGCCATGCGAGAGTGACAGGGTCACAATCGCCGGGCACTATCGCCCGGATTGTACCGCGGGTGGGGGTGTTGGCGCGATTATGCCCGCGAGAGTGACAAGTGTCACTCTCGCCATGTCACTATCGCCGACAAGCGTTTCGGGTATAAAAAGGCAAGTCGCGATTTTCAGTCATTTTTATTCGGGTTCTAGGGTTTGGGAGCGATTTTGGCAGCTGACTTCGGTAAGCATTTTCCCTCTAGACTTCTCCCTTCATTTATGATGATTCTAGGTCATTAATGGTGGTCCTTAATGCATTTAGGGAGTGGTGATTGGTGAGTTCTCAAGTGATTTCATCTCCTCTATTCCTAGGATTTGGTTTCCTTCTTAAGGAAACTACCAAGGTGAGTTCTTACACATTTTATCAAACCTTATACATGTCAAAAAGGTGGATTTTGGAATACCTAATATCTCTTCTTTCATATACTTGGTTTTGTAGAACATTGTGTTAAACCTAACCTTTTGAGATATTAGTGTGTTGTATGATTTTTGGGGAAATGATGATTTATGAACTTTATTAATGTTCTTTAACTAGTTTCTACTTGGGTTGCACTTTTAAGTGAATGGCCTTACTATGCAAATTTATGATCTTGGAAATATTGGTATTTTGGCTAACTGCTGATAAGTTTGCATATCAGCTCATTTCATATTTTGGGGATTTGAAAATAAGGATGAATCGTCTACACTTTCACTAACGGGCTTTTGCTAAACAATGGGAGCGGTTTTGGTGGAAAACACCCTCCATATCAATTATTGCATACTATTCACATTTGAGATTAATTGTTGGGCCTTATACGCACTATTTGGTTTAAGTGATGCATTTGGGAGTCATGACCCCGTATTTGATTATTATTGTTCCGGTGTTGGGACGACTAGTTTTCCACGTCGAGGCACGTTAGGTACCGGGTGCGGTATAAGTCCTTCGTGCTGCACGTTAGGTACCGGGTGCGGTATAAGTCCTTCGTGCTTAAGTATTACGATATTGGATGAGGAGCTAGACATAGGGACCCGACGAGGTTGAACTCGAGTTTCCGTGGGTGTATGTTTAAAGCTACTGAGCCTGACATCCCTTGCGTGTACTTTATGTGTTTGTTGGCTTTACTGACCCATCGAATGGCTTACTTTTGTGTTCCGTCATTCGGGTTAGTAGGCGGGTCTCCCCCGTTAACCCAAGAGGTATTGGTTTATTTCAAAGAGCATTCTCATTTCTATTTCATTATTGATGTTGTACAAACGGAAATCTTTTACTTATTTTATATTAAATCTCTTTAATTGCAAATGTCTGATCTCACTAGGCTTTAGCCTAACACTTTTTCTTAAAATGACATGTATGACAGGTCAGGTCTCCGGTGGGGTTCGTCGGGACTGAGCGGATAGCTTTGGATTAAGTGCGGTCTTTTTGGGAGATATATAGACCGACATTTTGAATTAGCGATCATACCTTTTGGGAGAATAGCAACACCCGATGTTAATCTTTCTTACTTAAGTTAGATTATTAGGTTGTTAGTTATCCTTCATTTGATTTGTTGTAATGATCATAGTACTGTTTCCCGTCCTTTTGGGATGATACTTTGGGATTGATTTTAATAGGTTTTATATTCAGGTTTTACCTGTTTATAGTAGTCGTATTGCAGAAATTTCGAATTTTATTCCGCTAAATTTTAGGTGTTACAAGTTGGTATCAGAGCCACTCCTGTGCCGTTCGGGATATGGGGCAAACCTCATCGAGGACGATGAGTCCCAAGGGGGGGTGTTTGTAACACCTTAGGCATATCCCATATCGGCCGTGGACAGGAGTGATGTTGGGTGTTATAAGTAATATTTTGGCCTTCCTAACAACAACGCGTTTTGGGGCCACAAGCACGTCAGGTTCTGGGAACTCTGAGGTTAAGCGTGCTTGGGTGGGAGTAGTCCCAGGATGGGTGACCCCCTGGGAAGTTTCTCACCAGGTCGCCAGAAACAAATCCGTGCGCTACACGTTGGTTAAATCCAGGGGCAAAGCGGACAATATTGTTGTCGAGGTAGGCGGGATGTTACAGTTTTTCTCCCTTGAACCACATTATTCTTCATCATCTAGCTAGTGGGATCTTAAACCACAAAACCTCCATCTTCATCTTCCTCATCAAGTCAACGTGTGGGAGCTCGGGTTGAAGAGTTGGAATGGGTGTCCTTGGAAAGTCTCATCATCTAAAATGGTAAATTTTCTTGAAATAATGTTATAAATGCTCCATTGATGTTCCCCTATTGTTTGGTTTATCAAATCTCGGATTTGATAGTTTTGGAGAAACTAGGGTTTTGATCTCGTTGGGGATTTTAGTAAATAAGGTTTGGGGAATGTTTCTGAATGGTTAAATATGGGTATTTATGGTTTGGAATGTATGGATCTAGGTTTTGGAAGTTCTCGGCTTGAGGATTCAAGTGCCCTTCAAAGGAGCTCAAGATGGGGTAAAATCTACATTTAGTCTAAATCTGGCAATGTGAGTTCAAGTTGATTTGTGAAAACGTTGTACATGCCAAAAATGCATATTCTAAAGTGTTTATGTGTTTTACATGAAATTATCAAATGTTGGGTTATTTGCTAATCTTTGATTATTTGAAGTATTTAACCTTATAAACTTTGTATAACACCCACATTTGGGGTTTTTGGGCATTTTGATAAATGTGTCACAAATGATTGTGTTTTAATGTTTTATTTCACAAATAGATCTTTGGTCAAAGAAATACACTTTTAAATGTTTGTCGGGTTTTATGCATCATTCATGAAATGGAATGTTTTATAAAGTATTACTTGCACATTTATGTGAGGTACTTGAAAGGATATTTATAGTCTCATTTTATGGTTTTCATTCTTATCAGCAGTTAAATTTGGAAAATGCACATTTTTGTGTTATGAGGCATTTGGAAAATATAAGGGTAGAAGTTCATTTGGAAAATGGGTTGCCTCAACTAATGTTGAGTTTTGAACTAATCTTACTTTTAGTCGTTGTATTTGCATATCCGTGGGTCGAGTGCGTTTTATCGTATTTTTATTTCATTTATCAATGAGTCAATGGATTGCTAAGCCTGCGACTTGGTATTTTTATTTTGATGGGGTTTTAGGACAATTGTCCTATTTTGGTAGCTCGACTTCGAGCCTTGGTTGCGATATTGGATGAGGGACTCGACGTAAGGACCATTCGCGGTTGAACTTGAGTTTCTGTGGGTGTACGTTTAAAGCCACTGAGCTTGACATCCCTTGTGCTTTGAATTATTATGTCCGATGATGGAACGATAGTTTTCCACATTGAGGCACGTTTAGGCATCGGATTGGGTTATAAGTCCTACGTGCTCAAGTATTACGATATTGGATGAGGAGTTCGACGTAAGGGCCCTTCGGGGTTGAACTTGAGTTACCGTGGGTATACGTTTAAAGCCACTGAGCCTGACATCCCTTGCGTGTACTTTTGTTTATATGACTAGTCTTAACAACATAAAATGGGCTTACTTTGTGGACCGTCACATTTTATGGAATCGGGTCTCCCCCGTCACCAAAATGTGTTGTTTTTGGGTATTGAGTTTTATTATCCAAGTTTTCGGTGGCGTTTTGGTATAACTGGGTTTTACCCTTGACTTGTGGGTTGAGTATTAGGCCCCACCCATGTTTTGGGTGTTTCGGGATATAAGGTTTAACCGTATCTTCATAAATGGAGAGTTCAATTTATATTTACGCTTTGAGTGAGTTTTGGGTTAAAGCTAATTTATGAATGGGCGGCTTATATTGGTACCATCATCTTTAAAGTAGTTTGGATTGGAAAACGTCTAAATTGGAGTTCTTTGCCTAAAATGGATATTATTGGAAAATGAGTCGTTTTCACATGTAAGACATATCATATTGAAAGACTATAACTTTAACCGCATTCTTTCTTTTTAAACGATTAATTTATATATGTTGAAAACTCTTGAGCTCACTAGGCGTTAAGCCTAACCTTTTTATTTGTCGGCATGTGCATCAGGTTCCAATTAGGGTTTGGTTCTATCAGCTATGAAAAGTTGAGCTTTAGCGTTGTGCAAATGTAAGTAGTTGGTGAAGTCTTCCGCAATTTGGAGATAGTGACTATTATGGGGTTTTAGTAGCACTCGTTCTTATCATAGACTTTTGTATGGAATGAATGTTTGTATTGAGGTTAAATCTTAATTTGTGGTTGTAGATGATTCCTTTATTGGTGTATTTAGAAAATTTTAAATTATTTGTTATTTTCGGATTTGAGGGTGTTACAAGTTCCATCATAAAAATTCATAAATCACCGATTGACAAAGGGTTATCAAATCCCTTATGATCCTACAGTAATTATGTAGGAAACACAAAACATTTCAAGCATCAATAACATACCTGAAAAATGGATTGTATTTGAATGGTACACTCATCAATCACGTTTTATTAGAGAAATTTCAAGAATAAAAGATACACAGACATACATAAATCAATACACAGTTTTGGAAAAAAAAAAAGATACAGGAAAGACATACAGAAATCGACCAACCAGATAACGATTTCTTCCAAAAAAAAGAGAAGAAATCGATGGATGAATCATGCCTGCAGAGGATGGTGTAGCGTCGTGAAGAGGGTTGAGAGTGACGAGGGAGATGTTAAGTTCTGAAGTAACAACACAGATAAATATTGGAAGACTTCATTAAGCAAAAGAAAGGTTGTATAAATAGCCAGTACAGTAACATCAACAAACCCAAAAACTAGGAAATAAAATAGGAAACATAATAGACTAAGGGGTCGTTTACTAAACACTTATCCGGGTAAGCGCTTATCGGTATTACTTACCATACGGTTCTTAACTATTGAACATGAAAACTACCTAGAATCTTACCCGATAAGAGTCATAACAAGGAACTAGAGTCTTACCCGGTAAGTGAGAAAAATGACTCTTACCCAGTAAGTGCTTATCGGGTTTAATACCCTTACCAACAATCAATTTTGATGGTCTAGATTGTTATACGATAAGGTAAGTGAGAGTGATGTCCTTCTCGGTAAGCGCTTACCGGTAAGCATTTTGGTAAACGACCCCTAAATCAAACATAGTGACTCCTAAACTTTAGGAACTTATTCAAACCATCTACTGACTCGGTCAGGCCCAACAATGCCTCCCCTAAACTGAAAGCTCTAGCACTCATTTTAACCTTCACACACACCCAATTTGTCGTGTAACCTGGTGAATGCAACAAGCGGCAGAGGCTTCGTCATTATGTTAGCCACTTGGTCCTCTGTTCTACAGAAAACAAGATCAATAATTCCTTCTTTCATAAGATCTCTCAAGAAATTAAATCGGGCGTCTATATGCTTGCTTCTGCCATGAAGCACCAGATTTTTTGACAACTTAATTGTCGAACTGTTATCACACATAATCGAGGTGCACTTCGATTGCTTTAGCCCAAACCGATCCAAGATCCTTCTCATCCAAATACATTGGCAAGCACACGAGGCAACGGCAATAAAATCGCCTTCAGTTGTAGACAGGGTCACAACCGGTTGTTTCTTGGATACCCATGCCACCGCACCTCCGTTATGAAGAAATACATACCCACATGTACTTCTTCTGTGTTCTGCATCCCTAGCATAATCGTTATCTGTAAACACATACAATCTTCTATCAGTCTCTTTCTGGTATAACAATTCCAACTTCATAGTACCTTTCAAGTACCGGAGTACCCTTTTGGCCACCTGCATATGCTGTTCGGTAGAGGCAGCCATGAAACGACTCAGTAAAAAAACTGAATACATCAGGTCGACAGGTCCAGCCTTGTAGTTGTGATGTATATAAGACTACCAATCAACTGTTTGTACACCGTTTCATCCACTGCAGCTCATTCTCCTTTCTTCGTAAGCTTAGTTCCTGGCACAATTAGGTTCTTAACTGGATTTCCATTATGCAAATTGAACCTCTTCAAAAGGTCCTCATCATACCTCCTTTGACTAAGAAAAATCTCTTCTTCAGTTTGCGTTATTTCAACACCAAGAAAATACTTCATCATACCTAATTCAGTCATAGATGACTTAAACTTCGCGATCATAGTTGCATCATTACCAGTAAAAATCAAATCATCAACGTACAAACTAACAATGATAATTTTTGTTACCTTCTTCCATTTGGACAAAGAGTGTATGTTCAGACTCGCATCTCTGAAATGCTTCTCTCCTGAAGTAACCTTCAATCTTGCTGTACCAGGCACGTGGTGCCTGTCTTAGGCCGTAAAGTGCCTTGCTGAGTTTGTACACCTTATGCTCTTCTCCCGCTCGTACAAACCCTTGAGACTGCTCAACATATACGTCCTCTTGGAGATCTCCATGCAAAAACGCACTTTTCACGTCTAATTGATGAACATTCCACCGTTTTTGTGCTGCTAATGATAAGAGCATACAGATTGTATCCCATCGTGCCACTGGTGCAAAAACGTCGTTGTAATTGACACCATGTTGTTAAGCATAGCCTTTTGCTACAAGTCTAGCTTTACGCTTATCCACTTTTCCTTTTTCATTCAACTTCGTCTTGTAGATCCATTTTACGCCAATTTTCTTTGCTCCAGAAGGTAAACTTGTGAGCTGCCAAGTATGATTCTTTTCAATAGATTTCAACTCACTCTCCATTGCTCTCATCCATTCTTCATCTTTTATCGCCTCCTCGAACGTGTGTGGATCCTCAGAAATAGCAAACATGACCTGGTTGTTATGGGGTTCTTCATGAGAGAGTTATTCTCCTGTTGCATAGTCTTGTAGGTAGGAGTGAGGTCTTATGGTTCTCGTATGCCTCTGTGATCCTTCATCATTGTTATTATTGTCTTGGACAACGGGTACATCCGGTGTGGTTTGTTCTACGATTTCTTCTCGTCCAGAAGATACCTCTGCGGTAGTGTCTTTTCCAACCAGGTATTCGTTTTCAAATCCTTCCCAAGCAAGATCCGTTTCTCCCTTCCTTTTCTCCCACGTCCAACCTTTGTCTTCTTCAAACACAACATCACGGTTGGTAACAAGCGTTGAAGTGACGGGATTGAACAAGCGATATGCTTTAGACTCGTTACTAACTCCAAGCAGCACACACGGAAAAATCTTATCATCGTGTTTTTCTCTTTTCTGATCTGGTACATGAACATGTGCTAGGCATCAAAAAACCCTGAAGTAGTCGACGGTTGGCCTTGTTCTACTCCATAATTCCTTTGGAGTTTTGTATTTCTCTAATGAAATAGGACTCCTGTTTAAGACATGAGCCACCCATCTCGCTGCTTCTGGCCAAAATTCCTTGGGAACAGCTTTATCATTCAATATACAGCGTACCATGTTCATTATAGTCCGGTTCTTTCGTTTCGCAACCCCGTTCTGTTGCGGGGTATAAGTCGTTGTCAACTGCCTCCTTATCCCTGCATCCTTACAGAATGAGTTGAATTCACTTTAGGTGAACTCTCATCCTCTATCAGTACGCAGACAACTCAGACTTGAATTAGTGTCCTTCTCAACAAAGATTTTAAATTGCTTAAAATGGTAAAAGTATCGGACTTGTTTGCCAAGAAATAGGTCCATACCTTTCTGCTATAGTCGTCAATGAATGTTAACATATACCTCTTGCCACTATTGGACGATGGAGATATCGGTCCACAGAGATCTGAGTGAACTAACTGCAGTTTTCTTGTAGCACGCCATTGACCCCCTTTGGGAATCGATTGCCGATGTTGCTTGCCTATGATACAGCTTGTGCATGAACTTGTTGATCCTTTCAGTTGTGGTATTCCAACTGTAACACCCCGAATTTTGGATTATTGGTTATTTTGTATTGTAATATATATATATATATATATATATATATATATATATATGGTTTTGTTCAGCTTATGTCGTCAAAAGTTTGGTCGTGATGGCGTTATGGAAAAACGTCGAAATTCGTGGGAAGAGCAGTCTGGCGAGAGTGCCATGGTCACTCTCGCGGAAAGAACAATCGCGGGGGTTCGATAGCCCGCAGTACACCTTCAGCGAGAGTGCCCGACGATAGTGCCAGGGTCACTCTCGTGTGTCACAATCGCGGGAGAAGTGGGAGCCGCGGTACATTCTCGGCGATAGTGATTGGCGATAATGCCCTGTCACTATCACGATGCCACAATCGCCGACGGGGGTTTTAGCTTTAAATGTCTGATTTCAAGTGAGGAGCTCATTTATTTCATTTGGGTTTTTTGAAGGCAACCGATTTTTCTCTTCTAGGTAAGATTTCTTCACCTCAAAACTCAATCTCTTCAACATTTAATCCTATCTAGAATCTTGCTGGGGGTATTAAATACTAACCTAGGGTTTCTCTCCTTTGGTAGTCAAGTTTTAGCCATTTGGTGAACCAAGGTTTCTCCTCACCTACTTCTCATCTCCTTGAACCATCTAGGGTTTGGGGTATTGGAGAAATCTAAGTAAGTTTCCTTAACTTATGTACATTCATACTTGCACCATTACTAGTTTATGTGAAATATATGAAATGCATGGTGTTGACCTAAAAACTAGGGTTTTACTTATCTTCAATAAATAAGATTTTTGGGATGGGTGGAAGTGTTTAAACATGTGGAAGAGTGTTATTTACAAGTCTTATAGAAAAGAGGCAAATCACGATGTAGGTCTACATCCCTACAAAATGAAATGTCAAATGCCTAAATTCTTATCAGCAGCTGGGATCATTATACTAGTTGAGGATTTACATGTGGTTAAATGAGTTGTAGTTTCTTATGGTGAATATATGTCAAGCATGATCACACTATTTGGGCAAATTATATGTTGCATGAAGTTTGTCGTCTATAATTGTTCACAACTCTTGTTGGGAGTCTTATGTATATTTCCTTGTGCACGAGGATTTAGATGGTATGCATGATTATTGCATTGTGTTTGCCGTTGGGCATTTTGAGTAGACAATAGGGGGCACAAGTCCCTTAGTTGTACACTCGGCTAGATTGGATAGGCACCCTTGCCTGTAAGACCTTGAGGTGTAACCCGACGGGGTAAGCGCTAGAGGCAGAGAGGGTTTGAGGACTGTGATGTCCGGCGTGGCATGGGAACTAGAACCGGGCTGGACGGTGAAATTCAATCTAGATCGCGGGTTACCCCGCTATACATGGAAGATATTTGTGTATTAATTGTACAGGAAATTACAATGTCCCGATTTGGGAGGTTTGGCATTGACCTCAGTGCATTGGGAGCCGGTAACGTTTAATTATTGTTCTTGTTTACATTATATTTGGTATCGACATAACAACCAATAGGCTTCATTCTAACACTTGTGTTCATGTTTAAATGGTTCAAAGGTTCCGTTAGCGGTGCGAGTAGGATGTCTTGATCTGTCGGGATCGCACCTAGGATTCCTCCTTGGACCGGACATTATTTTAGGAAAAGAGAAATAACGTTTTGAAGTCGTAGTGACACCCACTTTAATCTAGTTGTTAATTATTCTAGATTGAATAGGTTGTCATGTATATGTCTTATTTATTCCGCTACTTCATTTTTGAACTACCCCGACTCTGTTGGGTTTTAGTCAGTACATTTACAGGTTTTGGATTCGCCTTATTTTAGGCGTTATATTGCAGAAATTTTAAGTTTTATTTTACCCAAATTTTTAGCGTGTTACACCAACCACCATGTTCCTGTACTTTAGAGTCCTCAACCCTTTGTGGTTTAGATGAGTGTACCTACGATGCCAAAGTTGAGTTACATCATCATTGGAGGTTTGCAAGCATTTGAGTGCTATGTCTCCTACTCTTGCTGCTGATAATGCGAACATCCTGTTTGGAGTCATCTCTGTTCGAAAAATGAGCCCTTTCTTCGAATGATAAAGCTTGCAAAATTCAAATTTGAACAAGGAACGCCACACCTTTTTCTTGCAACTGACCTACACTCAACAGGTTATTGCACAAGTTTGGTACATAATACACATTAGTGACTGTGTGTGTTGCCATCGATTTTTAACCGTAGATCACCCATCCCCATCACTTGCATACGGTAATTATTTCCAAGTTTTACTTGATGCCTGAAATTTCCGTCAAGACGAGAAAACCATTGCTTGTTGCCACACATGTGATTAGTGCTGCCCAAATCCAAAAACCATATGTCATTGACCTTTGCATTACTGGTGTCGGCAAAGGCCATGAGTATCATGTCTTCTTCTTCATCAAACTCTGCATAATTAGCTCTCTTGTTCTATGTTGGACACTCGTATGCAAAGTGACCCAATTGATGACATGTGTAGCACTCCATAGTAGCCTTGTTCAATGGCCTACCTCTTCCTCTTCCTCGAACCGTGTAGCTGTTGTTTTTCCCTTCTCGGTCATCATCTGAGATCTTCAATACTTGCTCTTCACCGCCATTTGAGCCACCATTTGAAGCTCTCTTGAATTTATGTTCATGAACGAGAAGCGAACTTTGCAAAGCATCAACTGAGAGCTTATCAATGTCCTTTGATTCCTCGATAGAACACACTACATAATTGAAGTTCTCGGTAAGAGTTCGTAGTACCTTTTCAACGATCTTCACATCTTGCATGTCCTCGCCATAATTCCTCCTGTCATTAGCGACCACCACCACCCTTCCAAAATAGCATGTCACCGACTCTCCGATCTTCATTCCAGTAGTTCCCAGCTTCTTCGTAATGATTGTAGCAGTACACGTTGAACCCTTGCATTCCCCTGGTACTTTGTCTTCATTGAATCCCAAAGTTGTTTGGACGTTTGCTTTTGGGTGATGGTTTTGAGAATAGATTTGTCGATTGCGCTGAATAGGTAATTCTTAGCCTTGGGGTCTTTTAGTTTTGTTTCTTCATTGTCGGTCTCATGATAACCATTCTCCACTACACTCCAGTAGGCATAAAGTTGTATGTATGGATTAATTTGTCTGTATAGATTGGGAAAGTTTTTGTTTGGAAGAGTTTTTTTTATAGATGGAAGGGACATGGTTTTTAATTGGTTATAAACATGTTCGGTAAAAACTTGGCTTTCTGCATAAAGTTCTCTCGTAAATGTACTGAAGAAGTTACTTTTTATATCATTAAGTCACTACCAAATAGCCATTATAACTGACCGAATAACTTAAGAGTCTCATTAAGTTGTTTAAAAACAGACCCGTAGTCTTTTTGAAAGCTCTTCCTTGATCAACCCATTTATAGGTATTCCCTCAGCTTACCCTAGCTAGTGTTATTTGAGTTGACTTGATCATCGTTCCTAGTTGAACATTGATAACCCTTCGACCATAGAGCGCTTCACATTTTGATGTTTCTGGAAGCTTGCTTGGCTGAGTGTTCTTCGAAACTTGGGATCAACCAACCTCTTAGTTGTTTTATGATTTAGAGCATGAAGGCTTTAACCATATTTTTGATTCATTGGCCTAATATGATTTCAATTCACATATTTTTCAAGTAATTGACAGATAATGTCATACAGATATAGAGTTGGTTTCCGATAAGAATAGTAATTATTGTCAAAAGGGTAATAAGGGATCTCATCCCTGGGATCAATCCTGGTTGTAGTTTAATCGAAAATTCATTTAGCTAACTCATGAGTTATTTTGGAACTTAATATGAACCATTAATCAACACTATCAAATGTTCAAATCTCTTATTACATTTCTCACTCTTAACTCTTATTCTCACATGATCTTTCGTCTACTGCTTACATTTTTATTTTTAACATTATTTTTTATTGTATTTCCATCTAAGTGTTTATATGTTGTGATTCTTGATCAATTGCTTATTTAACCATTTCTGGTCATCACATTTCAATCTTTTTGAAAATAGATATCAGATAACCTAATGATCATGCATGAAGAATGTTAATACAGAAACCGTTATATTAAGGAAAAATAAGATTTTTGATTTTGGACTTGAATCCTTTATTTTATAGTCTAGATGGATGAAGGATTCAATTACGAGTCCAACAGTTCTTTCCGGAGCAAAAACAGAGCTATAACGAAGAAGTTATGGCCAAAACAGTATCGAGAAGAAAACCAGGGAAGCGGGCGACTTATGCCGCGACTTAAGGTCGCGGCACAAGTCGCGAAATCCACTGGATCGAGCTTAAATCGCGATTTTCAGCCCCAAACTTCATTCCTTCATATCTCCTTCATCCTAGCTCCGATTTGGGTGATTCAAAGTTCTACAGTTTCGTTTTTTGAGAGCTTTTCAAGGATCTAGCAAGAGATTGGAAGTCTATTGAAGTATACTAGAGCATTTTGTGGTGTAAGCTTCTCATCTCTCCCTATTCATCTTCTTCCCCAAAATATTCTAGGGTTTCATCCACCCCTTGTTCTCCCTTTCATAAATTGAAGGTTTGTGATCATTTTGGTGAACTAGAAGTGTTTTGGTCGGTGAATTCAAGTTTGGATTAAGGTAATCTTCTATTCTCTTCATTTATGGAAGTTAGGGTTTCGGTATCAATGGAGGTATTCATGTAGAATGTTGGGGAAACGATTCTTTGTGGTTGGTTATGTATATTTATGGTTGGAACCTTGTAAATCTAGGTTTTGGAAGATTTGGTTTGAAGAATCAAGTTCCTCAAGTTCTAAGTGGGTAAAATTTAGATTTAGTTTAAATCTAGCAATGTGAGTTTACTAAACTTTTGTTAAAACTGGATACACATCATAATTGCTTAATTGTGTTATTATCACATATTTGCTCAAAATGGTCATCTTTACGGGTTTTTATGTATTTGATGGTATTTCCATGAGATTATGTGAGATATGTGTATATGAAGTATTATCCCATGATTTACTCTATGTTGTGTAATTATTTAGGGATTTACATTATGTGTGCCCACAATGGGTATTTGACATGATTATGGAATATATGTTTGGTATAACATGATGATTTCCATTCGGGATACACTCTTGGTGTTATTGTATCTACAACGTGGCTATGTGGATATTTAAGTCTTATGTTAGACTCATGCTATTAGGAGGGATATATCATACCCATGGTTGGTATTGAAGTACATTTGGTTGAAGAATACCTAAGGACCTCCTATAGGCATTTTGTTGGACGAACCAAGTTAATGACACAAGGAGGATGTAGTCGGAGGCACCACCGTGATGGTATGTGTCTAGACCTCCGCCACTCGGATAAGGTGGAATTTTCGGGTGTGCCAGGACTTTAGGATGCTCCACTCGGATAAGGTGGAATTTCCGGAGGGCATCAAGGTACATCGACTCTGGGGTGGAATTGATTGGTGCTATGGGTCTCCCCCGTTGACTCCATACATGTGAAAAATTGGTTAACTGCTGATAAGAATTGTATATGTTCTACATGTTATTTATTGTTCAACTCACTAGGTTTTTTGGCTTAACACTTGTTTGGTGTCGATGTGTATCTCAGGTTTTGGCGGCACCGGTTCTAAGCGGGTATAGTGCTTGGGTGAGAGATTTGGAAATATTACAATTGGACCTACTTTTGGTAGGAGAACCTTTGGGTCTATAAATGACTCCCTTATTTGTAATCTCTTTTCTAGTTATGGAAATTAGATTAGTTGGTTGTTATTTATCGTCCGTTTAATTACAACTGTATTTAAACAGATTTGTGTATTTTCCCCATTTAAGGAGGCTCTTGCTTTGGCAATTTGTAGTATACCTCATGTCCGTTTTTCGGATTTTTGTTATCCCTATTTTTAGGGTGTTACAGGTTGGACTCGAACCCATGAACTGTTAGTTATTGAGCAAATCTTCCCACCCCATTGTCAACTGAGTTACACGCCACATGCCCTAAATTAATCTTATTATTAATCAATTAATGCTCTGTTTAAATCTATACTATATTATAAAAACGACATAAAACACTCTTAATTACAACATTTTAAGCACAAGATGCAACTAATTAAAGTCAATTACTTAATTTACAATTTCTTAATGCTTTGGTACAACATTTCCAAGCACATTATCTCACATAATCATCTACTTGTGGAATGAATAATCATTTAATAATATAAATATTTGTTTTTTTGGTGGAGAATTTTATAAAATATATTTTATATTAGCATAATCTATTTTAAATGTAGATTTTACATTTAAATCTATATTAATGAGATTTAATATAAAATCTTTTTTCTTCCGTATTTTTTATATTACATCTAATAATGATTTTTTCATATTTTATTTTATAAAATCTTTTTACATAATGAGATGTAATATAAACTATTTTTTCTTCCGTATTTTTTTTGCTAATATAAAATCTATTTTATTTTATAAAATCTACATGTATTTTCTATTAGCATAATATAAAATCTATACGTGTTTTATTTGCTAATATAAAATCTACACGTATTTTTTTCACGAGCATTAAAAAAAGAAAAAAGAATGTTGATATGAATTAAAAATAAAAAATAACGAGATACACTAATAAATTATCGTATTCTTTAAAATAAAAATATTCCGCAATACTTTCCAAATTAATCAAGTTTAAAGAAAATAAAATAGAAACGATGTAGATATAAAAATATTCTTCCATATTTTTAATATATTTACATTTAAATGTAAAATCGAAAATGAAAATAAAAGATTTTAAAATATTCTCTACATTCACTATAAATATATATAGCTTCTCTATGTATCATCCGAGTACAAGAAAAAGACGAACGGTCGGGTGTCAATGACGGAACCTGTAACTGAACAAAAGGTATTCCACTATATTTTTGTTTCTTTGAAAAACTACTTTTTTATATTTTATTTTATTTACTGAGGATTTGTTTATATTTTTCAAAACTCACAATCATATTTTTCGAAGTAGGGGAATAAGATATATATACATATCTTTATTTTTATCGACTAATACTATGAGGTCTTGAAGTCAATAGTTAGATAAATTTTCAAGTGGTACTGAGTGAATTTGAATTATATCAGTTGAGTTGTCGGTTACAAAAGATAGAAATCATTTATTTTCTTTGTCATATTTGATGTGGGTTGAATGTTGTTAATTAATCTACAGATTTATACGTTCAAAGTGATTGTCAAGTGTTGTCGATGAGGTTTCAGAAAAATTGCAAAATCTGTAAAAACGTATGTTCATATTTATAATTATTTCAATAATAGTGATATGTTGTGAGACATGTCGTTTGAGTTTTAAATAATATAATACAAAACTATTACCAATATTACTGCACAAACTCATAACAACAAACGATTAAAAATATATGCAAGTTAACCACTTATGAAAATACATTCGTTTTTCACATTGTATTTCATTAACTGTTAACAGAGAAATTGCGTTTCATTTTAACTCGGTTCAATATTCCAATAAAAATTTTATCCTCCCGTGCAATGCACGGGCCCAACACTAGTATCAATTAAAATTAAAAAGTGTTTCTTAAATTAATATTTGAAAATTTTGAAAAATTAAAATATTTATCAATGATAAATTATTTCTCTGTTTATGATGATTTTCTTATAAAAGTTAAAATTTAGAATTATAATTAAATTTTTAACAATGTTATCCATTTTGACACTATAAATATAATCAATACTTGATATAAAAATAAAATTCCAGACTTGTAAATTAAATTTATTGTTGATTAATAATAATATCAATTTACTTTATATTGGTCCAAAATATATAATTAATTAAGTTTAATTTTATTAGATAATAATTCAGACATTAATAAAATACATTTCATAAAATATATACTATAATTTAAGATGAATTCTATCCATACATTTGTAGGAGGGGGTATGTGAGTGGAGTAGGAGGGGGTATGGAAGTTTTTGTGAGTGAGGAGGGGATAGAGATAGCAACACCCTAATTTAATCGGAAAGAGAAAGAGATAATAAAATTTTAAAAAATATAAATTTTAATTGGAGAGAGAAGGAGATACTTTTAATTTGGAAATTAATAGTGCAAACCTATTTGGGCATTGTTTGGCAAAAAAAAACTAAAAAAAACTAAAAAAAACTAGCACTAGTTTTTTTTACACATTTGGATGACCATAAACTTATGTTATAAGTTAGCTTATTAAAAAATACCTATAATAACGTTTTGAAAAACTAGCTTATCAGCTACCAGTTAGCTTATAAACTAGTTTGCCAAACATAACATTAACATCATAAATCATCATTAACTTACTAAATTAATTGTTAAAAGAAAGAATGAGGTGTAAAATGGACACCAGGGAAAAAAATGGACATACATATAGCTAGTAGCTCCATGCCTTTATATATCTTATTTCGTTTTCTCTGTATTTTTTACCAACAAAATCGGTTCACCAAATCAAAATCGAAAGTGACTTGCTTTACTGAATCGTTTTTTTTTTCTCTTTTCGATTATTGCTTCAGGTACGGTTACCGATCGAAATCCACTTTCTCATCTCTGTTGCTTGCTTAGGGGGTGTTTGGGATTGCTTGTTTGAGGGGCTTTTTAGCTTATTGTGATTTGCCATTGGAGATAAGTCTTTTTGAGTGTTTGGATGGAAAAAAAATGAAAAGAGTTTATAGCTGTGCTAAACCGCTGAAAAACTATTTTTGATAAGTCATTTTGTTCTAACTTATGACTTAGGGGTTGTTCGGTTGTGGCTTAATGGGTTGTATAGCCTATATGGCTTATTTGCTCAACCATAAATATATGTTCGGTTGTGGCTTATTCGGTCAGCCGATGACTTAATTGGTCAGCTAAAAAATATTACTCCTTTACACTCAGCCATTTAATATCCCTTCTCTTCCCCAAATACCCTTGCCATAAAGAAACCCATCTTAACCCATCGCCTCATTTAACTCATCGTCTCCCTCTTCCACACCACCGCCGGTCGCCTCCCTCTCCCTCTTCCCCACCATCGCCGGTCGTCTCCTCCCTCTTCCACACCACCACCGGTCGTCGACTCTCTTTGCCTCACCACCGTCGTCGCCTCCCTCTCCATCTTCCCCACCACCGCCGATCGTCGACTCTCTCTGCCCCACCACTGTCTGCCTCACTGCTAATTGATCTCTGTTAATTGTCTTCAATTTTGATCTCTGTTAAACCTTGTCTTCAATTTAGAATAAGATGAAGAAGAAGATGAGTTAAGTGAGGCGAAGATGCAGTGGTGGAAGGTTAAAACTTTGTTTTTTTTTTCTTCCAACTTTGATCTTTGTTAACCAGTGGTGGAAGGTTAAAAAGATGAAGAAGAAGAAGAAGATGCAGAGAATGGGTGATATTTGGTGGAACAAAATAAATAAGACAAAAATCTTAATGCAAAAGATTTTTAAGTTGTTTTTATTTAATAGATGCTATTTTTAGTTTTTCAGACAAAAATAAAGATCGGGGGTAAAATGGTCATTTATGATATTCAGACTGTTTATTCAGCACAACAACCGAACAACCACTTATTGATTAACATAGACAACTTTATCAATCCCAAACACCCCTAATCTGATCTGCGCCTCTCTTCTCGTTCTCATCTGCGCTTCTCTTCTCCAACAGATCGCCAGCTTCACCTTCGTTCGTGTTCAGGTATGATTTTTCTCTTCGATTTCTCTTCGTTCGTGAACAAACAGATCGCCAGCCCTGTTCGTTTTTTTTATGTTCATTTTTT
Organism: Arctium lappa; assembly: GCA_023525745.1. Classification (NCBI taxonomy): domain Eukaryota; kingdom Viridiplantae; phylum Streptophyta; class Magnoliopsida; order Asterales; family Asteraceae; genus Arctium; species Arctium lappa. The sequence goes on from CM042049.1 coordinate 124,979,245, forward strand.
TTCCTATCGATTTCTTCGATTGGTGTTATATTTCTTTTATTTTTCCTCTTCTACCATCAGTTTCTTCAATTTGTTGATCTGCTTTTTTCGGTGAGAAAACAAGTTACTGTTGATATGTCACTCATGACTTCGCTTATGGCCTCCAATTTTTCATTCAGAATCACAGTGACCGAAAAGGGTTTTGTATTTCAGCCCCTTTAGGCTATAAAGATAGTGGTGGGTTGTATAATTTTTGTATGTATAGAAATACAAAAAAATCATAACACTGAAGCATGTCCTTTTTGGCCCTTTTATATGTATTTGCTAAATTTGCCAAACACTTTAAAAAGAGATTATCAGCTTATCGCGGTGTGGTACCGCTATAAGCTAATCCAAACATTTTTTTTTAAAACTCCGGTTTAATACCGCATAAGTTGATAAACACTTTTTAAAATAAGAAGTTGTTTTAAATAAGCAATCCCAAACACCTGGCTTATCAGTTGTTGCTTTCTAAGGTTTTTATTTGTTGTTTCTTTCTTGTAGTTTAGGTTTTGCTTCTTCAAATGAACACTGAGGCATCCTAGGTGGCCGAAGCTGGTGCAGCGAAGGTGACGGCAGAGGGTGGTGGTTTTGTGAAGCAGGCTGTGAGTTACATGATTATGGATGACTTGGAGGTGATGCCCATGTCCACCATATCTAGCATCACCATGTTAAACAAGTTCAATGTGAAGGAAATTGGTGACCTTAAGAAAAAGATGGTTTCTTTGGGAATGAAAGAGGTATATATGTTTTGATGTATTACTTATAAATGCACCATGAATCCATCCATTGCTTAATTTGTTTCTTGATTGATGTTGCTGAAGGCTTCATTTTAGTGCAAGAATGTGCCTACCATTCTTACCACTGTTTTTCTGGCTTAATAAAGATCATGAAAGTAATAATGGATTTTGGGTTTGTTAAAAAAAGTCGGCATGTTGGGGGTTTAAACCTTTAGAAGTGTTTTTCCTTTTTGCCTCTTTCATGAATATTGTTCTTTATCCAAGTTTATCCAAAACCATTCTAGTTTTTTGATAATTCAACCTCCCTTTTTTTTAAGGAGATATTCCAGTATTCCACCCTTTTGTCTCTTAAATTCTGTTGTTCCCATAAAACGTTTTTAAGCATACATACATACCAAAAGTGATGTCTTTTTTAGGTCTTATGAAGAAACCCAAGTACAAATAGGACCAGGCTCAAGAGGTCTCATGCTTCTCTCAAAGTTTTCTGAAGCAACCCGAGAAGAAGCAGAAAGAAATTTGGTTCATTTTTTTAGAGTTTTGAAGCTAAAAAGCTATAACCATAGGTATATGAAAATGTGATTTAAGATGGCGTAGTTGAAAACAGCCTCTAAATTCTAAAACCCTTTTGATTTGTTTTTTGGTGTCTCATTTGAAGTGGGTATTTGTTTTTTGGTGTCTCCATTTGAAGTGGGTATTAGATGTGCTCGAGAGAAAAATTACATCTATATCTATACTACATTAATATACATTAATCCCTGGAGGGATTGTGGATGGTATCCCAATCTACCTGGGTTCGAATCCAAGGGGAGTCAATTTGAGGGCATGAGGAGTACCCAGTCTTTGACTGGGCTGCCCCCCAACCCGGTCTTAGACTGTGGTTGGGCTCTAGGTTCAGCGTAAGCTGGGCCGGGACAGCGGCGGGTTAGTGGGCTGCCCGTGGATGCCCGATACTGCCGGGGAGGTGTGCGTGTGTGCGTGTGTTCGTGGTAGTCGTTCGTTGGTTCGATGCCGCTATGCCTTCCAAAAAAAAAAAATAATATGCATTTGAGTAAAAACATTTAGAGACAAGTTTGAAGCATAGTGTACAAGTAGTTAAGGCACAAAGTGTTTAAATTTCTTAATCACAAATTGTTTTGGCATAATGTACAAGTTTTTGGTACATCACTTTGTCTTCCCAGTAGATGTTATAACCCAGTTTTTGGTGTGTTCAAGAGTTGTGTTTTTCAAATTCAGGTTTTGTTCCTCCCTGTTCTGGCTAAAGGACTCCATCACCACCACAGATGTGGGCTTCCCAATGTTCTGTTTCAACTCCAGCTTCCATCCAAAGTTTCAAATACTTCAAATTTGAATGCTCAATAACGATTCTTCTACCAAATAACTGTCTTGCTGTCTCGCTCCCATCCAGATTTGATTTCTTGCTTTCATATTTCTCTCTTAACGATGTTGCGCTTTCTCCATCGGTTTCAGAATACTGCATTCCCATGCTGCTCGGTTCTTTGCATCTAGCATTTTCTCTTGGTTTCTTACAATCTCCATATCTTCTTCAACGGCTACTGACTCAAGTTAATTTATTTTCTATAGCTTTACTACTATTTTTTTTTTTTGGGTATATATCTGTTTTGAATTGTTAATTTCAATTCTTTATTTTGAAGAATTTGTAGGAGATGCTCTAATATGTTATTAATTCGTTTATTTCAGGCTTATAATGTAAAAAATCTAAACCTTTTTAGTTATTGGTTTTCTCTCTTGTACCCTATTAACCATAAAAAAGCCATTGTAAGAATTTGTATCAAAATAGTCAAATATTCATCATATTGGATAAACTTGGGTTAAGAACAATATTCATGAAAGATGCAAAAAGCAAAACACTTCAAAAGGTTTAAACCCTCAACATGCTGACTTTTTTAACAAATCAAAATCCATTCTAACTTTCACCATCTTCATTAAGCCATAAACACAGTGGTAAGCACATTCTTGCACTCCAAGTGACGCCTTCAGCAACACCAAACCCTATAAACATCAATCAAGAAACAAAACAAATTAAGCATTTATGTTAATAATGGATGAATCCAGGGTGCATTTATAAGTAATACATCAAAACATATATACCTCTTTCATTCCCAACGAAACCACCTTTTCTTCAAGATCGTCAATTTCTTTCACATGGAACTTGTTCAACATGGTGATGCTGGTTATGGTGGACATGGGCATCACCTCCAAATCATCCATAATCATGTATGTCACCACTCCCTTAAAAAAACCACCACCCTTCTGCACCAAAACCAGCCACATAGGACAACCCTCTGTTTAACGAATAACGACACAAAGGACAAATGGCAGTAGGATCATCGGCTACATATGAATGAGAAGAAGTACCACTACAACTGTAAAGCTTCTTAGCCATGGGAACATCATCATTAGGCAGAATAATGGGACATGAGCCCCATAGTTGGCAATCTCGGGGTTCAAATTATACTTTTTGCTTTGATATGCTTGCATATCACTTAAGTATCACTTAAGCTTTCGATGTTGTTGTAGAGTATTCCCATTGAACCCGAAGGGCATTACAAGGAACTCGTAATGTCCTTCGTGAGTGCGAAAATCCGTTTTCTGAACATCTCCCTCGTCCATTCTGACCTGGTGGTAACCGGATTTCAAATCCAGTTTTGAAAACACTGGAGCACCATGTAGTTCATCGAGCAACTCAACTCATCTATGACAGGGATCGGGAATTTGTTGACTACCGTAGCTTTATTTAGTTTAAACAGAACCTCCAGCTTCCGTCCTTCACCAACCAACAGGACCGGACTCAAAAACGGGCTCGAACTAGGACGGATCACCCTTGCATCTAACATTTTTTTCACCGGTTTTTCAATCTCATCCTTATGGTAATGCGGGTACCTGTAGGGTCGGGTCTGATGTTCACAGGTGCTTTCCCTTCCTTCATTGTGATCCCATGCTCCTTTCCCTGGACAGGAGGCAATCCCGACGGCATGTTGAAGACCCGATCATACTCCTTTAGTAATGGTTCGAGAACTGATTCCCTCCTTGTCCGTTTCATCCCCTGCTTCACATGATCCCAATTCCACCAAAACACTGTGTCCCTCTTGTTGTATCACTTTTCCATAGTTTTGAGCAAAACCTTCGATCTGTCCAAAGAGGGATCTCCTTTCAACGATATTGATCTCCCACCTATAGTGAATTTCATGAGTTGTTGCTTCCAATTAATATAGGTGGCTCTGAGAGATTCCAGCCACTGCATCCCTAATATTACGTCGATGTTTCCCAATTGAATGGGCAAAAAATATTCTATCACACCCAACCCTTGTATCATAAGTGTTACATGCCGACATATACCTTCTCCTTGAACGGTCTTACCCGTTCCCATCATGATTGTGTACTCCTTAGTCTTTTCTACTTCCAAACACAGTTTTCCTACTACTTCCTTTGAGATAAAGTTGTGAGTAGCTCCACTGTCGATGAGGATTACCACCTTCTGCTCCCCTACGACTCCCTCCATTTTCATCGTCCTAGGATTAGTTAATCCCACAACCGAGTTGAAATGCACCTCCACTTTCTGGCACAGGCCCACCACATCGACCGTGTTCAACGAGTTCTCTTCCTCGAGAGGTTCTCCCTCTTCTGTTGTTTCCTCCTGAACTAAGATCACACTCATCTCCTTCTTCTTGCATAAATGTCCCGGCGAGTATTTCTCGTCGCAATGATAACAAAGGCCCGATGCACGTTTCTGTTGAACCTCTTGATCGGACAGTCTGCTAAACTCAGTTACTGGTTTCGTGGACGAATTGGAAGATGAAACGGAATGGGCTGATGAGCTACGAATCTCTTATCCAGAATTCGAACTCTTCCTGCTTGAGAATGGTACTCGATCTCTACCAATCAACTTATTCCTTACCTCGATCTTCGATGCTAACTCCATCGCATCACTCAAAGAAATCGGGTTCATCAGATGTACTTCTGCCTTAATCGTATTCTCTAAGCCATTTATCAATTGACTTACGAAGATCTCTTCAGGAATTCCATCTAAGGGTGCAGCAAACTCCACGAACTTCCTCCGGTATTCATCAATCGTTCCCTCCTGTCTAATTGCCAGCGGCTAACGATCTGAATTGACGGAGCATCATCCATTTCAAATCTTCCCATCGAGTGATCGGATGCCGCTTATTCTCCCACTAGAACCATTTAAGGGCGTCTCCTTCAAAGGCTATGAACGATACGTCTATTTGCTCCTCCTGACTCAGACGATTTAGCGGAATTCAACATTCCCATCGAGTGATCGGTCACACCATTTAAGGGCGTCTCCTTCATTGGAATTCAACATTCCAATTCCTTAAAAAGAATGAACCAAACGATGTAATGGATGGAATCTGGTCAACGGAATTCAACATTCCAATTCCATCATAATCTGTGAACCAAACGCCCCCTAAGTGTTCCAAGTTGGAATAATGTACTAGGCGTGTACAACTTGACTGATATAAAAGGAGCCTCTGCAATGCCTGATCTACAACGCTTGGAGGTTTGTATTTCTTACTTTACAACCTTCTCTCCTTTTGATGCTTGCGGAGTTTGTTTGTTTTTTCTTTCTAAATTTGGCATATCAAACAATATTATAATGTTTTTCTTATCGAAATTCAAGCTGGTAGCATCTTTTAATGAGTTCTGATTCCACATTTTATCCAAGTTTGACTAGATCTGCCTTCGGTTCATTATTTACATTTGGACGCCCTTTAGCTTTCATTATCATACTAATACACATTCATAAGTATTGGTATGGTAAAAAGCAATCCTTCAAACCTTTAAATTATAAGTGTTGTCGATGCTTTATTTTATGGATGTGTGGTTTTGAGAGAGCGAGAGAGTCTTTTGTTGGTTATCAATTTTAATGGAGTATTTTGCCGTATTAGGACATCTCAGTTTTATGGATTGATGCTTAAGTTGAAGGCTGAAAAGGTTAAAGATGTACTTTAGGAGTAGTGGTTAATCTTATGTCTGTCTTTCAAAAAGTTGTTTGTACAAGTTTCTTCCATCTTCTAGGAAGCTACTTCTTAATGGAAATTTTGCCATTTGAACTACTTACTTTGATATTTGATCCCTGCTTTTGTCACAAAGGTTTTTATCTTGTTATTGCTATTTGAGAATCCTTGTTATGTGTAGGTTCTTCATATCTGTGAAGTCAAGGAAGGTGAGTGGATGCTTTTTGTATGGGATGGAACTGATGCTCCACTGGTGAATGTTCATACAAAGTGAGTGTTGGTTCATCTTTGGTGGTCAAACTCATGTATGGAGTTCGTGTGCACATAAATAATCCTAATGACATTTGTGTCACTTGCTTTGCACATTTGGGTCCAAGACTGTCAATCTGAGGCCTGTTCTCTAAAAAATTCCCTGAACTAAGTTATTATTTTTGTTTCCAAATGAGCGAAAATGGTAACTTCACCTGATGAGTAATAATGAAACTGACAATGGGTGCACCATAAATGAATGACAAGGCAAAGAAGCAAAGAAAATGGCACTGTTTTAATCTGGGTCATGACTGGGTGTATCTGCCTGTACTTGCAATGTAAGGAGGATAGGGAAACATCACCGCATCTGGTTTGGAGTGAGAGACTGTAGATCCTGGTTTGTTGTAATCCATAGTATTGGTATGTGGGCGCCATTAAATTGTGTATGCCATATACATTGCGTTTTGCTAATAAATGTGTTACCCCGAAAACAGAGTTGGCATGTGAAAGGGAATGCAGCAGGGGTGAGGACTACTGCTTGGTCAAACTGACTATAATAGACTTCAGTGTAAGTCTTCATGCTCCTTCGTTTAACTTGCTTTATGGATTTAAGGTTTAGTTTTAAGAGTTGCTTCTAATGAGTTGTTACATGTTGCAGAGCAAGAAAGAACGAGATGTAGTGGTTGAACGAAGAGGCCATGATGCTGCACGGTTATGTAATGTTGATCATGCTCATGGGTATGGATTGACATGCTTCAATCCACATGTTGTGGTTCATTTATGCTCACATGATCTATATCTTCACAGATGGGAGAAGGATGTTGTTAGTTTGGTTGACCAGAAGAGCAAGATTGTAATTTCTTTCGAGTGTGAAATGCTTAAAGCAGATGAAGAACATCTTAGGCGGTTCATGCCTAAATTAACTGGCATGGATGCTGTTGGTAAGCATCAAGAAAAGAACCCTTTTTAGCGTCTCTTTAAATAGTACATGACAAATGAATTTGCGTTTTTAGTTGTTAATCCACACCTTAAATATGCAGTTAATATCAGGAAGATGAGTATCACAGGCTTGGACTTCAAAGCAGAAGCGAGAGTTACGGAGCCAAGTTCCTAAACTTACATTCCAAAGCTTCAACAATGTGAGAACCCCTAGTTTATTTTGACATCAAACTGAAATATTATGTGTTTATATGCCACTATGAATCACTATGACCTTTCACTTGAAGAGATGAGTAACTAGCAATGATGATAATGGATGAGATATTATTCATTAAATAAGAATAATTAGTAACTAGATGTTTCACACTTGGCAGTTGGCAAATTTGCTCCTTTTGAACCGTGGCTTATATTCGTTAAGGATGATTTCAAGCTTATGGGTGTTGATGTGTCAAGTCGAGTTACTGATTTATTTGGGCTCGATTTGAGAAAATAATATCATGCTTGACCTTTACTTTATGTTCGAAACCAACTCAAGCTCGAACAGTCTATTATATAAATCATTACATGTTCAAATTTATTGTTAGAAAAATAATAATCAAGTGTCGGAATGATGAAAATGCCTTCTAAAATTTGGTCAAAAGATATATATGAGAACAAACCAGATGCGGTGATGTTTGTTGTAGATCGATTTATGATCAAAACTGTGAAAAAGTCTGAAGTTAAGGTTGGTTTTTCGAACTATTTATGGTATACAATCTTGATTATTATTCATTTGAAACTAACCTTCTGCAACTTACTTTCAGGTGCTAATAAAAATGATTCCAAGTTATTACCAACATGTTTGTCGGTATGAAAACTCTCGTCACAAAGTTCTTCGGCATCCATTGTGTCAAACCCGTTGGTGGCATTAAGGTATTCAGTGGTTTAGATATATTAGGGGAGGGTTCATGAGCGAATCACAAATAATTTGAGAACCAAGGAACTAACCTTTATATTGTGTTTTGATTATCTGTGGTTCTCATTTGAACCTGCCACTCGATCTATAAGACCGTTTCAATTGCCTACATTTGTGACATTGTCTAACTATTTGGACAAAAGGTTGAAAACCGACATTGTCTAACTATGTCTATTGTTGCCATTTTTAGACTCGGTTTGTTGTGATGGGAAATCTGTTTGCTCCGAATATCGAATCCATAGACGATTTGATTTAAAAGGATCATTACACGGTCACACGACTGATAAAGCGGAGGACGAGATTGATGAAACCACCACACTTAAGGACCTCGAGTTGTATAAGAACAGAAACTGGTGCATAACCCAGTGCAGGATTGCTCTTTTATGGGCTACCCATTTGGGATCTTAACTAATGCAAGTAAGTTCCTTCAGAAACATGATCCTCGATACACACTAACATATATCTAGAAAAGATCGCTTAACGGGGCTGGTTAATGGTGTTTCAAGTGTAATTCGTCCTGGTTCTTCCCAAAAAGCATAACCAATACGGACCTGGTTAATGATTTTTCACCTCGTTAGACCCGTCATCATCGACCTCTTTAACCTCTATCTCGGTGTATGTTTTATTCTTTTATAAACCAAACGAGCATTCCACTCTGCAATTTACAAAAGGAAATAGGTCATTTGTTTTGGAGTAATTGGTTTCTCACATTTACCTTTATATGCTTTTATCTACATATTATGGTTTTAATCTATTAACCAACTCTAATACTTGCAGAGAAAAGGCCGCCATAGATCGGACGATTTGATCTGAGAACCTCCATAAGTTAACATCCGGTTTTGAATATTAAATCGCACATTTCTATTTCATATGCTCGACTAAGTTTGTGTATGAAGTGGCAGTACCTTGAGGAAGTATCAACATTTGTTGGCCATTTAGCCCCATACATCTTCAGTTTACATCTATTGTGGCTGTTTTTGGATGGGGTGTTGTGGGACTTGTGGTGAGTTTTCTTGGATTATCGCTCTTTGAACATAATGTGAATGATTTATTTAGTTCTTTAAACATAATGTTAACGATTTCAATCTGACCAAGCTGCTAAGATCTGTTATGGTATTGTATGCAAAAAATTGCCCGGTAAGTGCTAACCGGGTAAGAGACGTTGCCCTCATTTATCGGGTAAGACTCTCGATCATTGCTTTTGATAGTTTTCGGGTAAGATTATTGGTCACTGCCATATTCATTGGTTAATGTAATATAACTTGGTAAGTGCTTACCCGGGTAAGCGTTTTGTAAACGGCCACTAAGTTTCTAAAAATTTTTTAACAAATAAATCTACAAAAAAATTTGAAATTGAATAAATAAAATTTTCAACGTTTTTAAATCAAAGAAACTCAATGAAATTTTATGTTTTAAATGAGTATAAAACGAAAGAAATTTACACTTCTCTATCGATCTATCAAATAGATGAATAATAAAGTACAATAGACCAATAAAAAAATGATTAAATATCATTTCAATTATCAATTATTTATTTTTTAGATTCAAATTCATAAAAGAAAAATATTAGTTGTTTACTTTCAGATTTAAATAACAATCATAGGATCATAATGAACGCCTTTGATTGTTATTGGAATCTGAAAAGTAAATAACGGTAACGAACGTCTTTGATTGTTAGTGGAACCTATAACGGTTAATATAAATGGTGTATTTTTTGTTTTTATTGTTTCGTTGTACCTATTGATTTTGTGAAATAGATGATTTTTTCCCGTATTAGTATTTGTTTAAAAAATTGTTCAAAGACTAATCACTCAAAATATTAAAGTTTGTTGGGAACGTTTCTGTTTTAATAAGTTAAAGGGTTTATTTGATAAATTTCAAAAAGTATAAGGATTTATTTGTTTAAAAATTCACTGTCCCGACTCCCCGTGGTTTGCATCTTATTATGAGATTGGTCCATAACGCTAACTCGCCTAAATCCTTTAACTTTGGTACAATTTGATCATTTTATCTATTAATTAAGAAAATATGTAAACTATAATTTTGGTTCTTATGGGTACGTTTGGTTTGCAGACTGGATGGGACGGGACAGGACAAAAATTCACTGTCCCACGTTTGGCGCGACATGGGACAGGAACAGAAACTGGACAAGGTGGGACAAGATGAGACAAAAAATGGTATTTTCTTGTTCCACCAAAATAGGTGGAACAACATGGGACAAAAGTGAGACATAAACTAAAAATCATTGATTTACCGCTATTTGATGTATAATCCTAATATGGAATTAGTCTTAAGGGTCACCACTAACCATCGCCGCCATTACCACCATCGGCGGCCACCAGTAGCCACCGCCAACCACCATCGGCCACCTCTACCTATTTATCCACCATAACAACCTCATCCACCACCTCCACAACCATCGGCCATCGCCACCACCACTACCATCGTCGACCACCTCCACTAACACCGATCACCACCACCTTTGGCCGCCACCACCATCAACGGCCACCGGTAGCCACCACCAACCATCGTCGACCACTTCCACCTCTTCTTCCACTACTACAACTTCCTCCACCACATCCACAACCACCGCCTATAGCCACCTCCACCGATCACTGCCACCCATTGCCGCCGCCACCACCGATGCTTACCGCCAACTACCATCGGTGACCTCCGCCTCTTCCTCCCCTACAATAACCTCTATTACCCCTGTCCACCGCCACCACCACTACCATAGTCGACCACCTATACCTCCACCACATCAACCATAATAACCACCTGCACCATCACTATCCACTATCTTTCACGTTCTTCACAACTACCGTCCTTCACGGGTCACCCATCGCATTTATCTTTACCTGTCGTTGCAACTATGCATCTGTCAATTCATTAAGATATTCCAAATTGAATCAAATATTATATTTTCTTTATATGAATCAGATTTTTTTCGAACTACCATCAATTATTTCAGATTCTTCATTCAAATTTCCTACCCTTGTTTTTTTTATGTATTTATATGTATGAAAATCGTTTAAAAAATAAAAATGTTTTTTTAATTAAATTATTTAAAGATATATTTTATTTGTGTTATTTATAACTATTATATGATATATAAAATCATGAAAAAAACTTTTAGGGAAATTTGTCCAGTCTTGTCCTATCCAGTCCTAGTCATACCAAACACAAGACAGACATTTGTCTTGTCCTGTTCAGTCTCGTCCAGTCCTGTTCTAGCCTCTTGTTCTGTCCTGTCCAGTCCTGTCCAGTTCTGTCCTGTCTAGTCCTGTCCAATCATGTCTGCGTACCAAACGCTACCTATGATTTGAAGAACTACAAAAAGCATCTATGTTCCTTAATTAAATGCATAAATAATTTCTAGACCATGCATTTTCTATTTAAGAAAGTGTTCCTCTAGTTAACCTTGTTCAGATTTATTAGTTCAGTGAGAGGTAGTTTCCTTTTTACCCATTTTCTTGTTTTGTTATGTTTTATCTTTTTATCTGTTAAGAGCATCTCCAATAATTTTCCTAAAATTTCTCCAAAATAGAAAAATCAAAAGTCAAAATCTCTAAAAAAAATTACATATATTCTCCAACAGATTCCCCATTTTGGAGAATCCAACATTAATTATAGTATTAAAATATTCTATTCATTTATTAAAACATTATTTATCTCTCTACATATTTATTTTCAAAGTTTCTTATTGGTCATCTTATTTGGTAATCATTTTTTGGATAATCTCCATATTTAGAGAAAAACCTTTCTCTCTCCTATTCTTTCTCCATTTTGAAGAAGTTATTGGAACACAATATAAACCAAAATCCTCATTTTTTTTCATTTTCTCTAATATAGAGAAACAGTTTGAGATGCTTTAATGTACCCCACCCCTTCCTTCACTTCTACCCCCCAAAAATATAACTATACTCTTATACAAACAAAGATCTAATAATCTTTCCATGTCTAAGGTAAAGAGGGTGGATGGCGATTGGTCGAGGTACTAGAAGACAATGAATGAAAATGATAATTAGGGGTGTTAAAGTGAAAACCAAAAACAAATGTTCTACTTGAAACCTAAACCAAATGACCAATAAAATTTGGATTATTTGTTCTTTTTAGGTTATACATTTTGTTCAACGGAATAAAGATAGTCTTATTTGGTCTTATTCAATATGGTTTCAGGTTATTCTTTTTACACATTTGACTAAACTAGTTTAACCGAATAGGCCAAGATATAATTATCATTTCTTATGTTTTATGTTTATTAACTCTTTTGAAATCCAAATAATATTTATTTGTAGCTGATTTGTAACCCTTTTCCTTTATCGTAACTTATCCAAGAAAATTGTATACGAAGTTATTGGAATAACCAACCAACAAACTTTTTTCAACAAATCTTAACAAAATAAACTTTTATTTGGTCTATCAGGCCTGAATCTTATTTGTTTTGGTCATCAGGTAGTTCAAAGTGGCTAGAAACCAAATAGATAGAAACCGATCAATTCGACCGAAAAATAGTTTTAAGGCATCTTCAATCCACCACTATAAATATCAAATACATAGTGGAGGTCATTTTCGCTCCAACCCACGACTATAATAACACTAACAAAATAGAGGTCTTCAAATTTGGACTCTATATTTGGTGGTCATTTTGTTGGTCTCTATGAGTCTATATTTCAAATATTATTATTATATTAACTTTATGTAATTCTTATACATACGGATATTTAATATATTAATTGATGTTCCGTATTATACTATAATGCTTAGCACTTTATTTATTCTTTATTTTTAAATTGTAAATTATATTTAAATAATTTAAATTTTTATTTAACTAAAAACAACAAAAACAAAAACATGAATAATATTGTAACAATTTTGATCAATGAAATTTAAATATACATATATGAAACATATTTAACAAAATAAATTTTAATTACCCAAAAATTAAAAAATATACAACATTGACTATTTGATGCAATTAAAAAAACTTTAAATAAATATGTTAAGGATCAAATAATAACATTTACTTACTATAAAAAATATTACATATTATAATTATTATATTTATTATTAAAATATGTTTTTCTATTACATTGTTTGAGTTGAATTTGTTTTAATCTTCAATAAATCAACCTTTATTTCTTAATGGTTAAATTGGGAATCATCTTAGGCTATGTTTGGCAAAAAAAAGCTAGCTGATATAAGCTAGTGTACATGTTTGGATGACCATAACTGATAAGCTAGCTTATTGAAACGCTACTCAAAGTAGCGTTTTGAAAAGCTAGCTTATCTGCTACAAGCTAGTTTATAAGCTAGTTTGTCAAACAAAGCCTTAAGGTGATAAATAAAATAAAGAGTAAACTACGATTTTCGTCTTTATGGTTTGTTGTTTATAACTATTTTTGTCTCTAACTTTAAAAGTTGTTTTTTTGGTCATTATGGTTTGCAATTTTTTTTCATTTTCGTCCCAAAAACTAATATTTCAGAGACTAAAAGCAAAATGAGTTGCAAACCATAAGGACCAAAAAAACAATTTTTAAAGATTATGGACGAAAATAGTTATAAACAACAAACCACATTGACGAAAAGAGTAGTTTACTCTAAAATAAAATAAATTAATTAAAAAAGAAAAAGAAAAAGGGAGGTTTGATTTGACTATAATATCAAACCCTGTAAACCCCATTCCGATCAAATTGGGGGAATCAGAAACTGTTTCCCGCTCATCCCTCATTTCCCCATGCATATAGCTAGCTCATTTTGTCTTCTCTGTATTTTTGACCAACAGAATTGGTTCACCAAATCAAAATCGAAAGTGAGTAATTGCTTTCCTGAATCGTTTCTTCTTTTTTCGATTATTGCTTCAGGTACGATTACTGATCGAAATCCATTTTGCCATCTCTGTTGCTTAATGTACGAGTACAATTGTTGGCTGATCAGTTGTTGCTTTTTAGTTTTTTTTTTGTTTCTTTTTTGTAGTTTAGGTTTTGCTTCTCCAAATCGTTGTTTCTTTGCGTTTTTATTTTCGAATTCGTTTATCGGGAAGAGATTATTTAATGTCCCTATGTATATTGATGATTGAAGTGTTGATATTTGTATTGTTGTAATTGTGTTTGAGTTTATTAGGATTATGTGATCACTCGATTTTCCAAACATTCATGTAGAAATATTACTGCATAATGCATATTTGGATAGGATTGTTAGAAAAGTTTCAAACCGGTTGAACTAAGTCAAAACGGACGGTCTTCCACGGTTTGAGCGGTCTGCCGGTCCAGTCCGCTCTGAATTTTTGTCAAGCCTCTTGGTCTGGTCTGGTGCCACCAAACTCACATGCACTAATTATATTAAAAAAGTTTGTTCACGATATTAAGTTTTTAGTCTTCACTCCTCAATCGCCTGTGCTCCTAAATCGGCAAAATCCTGAAATTCGTCAAAAATCAAAATCCAAAATCCAAAATTCCAAATCTGCACAATGTTTGTCCAAATTCCTGCATTGTTACTGGACTTGTTTAACTTTTTTTCTACGTACTTAATGTTTTTTTTTTCTAATTTGGAGGTAGATGTTTCTTTTATAATTTGGTATAATATTTTTTAATAATGTTATATTGATATAAAATTTATCTTGGAGATAGATGCTATTTTTCTTTTAGTTTAAAGCTTGTAATAGGACCAAACTCCTTAAACCGGTCAAACTAGACCGCCCATTTGTGTTCTGGTTTGATTAATTGTTGCCAAATGTTCGGTTTGAAATTTTTCGTAAACCGCCATTGTGGTTTGGGAGGTTAAGCCGGATCGCAAACACCCCAATATTTGGAATTTTGGATCATGGATGGCATGTAATTGTTATTTGAATCTGAAACTTGAAATTGGATAAGAAATGGCGATTTCTATATTCATGAATCATGCTATTATTTAAGCAAGTTTTGCTACCTTAATTTGGTGAAGGATATTCAAGTTTTACATATCATTTTGCACTCTTTAATAGCAAAGGGAAAAGGGTTTCAAACTATTTTAGCACCAAAGTGTGAGTCTCTTCTCTTTGTTTTTTATTCATTGTTCTTGGTTGCTATTGCATTTAAAATTTCATTGTGGTTGGTTTTGATCATTTGATGCTTCTTTCCTGTTTCATTCATTACTGTTGGTGAGAGTTGAACTTTTAAGTCCCAATTAGTCAGTAATATTCACCTTGAGTAACATATTTTGTATTGTATTTTGAAGTGGACAAGATTCTACCAATGCATATTGTATCTTGAAGTTATGTGCAACATATTTTGTATTGTACTTTGAACTTTGAAGTTGTGTTTAAGTGACAAATTGATTATATAGGCTCAACATCCATACTACATCTAAGATAATGATAATGATTTTATAGTATTAACCAAGTAGCATCAATGCAATGCCCATTCTCATTCCTATTTTCATTACCCTTTGTGAACCAAGGCGGCCCTAAGTTTAAAGCTACATATTCATCCAAGAAGCAAAGTCCGCTCGAAAGAAACAAAAATGGCAGCCTCGTCGGCTTCATCCAAAATAAGTTTGAAGCTTCTTGTCGACAAGAAAGCCCAAAAAGTTCTATTTGCCGAAGCCAACAAAGAATTTGTGGATTTCCTGTTCCAAATTCTCTCTCTCCCAGTTGGTACTGTCATCAAGCTTCTCAAGAAGTACTCCATGGTGGGTTCACTAGGAAACCTGTACAACAGCATCGAAAACATGAGTGATACTTATATGCAGTCAAAGTCAAGCAAAGACTTCATTTTGAACCCCAAGATTGCCAACTATGTTGCTCATGTCCCACTATTGATACCTAATGATCATATTCTTATGGTCAGGAAGTTTTATGGGTGTTATCAGCATTTATATATAGCTGATGATCCTAATGCTATATGTCCATCGTGCAAGACTCGTATGAACACTGAGGCGTCCTATGTGGCTGAAGCTGGTGCAGCGAAGGTGACGGCAGAGGGTGGTGGTTTTGTGAAGGAGGCGGTGAGTTACATGGTTATGGATGATTTGGAAGTGAAACCCATGTCCACCATATCTAGCATCACTATGTTAAACAAGCTCAATGTGAAGGAAATTGGTGATCTTGAGGAAAAGGTGGTTTCTTTGGAAATGAAAGAGGTATATATGCTTTGATGTATTACTCATAAATGCACCCAGGACTTCATCCATTATCAACACAAATGCTTAATTTGTTTCTTGATTGATGTTTATAGGGTTTGATGTTGCTGAAGGCGTCATTTGAGTGCAAGAATGTGCTTACCACTGTGTTTCTGGCTTGATGAAGATCATGAAAGTAATAATGGATTTTTGGTTAGTTACAAAAGTCAGCATGTTGGGGTTTAAACCTTTGGAAGTGTTTTTCTTTTTTGCTTCTTTCATGAATATTGTTCTTAATCCAAGTTCATCCAAAACCATTCTAGTTTTTTGATAATTCAACCTTCCATTTTTTAAGACGATATTCCATTATTCCACCCTTTTGTCTCTTAAATTTCTGTTGTTTCCATAAAACATTTTTAAGCATACATACATACCAAAAGTGTTGTCTTTTTTAGGTTTTATGAAGAAACCCAAGTACAAATGGGACCAGGCTCCAGAGGTCTAATGCTTCTCTCAAAGTTTTCTGAAGCAACCCGAGAAGAAGCAGAAAGAAATTTGGTTTATCTTTTTAGAGTTTTGAAGCTAAAAAGCTATAACCGCAGGTATATGAAAATGTGATTTAAGATGGCGTCGTTGAAAACAGCCTCTAAAACCCTTTTGATTTGTTTTTTGGTGTCTCATTTGAAGTGGGTATTTGTTTTTTGGTGTCTCCATTTGAAGTGGGTATTAGATGTGCTCGAGAGAAAATTTACATCTATATCTATGCTACATTAATATGCATTTGAGTAAAAACACTTAAAGACAAGTTTTGAAGCAAAGTGAACAAATAGTTAAGGTACAAAATGTTAAAATATCTTAATCACATTGTTTTGCATAATGTACAAGTTTTTGGTGCATCACTTTGTCTTCCCAGTACTGTTATAACCCAGCTTTTGGTGTATTCAAGAGTTCTGTTTTTCAAATTCAGGTTTTGTTCCTACCTGTTCTGGCTAAAGGACTCCATCACCACCCAGATGTGGCTTCCGAATGTTCTGTTTCAGCTCCAACTTGCATCCAAAGTTTCAGATATTTAAAATTTGAATACTCAATAACGATTCTTCTACCAAAGAACTGTCTTGTTGTCTCGCTCCCATCACATATTTGATCTCTTGCTTTCATATTTGTCTCTTAATGATGCTGCTCTTTCTCCATTTCTCCATCGGTTTCAGAATACTGCATTCCCCTGCTGCTTGGTTCTTTGCATCTAGCATTTTCTCTTGGTTTCTTATAATCTCCATATCCTCTTCAACAGCTACTAACTCAGGTTAATTTATTTTCTATAGCTTTACTACTAACTTTTTTCGGGTATATATCTGTTTTGAATTGTTAGTGTATCTTGCAATTTTGACAAAATATGTGAGGTGGCTAATTAATTTGTATTGTTTTCATGTTTTGTTTACACATCTTCTCATTATGATGATAATAGAAACTTGTTCTATTTGGGTTGGCTTTTGTATTTGGGTTTCTTTTACAACAGTGGTGCTTATTGTATTTGGTTTCACATGGAAGAGAGATGAATCAAAAGGGCTCCGGATTTTGGTCCTGGTAATGTTTGCTCCTACTTGTTTCAAATGGTTTATTTTCAACAAATTTCTATGAACTACATCTTTAAAGGTACAATCTACAAGTTACATTTGTTTTTACTTTCAAGGCTATTCTGGTGAGTCAAGCTTTCGAGGAGCCCATTCACGCGTTGTTTCAAAACCTTTTATTCAGATTTAAAGTTATGGTGATATTGGGTTTCCAAATTAAGGGTTTGGGGTTTTGAGACAATTTTCGATGGTTTTATTGGGGGTTTTTAGATGATTTTCGATCTTGAGATTTTCTTTCTCCAAATTAGGGGTATCCAGATGCTTGAAGGGTACCCTCATTTTTCCGCATCCAAAAGTGTTTTGAGATTGACAAGGCTAGTTCATCAATACCACCCATAACCCTTTTTCATTTTCTTGAGTTTATGTTCACAAAATCTTGATATTGACTGGATTTTGCAGAAACTATGAGGAGAAAATAGATAGATTATTCAAAAGGAAAATCGAAGAACCGAAGATGATGTTCATGTGGAAGGAAAAGTAGTCGTTGATGCTCTCACAACCAGAATGTTTATCAAAGTGTACGACAGGTTAAGATTTTAGCATAATTTATCTTTCTTTTAGCTTTCTATGCATATTTTAATACCCAAAGATTTATGTGTATGTTCTTTAATTTCTTTCTTTTTGTTTTTGGAATGATGAGCGAATTATAATAAATGCAATTAAACTTTGTGTTTGAAAAGAATTATTCAATCTCAAAAATCAAAGTATATCTTTGTTTGAACTAGAAAAGGTGTAGTAAAAATCTGCTTTTAATAAGCAGCAAAAATGAAAGGAAAAAAAAAAAGTGTATTTCCTTTTACCAATTAAGTTTTGTGCTTCATCCTTTAGGGGTGAGGATAGCCGGGGTGAAGAGGTTATTAAACCAATCACCACATTTATTTACAACCAGAGTTTATGAAGCTCCTAAAGTTGTGCAACAAAACCTTGTGGGTATGATATTCTATTGTTGTGTATGTATTTGCTCAATGTGATTATGAGTTTGTGTGAATTGATAAGAGCTCTTTGTCCGGGTTTTGTTGATCTTGTTTTGCTAGATTGGGCAGGTTTCTTATGCATTATATATCAAGGTTAGTTGATTTCATGACCACATCAAGTAACATCCAATGCAAAAAAAACCAACATATATAAAACTGAAACCTTCCTCGTAATATAAACACACATATTTGTAGCTTTGTATTTGGAAGAGGTTTTCATGTATCTCGCATATTAGCAGCTTGTATTTCTTCTTACAACATGATGCTGCTGATGAGAATTGAGAAGAAAAAGAAAATGTGGGTTCTGACTTCTGAGTTCTGACCAAGCAAAGAAAAAGGTTACCTTTGAAACTCCATTGTTGCAAGTTTCACATACGTGTATCGAATTCCATTGTTGCAACAAACCTTTGAAACTCTCTAGGCATACGATATGTAGATGATATCTTTATGAATTTATTTCTTAGTTGCATTTTGTGTCTTGCATTTGAAAAATATAAAAACCTTGAGGGACAAAGAATGGGATGGATGAGCATTTGTTAATTCTCAGTTTCAGTAAATCAAGCAGGCCATTGAGATGAGTCCCATGTATTTTTTGGTTTACATCTTTTCAGGACAATGGACATTGTGGCCAGAAGTAGAGGAATAGAAACCATTTGTTTTTATGCAAAAAGTTTCTGCTGAGATATGAACTGTTTATACTAGAATCTAATCCAAGCATGAAAAACTCCTTTTGTTTGTTTATGCTTTAATTCTCACACCCACATGTTGTTGCTAATTGCTTGCTATTGAAAGACATGTTGGTTATCATTTTTTTTTGGTTTGGTTATATGTGAGGTTTTGTGGCAATGGAAAGAGATGGAGATAGAGATCCTGGTATATATTAATGAACTCACTTTTTGTTTTGTTTTTTGTACTTCATAGATAATAAGATAACGGATTCAATTCATTAGGAGTTTGGTTTCTAATTTGCTTTGTACAAATTAGGTCTGCAATATACAAATTTCTTTTTTAAGGAAAATCGGTTAGATTCATATTTTTTGGTGTTTTTGAGCTAGGTCTGCAATTAGTTTTTGTGGACCTATGGCTATTTTGGTAAAACTCGGAGATAAGTGGTTAAGAGGTAAAACCACAAGTGAAAATTGTGTTTTTATTTTCCACCATGCAATTCATTTATTATAAAAAAATCTTTTGATTTAACATGTTTTTTTTTTGTTGTTAAAGATGATTATGTGGAACAATTTGCACGCAATGAAACTAATCCTATCTCCACCATCGTGTTTTCGCTCTCAAAATGTGAAACTTGCTCTCTGAAACCACTTATGTAATTCAATAATCTTTCTTGCTAAAACTCAAGAGTTTCACCCATAGATCTGAGCAATAATGATATGGGATCTTATTTAAGTTATAAAGCAGAAACTAAATCATCCATCTCCGACCATGGATTAGACATGGTTGCCATTTCAATTATTGCGCATCCAATATCCCATACAAAGGTTGAAATTTGCACACTATTTTTCTTCGGTAGATACAAACTTAGGATCCATGAAAACCGATGTATCGGAAAGCGTACAAGTGATGCCTCTCCCGCTTTCATCATGCTTCTTAATAAAATCGGACTTATTTAGGTCGGATTCAGAATCCATGATTCCAATAAAAACCTACTTTAAAGAGAAAAAAACCCTTCAAAATTTCATAGTTTATGGGTTTTGATGTTTGGTTTTCATCTATATTTGATTTTTTGTGTTAGGGGTTGTTTAGCAGTTGTTGAATGGTTTGGTGCAAAATGATTAAGTGGTCAGAATGATTAAGAGACTCTTATGATATAGTGTAAAATGAAATATGGTTGTTTGGTAATTAATATTTCTAGTTTGGTGCAGAAATATGATTTTTTTTCTACGTACTTAATGTTTTTTTTCTTCTAATTTTGGAGGTAGATGTTTCTTTTATAAATTGGTATAATATTTTTTTTTAATAATGTTATATTGATATAATTCATCTTGGAGATAGATGCTATTTTTCTTTTAGTTTAAAACTCCTAATAGGCCCAAACTCCTTAAACCGGTCAAACTAGACCGCCCATTTGTGTTCTGGTTTGATTAATTGTTGCCAAATGTTCGGTTTGAAATTTTTTGTAAACCACCATTGTGGTTTGGGAGGTTAAACCGGATCGCAAACACCCCAATATTTGGAATTTTGGATCATGGATGGCATGTAATTGTTATTTGAATCTAAAACTTGAAATTGGATAAGAAATGGCGATTTCTATATTCATGAATCATGCTATTATTTAAGCAAGTTTTGCTACCTTAATTTGGTGAAGGATATTCAAGTTTTAGATTTTTTTTCCTGACAAACAAGATTCAACTCTTAGCGATTCAGATGTTGACTCTTAATAGAACCATTAAGAAGTAAACAAACAGCCCCTTAATCTAGGGTTTTGATTTACAATATATTGGCTTTGTATCAAAAATTTAGAAAGGATTTGCACCAATTTGTTGTATATGTATAAAAATTGTATTGTATATGCTTTTGATATTCTTGAATGTTCAAAGTTTTTATTATATTCATAAGACAAAAAAAAAAACACAATTATTACACATAGACAAAATTTCTGTAATTTACCATAAACTTTTAAGTTACCTCAAGACTCTATTTTAAGACAAAAACCAATTATTACACATAGACAAAATTTCTGTAATTCACCATAAACTTTTAAGTTATGAATTTAAACTTTTTGATTAGTAAGATCGTTTAAAATATTTTTTTTGGAAATAAATAAGTTTATGCTTCGTCTAGATTAATTCCATTCCATAGCAAATGGCGACTATCTACAACATTAAGGTAAATCTCCTGGTAGTCACAAGCATCATGATTTAAACCCGGGTTGGTTTTATTATTACTTCATCCTTATCCATCACGCTATTACTCTTTTGGTTATTTAAAATGATTGATGTACAATTAAATATATTTATTAATAACTTTATAACCTTGAATCGAATCCCAAATTCCAAATCAACTAAAATGCTTAAAACCATATCCAAATCTTTTGGTACCAATTAAAAATTTACAAATGGTATAGTCTGACCATACTTCTAATTCCTATAATGTATATTTCCGTAAATATCATATGATAACAAAAAGCCAAGAAGTCATTAAACTCAAATTGTGAACAAGAATTTGTATGGACTACTCCAAACAACCATCACATTAGATAAACCCTAAAGCCCAGAAACACACTCGTAAGAACATTCTTGCGAAAAGTCATCCACTAAAATAGTCATATTTTCATACTACCTTAGATAAACTTGGAGACTAAGAACAATATCCATCAAAGAAACAAAAATCAAAACACTTCCTCAAACCCCCAAAACATACCGACATTTGTGACAAACCAAAAATCCATTATAACTTGCACCATCTTCATTCAGGCATGCAGCAGAACACCATCAAGCCATAAACACAGTCGTAAGCACGTTCTTGGACTCAAGTGACGCCTTCAACAACATCAAACCCTATAAACATCAATCAAGAAACAAATTAAGCACTGTATTAATGGATGAATCCAGGATGCATTTATAAGTAATACATCAAAGCATATATACCTCTTTCATTCCCAACGAAACCACCTTTTCCTCAAGATCACCAACTTCCTTCACATGGAACTTGCTCAACATGATGACGATGGATGTGGTGAACATGGGCATCACCTTCAAATCATCCATAATCATGTATGTCACCAGTCCACCATCGCCCTGTACCGACAACTTCGCTGCATCAGAATCAGGACAAATGGCAGTAGGATCATCAGCTACATATGAATGAGAACGATCAGTACTACAGTACTACAAGTGTAAAACACCTTAGTCATGGGAACATCATTAGGAGGCAGTAATAGTGGGACATGAGCCTTATAGTTGGCAATCTCGGGGTTTAAAATAGAGTTTTTGCTTTGATATGGCTGCATATAAGGATCACTTAAGCTTTCGATGCTGTTGTAGAGTATTCCCATTGAACCCACCATGGCATAATTCTTAAGAAGCTTGATGACAGTAGCAACTGGGAGAGCAAGGATTTAGAAAAGGAAATCTACAAATTCTTTGTCGGATTCAGCATATAGAACTTTCTTGGCTTTCTTGTCGACAAGAAGCTTTAAACTTATTTTAGATAAAGCTGATGAGGCTGCCATAATCCTAATAACTCAAACACAATACATATGTTAACACTTCAATCATCAATATACACAGATAGGGGCAGTAAATTAATCTATACCAGAAAAACGATTTCGAAAAAGAAAAAAAAAACGATTTCAAGAAGCAAATCCTAAACTACAAGAAAGAAACAACGAGTTCGAGAAAGAAACAACCTAAAATACTAGAAAACCTACTCGTGCCTGAAGCAAACAACAACTGATAAGCCAACAACGGAAGCAACAGGCATAAAAAACTGGGTTTCGATCAGTAATCGTACCTGAAGCAATAATCGGAAGAAAAAAAACAACGATTTGGAGACTCACCACAAGCATTGATTTTATAGACACAATATATATATATATATATAACTAGGGGGTGTTTCTTTTGCAACCCAAGCAATTTGTACAAATTAGGAAACAATATATATATATTTATGGATAATGATTATGATTCATTAATAATGATTGTGATATATATGGAAAATGTTAAGTTTATTCATTATAATCATGACTTTAAATTAGGAAATGTTAAGTTTATTCATTATAATCATTTTAAATTAGGAAACATAATAAAATCATATATTTATTAGACTTGATGAACGGCTAAGATTGGTTTGCATAGTTTGTACAACTTGCTTGGGTTGCAAAAGAAACGCCCACTATATAACTAATCCACAAGTATTGATTTTATCAATGTTTTAAAACCCGGGTTGACACGGCCGGTTCAACCGGGAACCGGTGAAGAGACCGGGTCAATTACGACCGGTTTTTTGGGAAATTACGGCCCGGATCGAACCGCCGATTTTTTGATAAAACCGGTTGAACTGGTCTTATGTTGTTAATTTATTACTAGCTTTTTACGTGACATTAGTATTATTTTATTTGATATTGTAGAAAGTGACCATGTTGTTGATGACCATGAAGTTGAGAGTGAATTTCACTTACTAAGTGATCGTGAGCTTGATGCATTTAACACTCCAATGTCTCAAGATCCATGATTTGGTTTGAACGTATGTTTCGTTTTGATGTATTTGGATTGATGAAAAACTTATGCTTATATGTGTGTTTTTTATGTTTTTGAATTGATGTAAAACTTGTTGTTACGTTTTTTTTAATGTTTTTAGATTGATGTAAAATTTTTTGTTATGTGTATTTTTAATGTTTTAACTTGTGGACATCAAAATCTTGGTTATATATATATATATATAACGGTTTATTACTTTGTTGAAGTGTCTTATTAAGATGCGTATTGAATTAATTGGATCTTTTTTTTAATTTCTCATATGAGTTCCAAACCTTTTGTTTTTTCCAGAGTTGGCGGTCATGAGAATTTTTTCCATTGCAAGAAGTGTGGTATGCATCAATTTCTGAACCTAGGAATTGATCAATTTAGTATTTTTGTACCATGGTATGTGGTCTTTAAGTACCTTTCCCACATTTGCTATTCGAACTTGCAATACGTGACATCTAGATCTCAAGTCTTACCTAGAGGTTATTGCATTTTTTTGCATTTGTAATAACGCATTAGTTGTCTCATAAGACCCCCATCTCATCAAAAAGAGTCGATATTTGATTTATAGGAGTCAAGTGAGTCCCATTTTGGCATTATATTACATCACTCAGGCATGTTCTTGTATATGCTTAAAGTTTAAATTAGAATCCTTCTCTGTTATGCTATTTGATTCACGATCTTGCTATTCTCTAAGTTTACATGTCAATCATTCATGTGTTGAAAACTCCATGCGGGAATCACTGTCCTATATGTTATGAGTTTCTTTTCATTTTTCGTTTTCTTATTTATTTATGATCGTTCATTGGTTTCTGAGTAACATGAGAATTCCAACATTCCCACCACAGTACCTATTCGACTCACTGAAAGACACTAATGTCATGAAATGTGGGCATACGATTAACCGTGAATGTTTTCACGGGATGATTAAGTTTCAGAAGTACGCATTTGTAGGGACTCTATTGGTTCATCTTGTATTTTTGTTTGCTAAATTTTGATACTTTTTTTACAGATTCTCCTGCCCCATATGTTCAAAATCAGCAATGGATATGTCCCCTTGATTTGAAAGAGACTAGATGAGGAGGTGTGTCTATAAAATCCAATGTTTTAAAAACCGGTTTTTTGGTTGACCCGGTGTGGTGATCGGTGATTGGGTCCCGGTTCAACCCGTTCAACCGGGTGGTTGACCCGATTTCAAGAAATTCTATGTATTTTTCATATTATATATATAGGGGCAGGTTCAAACGAGAAGCTAAATATTTTGCGAGAAGGCTTTAATCATATATGATACACAAGCTTAATCATATATGATTAAACACTTCTCCCCTTCTCGCAAAATGTTTACCTTCTCGTTTGAACCTGCCCATATATATATATATATAATTTGAAAATTACATAGAATTTCTTGAAATCGGGTCAACCACCCGGTTGAACCGTGACCCAATCACCGATCACCACACCGGGTCAACCAAAAAACCGGTTTTTAAAACATTGGATTTTATAGACACACCTCCTCATCTAGTCTCTTCCAAATCAAGGGACATATCCATTGCTGATTTTGAACATATGGGGCAGGAGAATCTGTAAAAAAAGTATCAAAATTTAGCAAACAAAAATACAAGATGAACCAATAGAGTCCTACAAATGCTTAATTCTGAAACTTAATCATCCCGTGAAAACATTCACGGTGAATCGTATGCCCACATTTCATGACATTAGTGTCTTTCAGTGAGTCGAATAGGTACTGTGGTGGGAATGTTAGAATTCTCATGTTACTCAGAAACCAATGAACGATCATAAATAAATAAGAAAACGAAAAATGAAAAGAAACTCATAACATATACGATAGTGATTCCGCATAGAGTTTTCAACACATGAATGATTGACACGTAAACTTAGAGAATAGCAAGATCCTGAATCAAATAGCATAACAGAGAAGGATTCTAATTTAAACTTTAAGCATATACAAGAACATGCCTGAGTGATGTAATATAATGCCAAAATGGGACTCACTTGACTCCTATAAATCAAATATCGACTCTTTTTGATGAGATGGGGGTCTTAATATAATGCCAAAATGGGACTCACTTGACTCCTATAAATCAAATATCGACTCTTTTTGATGAGATGGGGGTCTTATGAGACAACTAATGCATTATTACAAATGCAAAAAAATGCAATAACCTCTAGGTAAGACTTGAGATCTAGATGTCACGTATTGCAAGTTCGAATAGCAAATGTGGGAAAGGTACTTAAAGACCACATACCATGGTACAAAAATACTAAATTGATCAATTCCTAGGTTCAGAAATTGATGCATACCACACTTCTTGCAATGGAAAAAATTCTCATGACCGCCAACTCTGGAAAAAACAAAAGGTTTGGAACTCATATGAGAAATTAAAAAAAATATCAAATTAATTCAATACGCATCTTAATAAGACAGGTCAACAAAGTAATAAACCGATAGAATACAATCTTCTTGCAAATAAGCCCACTGACCTGCAGATACCAATCATCGCAGTGGAACTGCCCCTTGTTGCTCTGCAATGTGAAAGTTAGCATCAATGAAACAAAAACCTATAGAATTCAAAGGAAAGTGTATTCAGGAGAGAGAAGATTAGAAGAGGAACCGACGGGTCGTTTTGCAAGCCCTAAATTTTCAGGAGAAAGGAGATTAGAA
The DNA here is from genome assembly GCA_023525745.1 of Arctium lappa. Classification (NCBI taxonomy): domain Eukaryota; kingdom Viridiplantae; phylum Streptophyta; class Magnoliopsida; order Asterales; family Asteraceae; genus Arctium; species Arctium lappa. The sequence continues at coordinate 125,005,723 of CM042049.1, forward strand.
GTGGAACCGACGGGTGAGAAACACATCTATTCATTATTAATGTGAAAAAAAGATGGAAATTTTGAGAGAGCTGAGAACTTAAAATCCTGAAATATGGGAAGGACACGTCAGCAACATCCAGGAAATATATATATATATATATATATATATATATAGATATATTGGTATTTTATATTTTTCTTGAAAATTTTAAATTTCAATGCATATATTAATTGCTTTTTAACTTTCTAAGTAATAAAAATAAAAGTTATAATCCTATAAATTGAATTAAAAAATGTTGGGTCATTGAATAAAAAGTTTGATTAAATAATAATAATAATAATTTTTAATAAGACTAAAAAAAGTAAGGCAAATTTAAATTATATTTCTTGATATACTTATGTTATGTAAATAAAAATAATATAAAATGATAGAGAAAATGAAAGGTTAAATTCAAGTTAAACTCATTTAATAACTTTGTATTTAAAAAAATCAAAATTAGGAGAAAATAGAAAAAGATGAATGGTGGCTTCTCATTGTGCCACCTAAGCAACTCCTAGTTTTGCTTTTATATATGTATATAGATAGATTTGGAGAACCGATTTCGTTGCCTAACGATGGAGTTTACACAGATATTGGAGGCATGGAGCTATATGGGGAAATTAGGGGTGAGCGGGAAACAACTATATTACAAAATCAACCCTCTTTTTTTTCATCATCCTAGATAACCCAAATGAAAGCTTTATCTTGAGGGAAGAGTTAAAAAAAATGAACTGTGATTTCAGTTTCTAAAAAAAGAAAAAAAAAACAATACATACCATAGATATATACATATACATACCATATATCTATAATTAGAGTTATTAACATATTTGGTCTCTAAATTTTTATGATTTTGTCGATATAGAAGTGTAAATTTCTTCCGTTTTATACAATAAGAAGAAGAAACAAAAAAATTGTAAAAAGATGACAAAAACATGATTGGAAGATTTTGCTCCTGCCTCTAACGGAGTTAGTGACCAGGTCCTCTTTCAGAACAAAATTCAAACTATGAGTTGTAGCATGGTCATTCAAAAACAAAGAGATCAATGTTCAATCTCCATTTTGCTGCCCAAAAAACAGACCAGGGAAGGGGGAGGGAACAAGAACATACAGTTAAAATGATCAAGGATTAGCTCAACCCCTACCCTTGGATAGACACAACAAATTATAGATGAACAAACAGATCAATTTTAGGCTATAACCAAAGCAAAATTATTATTCTCTTAACCCTATCTATCCCTCCTAAAAACCAAGACCAAGCACCATTTAGGAATAGGCCACCGCTCCATTTGTAATTGGATCGAACAGCAAACAAATAAGACTAAAGAAACCCCATTTTTTTAAAAAACTATTAATATTTTACAAATACAAAATTTAGACAAAAGAATAAAATGCTGATAAATTCCATAGCTTAAATTTGGGTAAACAATACGAAATTGAACATGAGGCCTAGTTGTGAAATAAATTGAAAGAATTAGATTATACCTTCTGAGACCACCAATTCCAACCTCCATTGACAGAAACACTATTTGCCAAAAATTTAAATGTTGAATCTTTCTTCTTCATAGCATCTGATTATTTGCAAAAACATGCAAGCAAATGTGAACTTTTATATATACAAAAATATGAATCCAAAAATTGAAATGTTTATTCGTTTTTGTTCCTAGAACCTTACTAATTTTGAACAGCTAAGTGTTGGTTTTGTGTATGCATCGATCTTTTCATAAGCAAGTGTTGGTTTTGTGTATCATATCTCCAGAAACTACACTGGCATTTATATTTCCTATTTTATTGATAACAAGTATACATACCCAGCTTAAGGTAAGTGATGAAACCAAGTGGTTTGCTTGCTGTAAGACAGGTGGAGCATATTCATGGCTTTCAAGATTCATGTGGAGATTCTAAGAAACCAAGAGAAAAAACTAGATGTAAAGAATCGAGCAGCAGGGGGATTCAAATTTTGAATATTTGAAACTTGAATGTTAGAAAACTATGGAAGCAGGGACTGAAAAAGAGTTGGGAAGTGGTGATGGAGTTTTTAGCCAAAATACGAAGGAAACAAACCTGAATTAAAATTAAAAAAAAAAACCTGAACACACATAGGAAGAATCATCCTCTTTTGCAGGTTGGAGCTGGAAGAAGGTGGAAAAAAAGTCTGGACAGTGAAAGAGAACTCTGAACCCTCTAATTTAGGTGTTGATGGTGGATGGAAGCTTAAAATAGGGTGGAAGGTTGCGTTTGTTTTTTTATGAAGTCTTAGGGTTTACTGATTAATAAGAGGTGGTACTGAAGTCCGAAATCTGAATCAATAAGATTGTTTGTTTTTTGTAATTCTCAAGTCTGATCTTCCCCCTCCTTCCCATTTTCTTTATTTTTTCCCTTTCACACTATATTTTATCCACCTCATTTTAATATCCCCAAACCTCTTGAATTACTTTAACAATGATTCCTACTAAACCCTTGTTTCAAAATATTCAATTTTGATTCAGTTTTGTCAACTTACAAGATTTGGGTGCCTATTTGTCAACCACCAAGATCAGCGGTTCCAACAGCAACACCCACACCACCGCCGGAAAACACACCCACCACCGCGGAACACCAACAACCACCACCAACCAAGATGATCAAACCAAATAGATCCACCACAGGAATCAACAACAAAAACAAAGAACCTAAAATCAAGCAAATGGTAAGACCAAGAAGAAAGATAAACACACTTCAAGAAATGGGGTGATTCCTTGTGGGAAAAGAACATATTTTAGTCGAGAAAACCCAAAAAACTCAACTCAGTTCAAATACAAAACAGGTAGATAACCAAATAACATGTCCACAGAAGAAATAACATGTTCGATCGATTGGCAATAAACAAGTAAGAAAACCCAACTCGGTTCGATCGATATACCTTGAGAGATTTGGCGGTAGAGCTTGAGATAACGATCTGGGCAGTAGGTATCGATCGACAGCCGTTGATTTCTGTAATCGATCGGCAGGTGAGATCCAAAATACCGGTTAATCGGAAAGAATGAGAGAGCTTTTATTCTCGCCGCTTCCTCATCTCTATCCCGAGCCTTTCTGGCATATTCCGAACAATAACAATACACCAGGCTCTTTCCGGCGGCCTCCTTTTACGGCGGCATCAATGTCGGTTCTTATCGCATGTGGTTTTCAACATTCACGGGATCCATTACCCGGTCTGGAGGGAGCCGCCGATGAAATAGGGTTTTTAGAGGATTTCAGAGTTTTTAGGGGGTGTTTGGGATTTTGCTTATTTGAGGGAGGGGGGGTGGTTTTGGGGGTTTAACTCATTGCGATTTGTCACACGGAATGGAACAAAAAGAAAAGAGCTTATAGCGGTGCCAAACCGTTGAAAAACCATTTTTGATAAGTCATTTTGTTCTAACTTATCAACTTGTTTGAAAAATACTTATTACTTTTTTGGTTATTTTGTATGTATAATCAATCTCAAACACTTTTAAATAACAACTTATTAGCTTATTACGTTTTTGTACCACAATAAGCTAATCCAAACATTTTTTTAAAAACTTCGGTTTGACACCGCATAAGTTAATAAACACTTTTCAAAATAAGCATAAGTTGTTTTAAATAAGCAATCCCAAACACCCCTTATTACTTCTTGTGAAATCAGATATTTTCAGAATTTTTCAGCTCTTGTTTGAAAAGGAAAGGAAAGAAAAACGGAGGGAAATGACAGAAAAGTAAAAAAAACTGGTGTTTTCGAAAAAAAATTAGGACGGAAAGGAGGTGAAACGGGAGGAAACAATTAATAACTTTTCTCCCAAACATTTTCACCCAGATGTGGGAGGAAAAGGAAGAAAAGAAAAAAAAATTAAAATCATTTAAAAATTATTAAAATTACAAAACTACTCGATTTTTCATTATAATAAATAATTTTTTATAAGGGTATATTTGTAAAAATAACATTTTTCATTTTCTTTCTCTTATGTTCAATAATATGAAAACTTATTTTATTTTCTTTCATTTCCTTCATTTCATTCCACTTCGAGAACACAAATAAAAAAATATTTTTCTTTCCTTTCTTTTCTCTCAATTTCTTTTCCGTCCATTTTTTTTCTTTTCTTTTCTCTCCAGATTAGAGAACACAACGTTAATGGTTGGAAGTCTGACCGAATAGGTGTTCAGAGGCAATAATATGTTTTTTTTAACAAACAGGCCCGAAGACTTTCAGAAAAAGAAAAGAGGGTCTGAACCTTTCTTCAACAAGTTGTCTTGATCAGTTGTGAGAGGTAAAGATAGTGCAATAATAACTTGTACAACGTGTTTGTAACGTTGTAATTAAGATATTTTTTAAATTTTATGCATAAAATGATAGAAATGTATGCATAAATTGTTGTAATTAAGAGTTTTGATCAAAATGCATATTAATGTAGTTTTAGACAGGGCCGTTCCTTGGGGTGTGCGGAGTGGTGCAACCGCACAGGGCCCCAGATCGTCGGGGGCCTCGGAATATTTTTCAATTTTTTACTTGTAATAAACTTACCTTATAAATTTTTTAGTGCAATAAGTGTAACACCTCGATTTTCGAAGGGTGACATTCGAGTTATTGTAGAAACCGATATATCAAGGAAAAATATGATATTTTATTTTGGACTTGAATCCTTGATTTTATAGTCTTGATAGATGAAGGATTCAATTACGAGTCCAACGGTTCTTTCCGGAGCAAAAACGGAGTTATAACGAAGAAGTTACGGCCAAAATAGTGAACGAGAAGAAGGCTGGTTGGCTGCGACTATGACCAGCGACATTGCCCTGGGCTGCCCTGGGCAATGTCGCCTGGCAAAGTCGCCCAAACAGTCCAGGGGGTTGTTAAGTCGCGAAAATCAGCTATTTCCTCATTTCTTCACACCCAAACTTCTTCTATACTCTCCCAATTCGTTTTCCTTCTTCCCCTTTCAAACCCTAACTTAATTGTGGCTCAATTATTTGGATTTCATGAAGAGGGAACACCATCAAGTGGTAAAATGGAAAGCTTTGGTCAAGGATTCACCATCTCCATCTTCATCTTCAACCTCAAGCTTATTTTGGGTTTTCTAGGTTTTCATCAAAACCTAAGTGGTAAGTGTATCCCTTCCATTTCTAAACCATAAAATAAGTTATAAATGCTCCATTGATGGTTTCCTAGTGTTTGATTTCTCTAAATTTCGGTTTGGATAATTTTGGGAGTTTTGGGTCAAAATTAGGGTTCTTGCCACACTTGGGGGATTTTGGTATAAAATGTTTGGGGAATGATTCTTTGTGGTTGATTATGTTTATTTATGGTTAAATATATATGGATTTAGGTTTTTGGAAGTTTTGACTTGAGAATCGAAGTGTTCTTCAAAGGAGCTCTAGTTGGGGAAAATATAGATTTAGCCTAAATCTAGCAAGGTGAGTTCAAGTTGATTTGTGAAAACGTTGTACATGCCAAAATGTCCATTTTAAAGCATTTATGTGTTTTACATTAAATTATCAATTGTTGAGTTATTTGGTAACTTTTGATTAATTGAAGTGTTTAGCTTATTAAATCTTGTAAAACTCCACATTTGGGATTTTGAGATATGTTGATAAATGTGTCACAAAAGAACATGTTTTAGTAGTTTGTGGCATGAATGGGTTATTGGTCGAAAATACACTTTTATGTGTTTGTCGGGTTTTATGCATCATTCATGAATCGGAATATTTGGAAAAGTACACATGTGTGAGTCCTTTGGTTTCAAGTCATTCCCGGCTTTGGGAAACGCTTTAGAAATGGAAAACCTTTTTGGGTTTTGGGCCGAAGGCTAGTGATAATTTGAGAATCAAATATTTTTGAGAAAATGTGTATTTGGGTTGTGTGACCATATTGGCTCTCGTGTTTTAGCCAAACGTTTATTAAACCTCTTGGGGCTTGATTTGTACTCGTTGGAGTCTTTGGAACATTGGTCCAATCTTAGTAGCTCGTTAAGGAGCCTGGGTCGTATGGTGTACCTAGTTGCATCTCATTTGGGAATTACATGTTTGAGTGCTTTGTCATTCTTTTGAGTCATGTAGCATTTTGACCGTAATGCATTGGATCCATAGGCATGGAGGTCGGGTTATCATGTTAATGTGGGATGAGGTCCCCTAGTTATAATTTGGAAATAGGCATTGGTGATACGATGTAAGTTTCCAAATGAACAAACGTGTCAAGGATGGTGAGGTCCTAAGGTAAAGACCTGGATAGGGTTTAACTTGGTGATTCTCTGGGGCTAAAGACTTGGATAGAGTTGAACCCACGATTTGTGCTGAACTAAAGACTTGGATAGAGTTGATGTTCAGACGGCTAAAGACCTGGACAGGGTTGATGCCTATTATGACTAAAGACCTGGATAGGGTTGATGTCTACCGTGACTAAAGACTTAGATAGAGTTGATGTCATTGGTTGTCCACCTTGAGGACGATCCCAAGGTAAAGACCTGGATAGGGTTGAACTTGGTGATTCTTTGGGGGCTAAAGACTTGGATAGAGTTGAACCCACCGTTGTGCCGAACTAAAAACTTGGATAGTGTCGTTGTTAGTGGTTTCCACCTTGAAAACACGCGTATAACATGGATATGTGGCATACCTTTGTGTTTCCGCCACGTTAAATGGAAACGGGTCTTCCCCGTCACCGAAAGGTGTTATTTGGTTATTGTATTTTTGGAATCCATGTTTTCGGTGACATTTTATATGTACAGGTTTTATCCATGATTCTTATAAGTTGGGTAATATGTCCCACCCGTGTTTGGGTGTTTCGGGAAATCAGTTGTATCTACGTATTTATAAAGTAGGAGTTCAATTTCTACTTAGTGTGTTCGAGTAAGTTTTGGATTGAGTTTACCTTGTGAATGAATCTTTATGTCGGGGTATTCGTTTTTAAAACGTGCATTATTGGAAAGTTGGTCTTCTCATATTTAAAGCAAATCATTTCGGAAATTCATGATTTAAATGACTTATTTCCTTCATCAGTGTGTATTTTATATATGTTGAAAACTCTTGAGCTCACTAGGCGTTAAGCCTAACTTTTTTATTTGTCGGCATGTGCATCAGGCTCCATTTCGGGATTAGTTCTAGCGACACTAAGAAGCGTTGAGTGCTAGTTGTGTGCTCGAAGAGGTGGTTAACTTGACGAGGTCTTCCGCATTTGTATTTGGAAGTAGCGATTGTTGTTGGGTTATAGTAACACACGATTTTAATTAGTCTCTATGCAAGACTTTAATTTTGTTGATGGTTCAATCTAGAAATTGTATTTCAATTATAAACTATTAGTAGGGGATTTTATTCCCTTTTTAGGTGTATTTGAAAGTTTTTAATTAGTCGTTCTTTCCAAATTTAAGAGTGTTACAATAAGTTAAACAAAAACAACTTCCAGCGCAGTGGCAAGATGCTCTACCTTAAGGGGGCGTTTGGTTCGCAGAATGTTTTTTGATGGAATGGAATATGTCATAGGAATTTGACTTTGAAGGAATTGAAATGGAATGTTGTCAGGTTTGACCACCTGTTTAGTTGACAGAATTAGAATGAAATCTGTTAAATGAATTGGAATTTTTCTGTTTGGTTCACAGATTGTAGCTTCAGAATTGGAATGGAATTTTGGTAAATGACCAAAATACCCTTTTTATTATTTTAATTTTTTTAAACAAAAATTACTTTAATGAAATAGTCATTAAATAGTTTAATTTTTAACTAAAATTGCTTTGATTATTTTAGCACACAAATGATGTCGAGAGAGAGATAGAGGAAAGAGAGGGAGATGAGAGAGACAGAGAGGAGAGAGAGGGGGAGAGAGAGGAGAGAGAGAAAGAGAGGAGAGAGAGAGTTGGTGTCTGCTGATAATCAATATCAGTAGGGTTTAGTTTGGGGTAAGGGGTAATTTTGGAATTATGAAAATAACAAATTCCATTCCATTGAAATACTTGGGTTTGTTGATGAAATGTTAAAATCTTTTAGGTATGGAATTTAATGGAATTGGAAGATCTCATTCCATTGAAAACTTTGAACCAAACAAGGGAATGAAATCTGGTCAATGAAATTCAACATTCCAATTCCATCAGATTCCATCAGATTCTACGAACCAAACGCCCCCTAAATGTTTGTCTCTGCCTTATGCCTTACCTAGGATCGAGTCCTCCCATCTGTAATACCAATTTTTTAGTGTTATTAATAATTAGTTTTGTTTTATCATACATTTTTTTGGGAGAATTAAATATATAAGAATTTTAATAATTTCTATATTTTTCAAAATTCTTTTTTTAAGGAATGACTTAAATATATAATTCAAATTTAATAAGATTTTTATATAATTTATCCTCCAATTTCAAAAATAAACTCTTAATTCATATTTTAATGTTTAATTTTGTTTTCAACCTCCATTCATCGTCATCATCCAACAAATAATGCATCTATTTGGCTTTTCGTTTTTGAGAGTTTTAAATATAAGGATTTATACCACCTACAAACAACTATGCTATAGTATATTAGTATATGATAAAATAGAAGGAAAAAAAGGTAAAAATCTTTAAAACTTATTTTTTGGGAGAGATATATATTATTTTAATTATTTCTACCAATGAGGTTGAATGTGTTACATGTTTTTATATTTTTTTAGAAATTTTAAATTTAGAGTAGTTCTTGGAGTTTGATGTAATTTTTAATAGAGATCTTAAATTTAGATTTTGCATTTAAAAAAAATTATAGAATGAGATGCTCTAAATAACTTTAGTTGTTTAGTGTTATTTTAATGATTTATCTTATACTTTTTTCTTAGAATATTTAAACAAATTTAGATTTTTTTAGTATTTGTTGATTTTTTCTATATGTTTTTTTGTACATTTTTAATTTTTAATATATTTTTTTTGGGAAATTAATTAAAATGAGCGTATTTCAAAACCGTATTACCCAAATGCCCCAAATCTCGTTCAAATCGTCGAAATACCCCTTTTGTCCGGGAATAGTGGCCGGGAATCCCGGGTTGGGTTGTGTGGCCTAAAACAACCCTAATTTTCTCAAACCCTAAAACAACCCCGGGAATCCCGGCCCTAACCCCGGGATCGAGTCACATTTCGGCCGAACACGTCCAAACCCGGGATTCCCGGCCACTTATCCCCTACATAATGGGCATTTAGGCAAATTCGATGAGATTTGGGGTATTTGGGTAATACGGTGGTCAAATACGCCTATTTTAATTAATTTCCCATTTTTTTTAATTAATGACAATAAAGTAATAAAATGTTCTTGTTGATATGGGCTTTGTAATCATCAATAATGATTAATCAATTCTATATAAAGATTGTTTCATATCCCCTCTCACTTACATACAATGTTATTTCATACCTCCTACCTCACTTGTAGACAAATCAATAACAACCATTAAAAAACGTTTATATAAAGATGGTTATAAAGTTAAAAACACTAATATTAAAAATTAACAAATCAATAAGGGTGCGTTTGGTATGCAGAACAGAGTGGAACATGATAGAACAGAACAAACTTGTCCCATGTTTGGCGTGGCCATATGTGGGACAAACTAGAACTAAGTGGAACAAGCATTGGACACACTTGTCCCACTCCAACCCCCTGGAACTAAATAGAACAGCAATACTTTGACTAATATACCATTTGTTAAAAACATAAAACATGTCTTCTCATCATCCACGTCTCCAAGCTAGGGGTGTGCAAAACCCGAATAGTCGAAAATCCGAATCCGCATTCGAACCGAAAATAAGGTGTTTTTGCAAAACCCGAATACCCCGAAATCCGATAATCAGAAATCCGACATTTGGGAGGATATCCGGGTTTGGATTGTGTTTGATCGTTGGCCACCCAACCCCTCCGAAAACCCGAAATAACATAAATCTATATTTTAAATACTATATATATATATATATATATATATATATATGTATATAATTATTTTTTGAAAATCATAAATTATAGTTTGTTGAAATATTTTCTAAATTTTAAAGTTGCTATCAAATTCATCAATCTTTCAATCGATTGTATTCATCCTAAAAAAATGATTGAATTTATATATAACTTTTGCATTATATAATACCCGAACTCGACCGACATCAATCCCAAACCCGAAACAACATAAAATCCGAAACTTAAAATTTGGGTTTTGATTTCCATATCCAAAATCCAATCGTGATAAATTAGTTTTATGTTTTTGATAATCCATTGCACTATGTATTAGTGATGTAATTTATGATTTTTCATCAGGAGTAAACTTTTCATTTAACCGGTCTAGTCATGTTCTGTCCAGTTCTATCATGTCTTGCCAAACGCTGGACAACTGTCATGTCCTGTTCTGTTCCGTCCTGTCCTGTTCCATCTTGTCCTGTCCTGTTTGCGTACCAAACGCACCCTAAAAAAATTGAATCCACACTGTCTAACATAACATTAAAATTTAAAATTTAATGTCAAAAAAGTATAAAAGATAAATAATTTGTTCAAATTTAAAGATAAGTTTATTGGTTTATTTATTATAAGACAAATGTCAAAATATAGAAAAAAACAACCTAATAGATAATATAATTAAAAAAATTAAAAATATATTTAGTTTTTTTTTTTGCACAGGGCATCCAAAATCTCAGGAGCGGCCCTGGTTTTAGATAATAGATGATATATTTTTTTATTTTAAAGTTATAACATTAACTATGTTACTAATTTTTTCTGATTTAAATTTTTTTGTTTGAACTTTTTTTTGTCATTTTCTCCATTTCAAATATTGTATTGAAATAAAAAGTAGCTCAAAAATCTTAATTAAAATTTTATCTTTCTATTTTTTTCATTTATAAATAATAATATCAATTTATTTATTTATTATTTTACTTTAAATAAATTGAAGTTATAAAAAGAAATTTAAATTAGTATAAAAAGACAAAAAAAATGTATGGAAAAGAAGGAGTGTAAGGAATATTCTGTATTGGGAAGGAGGACATGTGGATCAAATCGTATAAACTTGAATTTAAATGGTAATAGAAATTTATAGTGAAATGTGGTTGGAATTTATAGGTGAAATATGATATTGTAGATAAAAAAATAAGAGGAAAAAAACAAAATTGAAGTCAAAAAGTCGGACATGTGGACTATTTTACATACATTTGGGAGGATATCACAAATTTATGTAAAACCCTATTCCCAATATTTGCTTTTTTAGTATACTTTCATATGTCTTGTCAATTCTTTCATATGTTTTATGTTTATTAACTCTTTTTATATCAAAATAATATTTATTTGTAACTGATTTGTAATCCTTTTCCTTTATTGTAACTTATCCAATAAAATTGTATACAAAATTATTGGAATAATCAACAAACTTATTTTTTTCAACAAATGCAAAATAAACTCTTATTTGGTTTATGAATCTTACTGTTTTGGACCTTTTGGTTATCACATAGTTCAAAGTAGATAGAAGCCAAATATATACATACCGATTAATTCCACCTAAAAATAGCTTTAAGACATCTTCAACCCATCACCATAAATACCAAATACGTAAAATGGAGGTCATTTTCGCTCCAACCCACGACTATAACACTAACAAAATGGAGGTCTTCAAATTTGGACTCTATATTTGATGGTCATTCTGTTGGCCTCTATGAGTCTGTTTTTCAAATATTATTATATTAACTTTATGTAATTATTATACATACGGATATTTAACATATTAGTTGATGTCTTGTATTAAGTTTAGTAATTTATTATTATTATTTATTTTTTAAATTGTAAATTATATTTAAATAATTTAAATTTTTATTTAACTAAAAGAACCACAAAAATAAAAGACGTGAATAATATAGTAATAATTTTGATCAATGAAGTTTAAATGTACATACATGAAACATATTTAACAAAATTAAATCCGACTTTTCCCCTCATTTCTTCATTTATTTCTTCACCAATCCTTCTCCCCTCTCTTCCAAATCGGTTCATACCCATTTATTTCACCAAATCAAAATCTTTAGGGCTTTTAGAGATTGGGAGCTAGATATTCAAGCCTTGTGGGTGGAAGCTCAACATCTTCATCTTCCTCACGAAGTTTTCAACCATTGTTGACCTAGTTTTTAGGGGTTTACCTAGAAACGAATTGTAAGTCAATATTAACCTTCTAAACCTTTATTTTTGTTAAAACCTTTCATTTTAACCTACTAAAACATCCCTTTTGATGTATCTTTCATATTTTAAAGTTTTGACAAATTTTGGGCATTTTAGATGATTAGAGGATTTGACTAAGGTTTCTTATGAAACTGAGTTTTGGGTTACTTTTGGTACATCTCTAGGCCAAAATGTCAAATTTTAAATGTTTATATGTTCTACATGAAATTATCAATTGTTGAGTTATTTGATGAGTTTGGATTATTTGAAGTGTTTAACTTTATAAACTTTGTAAAACACCCACTTTGGGGATTTTGGGCATTTTGACAAATAAGTCTCAAGCATTTGTGTTTTAACGAGTTCTTTTGCGGAAGTATATGTTTTGTGTATAAATGTACATTTAATGTGTACTTGGGGAAATATTGTTTTTGTGTTATGGGACGTTTTTAAAAGAATAAACGGTATAGGCTCATTGGGAAAATGATTTGTCCTAATCTAAATTGCGTTTGAGTTATTCATGTATTTTGGAACGTGTGTTTGAACTTTGCATAAATGTCGGTTGATTGCGTTTTATTATGTTTTGGGTATCTTAACATGTGGTCAGTTGATTTTTGGGGCTTAAAGCTCGGTTTTCGTCTGTGTCGGATCTTGAGGACATTTTTCCGACTTTAATAGCGTAATACTGTATTTTTTGTGTGAGTTGCATTTATTGCATTATATTTTGGAAGATACATGTTTTGAGTGTGTGTGTGTCATTCATTTGGAGTTACGTGTTTAGACTGTAATGCATTGGATCCATACGCATGTAAGTCAATCATATTTAAGGGTGAGGAGTCTTGATATTCTCATTTTGGGAAATTTGTCGTGTTGGCGTTGTTGTTGTCCCAATTATTTTGCGTAGAGGAACTTTATGGGTTGAACTTCGGGACCATGGGTTTTGGGATATGATGTTCTAATATTTGGGCACGAGGGTTAAACATCATGAGTTATCAAGTAAGGAGTTGAGACTCCTATCTTGAATTATAGGGAGTAGACACTAGGGGTCGAATGAGTACCCTGAGGATGAAACTCCATTATAGAATGAACAAGCAATAGGATTGCGTATCTTTGAGGTGTAGCTCGATGGAGCAGGCAATAGAGGATACTATGTTTTTTAGGACTTGGAATACAGTTCGACTGGAGGTGTAGCTCGGCACAGCAAACAATACAGTTACGATCCGAGTTGTAGTTCGATAACGTGGCTTAACTTTGTGTTCCGCCCCGTACAACGGAATCGGGTCTCCCCCGTCACCGGAAGGTGTTATTTTATTATCCATGTTTTCGGTGACATTTTGCGTATATGGTTGTTATTCAAGATTTATGGGTTGAGTATTATGCTTGCCCGCGTTTTGGGTGTTTCGAAAAATAAAGTTCTTATCCACATTTTTATAAATTGAGAGTTTATTTTCTGTTCACGTTTTGGGGTGAGTTTGGGATTGAAGTTGTTTTAAGAAAGAATGTTCATGTTGGGTTACTTGTTTTAAAGGTGTGTGCTATTGGAAAATGAGTCGTTTAATATTTAAAGTAAATCCTTTTGAAAGACTATGATTTAAACTGTATTCTTTCCCTTTAACAAATGTATTTGTTTCATGTTGAAAACTTTTTAACTCAATAGGCGTTAGCCTAACTTTTTTATTTGTCGACATGTGCATCAGGTTTCGGATGGGGGAAATGGTTATAGCGTTTATGTGAAGTGATGAGTGCTAGATGTATGTGCAAGAGTGAGTGGCTTGGTGAAGTCTTCTGCATTAGTGTTGAGAATAACAACTTGTATAGGGGATAGGTAGCACCTGAATTCGGTTTAGTCCTTGTATCTTATTGAAGTTTATATTTGTTGAGGTTCATTATAGAATTTTAACTTAAGGTATATAAAGTTTTGATTTGTAGGAGAAAGTTTTGTTCCTCACTTGATGCTATATTGAAATTTTAAATTATTTGCTCTTTCCAAATTTGAGGGTGTTACAATGCGTCGTTAAGTTCATCTTACATTTGGGAAAAATGCAAAATCATAAGGTTAACTAAAAACATGAGGTTAACTGTTGGCAGTCAAGCTTATGATATCGAACAAACAAAGATTTTTGCATACTGGCTTTTGGATTTAGGAGAAGCCAAGGTTGGTAGTGTGAATGATGGTGAGACAATTATCAATATACTTGATGATCTTCTCATTACCGATTTAACGGATCCTATATTTGCATTAATTGAATTTATCTATTATTCTATTATTGTAAATGTCAATAATTCATCCTATTTTCACGAAAAGAGCAATACTTGCACTCAAGCATGAAGTCGTTCAAGGAATAAATGATCGTTTGCTATCATTGTTTTAAGGAGACGAAAAGGAGTACCTAAGTTCAGATAGTCCGTGTGAATCAGAGCATCTTCACGAACAATTTGATGAAACTTTGTACTCACCTAATGTCTTAAATGGTCTTAAATTATCAAGTTTGCCAAACCATAAGATAGTACTAAAAGTCGGTGTTCCAATTATGTTACGAAGGAATACTGATCAGAAATATGGGTTATGTAATGGAACTAGACTACGGGTGTTATCCTTGGGAAATCGGGTTATAGAAGCAGAGTTCATATATGGAAGCAATATTGGAAGCCAGACATTTATTCCAATAATGTCTTTGACACCTACAGACAAAAGGATTCCGTTTAAGTTTCAAATAAGACAATCTCTAATTGTTGTATGTTTTGTCATGACCATAAATAAAAGTCAGGGACAGTCATTATCGAATGTTGGTTTGTTTTTTAGACAACCAGTCTTCACTCATGGTCAGTTGTATGTTGTTTTATCTAGAGTAAAAGTAGGCAAAGTTTAAAATATTAATTATAGAGGATGAAAGTATAATTAGCAATAGAGCAAAAAATGTTGTATATAAAGAAAGTATTTGGTAATTTATGGTTCTTATTTTATTAATATTAAATATGTACCTTTCCATAATTTCATTTACGTTATATTGTAAATTTTGTTTTATAAATTCTTAATATTTATTCATATTTTTTATTATTTTTTGCAAAATATTCTTTGTGAAAATTGCCAAAACAAAGACATTTTGTAACGAACAAAAAAAAAACTTTGAATTGAAAAAATATTGGAAAAGTAGCATCGTGCTTTCGATATCCATTCATATCTGTAAAATAAGTTTTATGACATAATTTAATTTTTTTAAATTACCCCGTGTAATACACGAGTTCGAACCTAGTTGATCAATAAAAAAATTATTTAAATAAATATGTTAAGGATCAAATAATGATATTTACTTATTATAAAAAAAATTACATATTATAATTATTAAGTTTTAATAAAATAAAATAATATTACATTATTTATTATATTTATCATTAAAATATGTTTTGTTATTGCATTGTTTGAATTGAATTTTTCTCTATTGTTCGATAAATCAATCATTTTAAGGTTTACTGGCGCGGACCTATGGCCACGTGACCCACTTTTGTGGGCCCTACATATCCTAGCCTCTTAGATATGCACCGGAAAAGGCCCCCTGTCCCCTCCGAGACTCGAACTCTTGCGTTTCAAGCACTCGTTGGAGCGTTTACGGAGTAAGGCTGGCCACCAGGCCAAAGGCCTGATGGTTAAATCAATCATTTTAAGGTGATAAAGAAGAAGAAAAAAGGAAAAGGAAAAGGAAATATATATATATATATATATATATATATATATTTTATCTGACGATAATATAACGGGTTTGTTACCCCCAAACCCCCATTTCGATCAAATTGGGGGAATCAGAAACTGTTTCCGCTCATCCCTCATTTCCCCATACATATAGCTATATGCTTCTAATCTCATTTTGTTTTCTCTTTATTTTGTTTTTCGATTATTGCTTCAGCCTTCAAGTACGATTCCTGACCGAAATCCATTTTCTCATCCCTAAATGCTTAATGTACAAGTACAATTGTTCGCTTATGAGTTGTTGCTTTCTAGGTTTTTTTTTGTTGTTTCTTTCTTGTAGTTTAGGTTTTGCTTCTCCAAATCGCTGTTTCTTTGCGTTTTATTTTCGGATTCGTTTATTTGGTAGATATTATTTAATGTCCTTGTCTGTGTATATTCATGATTGAAGCGTTGATATTTGTATTGTGTAATTGCGTTTGAGTTTATTAGGATTATGTGATCACTCGATTTTCCAAACGTTCATGTTTCTATATTACTGCATAATACATATTTGGATAGGATTGTTCGGAAAAAAAGTCCGACCATTCAAATCGGTTGAACCAAGTCAAAATTGACGGTTTGAGCAGTATTGCGTCTGAGATTTTGTCAAACCTCGGTCCGGTTCGGTCGACGGTTTGAACTTTGAACTTTTTTAGCGGTTTGGATGGAACCAACCATCAAACTCACATGCACTAATAATATTTAGGTTTCATGTTGTAGACTCAACTTTTATGGTGCGATTAAAAAAAGTATGTTCAAGATGTTAAGTTTTTAGTCTTTCACTCCTAGGGGTGTAAATTAGACGAGACAACTCGCGAGCTACTCGAGATCGACTCGGTCAACACTCGACTCGAATAGGCTCGACTCGATATACTAACGAGTCGCGTTGAGCGACCTGATACTCGACTCGATAAGCTCGTGAGATACTCGATAAACAAAATAATAATAATAATTAGTAATATTATTTTAATTTAATTGATAATAATAATAATTAGGGGTGTTCGCGGTCCGGTTTGGACGGTTTAACCCCTCAAACCACAAACCAAACCGCTAGTGGCGGTTTGTTGATTTTTCAAACCGAACGGTTTGACATCAAGTGCCCAGACCGGTTTAGGCGGTTTGGTCGACCGATTTAGGCGGTTTAGGCCTTTTAGTGGGCTTTAAAGTTTAAAAATAAAAAACATATAAAAATTTGAACTTTAAAGGTTCATTAGCTTGAGTTCATTTAAAATAAATAAAAGTATACAACAATGTTAACAAAGTCCACAAAAGTTAACAAAATATCCCAAGACAAAACCCTAAAAAAAAGTAATATACAAAGTGCAAATAAAATCCACGGCGATTTAAAATTATCTTTGGGCCTTTTTGTATATATTTAAGTATAAAGATAAATTGGATATTTGGTCTAAACAATAGATGATATAAAGATGTACATAAAAAATAAAAAATATATATAGATATATTTGGCGGTCGGTTTGGTCCAAACCGCCCAAAAAAACCTCCAAACCGCAAACCGGACCGGACCGCCTGGTTTGGCGATTTTTCAGACCAGACCGCCTAAACCGCCAAAAACGGTCCGGTTTGATTTAGTTTGACCGGTTTGAGCGGTCCTAATAATAATAATAATAAAACTCAAATTTTTTGATTTTCTTTTTGGAAAATGATGGTGTAAAAGATATGGGTAAACTCTTGATTGTGTGTCTAATCCATCCCACATTAACGGGATATAGAACCCAATGTTTTGAACTTTTCTATATATAGATCTTTCTCCTCCCTTGTTTTACATATTTTGCCTTTATTAAATGGCCTGAGCCTAAGGGCTTGAGCCTATGTAGGGGTGTAAATGAGACGAGACAACTCGCAAACTACTCGAGATCGACTCACTTGAGATCGACTCGGTCAAAACTCGGTCAACACTCGACTCGAATAGGCTCAACTCGAACTCGAGATCGACTCGATATACTAACGAGTCGAGTCGAGTATACTGATACTCGAGCTCGACTCACATCATTTACATCTGTAAAATCACAATTTCCTATGTTTTTTTAAATCTGCAAAATCCCGAACTTCGTCAAAAATCAAAATCCAAAATTCAAAATCTGGTCAATGTTTGTCCATTTTTGGAGAAGCTGTTAGTGGACTTGTTTAACCTTTTTTTTCAACTTACTTATCGTTTCTTCTAATTTTGGAGATAGATGCTTCTTTTATGGTAATAATATTTTTTAATCTATCTATATATACTACCTTAATATTGGTTTACATCAAATGTCTTAACTCCTAAGGTGCGTTTGATACGCATACAGGATGGGACAGAACAGTTGTTCAACGTTTGATAAAACAAAACTGGACAGAACAGATAACATGACTAAGTTACCCCTAATAAGTTTTTTATATTATATATATGTATATATATATTTTTGAATAATTATTCAATTTATTAAATTATAACGAAATAAATATTTTTTATAACAAAATATAGTATTAAAAAGTTATATTCAAGGTAGATTAAAATGACACCAAAATAAAAAGTTTATATAGTTTTCAATTTTATTTTTTAACCCTTTTCTATATTTTTTTACTATTAATATTTAATAATTTAAATAAATTAATTAAAACATAGTAACTATATAAAAATATTATTTGAGGAGACTAAAGTGAAAATTTAAAGAACATAACATAAAATAAATAAAATATAAAAAATAATAAAATATAAAAAAAGGTGTATTTAATGATTTAGAAGAGAATTAAATTTTATTTTGAGGTTATATTGGTAAAACATAAGTCTGTTCCACCTTGTTCCATGGGGTGGGGTGGAACAGGTATGTTCCACTTTTGTTCCACTATATTCTTGTCTGTTCCACCTAACAATCCTGTCAAACGTGGGACAGTGATCCCTGTTCTGTTCAGTGTAACAAACACACCCTTAAATACAAGTCTTTAAGCATATAGAACAAGACTTTAAAGCATAAAAATTAAAAAAACTCTTAGGGGCTGTTTAGCACTGCTGAATGGTTAAGTGGTCATAATGCTTAAGAGGCTATGTATAATATAGTGCAGAATGAAATATGGTTGTTTGGTAATTGTTCTGAATAGACAGTCTGAATAACAACAAATTACCATTTTAACCCTATCTCATTTACAGAAATTTGCAGTCATATTCATATGGTGAAGAAATGCATTCATATGGTGAAGAAAGGCATTCAAGAATAACAAAATATATAACTTGTTTAAACAAATTATAATGTCAAGTTAAAGGAAGTTGTTTCCTAAGTCCCAACCCTACTGCTCATCAAATATTGTGAGGACAAGTTCAAATAGTATACTTTTTGTTGCCTACACAGTAGCTAAAAATCAGCAAAAAGAAATGATGAACAGTAGTTAAAAATCTGCAATGAACAATGATGAATAAAATCAGGAGAAAAAAAATAGGGTTGGGTTATTGGGAAGCAACCAATAGATCAACAATGAACACCAATGGACAGTAGGTAAAAAAAATCAGCAAAGAACGGGGTTGGGTTATTGGGAAGCAACCAAACAAATCGACAAATATCAGTAGTTATGAACAACTAATCAAAAAATCGTAATTAAAAATCAGCAAAAAAACAGGGGCGGGTGAAGCAAATCAACAACAATGAACCAAAAATCAGCAAGAAAAAGAAGGGAAGAAAAGAGAAAGGGGACCACCGTGAGAGATGAAAATCGTGAAAGAACAGATGACCGCCGACGGAGACCGGAGATGACCGCGTGGGAGAAGCACTCTGTGAAAAGGCAAGATGGAGTAGGAGGAGACAGCTGGGGAGAGATCGAGTGAAGTGAGGGCAAATATACAAGTCATTGAAGCAAGGTATTTCAAAGCAGCCCAGTTAAAAGAGTAGATCTCCCGCCCTTGCTTTCTTCTGATGCTTGCTGACGCTTTCAGGCTTCTCTTTCTTCTACACAATCTCTGCATTTCACGCCCCGATGATTCAAAATTCAAATCAGTCTCTCTACTCTTCACACGCCCTCTCTCCCTGTATGCTTCCTCTCAATGAAATCGGGGTTTCTATCTATGGATATTCTTGTGTTTCTCTTCTTTCTTTTTTCCCTTTTCTTGGTGTGGGTTTAAGAAAATGCCAAACAGCAGGAAGCAGTTACCGATGATTTGAGGGAGATTACCTTCCAAACTCAAGAGGAATCTATCCCTGTTCTTCACGATCGATCTCTGGAGGAATCAAAATGATTGATTTTTAGTTAGTGTTATTCAATCTTGGTGCCTTTTCCCCTTTAAAGAAGCTTCATCTTTTTGACATATTCTAGAATCTATATTCTTTGTCTTCCTCAAGTCAAATCTTTTGTGTAACACCCCGAATTTTCGTTTGGTTTTGAGAGGTTGTAATGAAGAAATGAAGAAGATGTTTCTGTCTACAGGGCGCACGGGTCGTGCGCCATCCTTCAGGAAATGCGCACGGGTCGTGCGCATGAAACAGTGTGTGAGGCAGTGGAAAACGCACGGGCCGTGCACCCTCCCCTTTGGAAAACGCACGGGCCGTGCGCTGTGTTGGGAGGTGTGCAAAGCCTTGGCTAAATATCTCATTTTGTTGAGATTCTTTGTAATCTCAGTTTCTTTCTCTCTCTCTCTTCTTTTTCTCTCTTTTCTCCTTCAATCTTCAAAGGTTCGTTTGGTTGCTAGTTTTCGGTGTTTCTAGCGAGGGGTCGGTGTTTTAAGCTTCACCTCTACGTCATGGTCATTATCTGGTTTTCCGGGTTTTATTCTGAAAACCTACCGGTGAGTTCCTACTATCATTTTACAAACTTTATACATGTCAAAACTCTTATTTGCGAAATCTAAAGTATTTCTACGGTATGATTTTATATTCTCTACACTTTGTTGTAAATGAAGTTTTTGGTAATTCTCGGGGTTCCCGGTCAGTTTTGACCAAAATGACGGGTTCCGCCCTATTGAAGTAAAATGATGTTTTACTTGCACCTTACGTGATTATGTAAAAAGAATGTTTATGAACTCATTTTAATGGTTTTCGTTCTTACCAGAAGTTGAACTGGAAGTAGCATTTTGTTTATAAAATGTACTTGTAACCATATATTTATTTATGGTAGGTCACATATGTTGTTGTGACGAGTCCTTACCAATACTAGTGGATCCCTAGGTTTTGGAGTAGACTGTTTTGTTGGGATGTTACATTCCCCAAATTTGTAGTTATGGATCACATGTTCCTCGGGGGCAACTTGGTACGGTTATGTGAGGCCGGATACTAGCCATGGTTCATGGTGATCCTAGCGAAGGAGTATACCTTGGTTTTGCGCTTGGGGCTTGATCTCACGTTGAAGCACGGACTTTGTGATTCGTATCCGCGGATTCCAATTGGTTTAGCTCGTAACTCGGATTTGTGGTCTACTTTGTGTTACACCACTATCCTTGGTAAAATGGTCCTTTTATCACCGTTTAAGAGTTTTGGACCGAAGAGGTCCGGTTGTGGCGAAATGTTATCTTTACGAATTAAACCTTTATGAAAAGATTTCCTTATGATACTGATGTTTATATCTTTCGAGCTTTATAAACTGTATGTTCTCACCAGGCTTTATAGTCTGACACTTTTTCTCAAATGATGTGTATAACAGGTTTCCATTAGCGGTGGGTGTCGGGTTTTTTGGAGAGACGAGTTTTGAGTCTCGGGGTTTTTGGAGATGTTTTAAGTATTGTTGTTGGGCATTGTTAAGTCCCATTCTTTTGATGAAATCCTTGTATAGAATCGTATAGTCTTCAGGATTGATCCCATTTATGGGAAGTTAATGGAATTGCTTTCGTCATATTGTCAGGTTTCCAGGTTTTAATTTACTCTGATTTTTGAGGTTGTTACATTTTGAAACTGAAAACCCATCAAATGCTTGAATTTTTAGTGGAAAATTCAATCTGGGTTTTTGATATATTAGGGCTTATTATACCTTTTTTGTTTTTGATCTGGTGAAATTGTTGTGTTGTTCTTTAACTCAAGTTCATTGGTTCATAATCTGCCTTTCGGATATTCACCAATTGATTTCTTAGCCTGCTTACATTTTAAATTTTACCTTCTCAAAATATGTTGGTGCTATAGTGTCCAACATTCAAAAGAACGAAACAGATGCAAGGTTAGGGTTTTAGGGTAGCTACAAGTTACCTTTATCATTTCGATTATGAAATATTTGTATATTGAGAGTTATATACTACTTTCGATTTCAATAGACCTATACTTTTGCTTCCATTTTTGTTCCAATTACACAAGGTGTTTTTGCTCCTGATTTTGGCTCATTTGAACATTGATGTCGTGTTTGTATTTTTTGTTTTAGCGGAGTCAACTTGGCGAGTAAATCCATCGAACCACTTGTCTTTTATTAGCCACTTCACTTTCTGAAAAACATGACAAGTAGAGGATGATTTGAGGTAATTTCCTTTACCCATAATATTTGTTTCCAATGGCTTTCTTTGCTTTTTGTAGTTACAAATTTTACAAGTTTGATTTCTCCATTTATGGTTTTCTTCTTCATGTATCCTCTCCAGGTTTGATTTCTCCATAGCTTTTCATCTCTGCTGATAATCGATTTCTGCTCGAGGTTTCTCCATCTTAGATCAAGTTTTCGATAATCAATTTTTTGTGTTGTTTTTAATGCATGATGCATCTATTATCTTTACTTGTGCTTTTTCTCAACATGTTTCTTCGTGTGTATAATAGGTGGCATTGTTCAGTTAACGGTAAGGCATATGTGATTGAACTATTTTCTTTGTTTTCCTATTATTGATGTTGATAATAATGTGGCTAATGGGTTCCAAATAGAGATGTGTTTTGACCTTGTAGGCCAAGTGGGTAACATCCAAGAGATAATTGTTGTTGTTTAAAAATTTAGAACCAATTAACCTCGTAGGTAAATATGATGGTTTGGTAGTTGAGATTTGATGGGAGCTAATACGAAGTCTAAGGACGTTAGAGCTTCGACCGGTTGGTTTGTGGTCTTGGAGCTTCTATTTAGTTCTAATCATTCTTTTGTCCATTGGTAATTGTTTTAAAGATTGGTCCTGTTATGTTGTAGTAAATATGTTGGCTTCTCGTTCTGGGTATCAGATACATCAGATTGATTTATTTTGGAAAATAATGTGGATTATAAGGTTTACCTCCGCATGTTGGATGCATAAGGTCTAGAGTGATGGTTTTTAGTTTATATATATTGCAATGCCCTTTGCCAAGATTGCATTCACTTTGATATATGGTTTTAACTGTTGGTTTAATTGGAATATGTAAAAGTTGGAAGCTTTATTTCATATTGTTTCAGTTCGAACTTTATAGAGTTTTTCTACTGGGTTCAATTCTACAATTAGCATATTGATTATTGGCTTGGTTCATAACTTGACACCTAGTATTTGTTTTAGATGCTTCGTGAAAACAATCTTTGCTGGAGAATGGGGAATGATGATTGAGGCTTTTGGAAGATCAAAGTTTTTGTTTATAATATAGGGGGAAAGGGTTTTAGAAATCCTATTTGAAAGTGCTTGTTAGTAAAGCAATAGATATCTATGCCTTTTGATAAGAAGTTTGTATAGTTTCTTAATAACACTATGTTGCATATCAAATAATGAATTCTTAAGCCACTATGTTTGTTGTGCATAATTTTATGTAGTCCGGTTATGTTTGAGTTATGAATTGCATGACTAAGGTGCCGTTTGTTTTTTAAGAGGTCTAAAGTCTTAATTTAATTATGATTAATAAGAGGTGGCGTGTAAAAATGTCTGAACGATTTAGACTTAAGAGAGATTAAGAGATTTTTTTTAAAAACAAACAACCCCTAAGTGTAAATCATATCATTGTTGAAATCTTCTCTAACAAAACCACGCTAGTTTCAATATCGTTTACATTTACAACACCCGCCGCATTGTACTGGTAGACAACTACTATTTGCAAAAGATTGAACATATCTAGATAGTGCCAAGCCTTTTGTTTTAACAGAGTTGAGAAAACTACATTTGATATGTGGAGTATATGGTAATTACTCTTGGTTAATATATATTCATTAAACATGTTGATCAAGTGGGATGTCAAATAAGGAATCGTGAGACATTAGCATATGTTAAGTCTACAAATGTGCTTTATGTTTCTTGGTTCAAAGTTCTCATATAAGCCTCGGATATATAAAAGGGATGAAACTCTCTCCTTGTATTACTGCATTTTTCACTATCTTGTTGTCTACATTTATTTGACAACCTCTTATTCATGGCTCATTGTTCATATATTTTGGCTTTTGAAGTTGACAAAATAATTCTCTACGATTTAGGCTATAAAGGACAGAACAAATATATGATTACTTAGGGGCTGTTTGTTTACCTCTCAAGGTTCTATTAAGAGGCAACCTCTGGATCCCTAAGAGTTGAATCCTGTTTGGCAAAAAAAAGGTCTACATCTTAATGATTTCAAAACCCTCTAAATGATTTTGTATAATGGGTCTCCCTTAACCATTAAGCTCCCTGATTTCACTCTGAACAATTATCAAACAGTCATATTTCCTTTTGCAATTTGCACTATATCATAAGAGCATTTTAATCATTCTGACCACTTAATCATTCTGCACCAAACCATTCAGCAACTGCAAAAAGCCCCTTAGTCATGCAATTCACCACGATAGTTTCAAAATCATTTACATTTACAACACCCGCCGCATTGCGCAACTACACAACTAGTAATGTTATATTGATATAAAATTCATCTTGGAGATGGATGTTATTTTTCTTTTAGTTTAAAGCTCGTTATAGGCCCAAACTCCTTAAACCGATCAAACTAGACCGAACACATGTTCTGGTTTGATTAATTGTTGCCAAACTGCTCGGTTTGAGATTTTTTGTAAACCGCCATTGTGGTTTGGGAGGTTAAACCGGTCAAATTGGATCGTGAACACCCCTATATTTGGAATTCTGGATCATGTATGGCATGTGAATTTATTGATTGTTATTTGAATCTGAAACTTGAAATTGGATAAGAAATGGCGATTTCTATATTCATGAATCGTGCTATTGTTTAAGCATGTTGTGCTACCTTAATTTGGTGAAGGATATTCAAGTTTTACTTATCATTTTGTACTTTTTAATAGCAAAGGGAAAAGGGTTTCAAACTATTTTACCTCCAAAATGTGTCTTTTCTCTTTTTTTTTTCCATTGTTCTTGGTTGTTATTGCACTTTAAATTTCATTGTTGTTGGTTTTGATCATTTGATGTTTCTTTCCTGTTTAATTCATTACTGTTGGTGGGTGTTGAACTTTTAAGTCCCAATTAGTCAATAATATTGTGTTACAATCATTATATCTTGTTGCAATTTCACCTTGAGTAACATATTTTGTATTGTATTTTGAAGTTGACAAGATCCTACCAATTTGTATTGTATCTTGAAGTTATGTGCAACATATTTTATATTTTACTCTGAAATTGTATTTTAAGTGACAAATTGATTATATAGGCTCAACATCCAAACATCTATGATAATGATAATGATTTTATAGTATTAACCAAGTAGCATCAATGCAATGCCCATTCTCATTCCTATTTTCATTACCCTGTGTGAACCAAGGTGGCCCTAAGTTTAAAGCTACATATTCATCCAAGAAGCAAAGTCCGCTCGAAAGAAACAAAAATGGCAGCCTCGTCGGCTTCATCCAAAATAAGTTTGAAGCTTCTTGTCGACAAGAAAGCCCAAAAAGTTATATTTGCCGAAGCCAACAAAGAATTTGTGGATTTCCTGTTCCAAATTCTCTCTCTCCCAGTTGGTACTGTCATCAAGCTTCTCAAGAAGTACTCCATGGTGGGTTCACTAGGAAACCTGTACAACAACATCGAAAACATTAGTGATACTTATATGCAGTCAAAGTCAAGCAAAGACTTCATTTTGAACCCCAAGATTGCCAACTATGTTGCTCATGTCCCACTATTGATACCTAATGATCATATTCTTATGGTTAGGAAGTTTTATGGGTGTTATCATCATTTATATATAGCTGATGATCCAAATGCTATATGTCCATCGTGCAAGACTCGTATGAACACTGAGGCATCCTATGTGGCTGAAGCTAGTGCAGCGAAGGTGACAGCAGAGGGTGGTGGTTTTGTGAAGGAGGCGGTGAGTTACATGGTTATGGATGATTTGGAAGTGAAACCCATGTCCACCATATCTAGCATCACCATGTTAAACAAGTTCAATGTGAAGAAAATTGGTGATCTTGAGGAAAAGGTGGTTTCTTTGGAAATGAAAGAGGTATATATGCTTTGATGTATTACTCATAAATGCACCCTGGACTTCATCCATTATCAACAGAAATGCTTAATTTGTTTCTTGATTGATGTTTATAGGGTTTGATGTTGCTGAATGCGTCATTTGAGTGCAAGAATGTGCTTACCACTGTGTTTCTGGCTTGATGAAGATCATGAAAGTAATAATGGATTTTGGGTTAGTTACAAAAGTCGGCATGTTGGGGGTTTAAACCTTTGGAAGTGTTTTTCTTTTTTGCTTCTTTCATGAATATTGTTCTTAATTCAAGTTCATCCAAAACCATTATAGTTTTTTGATAATTCAACCTTCCTTTTTTTAAGATGATATTCCATTATTCCACCCTTTTGTCTCTTAAATTTTTGTTGTTCCCATAAAACATTTTTAAGCATACATACATACCAAAAGTGTTGTATTTTTTAGATTTTATGAAGAAACCTAAGTATAAATGGGACCAGGCTCAAGAGGTCTCATGCTTCTCTCAAAGTTTTCTGAAGCAACCTGAGAAGAAGTAGAAAGAAATTTGGTTCATCTTTTTAGGGTTTTGAAGCTAAAAAGCTATAACCACAGGTATATGAAAATGTGATTTAAGATGGCGCCGTTGAATACAACCTCTAAAACCCTTTTCATTTGTTTTTTGGTGTCTCATTTGAAGAGGGTATTAAATATTTAAATGTCTATGAGAGAAAAACTATATCTATATCAATATTTATACTACATTAAAGACAAGTTTTGAAGCATAGTGTTCAAGTAGTTAAGGCACGAAATGTTAAAATTTTTAATCACAAATTGTTTTGCATAATGTACAAGTTTTTGGGGCATCACTTTGTCTTCCCAATATTGTTAAATACCAGCTTTTGGTGTGTTCAACAGATGTGGCTTCCCAATGTTCTGTTTCAGCGCCATCATCCATCATTTTCTGCCATTCAAAGTTTCAAATATTTAATGTTAGAAGATGAATATGGTTGAAGGAGACGATGAATATGCTGAAGGTTTGAAACCTCGATATATTGAGAGAAAGCGTACAATGAGAAAGGTAAATAATGAACAATCAATCTAACCTAGACTACACAATACAACAAATATATACGTAGACTAAATGGGCTTGGGCCCTATACTGACATGGGCCTGGGCCCTCTATATACATTAACATCCCCCATCAAACTCAATCGGGAGAAGAATGAGCCAGATGGAGTTTGGAAACGAGATCACAGAACCGTCCTGGTAAATGAGCTTTCGTGAAAATATCAGCCGGTTGATCAAGAGTCGAAATAGGAAGAAGCTGAATAGTCTTACGAGTCACATGTTGACGAACAAAGTGACAGTCAATTTCAACATGCTTCGTTCACTCGTGGAAGACATCATTGTGAGCAATCTGAATGGCACTGTTGTTGTCACACCACAATGAAGTTGGAGACTGTTGAGGAGCCCCCATGTCAGAGAGTAGCCAGCGTAACCACACAAGTTCTTGAGCCGTGTCAGCTAGTGCTCGATACTCAGCTTCAGTACTGGACCGAGCTGTGAGAGATTGTTTCTTGTTTCGCCAGGATATAAGAGAGTCGCCAAGAAAGAAACAGTAGCCGGTAGTGGAGCGACGATCAGTCATGTAACTGTCCCAATCAGCATCAGAAAAACCTCGCAAAGTCAATGATGAGGTGGATGGAAAATGAAGACCATGAAACATGGTTCCTTTCAAATATCGAAGAATGCGCAGGACAACAGCGTAGTGATCAGAACAGGGTGCAGACATGAACTGACTGACAGTATGAACAACATATGCAAGATCAGGGCGAGTCACTGTCAGATAGACAAGTGACCCCACCAACTGGCGATATAAAGTAGGATCACGCAGAGGAGGACCAACATTTGGAGCCAAATGAAGGTTGTGCTCAAGAGGAGTGGATGCTGTTTCGTTGTTAGTAATCCCAACTTTTGACAAAAGATCTGAGGTGTATTTGGCTTGACACAGATAAATTCCCGATGGATCGGAGAGCACCTCAAGACCAAGGAAATAGTGTAAAGAACCAAGACCCTTCATTTCAAAACAGGAGCTGAGAGATGACTTCAGATTGGCTATGCCTGTAGAGTCACTGCCAGTAATAATCATATCATCCACATACAGGAGAAGTAAGATTGTGCCAACCTCAGTGGTCCGAGTAAATAGTCCTGAATCATAGTTGCTGGGTGAGAAGCCCAGAGAGGTGACTGTGGAACTAAATTTCTCAAACCAAGCTCGCGGAGCTTGCTTGAGACCATAAAGAGCCTTCCGAAGATGACAAACATGACCTTGTGGAAGTCGAACGTCTGGAGGAGGTGTCATATAGACCTCCTCAGATAAATCACCGTTTAAAAAGGCATTCTTAACATCCATCTGAAAGAGAGGCCATTGTTTGGTAGTTGCGATGGCAAGAAGACTGCGAACAGAAGTGACTCGAGCAACAGGTGCAAAAGTCTCCTCATAATCGATACCGTACTCTTGATTGAAGCCCTTGGCCATTGGACGAGCTTTGTACCGATCAATAGAGCCATCAGATTTGGTTTTGATCTTGAACACCCATTTGGAGCCAATGGGTGACTTGCCTGGTGGAAGAGGGACAAATTCCCATGTCTGAGCTTTGTCAAGTGCCTGAAGTTCCTCATCCATAACTTTCTGCCAATCAGGGTTAGAGGAGGCTTCCTTGTAGGAAGTAGGTTCGTGATTTGACAGCAGAGTAGCATAAACATGATAATCACGAAGATGAGAAGGAACTTGTCTTACCCGTTCTGATCGTCTGACATTATGAGATTGAGAAGTTCCAGGAGCCAAAGACTCAGCAGGTAGCTCAAATGTTGGCGATGCGGAAGGAACAGATGATTGAGGTGGATCAGGAACACTAGAAGAGGTAGGCTGTGTAGAGGCAGGAGACTCTGAAGTAGATGCAAATTCGGAAGGGGTTTGAACAATAGGCGGAGACAAAGTGATGTCAGATTGGAGTGAGTCCAATGAGACAGAGGCATCTGTAAAGAATGAAGCGGTGAAGGTAGGGGACTCACGAAACTTGGATATGGAAGAAAAAGGAACATGTTCCCAGAAAGTAACGTGTCGAGATATACGAAGACGCTGGGAGATAGGATCCCAACAACTATAACCCTTGTGTTCAATGCCATAGCCAAGGAAGCAACAAAGTCTGGAGCGAGGTTCAAGTTTGGTATGTTCATGAGGTTGTAACTGGACAAAACAAGCACTACCCCAGACTTTTAGAAGTTCATAGGCAGGGGAAATCTCATAAAGAGCCTCGTAAGGAGACTTATTCTTAAGAATAGGAGTAGGATGACGATTGATAGTATAAACTGCAGTGAACGCAGCTTCCCCCCAAAACCGTTCTGGACATTTAGCATAAATGAGAAGGGTGCGAACGGTATCAAGGATATGACGGTGTTTGCGTTCGGCACGACCATTTTGAGAAGATGTGCCAGGACAGGAGTACTGAGAGAGTGTCCCCTGGGATTGAAGAAATGAGAGAAGAGAGGACTCTTTGTATTCCATAGCATTATCAGCTCTGAGAATCTTTATAGATTTCGAGAATTGAGTATTAATCATCCGAGCAAACATCATATAAATTTTGGGTAGCTCAGAGCGATGTTTCATGAGATATATCCATGTGAAACAAGTATGATCATCAATAAAAATAACAAAATATCGAGCACCACCCATAGATGAATATGGTGATGGTCCCCATACATCAGAATGAATAAGATCAAAAGAAGAATGAGAATAAAAATCATTTGATTCAAACGATAAAGTATGATGTTTTCCCAGTTTGCAAGATAAACAAGAAATACTATCAGACGACACACATTTTCCTAACATCCCTAAACTAGCTAACGATTTTATTCTGGCTAGATACAGATGACCTAGCTGGGCATGCCACAGATCAAAAGAGGAAGTGCAGGAAACTGAGGCAACAAGACTTGAAGAGGGTAATGGAAGACGAAGGTAGACCACTTCAATCATCCGTCCAACTTTACGGCCGAGTCCAAGGATCTGCTTGGTCTTTGGATCCTGTACAACACAACCAGAAGAATGAAATAAGATGATCAAATTAGATTCAAGAAGCTGTGCAATCGAAACTAAGCTCAGAGATAGTTTTGGGACATTTAGAACGTCCGGTAATTGAATATCATGG
Source organism: Arctium lappa (assembly GCA_023525745.1). Lineage (NCBI taxonomy): Eukaryota > Viridiplantae > Streptophyta > Magnoliopsida > Asterales > Asteraceae > Arctium > Arctium lappa. The sequence continues at coordinate 125,036,016 of CM042049.1, forward strand.
GTGGAAACATTTCCACTAAAAGATACCGGTAGGCCAGTGTTGTCAGCAGTTCGTACGGACGTAAAATGCTGAGGTGGTTTCTTAGAAACGAAACCATCAGTGCAGGGTGTCATATGATTGCAACACCCAGAGTCAAAAAGCCATACGTTACCTGATGCAATTGAGTGTGAAGAATTCATACCCATAGGACCAGACATGATCTGCTCCATGAGTTCCTGATTGCGACGCATCAGATCCATTAGATCAGGTGAGGCGACTGAAGAGGGAGCCTCGTTATCAGTGATAGTAGACCCAGCAACAGCGTGCGTCCGGTTCTGAGAGCCAGTGTGCTTTGAGTTCTTAGGACAGTCAGACTCATAATGGCGTGGATGAGTGATACCACACATACGGCATTTGCGAACAGGACAATCAAGGAGAAGATGAGCAGTAGAGTGGCAAAAGGCACATTCGAATGGATTTGTCTTTCCCACAGATTTAGACTGGTTGCTGTTGGTCCATTTACCCTTGGACTTGGGATGAGACGTGTAAAGAACGCTATCAGTAGCAGGCACCGGTGAGCGCATGTGAAGACGAGTTTCTTCACTGAGCAATTCTGAGATGGCTTCTTCAAGAGTGGGTAGGGGTTGCCTATGAAGAAGCGAAGCACGAACATTCTCAAATTTGTCTGTAAGCCCCATCAAAATGGTGATCAAATGTAGCTGGTTGAAGTAAGCTGTGAACTGTTGAGCCGTTTCATCAAAGATCTGTGGTGCTCAAGACTGATATGATCTCTGAGAGACTGCATTTCAGAGATATAAGAGTTTATGGATTGATCAGGAAGCTGGCGTTTGTTCTGAAAAGTGGTCCACAGTTGATACTGATGAGACATACCCGATGATGTGTATCTCTTGGCGAGGAAATCCCATAGACTTTTGGCGGTGACATAGCCAAGAAACTGTTGGTTGATTTCGGGAGTAGTGGAGGCATTAATAAAGCCCAGAATACGAGCATTATTGATGTCCCACTCATTCATGCGTTTGGCAAAGTTAACAGCATTTTCATTTGTTTCCTGAACTGGAGCTTTGGATGCACCAGTAACATAGGTGTAAAGGCCATGAGATTTTAACAGAATTGTCATATGATGATGCCAGAGAATGTAATTGCTACCATTGAAAATAACCGAGATGGGATTTGAGTGTCTGAGATTGGCAGCCATGGGAGTGAGAAACAGTTCAGATATGGACCGGGAGATTCGACCGGTATATACCGGAAAAAAATTCGACCGGTAGAATGTTTCTACCGGCAAAAGAATATGACCGATAAAGTGCTTCGACCGGTAAAAAGGTTCAACCGGTATGATAATTCGACCGATAAAAAAATTCGACCGGTAGAGGCTTTGACCGGTAAAGTTTTCGACCGATAGGTTTTGACCGATATTAACGACCGATAGGAGTTCAACCGGTAAAGTATTCAACCGATAAAAATTCGACCGGTAATAGGATTCGACCGGTAGAATGCTTTGACCGATAGGAGTTCGACCGGTAAAAGATTCAACCGATAAAAGGGTTCGACCGATAAGAAACACAGCGGCGGCGACAATCAAAAAAACACACAGATCGATCGATTTCAGATCGATCGATGTCGACAGAACAATTCAAAAGGTGATGGCTAGCGATCGATTCAAAACAAAAAAAAAACGATGAACAGTGATGAACAGTGTAATCGATTCGATGAACTGTGATGGTGAACAATAAAATTGAAGAATAAACCTACAGCTCTGATACCATGTTAGAAGATGAATATGGTTGAAGGAGACGATGAATATGCTGAGGGTTTGAAACCTCGATATATTGAGAGAAAGCGTACAATGAGAAAAGGTAAATAATGAACAATCAATCTAACCTAGACTACACAATACAACAAATATATACGTAGACTAAATGGGCTTGGGCCCTATACTGACATGGGTCTGGGCCCTCTATATACATTAACATTTAAAATTTAGATACTCAATAACGATTCTTCTACCAAATAATTGTCTTGCTGTCTCGCTCCCATCACAGTTTTGATCTCTTGCTTTTGTATTTATGTCTTAACGATGCTGCTCTTTCTCCATCTCTCCATTGGTTTCAGAATACTGCATTCCCCTGCTGCTCGGTTCTTTGCATCTAGCATTTTCTCTTGGTTTCTTAGACTCTCCATATCTTCCTCAACAACTACTAACTCGGGTTAATTTATTTTTTATAGCTTTACTACTAACTTTTTTTGGGTATATACCTGTTTTGAATGATTAGTGTATCTTGCGGTTTTGACAAAATACATGAGGTGGCTAATTGATTTGTATTGTTTTCATGTTTTGTTTACACGTCTTCTCATTATGATGCTAATAGAAACAACTTGTTCTATTTGGATTGGCTTTTGTATTTGGGTTTCATTTATGATAGTGGTGCTTATTGTATTTGGTTTCACATGGAAGAGAAAGATGCATCAAAAGGACTTTGGATTTTGATCTTGTTAATGTTTGCTCCTGCTTTGTTCAAATGGTTTATTTTCAACAAATTTCTATGAATTACATCTTTAAAAGTACAATGTACAAGTTACATCTGTTTATGCTTTCAAGGTTATTCTGGTGAGTTAGACTTTCATGTACAAGTTACATCTGTTTATATTTTCAATTTTCGATCTTGAGATTTTCTTTCTCCAAATTAGGGGTATCCAGATGCTTGATGGGTACCCTCATTTTTCCGCATCCAAAAGCGTTTTGGGATGATATATAAGGGTAGTTCATCAATACCACCGATCACCCTTTTTCATTTTCTTGAAATAATGTTCACAAAATCTTGATATTGACTGGATTTTGCAGAAACTATGAGAAGAAATAGATTGGTAATTCAAAAGGAAAATCAAAGAACCGAAGATGATGTTCATGTGGAAGGAAAAATAGTTGTTGATGCTCTTGTCTAATTGTTGCACAACCAGAATGCTTATCAAAGTGTACAACAGGTTAAGAAGCATAATTTATCTTTCTTTTAGCTTTCTATGCATATTTTAATACCCAACGATTCATGTGTATGTTTTTTTTTTTTTTTTTGTGTGTGTGTGGAATGATGAGAGAATTATAATAAATGCAGTTAAACTTTGTGTTTGAAAAGAATTACTCAATCTCAAAAATCAAGTATATCTTTGTTTGAACTAGAAAAGGTGTAGTAAAAATCTATTTTTAATAAGCAGCAAAAATGAAAACAAGGCGTATTTCCTTTTACCAATTAAGTTTTTTGTACTTCATCTTAGGGGTAAAGAGGTTATTAAATCAATCATCGCGTTTATCTACAACCAGAGTTCCTATTGTTGTGTATGTATTTGCTCAATGTGATTATGCATTTGTACGACTTGATAAGAGCTCTTTTTTCCGGGTTTTGTTGATCTTATTTTCCTAGATTGGGCCGGTTTTTTATGACCACATCAAGTAACATCCAATACCCAAAAAACCAACATTTATAAAAAACCGAAACCTTCCTCTTAATATAAACACACATATTATTAGTAGCTTGTATTTTGGAAGATGTTTTCATGTATCTTGCATATTACTAGCTTGTATTTCTTTTTACAACATGATATGAAAAGCAAAGGAAAATGTTACCTTTTAATTTATTTTGATGAAATTTTATTAAGTGTTATTTAAAAAAATGAACTTAACAGATGAATGGATGTTGTATCCATATTGTTGGTTTCATATACAAGTTAAGTCTTTTTACTTTTTCACAAAAAGGTTCTTATTAGCATATGACAAAGCTAATTTTATCGAATTCTGTTATTGCAACAAACACTTGAAACTCTCTAGGCATATGATGATATCTCTATGAATTTATTTCTTACTCGCATTTTGTGTCTTGCATTTCGAAAATATAAAAACTTTTGAGGGACAAAGAATGGGATGGATGAGCATTTGTTAGTTCTCGATTTCAATAAATTGGAAGGTATGTTAGGTTATCAATTTTTGTTTTTTTTAGTTTGGTTATATGTGACGATGAGGTTTTCTTTTCTGTCTTTTTGTACCTTGTAGATATTAATAAGATAAAGTATTTATAAGGGATTTGATCCATTAGGAGTTCTATTTCTAATTTGTTTTTTACAAATTAGATAATGTACTCATTCGAGAAATTTATTTACTAGATATTTACATTTGCCTTCATTGTATAATAATTTGGGATGTCTTTTTGATGTCCGTATTTGTATTCAATGAAGTTTCACTAATAGTGAATCTAACTTTCATTTCAATTCGTATTGTGCCAACTATTACTTGATTACATGTTGTCGTATCGCACGGTTATACAACTAGTTTTATTAAATGTACTGAATATTTAATAATATAGTTAATGTTGTAATCATAGAAATGAAGCAATTGGAGTTAATGTAATTATTTTGGATTTTTTGATTTGTAATTATTTTGGATTTTTAATTGGAGTTAATGTAATTATTTTGGATTTATAGTTACTCTTGTAATCATAGAAATGAAGCAATTGGAGTTAATGTAATTATTTTGGATTTTTGGATTTTTAATTCTTCACTCCGAGGAAATTTTAGAAAATCCGTTGAAGATGCTTAAGAGATGACGAGATGTTGCACAACACCTTAGTGAAGTAGCACAGGCACTACTGTCGACAATTGATGCAAATGGTTGGAAAATAGTCGAGGTCTAGGAGAAATAGAAGTGGCAAGCAATAAGTTTGTGTCTTTTCGTAAAATATGTATTTGGGGAAAAGAGTTCATGGTGATTTATGTTCGTTCTTTGTGTGAGCTTGATTTTGCAATGCTGCTTAAAAAGAATATTTTTTGTTTTTCTGCTTTTCTTCTTCCATGACTCGAACTTTATGCGACAAATATTTGTTATGAATTTAATTCATGTTGTTTTATCGATGTTTGGTTTATGTAAGGTTTTTTCGAGTATGTGGCATTAACACTGTGTGGTCCATGAGGATAATGTAAAGCGTCTCTTCCACTTAATTATCCCAACTTCCTCCCCCCCCCCCCCCCCCCCCAACATGGTGACCAATTCATAATTAAGGATTTCTTTATGGTTTTGAATTTGGCTCTAACCGACGCTTTCAATTGTTAGGTTTGAATCTATCTTACGGTTACTAAATTGAAGCTCAGACTAATTTGGGTCAAGTCATAAGAAGCTCGTGAACACTACAATTGATTTTTAAGTTTGGGTTGTAAAACTCATGAACACATTAAAATTCTAGGCTTGACTAGTTCGACCTAGAGGTGATCATTTGCGGGCTTGGGCGAGCCACGGACCTGGTCTAACATATATTTCCTGTCCAACAGGCCTAATACAGTAAACCCAAGTCCGTTTTTACGGGCTTGAGAACTTTCCCGTACCCGTCCTATTAACGGGCCGGGCTTGCCAACGGGCTAACGGGCCTGGAAATTTACATTAAAAAAAACTTATATAAAATGGTAAGTTGTGTAAAATTATCCAAAATACATAATTTTATCCAACTAAAAAAGCGTAAATATACTAATGTACAAAACGTAAGAATTTTTTTTTTTCACAAAATATGAAGTATGAAATTTTCCTCTCCAAAGATTATCACCCTCCGAAGTTCGGATTCCTCAACAACAAAATATTAACCACCTAATATTTCAAGATCAAGATCATAAACGTATTATATGACATATGACATATATTATATATTTAGACGGTGGTTGGTACATAGTAGAGGAGTCAAACCAAAAACTAATTCTGAATTTTTTTTAACACAATATTAATTATATAAAAAAATAATTGGTTATAATTGTATAACGGGCCGGGCGGGCTTGTCCAAAATTCTTTTTTCATAGCCCGAGCCGGCCCGTTAAGTTGAACGGTCCCGCTCAAGCCCGACCATATTTTCTAAAATGGTTGTCCAAGTCCACTTTTCTAACGGGCTGAGCGGGCCGGGTCTAGCGGGCCTTACCGCCCATGAACAACTCTAGTTCGACCACATGAATTTAAATGGTTTTGGTTTCGTTCATAAACTAATCGGTTAATCAAGTTTAACTTGTTTGAAGAAAGTTAAGTGCAACTGAAAATTCTGCACAACATTTTGATGGATCAATTTGGTTGGGACTTGGGAGTATTAAAATGCGGGGAATGAAAAATGTCAAGAGTATTAGAATGTGGCAGATGAAAATTATAATCATTGAGGGTGCTTGGTTGATATAAGAATTAAGAATAAAATAATTATTTTATTATAATCCCGAAACTACGTTATGCTAATTAAATAAATATATTTCAATTTATTTGAGAGATTTCGTTTTAGTCATCGCCTAACGAAATACATGGTCGAACTCCACTATATTCCATTCTAATTTCTTCAAATTTCACCGAAATCTATATTGGAAATCAAATTCTCATTTTCATTCACAAAAAGTTTCATTTATCGAAAAGTTATAGATACTTTTGTAAATTTTTATTACGAACCAAACGACTCTAAAGTTCAAACAATTAAATGTATATGAAACTTGGGCTAAATAATTGGGTCCATAGCCTGTTAAGCGTGCCTTATTGAAAAAGGGCTGGCCCATTTATAAACCTTTTTTTCTACTATAAATCTCATCTCACCATACACCAAAACCCTAGTTGCTGCCGCGCCTCATCAACGTTTTGCAGGGTATGTTTTCGCCATCTCTGTTCTTGGTTTCAATTGGATTTCTAGGGTTCTAAATCACACCGGCACTCCTTACGAAGGGAATCTATATGTTTGCGACTTCAGATCTGTGGATGAACATTTTTATTTATGGTCCTAATTGACCTATTTATGTGATTTTCAGTTGATCCATCAACGGAGTAGCTTCTGTAAACAATGGCGCCTAAAGGTTCGTATGTTTATTCATTTAAGCAACTTGTTTTTGTATTTTTTTTATGCTGCTATTTCTCAATTTATGTTTTTGTAGACAAGTTTAGCGAATGATAAAAATCTGTACTAGGGTTTGCTGAAAAAAGTCCATTGTTGTAGGATGTATGTCTATAGATAAATTCACCTCATTCATAAAAGTTAATCGTTTAGCCTATAACTAGTAGTGATATTGTTATTCGTCCATTTTCGAGTATTAGCGTCAAGCATGGTTACATTGTATTAAATAAATTAGAAACTGTTTTGTATGTGTATTTAAAATGATTATTGCTTGAATTGGTAATGTACATTTTCCATACACCAAGTATAACGTCTTTTACGCAATAACTTCCACATATTTGTTAATTCACTCATAGGTGAACTATGTCACATTTTTATTATAGTTCATATGCGAAATGGCCGGTCCGTTAATGTGTTGGTAAAGCGGTGTTATAGCGTTAAAAAAATTAAGTTCATATGATAAATGCATATATTTATATATAAAGAAGAAAAGAATATAATTTATTTTACATGTAAACATGTCTAATACATATCAAGTAAAGTAAAAAAATCAAGTCCCACACAATCAGCATACTGATTGATTTTTTAAAAATCATGAATGATCAAATAGTGGCTAATCTCGGTACATAGTGTATCTAATCACAGGATCACCACCGCTCACCGCTAAAGCACCTCTATAACGTTGCAATTGCCTGCTCAGCTTAAATTGCTTTGGACTAACTTCTATCTAAACGGATTGGGTCCACAGCCTTTTTTTTGTTTTGAAGTTTTTTTAGGATCTTGCTTGTAACAATACCTGAACCATCTACATTCTACACATACCAAAATCAACCAATGTATAAAATTACGAGCCTGGTGTTAGATTATGTGTTTGCATTTTTTTAAAATCTGGTCTATTAGAATTGATACTTTACTCTTTGCCCATCGATCTGTGAATAGGAGATCAAATTATATCAATATTTTTCTCAAATTTTATAATAAAAGCACAAAAGGTAGTACTCTTTTCTAGTAGTCAGCAAAGTGGACTGCAGTTTGTAAAAAGTCAAAACATGTATGTCTGGTATGGAGAAGCTTTTCTAGGTGTTAATGAGAGATGGGCTGATAAAACATTACCATTGGGTGCTTGTGCTAACACCTTGGGTCTGTTTGGTTTGCACGAATGGAATGGATTTGGGGGGATTTGGATTTCAAATCCATTCCAATCCCGTGTTTGGTTTGCATGATTGTTTGGATTTGAAATCCTATGATTTCTTTGAAATCCCTCAAACGTAGGATTTTGAAATCCCATGGGGGTGACTGGGATTTAACGGGATTTCGTAGGATTTTTATATAATAATGTTTAAAAATATGTTAAAAACATTTGTTTTTTTAATAATCAATTAAATAAAAGGTATTTTTGTTCTTTTTATAATTTTTTTTATAGTTAATGGAATTCAATTCCATTTCAAATCCTACAAACCAAACACACCAAATATTCCAAATCCCTCTAATTCCAAATCCTTCTATGAAATCCAAATCCTTCAAAACCATTCCATCAAACCAAACACTCCCTTAATGTTCCACTTCCACACACTACCTTACTTTCCTTGGAATCTTATTTTTATGGTTTTCTTGTAACCAAATATCATCACGAGTCTTTTACTAAATGCCAATTACATATGTTTTCTAATATTTAACAGCTGACACCTCAAAGAAAGGTGATGCAAAGGCTCAGGCTTTGAAGACAGCCAAGGCTGTGAAGACAGGTTCAACATTCAAAAAGAAGGCCAAGAAGATCCGAACCAAGGTTACCTTTCATCGCCCAAGGACCTTGAAGACAGACAGGAACCCCAAGTATCCCCGCATCAGTGCCCCACCAAGAAACAAATTGGACCACTATCAGATTCTTAAGTACCCATTGACCACAGAATCTGCAATGAAGAAGATTGAAGACAATAACACACTTGTTTTCATCGTTGACATCCGTGCTGACAAGAAGAAGATCAAAGCTGCTGTGAAGAAGATGTATGACATCCAGACCAAGAAAGTCAACACATTAATCAGGTATTTTCATCAATCATCTTTATGGAAATTCTCACTCTCTTAATAATATGATGTATGCATCTATTTGTTTTTTTTTACTTTTGCATTTTGTCAAGTTTATTATGTATCAATGAGCACTTTGTTTAAGTTTGTCTGAATGCATTGCAGACCCGATGGAACGAAGAAGGCTTACGTTCGATTAACTCCAGATTATGATGCTTTGGATGTGGCAAACAAGATTGGAATCATCTAAGCTAAAGCTGCTATTGTTGCAGTCAGGTGGTGTTGTCATTTTGACCCTATTAATAGTTTTGTTGTCTTGAATAGCATTCTGAATTTCTTTCTGTGCTTGCTTTAAATTGAGGATTCAAATATGCTTAATGGATCATACTTCAATAGTTGGAGTTATTTTGTTGTCATGTTTCTTTACTATGGCTTTTGTTCTTTGTTGCTTTTCTATAAGTTTGATGCTGCTTTTGTTTTGATTTGTCGATAAAAAGGCGTTTCAAAACCTTAGACATGTTTCGTGATTCACTTTCTGTCTTCAGATTTTAGTCGAGGTCAAAAAGGAGTTTTGAAAATAGTAATCTTGTACGATCATATTTGTGATTTATTTTTTTGGTCATCTACATTTTCAAGGCAATTCTCTCACACCCATAGTTGCTAGGATTTGATTGATACATGAAATTTGGTCATCTGCTATGGTTTTATTTTCAAAATTGCTTTTTATTTAGCGGTATTTATCTATACTAATTCTAAAACGTTTAGAGCATCTCCAACAGCTATGCTAAAATAGAAAAAAGTGGGATTGTAGCAATTTTTTTGCTCCAACAGCTAAGCTATATCATATGCTAAAATAGAGAAAAGAGGAGAGAGAAGGTAAAAATCTTCAAATTTTGAGAAATCTCTAAAACCCCATGTTGAAGAGAAACAATATTTAATTCTTTTCCACCAATAGGAGACATTGAAGTTGTATGTTTAGAAGAGAGAAATAATATTTTATTAATATAATTGATGATAGAATTGCTAAAATAGAGTAGCTGTTGGAGTTGGTTGTAATTTTTTTTAGAGATTTCAACTTTTTATACTTTATTTTAGAAAAAACTATACATAGCTGTTGGAGATGCTCTTACTACCTTCATAATGTTACATTTACCATCCTTACAATTACTTATTTAATTTATTTTATATTTCTTACTTTTTTATTTTTTATTTTATACCATTATCATTTAACACAAATAATCGTATATGAACAAAAATACAATGAAAAAATACGTTCCCTTTTCTATAAATTATACCATTATAATCGTCTCATCAATACCTTCAAAACGAGCTCAATATTGAATATTTTTTAATTTAACCATACTATTAAATATCTTTAATATCTACGAATTAAATTGTTTTATATTCATACGTTCTATTTTTTTTCACCGTTACCACATTAAAAATACATAATCGTAAAATATATTAAATACACTATAATCTCTACTATATTATAAAAATTCTAATACAGTTTTTTATAAATCTTTGAAAGCCAAAATTTTCTCCTCATGTTCCACTTCCTAATTCAATTAAATATTGCGTTTATTACCCTTACAATTAATAATTTAATTTATTTTATATCATTTGTTTTCTTATTTTCCATTTTATACCATTATCATGTTAACATAAATAATCGTATGCAAACAAGCCTAATATTGAATATTTTTTTATTTAACCGTACTATTAAATATCATAAATATCTACAAATAAGATTTTTTTATATCTTTACACTTTATTTTATTTTCACCTTTAGCATATTAAAAATACATAAACCAACTAAAATATATTAAAAACAAGTTTCAACAATTCATTTTATTTTGAAAAAGTTACATTTTAACACACATAACAAATTATTGAAATAGTTCACATAAATCACCAACTAGTGAATGTATAGTGAAATGATATTTGTTATCCTTGATTTGATTATATTATAAGCATGAAATTATTGGAATTTACGCCTATCTTCAACTGCCTCTCTTGTCCTTTATTTAACTTTTTAAATAAATTTTTATACCTGTCGCATTGCGCGTGCATATAACTATATATATATTTGTAAAATTTGATAAATTGTTTTATATAATTTTTTTTTGATAAAATTGTTTTATATATTTGTGTTTTTTATGTGAAAATGAAAAAGTTTCATCAGATTGAGAAATACATGAAACAATTTTATCAGAATGAGAAAATACATGAAACAATTTCATTTTTACATAAAAAAACACAAATATATGAAACAATTTCATCAACAAAAGAATTATATAACACAATTTCATCAAATTAAACAATTTCATGAACCAATTTAATTAACTTAACCAATTAAATCGATGGTTTACACGGTTTGCAAAATTAGAGTGATTTTCATTTGATCTCTCCCATATATATATATATATATATATATATATATATATATATATATATATATATATATATATAGAGAGAGAGAGAGAGAGAGAGAGAGAGAGAGAGAGGTTGTTTCATTTGCAACCCTTAAAAATGTTGCAAACCTTGCAACCCACATCTTAACCGTCGGATTCATGATCGGCGGTTACAATAGATATGGGGTCCAATATTTTTAATTAAAAAAAACAGAAAAATAAAAATAAAATAACCGTCGATCATGAATCCAACGGTTAAGATGTGGGTTGCAAAATATCATTCCAATATATATATATATATATATATATATATATATATATATATATATAGTGTTTGGTTCATTTGAGAAATGGTAAATATATGAGAAATAGAGAAGTAATCCTAGCCATTCATATGGTCAAGATCGGATTTGACTAGTCAAATATTGCGGCTTTGACCGGTCAAAAGTTGCAGCTTTGACTAGTCAAAAGTTGCGGTTATCCCAAAAATAGAAGGACAATTTCGTAATTTTTACAAAACACACGGGTTGTGTTCATATATGAACATTATTATTCACATATGAACTATATGTTCATATATGAACCAGTGCAATTCACAACTGAACTCTTTTAACTGATTCATATATGAACTAGTTGAACTAACTAACAGATTCATATATGAATCTGTATGAATCACAAAAATTCATATATGAATCAGTTGAACTAATTAACATATGCATATATGAATTTTTTGTGATTCATACAGATTCATATATGAACTCATCCCGTGTATTTTACGAAATTACCCCTCTATCTTCTATAGACCACACAAAGAATTATACGGTGCTTCGCGATCAAAGCCGCAAATGTTGACCAGATGAATGGCTAAGATTACTTCTTTATTTCTCATATATTTACCATTTCTCAAATGAACCTCTCCATATATATATATATATATATATATATATATATATAGAGAGAGAGAGAGAGAGAGAGAGAGACGGAGGTTCAAGGAAAAACCTCAAATAAATGAAAAACTAAAAAACACTTTATCAACCGTTAGATTAGATGATCTGATGGATATGATTAAACGGACGGTTACAACATTATTTTTTAAATTAAAAAAACCTCAACCCCCTATTTTTTATTCGGAAAAATACGAAAAATGAACAAAATTCGAACGAAATAAATTACACTAAATAAACGATCATATTTTTCTCGTTAATTTGACATCCATATTCATATACTTTTTCATTCATTTTTTCGTGGTTTTCGGTTTTTCCATTTATTTAGAGTTTCTCCTGAACCTGACCATATATATATATATATATTATAAAAATCCTAAAACGGTTATTTGTATAAAGTGTTTCTTGTACAATATTACATTTACCAACCTTACACTTACTTATTTAATTTACTTTATATCCCTTGTTTTTTCATTTTTCATTTTACACCATTATCATATTAATACAAATAATCGTATATGAACAAAAATGTAATGAAAAAATACGTTTCTTTTTTATCAAATTAAAAACTGCTACAAAATGACCTCAAATCAGTAGCTACAAAATCAACATGAAAGCTGTTACAAAAATAATCACAAAATAAGAGAGATGTGGCTAAGTTTGAATGTCCTTCCAGACTCACTCCACCAACACATCACACCCAAGTATGTAGGCCCAAGAAGAAGAGGAGAAAGTTTGTCGGAGAGTTAACTAAATCGGGAAGGAAGCTTAGAAGGGTTGGTATAACTATAAGGTGTACAAAGTGCAAGAAACTCTCCGACAGACTTCATCCTCTTCTTCTTGGGACTACCTACTTGGGTGTGACGTGTTGGTGGAGTGAGTTTGGATGGACATTCAAACTTAGCCCACATCTCTCCTATTTTTGGATTATTTTTGTAGCATCTTTCATGTTGGTTTTGTAGCTACTGATTTGGGGTCATTTTGTAGCAACTTTTAATTCGATAAAAACATGAGATCACCACTTGGTTGTTACCATCCAACGTCTTCTTTTTTGTTGACCAAATATATTTATGTTTTATGGTGTGATATTTTTTATTTTGTTTGTCTTTATTAATGATACTTTAAGGGATGCTACTTGTTATTTTTTGAAGATTAATGATATTTTAAGAGATGTTACTTGTTATTTTTTGTAAACCATAGGGATCAATTTTGCATTTAAATTCTTATTTAAATTATAAGAGGGACCAAATATGTTATAAAGTATGAACGGTTTTTTTAATCCTTGATTTTAGGAGGGACCATATATGTTACTAAACCTAGAATAGGTGAATGGACAATTTTACCCTCTCTTAAATAGACGTTTATTAGCGATGTTAGTAGCAGGGACTCTACATGTTATGAAATGTATAGTTGAGGGACGTTAACCGTTAAATAAATATTTGAGGGACCTCAGCCGTTAATATTTGTTAACCACGGGGACCAAATTTGTATTTAACTCTATCTATTATTTTTATGTAAGTATTCAGTTATGAATATAATACTTCTAATAATCTATACTACTTATTAAAATTCTTAAAAGGTTATTGAAAAATCAGTTATTGGAAAATCAGTTTTTGGAAACCCTTCTTCCTCCCACGTTCTCCCCCCTCTTCCCCTCACTTACAGTATCTATATCAACTGAACGGAAGCCTCAAGGATGAACTCGCCCTATTCTTGCTTTCGATTTGGTGTTTTCTTTTGACCTTTGAAACAAAAAACCCTACAATTTCAATGCAATTACATCTCTTCTACTTCAATTCCTGCTAATTTTGCATCAAGATATTGTTATTCAGTTCTTTGTTTGTTGCTTTGGTATGTTTCTGTTGCTCTTCACATCAATTTTGGTAATTCTGTTGTTGTTGTTTTTCTCGAATTTTGTTATTTATGGTCTGATAATCGGTTACGTATGTTGAGTTTGTCTGTATAATGAAATTGACTGATTATAAAGTTGATTGAATATTCCAATCTGTTTATATTTTGGTTTTATGTTCTGGAATTCAACCTTGGGTGAGTGAATAGTGTCTCACTTCAACTTGTTATGATTTCCAGTCTCTTGCTTTTTATTTGGAGGTTTATAATGAGTGGAAGGTATATATGTATTATGGATGGATGGATGTGGTATTTCTCTTGTATTTATAGTGTCCAACGGATGTGTAGTTCCACTAGGATTTAGAATGTGCTGAAATTATATAGTGAGAGGAGTCTTTCGGACAAGGAAATGATCTAAATCAAGATCTATTTGATTAGAATTAGAAGATCTTATCATAATGTCAAAGAAACAACAAAAAATGTCGTTATTTAAGTGTATGTATTTTTTTTTCTTTTTTCCTATGTCTTCGAGATCTATAAATACATAATAGGTCCCCTCCAACCATCGGATCATCCTGGCATCATGAATGCACATAGTTTGGGATACATAGTTTGGTTTGAAGAGATTAGCAATACTCTTCATTTTGGTTTTCCTAACTTCTCCAATGGTTATTTTGCATATTCTCTCTGTTATCCAACGATTCTCCTTATTAAATCCCATCAGGTTCCTTTTTCGATTCCCAATATCTAAATTTCGTATTGTTATATGATTTATATTTGCTTTCAATCTATAATCTTAATCTCTTACTTCTTTTACGTGATTCGGTAAAATGTTCCATGTGATTGTCTTCTGTTCTAATAGTTTGGTCATGTTGGCAGATTTCCGAGTTTGGTCATGTTGGCGGATCGTCTTCTATTCTAATAGCATCAAATCTATTCGACGGTGTACTTTTGTTGACCCACATACTTTGGTTTTCTGCAATGACTTGAGTAATGCATGTTTACCTGATGCGTCAAGTCTTCTGCCAACCCCAGTGTGCAGATTGTCACAAGAGGATTTCTTTGTTAACAAGAGCGTTGGCATAATCCAGTCCGTTGATGTGGTTGGTTCAGCAGAAGAAAAATTACAAAAGGTCTGTAAAATATTACATCCTTCGTCCTAAATAAAATGTTCTCAATGAAAAGTGCATACAATTTTAGCGGTGTGTAATTATTTTATTTTTAATCAACTAATAACTCAGTATATCCCGCTCAAAAGCAGGGTCTGGGTGGGCCCTGGGTAGGATCTATACAGACAACTTTTTCCATGAAGACCCAAGCTTGTGCCAAAGTGTTTGGCATCAACCCAAAATGTTTCAAGAAGTTATGCTTAAAGTTTTCACATTCTGAATTACTGATGCAGGGTCTCCAAGTTTTGCATGAAGTTTTCAGTAATCCTCTCGTGCCAGGGCCTTCAAAGCTAACATTTGTGGCTGGAAAAGATGACAATCTTGAGGAGTTGGTTTCAACCATCAGGTCAAAGGGCTACTCCGCCTCTATGAATGGACCGTCCAATGGTGCAGAAGTTGTCAACAGGTAACGACTTCCTTGATCCTTGTTTCCTAAGATCTACTATGATAAAAATATACTCAAGTTCCAGGAATCCACAAGATGAAAAAATATATTTACTAATTACAAGTTGTTGACGTATTGCAGGGAGAAAGAGCCTAGATTTTTTGTGATCGATTCAGAAGATATAGATGATGCTGATTTAAGTGGAGTGGAGGTGGTAATTATATATAATTTTGATATTGGACAGAGGAGTACAAAAATATCATGGCAGGAATGAGTCGCTATACTATGAAAGGGAAATTGCATGTGATATTAAGCAAAGAAGATGAAACTATTGCAGCACCATTGGCCGAGGTTGTTCAACAATGTGGGCAACAAGTGCCTGAACCTCTCAAACAACTATGTAATTCTTCTGTTTCCTCATCACAACATCAGTTTCGTTATTGTCAAAAAGTAGTAAGCAACTCCTATAGCATATTTTTAGATTCTATTGATTTCCCTTCAAGCTTCACTTATGCCATGCAAGTTTTAATTTTCACATTTTGCACCTGCATTTGAGTTTGCTAGAATATGTAGAAAGTTCGACTACCATAATTTTGTATTTTCAATGAAAGCAAGCAACTAAGTGATCATGGTTCAAGCATATCACCTTCTTGTAGCTGAAATGTATGTTCAGGGGTGAGGATGGATGTATGAAATTTGCAATTGCCATTGGGACACTTCTTCAGGTCATACTTTTAATGCTATATAATTTTTACCAATATGAATGAGCTCTAGAAATCACATTAATAGTCCAAAAGCCATTCACATCGTTTATATAATCGTGCTTATATCCATTTATGTGTTATGCTTATGCATTTTTGGTTCATACTTGCTTAAAGTTGTCTGATATACAAGATGGTCTTGGGGATACTATTAGGGTTTCCCTTACAGAACCTTCAGAGGAACATATAGGTGTCATTTGTTTTTTAAGAGATCTAAAGTCTGAAGTCTTATTTTAGTTATGATTAATAAGAGGTAGTGTGTAAAAATGTCTGAATGATTCAGACTTAAGAGTCATTAAGAGTTTTTTTTTTAAAAACAAACAACCCCATAGACTCCTGTAGAAAATTGGCCAATTTTGGTATGGAAGCATCCAATTTTCAACAAGGGGTGGTAGCTTTTTGCACCTGTCCTTTACCAATTAAAAACACTTGTGTATTTCGAGTCTTATAGTTCTATGAGAACCATACTTAGATGTTGTTTACCCGATACTTACCCGGTAAACTCTTACCGGTAACTTACGTTTAACTTATCGGGTAAGATTTTAGTCTATTAAAACGACATCGTATGGAACACTTTTATCCGGTAAGTGCTTACCGGGTAAGACCCGTTACTCTAACTTACTGAATAAGACTCTCGGTCCTTGTTATCGCTCTTACCAGTAAGGTTCTCAATCATTATCATTGTTCATTCAACAAGTTAAAGTGACCCGGTAAGCACTTACCGGGTAAGCATTTAAAAAACGGTCCCAAATAAGCTAGGAAGACAATCGAGTCGGGTGCTGTTTCGGCAGATTCGTTGATTCCGACTACATAAACTTGTAATTTTGTTAATGTTGTGCTATATTAATGTCTATAGAAGATGATATAATGCAAGTATACATGTTTTAGTTGAAGCTATATGCATTTGGTATATTGGATTGGACAGGATACAATAGAAAATAAACTTATACATTTTGTGTGACATTAGATCGAGACATCACATGATCAAACTAAGTGGGATAATTGTAGGTGTAGTGTGGTTTGTACCTAAATGTGATGCATTTAATATGATAGTATAAAATTTTATAGTTTATATAATACAAAATATAAAAGGTATAACTAACTAGGCGTTGGGTGCAAGCTCTTAAAGCTACAGGCCCCCCACAGTCTCTGTCATATATTTAAAATCAAATTATTTTTAATTTCTAAATTACATTTTATACCCTTATAATCAATTATTTAATATAATTAGTTATTTAATTTATTTTATATTTTTTACTTTTTTTCATTTTATATTTTTCACGGATATTCATAAAATTGACATCAAGAAGGAAATGAGGGGAATAGAACAAAAAACAAAGCATCACTTGCGGGTACATGTTACATTTACCACTCTTACACTTACTTATTTAATTTACTTTATATTCCTTGTTTTTTCATTTTACACCTTTATCATATTAACACAAATAATCGGTATATGAACAAAAATGCAATGAAAAAATACTTTTCTTTTTTTACAAATTATATCATTATAATCGTCTCGTCAATACTTTCAAAACGAACCCAATATTAAGTATTTTTTAATTTAACTGTACTATTAAATATCATTAATATCTACGAATTAATTTGTTTTCTATCCATACGTTTTACTTTTTTCCACCGTTAGCACATTAAAAATACATAATCGTAAAATACGTTTCATTCTTATTATAAGTTATATAATTATAATTTTTTTCGTCAATAATTGTAATATAAACTAATTATTGAATATCTTTATGGGATTACGGTTTTAATAAGTTGTGATTCTTAGGTCATGGTTGATTGATGATAACATGTCTATAAGAAAGTAGCATTAATTGTTCGTTTTTTACTTATATTCCGCTGCATCACGCGGGTATATGCCTAGTACTTGTGTAAGTTACGTAAAAATTAAAGTTATATTTGTTTTGTTTCATATATTATTTATATTAGAAGTGTATTTGTGCAATGCAACATGATATATCTTGATTTTAATGTTTTGTTTTATTTTTTATCTTTGTCAATTTTATAATACGACTTTTGTCGAGTTAGATTTAATAATGAGATAATTTATTTTAGATTTAATACTGTAATATTTTCTATAAAATAATAATTAAGTATTTTGTTATATTTCAATGATTATCCTAATTATATTTTAAAATATTTATATTTAAAATGAGAAGTATATTCTGTATTTAATTATGTTTATTGGTTAGTTATAAATTCAAACATGCAACTTTAAAATTTTATACTCATGTATAATTTACTTGTAATCCTGAATTTTAAGTAATACGCATCAATAAACAGTACTTGATGCATAAAAAATATTTTTAAATGTTTTTTTTTCAAATGATTTATAATATAGTATTAAAAGATTTATAATTAAGTTTCACAAATTCAACTAATAAACACGTCTGAATACATAATAAACATTACAATTCAATTAATACAGTACAATGCTTTATAAATTTTGATTATTTTTAACAAAAATCGTATCATTATTTCATTCTTATATTTTTACCGTAAATCTTAAAATATGTTTTATCATACAGGAAATAAAAATGACAACATTTAATAGTTATCCGACATGTAGCGGTTGCAATTTTATGTAGAAGTTTATTACTAAAACTAGGCATATACCCGCACACGATGTGGCGTGAAAAATCGTGCAATCGAAGGAACAATTGACAAATGTATGTATCCGCTCGCAAAACATCTCGAAATCAAAATGACAACAACGCTTTCATTTTAAGTTTGTATTCATCGTTCTTATCGATACTTTAATCTATGAAAACACAGTGTTTGAGTCGTTTGATGCACTTATATGTGAATCATAAACTAAAGTATCGATAAGGACGAAGAAATAGAAACTTAAAATGAAACGTTGTTGTCATTTTGATTTCGA
This sequence comes from Arctium lappa, assembly GCA_023525745.1. NCBI lineage: Eukaryota > Viridiplantae > Streptophyta > Magnoliopsida > Asterales > Asteraceae > Arctium > Arctium lappa. Next base: position 125,055,345 of record CM042049.1, read on the forward strand.
GATGTTTCGCGAGCGGATACATACCTTTGTCAATTGTTTCTTCGATTTCACGATTTTTCGCGCCACATCGTGCGCGAGTATATGCCTAGTTTATAATAATAATGAAATGTATTTTTAATATATTTTAGTTTATCTGTGATTATATATTTTTAATATGCTAAAGGTGAAAAAAATAAAACGTATGGATAGAAAACAAATTAATTCATAGATATTCATTATATTTAATAGTATGGTTATATTAAAAAATATTCAATATTGAGCTCGTTTTGAAGATATTGACGAGACGATTATAATGATATAATTTGTAAAAAAAGAAACATATTTTTTTATTGCATTTTTTTATATACCATTATTTATGTTGATATAACAAAGGCGTAAAATGAAAAAATGAAAAAGTAAGGGATATAAAGTAAATTAAATAAAGGAAAAGTCTGAAAAAACCCAACAAACTATCTGATTTTGAATGATTAAGTCCCTAAACTATTTTTTTGAATGATAAAACCCTTAAACTTTCTAAAACCGGTTAAATACATCCTTGTAACCTGTAAAAACAGGTTAATGTAATTAAAATTTGGAAAAAGTGTAAAGAAACCCAACAAACTATCTGATTTTGAATATTTAAGTCCCTGAATTTTTTTAACAAATAAATCTCTAAACTTTTTCCTCAATTTTTTACCAAATAAATTATTGAACTTTTTTAAACAAATAAATCCCAAACTATTCTTGAAGAAACAAAATCATGAACTTAAATTTGAACAGATAAATCTTTTTTTTTGCATGAACAAAAATAATATATATAATTCTCTCACCGACAATATAGCAAAATGAACCAATTAAAGAGAGAAAAAAATATATTTTTATTACTAATTCCGAATCATTCAAAATTTATGCCTAAAAGTCTAAAACATAAATAAATACGTATAATTGTACAAAAATTATTCTCATCCTTTCACAAAATATATAACAAAAAAAGGTCAATCCTTTCACAAAATATACCAAAAAAACGTCAATCCGTTCACAAATATACCAAAAAAAAAACTCCAGTAGGTGCTTACTGGCTCATTTACCTTAACGGATGAACATCGCAAGGGCCGAGAACCATACCCGGTAAGAACGATATAAGGATGTTTAATTTAAAGTAAGAGTCTAATCAACTGTCTGACTTTACTGGGTAAGACTCTCCATCCTTATATCGTTCTTACCGGGTATGATTCTCGACCCTTGCAATGTTCATCCGGTAAGGTAAACGAGCCAGTAAGCACCTACTGGAGTTTTTTTTTTTTGTATATTTGTTAACGGATTGACGTTTTTTTGGTATATTTTGTGAAAGGATTGACCTTTTTTGTTATATATTTTGTGAAAGGATGAGAATAATTTTTGTACAATTATACGTATCTATTTATGTTTTAGACTTTTAGGCATAAATTTTGAATGATTCGGAATTAGTAATAAAAATGTATATTTTTTTTCTCTCTTTAATTGGTTCATTTTGCTATATTGTCGGTGAGAGAATTATATATATATATTATTTTTGTTCATACAAAAAAAAATAGATTTATTTGTTCAAATTTAAGTTCATGATTTTGTTTCTTCAAGAATAGTTTGGGATTTATTTGTTTAAAAAAATTCAATAATTTATTTGGTAAAAAATTGAGGAAAAAGTTTAGAGATTTATTTGTTAAAAAAATTCAGGGACTTAAATATTCAAAATCAGATAGTTTGTTGGGTTTCTTTACACTTTTCCCAAATTTTTATTACATTAACTTGTTTTTACAGGTTACAAGGATGTATTTAACCGGTTTTAGAAAGTTTAAGGGTTTTATCATTCAAAAAAATAGCTTAGGGACTTAATCATTCAAAATCAGATAGTTTGTTGGGTTTTTTCAGACTTTTCCCATTAAATAACTAATTGTAAAGATGTTAAATGTTACATTGAATTTTGAAAATAATCGTTTTACAATTTTAATATAATAGTATAGATATAGATAATATATATAATGTTACACATTTATACTACCAATAAAAATATTCAATAATTAGTTTATATTAAAATTATTGAAGAAAAAATTATAATATTAGAATTTATAATACTAATTAAACATATTTTTAATATATTTTAGTTGATTTACAATTATATATTTTTAATATGCTAACGATGAAAAAAAATAAAACGTATGATAGGAAACAAACTAATTCATAGATATTCATAGTTTTTAATAGTACGGTTAAATTAAAAAATATTTAATATTGGACTCGTTTTGAAGGTATTGATGAGACAATTATAATTGTATAATTTGTAAGAAAAGAAACGTATTTTTTCATTGCATTTTTTTTCATGTACGATTATTTGTGTTAATATGATAATGGTGTAAAATAAAAAATGAAAAAGTAAGAGATATAAAGTAAATTAAATAAATAATTGTAAGGGTGGTAAATGTTATTTTACAAAAGATTGAACAATAACCGTTTTAAAATTTTTAGGGATATAAAGTAAATTAAATAAGTAATTATAAGGGTGGTAAATGTAACAGTTTTAGAGTTTTTATATAAAACAATTTAATTAGTAGATATTCATGATATTTAATAGTACAGTTAAATTAAAAAATATTCAATATTGGGCTTGTTTTGAAGGTATTGACGAGACGATTATAATGGTATAATTTGTAAAAAAAAGAAACATATTTTTTCAGTGCATTTTTGTTCATATACGATTATTTTTGTTAACATGACAAAGGTGTAAAATTGTAACACCCGTAATTTTCGGTAAGTAAATGTCACCCGGATATTTCTGTGACTCGTAAACAGTGGGGTTTTGTTGAAAAATGTATTGTTTAAAGTCCCTTGGAGTATCGGGAATTTTGGCAGCGAAAAGGTCGAGTTTCGGGGCTCCAGAAAGGTCCCGCGACAATGTACGGCGACTATGACGAGTCACAGTCGCACTGTCACAGTCGCAGGGGGTGTACCGCGAGCTGGTACATACCAGCGACTATGACCATCGATATTGCCCTAAGTAATGTCGCATGGGCAATGTCGCACAAGGGCACTGAGGTGTTGTTAAGTGCGGGATTTCAGCCTATTCTCTCATTTCTCACTTCTATTTTCTTCCATTTTCTCTCCCAAACCCTAAAACCGAACCCCAACCCATTTTGGAGGCTTTTCTTCTTCATACCACATGATTCTTAATCATCTAGCTAGTTGGGATGATAACCCACAAAACCTTCATCTTCATCTTCCTCATCAAGTTCAACGGTTGGGAGCTCGGGTTGAAGTGTTGGATTGGGTGTTCTCGGAAGTCTCTTTGTCTTCAAGGGTAAGTTTTCTTGTAATAAGGTTATAAATGCTTCATCGGTGGTTTCTTAAGGTTCGATATCTCAAATCTCGGATTTGATGGTTTTGGAGAAATTAAGGTTTTGATGTTGTTTGGGATCTCGGTATTTTTTATGTTTGGGAAATGTTTTTAAGTGGTTTGGTATGTATGGATCTAGGTTTTGGAAGTTCTCGGCTTGAGGATTCAAGCGGCCTTCAAAAGAGCGTGTTGGGTGAAACCTAGATTTAGCCTAAATCTAGCAAGGTGAGTTCAAGTTGATTTGTGAAAACGGTGTACATGCCAAAATGTTTGTTTTAAAGGGTTTTGTGCCTTACACGAAATTGTTAATTGTTGATAAGTTTTGTTAACTGCTGATAAGTTTTGTTAATTGTAACACCCCGATTTTCGAAAGGTATAATTTCAAGTTTATACAGAAACTGATATATTAAGGAAAAATAAGGTATTTGATTTTGGACTTAAATCCTTGATTTTATAGTCTTGATAGATGAAGGATTCAATTACGAGTCCAACGGTTCTTTCCGGAGCGAAAACGGAGCTATAACGAAGAAGTTACGGCCAAAACAGTGATCGAGAAGAAAACTGGAAGAAGCTGCGACTATGACCAGGGCAATGTCGCCCAAAATGGCCAGAGGCTGTTAAGTTCGGGATTTCGGCCATTTTTCTCATTTCTCCTCATCCAAACTTCCTCTACTCTCTCCCAAACCGATTCCCTTCTTTTCCCTTCAAACCCTAACTTATTTTGGCTCAAACCCTTGGATTTTGTGGAGGTAAAACATCATCAAGTGGTAGGATTGAAAGCTATGGTCAAGGATTCACCATCTCCATCTTCATCTTCAACCTCAAGCTTATTTTGGGTTTTCTAGATTTTCATCAAAACCTAAGTGGTAAGTGTATCTCTTCCATTTCTAAGCCATGAAGTAAGTTATAAATGACCCATTGATGGTTTCCTAGTGTTTGATTTCTATAAATTTCGGTTTGGTTAATTTTGGGAGTTTTGGGTCAAAATTAGGGTTTTGCCCAAAATAGAGATATTGATGTTAAGTGTTTGAGGAACAATTATTTATGGTGGAATATGTATATTTATGGTTGGAAACTTGTGAAACTAGGTTTTTGAATATTTGGTTTGAAGAACCAAGTTTCTTCAAGGAAAACTCTAAGTGGGTAAAATCTAGATTTAGTCTAAATCTAGCAAGGTGAATTTACTAACCCTTTTGTAAAAACTAGATACACATCATTTACTTTACTTGTTATCATTATTGTTATTACTCAAGTGTTCTTATTTAATGTACAAGTATGTGGAGATTTCTATGGAATTATGTATGTGAGTAACCTACTATGAGTCACTTATGCATATCTTGGTATTATGATGATTCCTACTTGGAATGCCTTTTGGCGACCTTATATTCTCACGAAGTATTTGGATGATTATTATGTCATATGATGGATTTACATGATTAGGATGATAATAGTGTGTTCTTGGTTGATATCCGAAATTTTGACGGATTGAAACACATCTTGAGACCTCCTAAATGCATTATGTGGACTAACCAAGTATGTGATTCACTATAGGAATGTAGGTGGGTGACATTTGGAGAATTTCCTAAGCGGTAGTCTCCTATGTACCTAGACCTCCGCCGTCGGGGAATTTCCTAAGCGGTAGTCCCCGGTGCGTGTCGGGCCTTTAGGTTGCCAGTGAAAGTGGCTTCAAGGTGCATTGCCTCTTTGGGTGAACCGAATTGGAGATATGGGTCGCTCCCATTGACTCCACATCTACGTGATTAATTGGTTAATTGCTGATAAGAACTGTAACTGTTTCTGGTATGCTTTTACTTGTTCAACTCACTAGGCTTTTTGGCCTAACACTTGTTTGGTGTCGATGTGTATCTCAGGTTTTAGCGGCATCGGTTCTAAGCTGGCTTGGTGCTTGGGTGAGAGACTTGGGAATATTACTTTTGGACTTACTTTTGGTAGGAGAACCTTTGAGTCTATAAATGACACCCTTATTTGTAATCTCTTTTCTAGTTATGGAAATTAGATTAGTTGGTTGTTATTTATTGTCCGTTTATTTACGACTGTATTTAAACAGGTTTGTGTATTTTTCCCCATCGTTGGGAGGCTCTTGCTTTGACAATTTTTTTTATACCGCATGTCCGTTTTTCGGATTTTGTTATCCCTATTTTTAGGGTGTTACATTAACTGCTGATAAGTTTTGTTAACTGCTGATAAGTTGGTTATTTTTAAAGGTGTTTAACTTTATAAACCCATTTAGCACACATTTTTAGGATTTTGGGCATTATGATAAATAAATCATGTATTTTGGTATTTTAGTGATTTACTTTATTGAAGTAGATTTTGAGTAAAGACGTATCTCATTTTGTGTTTTGGAGAAGTGCATGGTTTTGTGTTACGGGACGTTTTGAAAGGATAAATGTTGTAAGCTCACTTGGAAAATGATTTGTCCCAATCTAAACTACGTTGGAGTTAATTATATGTTTTGGAGCATGTGTTTATATAAGTACAGGTTATTTATATTTGATTTCATTTTATGAATTTCGACGTTGGGTCTTTGGATTTGTTGAGCTTACGACTCGGTTTGGATTTCGTTGGGTTTTGAGGACACTTGTCCGTTTTAATTACTCGATGCTGAGCGTTTGGTTAAGATTTGCATTTACTGCATCTTGGTTGAGAATTACATGTTTGAATGCAATAGTTCATTCGTTTTGAGTCATGTAATGGTTTAGTTAGTGCAATGGATCCATAGGCACGGTGTTCCTCTGTCCCCGTTTGGAAAGTTGGTTCACCATTTGGCACGGAATAGGCATCGGGCTCCATGGTAAGTAGGGTGTGGGCCTATACGGTCGGGCAGTGTCCCATGGACAGTAAGGTGTAATTCCATTGTGCCCGAGTTGCCCGGTTTTGGGGACTCTCAATAATAGACCTGGAGTGGTTGACTTGATGTTTTCGAGCAATAGACTTGGAGTAGTTGAGCTCGGTGGGTGTTTTATGTGTAACCCACATGTTTTGATTTACTACATAACTATGTGACGTATTTTGTGTTCCGTCACGTGCAATGTAATCGGGTCTTCCCCGTCACCAATAGGTGTGGTTATGGAGTTTTATAATCCATGTTTTCGGAGACGTTTGAGTATGGGTATTTATCTATGTTTTAAGGTTTCGGTTATTGAAACTCATTCGAGTTATTGGGATGTCTTGGAAGTTTGAGTTATCTATGTTTTCAACGTTTGATCATTATAGTATCATTTATGTTTTACGTGCGCTTTGGGTTTTTGGCTTTATTTTAAGAGGCGTGTGTTTTATGATTTTAATCACGAAAGGGGTGAATGATGAAAATAGATCGTTTTAAGATTTAATGTATTTCATTTAGTTGTTTCCAAATTATTTGTATCACATTTTGGGAAGTCATGATTTCAAATAACATTCCTAAAGTTATCGCTTTATTTATCTCTAACGAAAACTTTTGAGCTCACTAGGCGTTAAGTCTAACATTTTTATTTGTCGGCATGTGCATCAGGTTCCAGTTGGGGTTTGGTTCTAGCAGTGCTTTGAGGAGTTGAGCTATAGACTTACACGAGAGTAAGTAGATTGATGAAGTCTTCCACAGTTGGAGATAGTGACTATTATTGAGTTTTAGTAGCAACCGTCCTTATTATAGATTGTATGTAGAGAATAAATGTGTTTATTGAGATTAAATCCTATTTTGTGTTTGTAGATAAATTATTGATCGATGTATTTTAGAAAATTTTAAAGTAGTTGCTATTTCCGAGTTTGAGGGTGTTATAAAAATGAAAAATGAAAAAATAAGGGATATAAAGTAAATTAAATAATTATTTGTAAGGGTGGTAAATGTAACATTTAATTTTAGTGGTTTTTCAAAAACCGTTTTTCAAGAACTAACTTTTTTCAAGAACCGTTTTAAAATTTTAATTATATAGTATAATTATAGATATGTTGTGGATGAAAAATGGTTTAAAAATAAGAACGTGAGACATATAGAGATACACATATTTAATATGCGTGGAAGTGATGGTTTCAATATATAAATCCCATTTTCTTCATTAAAGTGTTAATTTCTTTTTAAAAGATTTCCATCACAAACAAAAATCTTAATATAATATAACATTAGTTATATGTCAATCAAATCTTATATAAATCATAGTTTTTATTATCTATTTTTTAGGTTATAAAAATCAAAATTATTAAATTTCAAGTAAGATTTCATCTTTAAAACTACAGGTTAAATAACATGTTTAAGAGTCTATAATTACAAAAGCATCAATATTAAATTTATAGTTTTGGAAGACAAAATATTTAAAAAATGTCATTTTAAAAAACATCAAGTTTCATTTACATCATATAAGTTTCGCTTCTAAAATATATTTTTCAAATTAATAAGCATAAATACGCTAACTATGGTTACGTTGCCTAAAGAGGAAGACCAACTGTATTTGTATATCATCCTTCAATTCGAATCAGCATAAAATGACCAAATTATGATAAATTTACATATATTTTATTAAAAAATAGATAAATAAAGTGGGTTGTTATAGGAGATGAATGATATGTCATCAAACAAAAGGTTCATAAAAGGGCAAATGCAACAGATGAAATGGACTGGCAACTTCAATCATCATGCCCCCACCCTATTAAAAAAAAGAGTAAACTATAAATTTAGTCCATGTGATTTGATAAAAGTAACAATTGTAGTTCATTTAATTTTGAAATTACAAGATCATCATCATGGTTTGTAAAAACGTCCAGGTTTGATCTATTCATTTAACGATCGTTAAAAAATTCTGTTAAATGAGAAGGTATTTTCGTTATTTTACCGATTTCTTTTGTTTTTTAACCAATCAAAATCATGTTTCTAAATAACTCGATATTGTCTTATTATGGCGCGTTATGGCATCAAGGCTTGAGTTTGCCATCACCTTAATCCCTTGTGGCTCCACTGTAAGTCTGTAAGGCTTGACTTGCATGGTAATGCGTTATAACGCATTATGACTCGTTACAACGCGTTATTTTGTAAGGTGTGAAATTATTTTTAATATATAACTTGAGAAACAAATGATAATTGTTTACGAAACCTAAGATTTAAATAAACATAAAAAAGAAAACTTAAAAACTAATAACCCTAAATTGGTAAATACTTGCTCTTATTCTCGTACACGAAAAGTCGAACGCGAATTCTTTGAAAATTGAAAATTGAAAATAGTAGAGTAGATATTCAAGAGATTTAATCCCGATTTTGCACTATTGATATTATTTTCTATATGATCTACATGTTTGGTATCAATTGTCTTGTTTTTTTTTCTTCATTTTATTACTTTATATGAATTAATTTGTTGTATGGTATTATTCAAAATACTAACACACAAGTGTGTATGTGTGAATGCGTGCGTGTTTGTGTATATATATGTCGCCTTAGGGCACATATTGAAAAATGACATGGCATCGCCTTAACTCGTAAAAACTTGAGGTTTGACCTTGTCGCAATGTCACACGTCACGTCATTTAGAACCTTGGTAAAAAAAGCACTAGGACCAAAATCATAAAATCGAATTAGATTGGGTAAAGACAAAAAAAATCAATAAAATAACGAAAGTGCCCTTAATTTAACGGAACTTTTTAACAACTCTTAGAGTGATGGACTAAATCCGGACGTTTTTGCTAACCGTGATGGCCATATAATAATTTTAAAAATGTAAGGACAAAAGTGTTATTTCTGACAAACCGTAGGGACCAAATTTGAAGTTTACTCTTAAAAATATAAAACTAAAAACCAAAAATATCCCTACGCCACTTTTTGTTAATTCCTTCCCCCACTATCCGCTGGACAGCTGTCCTCGAGGTCTGTAATTACCAAAAACTCCCTGCGACTTGCACACCTGGAAGGGAACTACCTTTTTGCACCACAAAAGAATAATACACCCTTAACTTTCACTTTTTACAATTGAGCCCTTCATATTCTTGCTCCATATCTCAATTTCATTTTTATTATATCTAAAATACTTTTTCGAATACATAAGTACAGTCACACATGAGTTTCAAATAAGAATGCTAAATATTGTGAGAAAATTAATATAAGATTCATATGTGAATAATTGAAAACATTCATTTGAAGATGCGTATATAAACCTATATGAATAATCTGTAACGTTTGTTCATATTTGTATTTCAAAATAATTTTTTTTTATCTTTTCAATGGTTTACATATGTATTCCATTTAACATTTTTTTTTATTTTCTCATAATATTTAACCTTCTTATTTGAACCGACTCTTACAATCATAAGATGTTTTATGTGTAAAAAGTTACAAGTCACTTGATATTGTTATAGATCATTGAGATTAACTTTAATATTCATGGAAATGGTCTATTTACCATTTGGGATAGAGATAATATATGAATATGATTTATCTTATATTTTACCAACATGTGAGATATACTGAGTTATCTTAAGATAACTTAACTAAATAATTGATTTAGTTATTATTATTATTATTATTATTATTATTTATAACTAAGAGAATGTACAACATCATAAGTTTTTTATTGTCCAATAAATTATTATGGATATGTCAATTAACAGATAATAAAAATATTATCAAATCATATATTCATAATTTATTTATAATTTATAACTGAGTTATATATAAGTATCAAAATATTTTGTATTGTATTAGTATAAATTGTCGGCTATGTTAATTCATAACTGATAAAAGTGTTATCATATCTTACATTATTTCTTAGGGTTTTCTTAATAGTTGGTAAGGCGAAGAATCGTGTGAGAAGTTGAGTTAACGGTGAAAAGCGTGAGAAATGAATCTGAACCGTTGATCTCTTTTAATCTTAAGTCCTCCCATAAATTGCGGCTTAGAAGAGAATTGATCTGGTGCATCTTATCTCGGTACATCTCATGCTAATGTGGGTCTATTTCTCATCCACCAGTCAATAACCACTTTTCACGCGTCTCACCATTAACTCAACTTCTCATCGGAACTCAACCTTAGTTGGTAAATTGCCAATTTATTGGTGCAATAAAAAAACATTTTTTAAGACCACATATGTAAGAAATTGCAAACTTAAGGGTTGCTTATGACAAGTATCTATATTTTCATAGGAAGACAGACGACGCCGTACGATATTGTACACACAACGAACAAAGTAGAAGGAGAAAAATGAAAATTACAAAAAAAGCCCGAAGAAAGTTAGGCTCCGAGTCAACTCTCTCTCCTTTCACGCCTTATTTGACTGAGTCACGAACTCGGACGACGCCGGTTCTCTCTTTTATGCTTTCTTTCACACACCCAAATCGTGTGCGAGAGAGTTGGAGAGAGGAGGAAAGTGAAAATCTTCAACACAAATTTACTCGCCGAATAATACTTTCATAATCGGACTAATCGATTTCATCTCAATTCTAATCTTGATGGTTGCTTTTAGGGTTTTGAGAGAGTTTTAATTTTGGTTTGGTTAAGGAGGGGTTTTTGGTTCAAGGGTTTGTGAATTTCTTCTGAATATGATGGTATCGAGAGGGCTGTTTGGATGGTCTCCACCACATATACAGCCTTTAACGCCGGTATCGGAGGTTTCGGAGCCGCCGGAGTCTCCGTCGCCTTACATGGACACCAGTAATGATGCTTTACCTGTGGAAGCTGAGGAGGAAATGGAGGAATCAGAGGAGATCGAGCCGCCTCCGGCCGCTGTGCCGTTCTCCAGGCTGTTTGTGTGTGCTGATAGGCTTGATTGGGTGCTTATGGTGGTTGGATCGCTTGCTGCGGCGGCGCATGGCACAGCGCTGGTGGTTTACTTGCACTACTTTGCAAAAATTGTTCAGTTGCTAGGTCATGACCATGAGAGCGCGGATTTGCTTTTTGATAGGTTCAAAGAGGCAAGTTGATTTTAATACGAAAGTTATTAGTGAATTACTTGGCTAGTTAGGTTGTTATATCTGAGTTATAATTTTTTGTTTCCGCTGTTGCCATTGAGTTTTGACTTGTAATCCCTTCTGTTATCACATAAAGAAACAATAAAAACAATATTGATCATTGAAGAAGGCTTCCCAGCAAACAGTGAGCAATCAGGGTAATTAAGAATTGCCAAATGGTAATGGAAAACTATGATGATATAATTTTTAGTGTTCGTAGCAGAAATGTAGCCACATTTTGGATAGAATGGACCCCCCTCCCTTAAAAAAGCTTGCCAGTTTTGGTCAGGTTTTAGGCAATGTATTATGGAGCAGTAAGTAATTGATTTCTATGAGATTAACCAGCGAAGCTAGTTCTGCTGATTTTTTGGGAGGACTGAAGTGTATAGTGGTCTTTTATCCGTTTTAGTGATCAAATGGCGAAGGGATCATTAAGCTTCCCATTTGGAAATTGCTAGACGATTAACATAACTAGTTATGTTTTGATGTCATTAAATATCTAAAATTCATATGGAAATGGAATTACTTGAAAGCTCTAGTTTAGTATTCATTGCCATTATATGGTTCTAAAGGTAACAGTGTCATGATTTATTCATGATGTTTTGCGTAAGACATATATATTAGATAGTACCACTGACTAATTAGTCTAATTTAGTCATGGGATACTTTACAATTATGGGGATTAAAAACATTGTTGACAATTATGGAAATTAGATGAGAAGTAATTTGTAAACGTTATCTTTACATTATGTGGAATTAGGTAGTTAATGATGCATCTGAAATTCAAGATCTAGGTGTATCTAAGGCCAGGAAATGGTGTTTAATGCTAGCATATATGAAGCCTCTGCTAGTGGTAGAAGTGAATTTAGGTTGTCATATTAGTTACCCTGTTAGTATTGACTCTTTAATGCAAAACATGTTTGTAATGAGGTTTATCATGTCACTGTTGCTTCCTCTTGTTCAATTATGGTATTTTGAAGACCCTAGGTGTAATCATGATGTTGCATTGAATGTACTTGACTTATTGCTAGCTTTAATGTTGATCAGAAATTAAGGGTTTGTTTGTTTTTTAGAAAAAAACTCTTAATGGCTCTTAAGTCTGAATCGTTCAGACCTTTTTACACACCACCTCTTATTAATCATAACTAAAATAAGACTTCAGACTTTAAACCTCTTAAAAAACAAACGGCACCTAAGAATGTTTCTGTCTGGTTCTGGCAGTTCTTTGTCTAGCTTTATGGTAGTGGTAGATTGTAGTGAGGCTCATAATCAGTTGGAAAAAGCAACTTTGATCATCTTATGCCTGCTAGTTTGGTTTTGGCCTGTTAACAAAATGTACTTGTACTTGTGTGTGGGTACGGATTATACTAGAAATTGTTCTGCTAGCTTCTATTTTTTTTAATCTTCATCTATTTTTCTCCCCCTTTTTGTTTCATATACACATGTTTCTTCTTGATTGTCGATGTTGAGGATGGGGTTGATGGTAAACAGATACACTTTAGATAGGAGAGAAGAATAAGCCATTGTTGTGACGTGGTCAAAATGTTACACATAACTCCATCTGCTGGTGCTAGCTGTTAGTTGAAGGTACAAAAGAACAATAATATGGTACTTAGGGTAGAGCAAGTTTATTATTCAGTTAAGGATATTTGGCACAAGGATCTTGTTCTTCTGCAAAAACAGTCTCATCGTCAAACATTACTGCTGAAGATCTTGTTCTTCTGCAAACATAGTGGCCTCATTATACACATTTGTTGTGAACACCATAAATAAATGTTGCTTGGTTAGTGCCATAATCTGAAGGGGGGAACACCACAAATGAGCGCCATACTTGTTGTTAAGTGGCGGAGAGGAGAATGTTATTTTATGTGTAAGGAGGTATCTGATCATTTTGTTACACCCCCTCCTTGAAAGACAGAATGTTGATATGAGATGGTATTATGGTAACGACTTCAGATGCATCGCTGCCTGTCATTGATCCATACGGGGTGATTTTATTTGATATCTGACTTGTTCAGAAACATGCATTTGGATCTTGAAGCACCTTGGCTTGTGTTTCTTAGGACTGATAGGCCCCCTTTTGTATTTCCCTTTTTGTATTTTAATTCTCGCTGATCAGATCCACATGTAGATATCTGTCTTTCTGACTAATGACTTCTATTAACAGGACATTTATAGGGTTTAAGTTTTCATTCGAATATCAATTAAGAGTCTGAGCTATAGCATATATTGACCTGACCACAATCATGTGAACAATGAACAATCTCTCTGCGGATCGATCAAATATTCTCCGTAGAACTTTTTTTTCCTCTCAGACTGGTTAGTGGGTAATTTATTCATTATTATTTGCCATTCAATGGCTAATTTTCAACTTTTGTTCAATCAAAGCATCACATGCTCATATTTTTTCATGCTAGGCTCACAGAGTTGCCTTATGTCCAGTTTCTTCTTAAATTCATGCTCTTAAGATTTACTGACTGTTACATGAAGGTGCATGGTTTATGTAGAGAGTTTAAATGCTAAAGCTTTTTGGTTGATGAAGGCTTCAGGTTTGACTTGTGTGCGGTTTGGGGTCCTTAGAATCTTTTTCTGCTATTAGTTCCTGCCCAAATACTAGCTTAAGTTGATTACCATATTTTTTCTTAATTTTTGCAAAATATTTTAAAAAGTTATCGTTTTGCAAGGTTATGCAACAGAAATTAAAGGATGAAGTTCACCACCATACTCACATAAGTATTTCAAGAATGTAAATTTTATTTTTCGTACAATGTCCGGATATGCTTCAGCCCATTATATGGATAACTAGTCTGACTCTTAGAATAATACATCAATCAAAACGAGTCTTTATAAATTTGTGTTAAATAGCATTTATGTTTCTTATTAAAGATGTGGTTACTTCATTTTTGTAAGACAATTGGATTGTTCTCTCATCAAGTGATGTTGTTTTACGATTTCTGCAGCTTGCTCTTACCCTTGTCTATATTGCTGCTGGTGTTTTTGCTGCTGGTTGGATAGGTAAATAGTCTAATTAAATAGCTTCATTTCTTTTTCACTTTCAATTGGATGATGCTCTTTACGGCTATCATATCTAATTACTTTTGCATTCAGAGGTTTCATGTTGGATTCTTACCGGAGAAAGGCAGACTGCTGTTATCAGGTCAAGATATGTGCAAGTACTACTTAATCAAGATATGAGTTTCTTCGACACTTATGGGAACAATGGAGACATTGTCAGCCAAGTGTTGAGTGACGTATTGCTTATCCAGTCTGCCCTTAGTGAAAAAGTAGGTTCTCTATAACAAGTTTTACTCTTCACCAATATTTGCTTACTGGAAATAGTGTAGTGTATACATTTATCTAATTACTTTTATTGCTGCAGGTTGGAAACTATATTCATAATATGGCTACATTCTTCAGTGGCCTTGCAATTGGATTCATCAACTGTTGGCAAATTGCCCTCATCACTTTAGCCACTGGCCCCTTCATTGTGGCTGCAGGAGGAATATCAAATATATTTCTCCATAGGCTTGCCGAGAGTATTCAAGATGCATACGCTGAAGCAGCAAGTGTTGCTGAACAGGTTACTTCTTTTCCCCTGTTACTTCTCCAGCCCCTTGGTCAAGTGAAAACCACAGTTTTTTCAGATACAATGACATTGTGAATACACTTGTAGTCGTTTTCTTGTGTAGGGTGGTATTGTTGGGACATACATACTCCCTTCAATTGACACTTGGTGTGTGTCTTGAATACTAGACCTATAATGATTTCTTAACCCACATGGTTGATTGATAAGTTGGAGTGGAAACTCGAAGGGTTCCACCAGCAATATGTAACAGGTCCCAAAGCTATATAAAACATTTCAGAAGTCGAGGATATGTATAAGTGATGCCATGTGAAAGTGTTGGGTGGTGCTTTATTCTCGTTGCTGATCTTAATGCTCACACTCAATATTGTTTAGATCGGGCATAAATATACATCTTCATTTACCTTTTATTTATGAAGTTTTTTTTTTTTCATGTTTTTTAGTGCATCATAGCCACCTCATGTATAACTAAATAAAGCAATTAAATGCATAAATGAGGGGAAAAGGGTAGAGTACAGCTAGAAACCGAGAGGTCTGTGGTTGGTCAGTAACTGCTGTTTCATTTATAAAGGTGTATTGGGTTTACTTGTATGTACATAACTTCCACTATTTTGATAAAGTATATGCTTGATCTTGACACCAATCTAAATCTATATTTGCATTTGGTTGAAGCAATTTGGGAGTTGGGAAGTTTGATAGACTTGGTTGGGGTATTTAGATCACAAGCCACTATTATTTTTTGTGCCTAAATGAGTTTTCAACATTCCTTTGTCCAAACTATTCTTTTTTTCTCCTCTCTTGGGAAGCCTGTTATTTTTTTGCCATCTGGGTGTTTCTATGTTTTTACACCTTTGTATTAGTAGATACAAGTATTATTTCTTAACTTTTAAGATAGATATTAACTAATTCAAATTATAGTGACCTTACTTTTAGTTATTGACAGTTTGGTAGAGCTGCATGAAAAGTGCTAGGAGGTTCCGAATAGTTTAGAGGCATTGTCTAGTTTTTGATGCTGAACATGAAATGTTGTCTGATAAGTATGCTTTTTGAACATCTGGAACAACTGAAATTTACCATTCCAACCTTCTCAGTTGGGTTTAAATTGGAAGTCTTACAACTTTTAACACATAAAGACTAAAATTGATGCATACTCTAAGATATTTGACATATTCACAATATTGTCGGTTTGCTTCTTTTCTTATCAACAATTATAGTTTGGTTTAGTTGAGTGTATCAAACAATTATACATTATGGACATTGGTGGTGGTAATTTTATTTGGCATGGGGCTGGGGAAGTTAAAGTAGGGCGTCTGGTGTGAGGTCGTCCCTATGTATTACATATCTCATGCTTGAGATAAGACAAATCTTTTTTGGGCATTAAATAGGCCGAGTGAAAAGTCTCATTTTTACATAGATGAGCATGTATCATAGCAACATGAGTGTGTTCTAGTCCTCCTACTAATTTATATGATATATAAATAACTTGCTGTCAACCAAGTTCTTTGAATACATTGGTTTAGGTGTAAGTTTGTGATTAATTACTCCTGTGACATGACTTACTAAAAGCCAACCTGTAGTATATTAAAATTTTTTTTGGTTGGTTATTGTAGAATTTTATTTTCATTTTGCAGGCAGTTTCATATGTGAGGACCTTATATGCTTTTACAAATGAAACATTAGCAAAATATTCTTATGCAGCTTCACTACAAGCTACACTGAGATATGGTATATTGATAAGTCTTGTGCAAGGACTTGGTCTTGGATTCACATACGGGCTTGCAATTTGCTCTTGTGCCTTGCAACTGTATGTCGGAAGGTTTTTGGTTACACATAGAAAAGCTCATGGTGGAGAGATTGTAACCGCCCTGTTTGCTGTCATTTTAAGTGGCCTGTAAGCATCTTGCTATCCTTTGTTCCCTTTTCTCCTGTCATACATAATACTATGATATTGACATTTCTGTCGATGCCATTTGGTTTCCACAGTGGACTCAATCAAGCTGCAACCAACTTCTATTCATTTGAGCAAGGGAGAATTGCTGCATATCGACTTTTTGAGATGATTAGTCGTTCATCGTCCACTGTTGATGATGATGGAAGCACTATTGCTTCTGTACAAGGAACCATTGAATTTAGAAATGTGTATTTCAGTTACTTGTCTCGTCCTGAAATTCCAATTTTGAGTGGATTTTACCTAACTGTACCAGCCAAAAAAACAGTGGCGCTTGTGGGAAGAAATGGCTCTGGTAAAAGTAGTATTATACCGCTTATGGAACGGTTCTATGACCCTACTTTAGGTATTAAAGTGCTTCATCATTGCATAGTTTCTTTTCCTCTGCATACTTCTTGAAGCTGTTCATGATCTTTATCTTATGTAGATACCATTACATTACTTCCCTTCTTTTATTTATTGTTGTTCAGGGGAAGTTCTTTTGGATGGGGAGAATATCAAAAACCTGAAATTGGAATGGCTAAGAAGCCAAATTGGCTTAGTCACTCAGGAACCTGCTTTGCTAAGCTTGAGTATTAGGGACAATATTGCTTATGGCAGAAATGCCACTTCACTTCAAATTGAAGATGCTGCAAAGATCGCTCATGCACACACATTTATTACCTCACTTGAGAAAGGATATGACACACAGGTAGAACTCTAAGGACTATAATGCTGATTCCCTCTTTTGATTCTTATCTTAGATTGAAGAAAAAAAAAATACTTGCATACTTCAGGTAGGCAGGGCTGGTTTATCACTGACAGAAGAACAGAAAATAAGGCTTTCTGTTGCCAGGGCAGTGCTTTCAAATCCATCTATTCTTCTTCTTGACGAGGTCACTGGTGGACTGGACTTTGAAGCTGAAAGATCTGTTCAGGAGGCTCTGGATCTCCTGATGTTAGGCCGGTCAACTATCATAATTGCTCGTCGGCTTTGTCTAATAAGGAATGCTGATTTCATAGCTGTGATGGAAGATGGTCAGTTGATGGAGATAGGGACACATGATGAACTAATAGCATCAGATGGGCTATATGCAGAACTTCTAAGATGTGAAGAAGCAGCTAAACTCCCGAGAAGGTAGAATCCAATAACAAGTGTTCTTTTAGTTATTGTTGATTTCCTGGTCGTATCTTTCTTCTGCTTTCGTGGTTATTTATGGATGCTTCAAATATCTGTTTGCATTGTTGTAGGATGCCGGTGAGAACCTACAATGAGACTGCAGCTTTCCAAATTGAAAAAGATTCTTCAGAAAGTCGCAGCTTCCAAGAACCATCATCGCCAAAATTTGTTAAATCACCATCACTTCAGCGAGCTTCAAACTTACATGCAATTAGGCCTCAAGATTCTGCTTATGGTTCACATGAATCACCAAGAAATCCAAGCCCTGCTGAGAAAGTGGTTGAAAATGGTGTGTCCTTGGATGGGACAAACAAAGAACCATCAATGAAAAGGCAAGATAGTTTTGAAAGGAGATTACCAGAGTTACCAAAGATTGATGTTCATGCTATCCGTCGACAAACATCTAATGGGTCTAACCCTGAGTCACCTGTTTCACCACTGTTGACCTCTGATCCCCAAAGTGAGCGTTCACATTCACAAACCTTTAGTCGACCTAATTCTCAGTTTGCTGACAAGCCAATTAGAGTTCAAGCAGAAAAGGAAAAACAATATAGGAAAGAACCATCAGTTTGGAGACTTGTGGAGTTGAGCTTGGCTGAATGGCTTTATGCTGTTCTAGGAAGTACAGGTGCTGCAATATTTGGTTCTTTTAACCCTCTTCTTGCTTATGTAATTGCTCTGGTAGTGACAGCATATTATAGAAACGAAATTGATAGACACAACAACATAAAAGATGAAGTGGACAAGTGGTGCTTAATCATTGCCTGCATGGGTGTTGTGACTGTAATAGCAAACTTTTTGCAGCACTTTTACTTCGGTATAATGGGGGAGAAAATGACTGAACGAGTTAGGAGAATGATGTTTTCTGGTTAGTATTTTCGTTGTAGCAAGTGACTATTCTTCTCTATATGGATCGATGCGAATGGTATGCACCGGAGTGTAATCTAATATGTTTCTTTTACAGCAATGCTTCGCAATGAAGTTGGATGGTTTGATGAAGAAGATAACAGCGCGGACACCTTGTCCATGCGATTAGCAAATGATGCAACATTTGTGAGAGCAGCTTTCAGCAACCGGCTTTCTATATTCATACAAGATAGTGCAGCCGTTATTGTGGCAATATTAATAGGGATGATTCTACATTGGCGATTGGCAGTTGTGGCTTTGGCCACACTGCCAGTTCTTACTCTTTCTGCTATTGCTCAGGTTTGCATTTGTTATTCACACATTAGACAGCAAATTGCTATGTATGCTACCTTTTTGTGGGGTGGAGGAAGTATAATATTTTATGTTTCCTCAACATATTAACAGTTAAAAAGGTTATAACATGCCTTCTATCATTTCATGATGTAACTTCTCTGTCCAGAATTTTGACTGCTTGGATTAAGAATTGGGTTGGCTAGTGGCTACTAGCCAAATACCCCCAAAGCCCTTAGATAAAAGTAGCATGTCGATGATTTACGTTACTTGAAGGAGAAAAATGGAGGGGAAGTGATTAATATTTAGGATGAAGCCTCAAATTTTATACTAAAGTGAAGTTGTAGGCCCTCATGTATGTTGAAACTCCCTGTAGTAATAATGCTACTGGACATACTTGTAAATTTTCCGAATGCTGAAATGGCACGATTAATAGGGTTGGCACCTCTTTGAATCCTCTATGGATCATTAAACAGATTTGACCTTGTAACAGAACTATGGGAACCTTACAATGTGCTACCGACCTTAAAATTTACATCCGGTAAGACTGTTGCACCATCCTTGTCTCTATGGGTAGTGTTGTTTTCAACAATTATATTTAAGAAAATCTATTGATACTCCATTCATTATATAGCTATAGACAAACAGCATTCTGAAATTTCTATTAGATAATTAATTTAGCCTTATAAAGTCAGACTGAAGCTAAAATTTACTAATGTTTTCAAATAAAAAATTTGATGCTTCTTTAATTGTACCACGTGAGAACCATCTTCGAAAATGTATCTGTGTATAATGATCAAGTATTTGATGCTTCTTTTATATGTTAATGGCACTTGATCCGTTGTAGAATGCTTTTATGTTAATATATCAAGTTATGTGTGTTGAGGATTCCTTGAAAAGTAAAGGATTAGTAAACTTTTCTGGAAGTCGAATGGATTTTGTAAAGATGCCAAAACTAATAATGGGCTTGTAATGAATTTACAATCTATTATCTGATGACCTGAGTTGATTCTATGATTGCAAGTTCATTTCATACCGGATCATAATTCGTCCAATCCAAGAATGGTAATAATGATCCGATTCAGGTGGATTCTTCCCCCAACTGACAATGAGATCTTGGTGGGGAACTTAATGGGAGTAGTACATTTTGTATCAAATCTTGGTTATCGATGTTGCTTTGTCACATTTTGCCAAAAGTAAAATGCCTTTCTAGCAGCAGGCTGACAGAATTCTACACTATTTTAATTTGCAGAAATTATGGCTAGCTGGATTCTCAAAGGGGATACAGGAGATGCACAGGAAAGCATCATTGGTCCTTGAGGATGCAGTTAGAAATATATACACTGTTGTGGCGTTCTGCGCTGGTAACAAAGTGATGGAGCTTTACAGATTTCAGCTGCGCAAGATATTCATGCAGAGCTTCTTTCATGGCATGGTTATTGGCTTTGCTTTTGGCTTTTCACAGTTTCTTCTTTTTGCCTGCAACGCTCTTCTCCTCTGGTACACCGCACTCTGTGTTAAAAATGGATATGTGGATCTCCCAACAGCTCTCAAAGAGTACATGGTCTTCTCTTTTGCTACTTTTGCCCTCGTAGAGCCTTTTGGTTTGGCTCCCTATATTCTCAAAAGGAGGAAGTCTCTGATATCTGTTTTCGAAATAATAGATAGAGTACCCAAGATTGAGCCGGATGATACCGCTGCTTTGAAACCTCCAAATGTTTATGGAAGTATTGAGCTGAAAAATGTAGATTTTTCTTATCCAACTCGCCCAGAGATTCTGGTTCTTAGCAATTTCAGTCTCAAAGTCACTGGTGGGCAGACTGTTGCTGTTGTAGGGGTTTCAGGATCTGGAAAAAGCACTATAATCTCATTGATAGAGAGATTTTATGATCCGGTTGCTGGTCAAGTGATGCTAGATGGCCGCGATTTAAAGCAATTCAACTTGAGATGGTTAAGAAATCACCTTGGTCTTGTCCAACAAGAACCCATCATCTTTTCAACAACCATCAAGGAAAATATCATATATGCAAGACACAATGCGAGCGAGGCTGAGATCAAGGAAGCTGCAAGAATAGCAAATGCTCACCATTTCATCAGCAACTTGCCTCATGGGTACGACACACACGTGGGTATGAGGGGTGTGGATTTAACCCCTGGCCAGAAGCAGAGGATTGCAATCGCCCGTGTTGTGTTGAAGAATGCTCCCATTTTATTATTGGATGAGGCAAGCTCATCAATCGAGTCCGAGTCGAGTCGGGTGGTTCAGGAGGCTCTTGATACGCTTGTAATGGGAAACAAAACGACCATTCTTATAGCTCACAGAGCTGCCATGATGAGGCATGTCGATAACATTGTTGTGCTTAATGGGGGTCGGATCGTTGAGGAAGGGTCCCATGATTCTTTAATGGGGAAGAATGGTTTGTATGTCCGGTTAATGCAACCTCACTATGGAAAGGGTATACGTCAGCATAGACTTGTGTAGATGTGTGGGTTTGGTGATTTTTCATGACCAATCGTCAGTCCATGACTGTAGAACGAATGGATATACATGCACATTGTTAAATTTACTCAGATTATCCTCACCTGCACTTCTGAAAGCGCTTATGGATGGAAGGCGAAGTCGGTGGCAGGTGGCGGCTGTTGGTGGGTATGGTGGTGGATGTAGCATTTAAACTTCGGGTTAGGGTTGTAGATTTGGGCTCTCAGGTCAGATTGCATATTCTTTTGGAGGCACTGTGCGTTGACAGGTTAGAAGCACGATGTCTCTCCGTGATATATTGATTTGTTGATCATAGAATTTAGTGTTCAGGTGTTTGTTTGCCTTTTTATTTTTGTTCTTTCCATTTTCGCCTGTGTGTTTATCTTGCTCCTTCACTATCATCCGACTGTTTTGTACATTTGTATATCCTTTCGAATTTTGTGGAAGATTATGAGGCTTAAAAAGGAGAAAAATCGAACGTATTTATTGTAATCCTTTTGTATATAAAGAGGCTTAGATCGATTAAAGACTCTTTTGCTTGTTAAAGTAGTCGTTTACTTGTTATGCTTAACCTGCTTCACTCGCTGCTATGCCCAGAATACTGTTTTCCTGTTTTCAAATATTCTAGTTACTGTTATCACTTTGAACATATGGTATCTGGTTGATAAAGGTACTTTATGCTTTGTACATTGTACTTATGGAAACCGAATATACAGACGATGTCCTGCAATTAGATATCGAGCACCTTGAACGAGTCTGCTACCACTTTAAGCTGATTTCTTACTCTTCTCCATCGTCGTTCATTTGCTCCAACAATTAGAGTATAGTATCTCCCTGTTGCAAAGAGTTTTAGTCATTGTTGGTATTCCTTTTGGTTCTTGAAGTTAGGTCTAGGTGTCTTACCATTTCCAACTGCTATGGTTGCGAAAGCCGCTCGGGAGAAGTTTGGAGATGTCAGCGTGTACTCGAACGTGTAGTAGTTTTTACCATCCGTAGTCCGCTGCATTTTTAGCCCTCAGGTTAGAATAGCATGAACGCAAGTCAAGATTCGGGAGACATTTCTAAGCATCATAAGAGACGATTTTTCAAGATTTTGTTAGGTACAGACCTCCTGCATATCGAACACATCTGGGACTTGAGTCGGTGTCGAGTAAACATGTTTCACCAAGTTGGCTACAACCTACAAAACAAGAACGGTGGAAACTTTCTTATATGAGCTATAGGAAAAACCCTAAGAAACGGGAATCGGATCTATGGATCACCTTCTCTATCGGACCCATATCATGGATGTCTGTTTTATCAGTTGGTATGAAACTAAGTCTCACATTTTGTAGTTGCAGGTATCGATCCTTGAATGCAGAATCATGTCCTCTGAAATCAAATTCCTGGACAAAAGACTCGTATTGTTAGCAAAATATTGAACTTTATAAATGGGAAAAATCAAAAACCGCTGCTGGTAACGCACCCTCCAGTCTGATGGATAGTAATATGAATAGCCATCTTCTAAGTCAACAAATGCATCATAGTTTGCTGGTTTTTCTGTGTACATCAACAATGCAAGTGCCTTAGAATACCAACTACACAAACCATTCAACACTTGTAAACCGATATTTAACATGTACAATAAATAAATAAAAAGCCTTACCAAATTATTAGAATCTATCAAACACCCCATAAGTTATTCTTATAATGTATAGATTATTTGAACAAGGACAACTAGACAACACCATAATATTTGTATCCTCCTGAAGAAAATGGATGGCAATATATCCATTTTCAAAAAAATTACATTGTTCAGAGGTTGAAACAAGATAATTCTATTTATATTTTGTGGGTTCTGTTCCAAAACTAACATACATGATACATGAAATAAAGTAGGATAATATGAATCAAGTTGATAGATAGATACCTTGAGCCAAAAGAAGTTTTGTAGGCAATAAGCTTGATGCTCCAACTCCTATAAGCAGTGACCTTCTCTTGCAATTTCTTTCTCCTGTTCCACACACAATTTCCATCTTTTAACGATTTTTAGGTCATGACGGAATGGAACCCCTAAATCTTGCTGGTACAACATGAAACGACGTTTTCCATGAACCCAATAGACTAATTAGTCCAAAGATGCAAGAAACCATGATACCAAGAGAAATAAAGTGGCTTACTTTGTTCACCAAGAGAGGAATCTTTTGAGGATGCAATGATGGTTGGCCAAGAACATGTAGAACAAGAAGGCTTTAATGGCAGATTCAACTGCAAAACCGTTTACAAAATCAAGTGACTACTGGTTTCTTATTCACATGAACATTTCTTTGATCAAACTTACAACCAAATGGTTGCTTTTGACCAAAGAGAAGAAAAAAAAGATAGATTAATGACTGACCTTTCTGGAGAAGGTCGGCGACGAGAATGAAAGTGATGAAACTGCCATTTCTGTGTTATTTGGTTTGCATTGGTTGCTATATCTATCTCCATGGCAGCTGCTTTATAATTTTGATGAAGGTATGGATATAACATGTGTGGATAGTGAGTGCAGTTTGTGTCTCTGCTTGGATTGGATTTGTCGTCTTCTGCTGCAGCTGCTTTTAATACCTTTTTTTTTGTAGCGACTTATTAATTTATATGGTAAAAGTTATATATTATTTTGGATTATTTCTGTTTTAAATCGGGCATCTTTTTAGGGATGACATCGTAAATACGTAACGGATATAAGATGGGTTCGTTTTTACGTATCCACCGTATATTATATCCATTTCGTTCCCCTGCTATCGAGTATTGACTGCTTTCGCCATTTCAAAACATGCTATGAGAACTTTCTTTCCACAAAATTAATAAATTTTAGCGTGATGGATTACTAGAACTTATTCAGGGTCTGGATCATTTATCAAATCACCTCGAATTTTCATCTCTTTTGTTTCCCCAACACCAATGTCACAACTGTCTTCTCGGTTTCCTCGATATCATCAAAGAAATACTCGAAAATGAACAAAGCTACGAGCAGATCGTTACTCGAGTGTGAGTAAACAAAAACCTCTAATGCAATTGCCGTTTTATCATCCTCCATGTCGTTGGGTCGATTTAATGACGCATGACGCAAACATATGAATCGGGCAAACCATGTGGGGTGCGCCAAATGTTGCATGTAAAAAGTCGCAAAACATGTCTAATTTAAGTAAACAAATATTGCATTCGAGTTTCGCCAAACACATATATTTCTTGCATCTCTTTTTCAGTAGAATCACGTACTTGATTATATTTGGGTTGAAGCGAGTCTCGAATCCATATCGTGACATGTTGGTTATCGAAATGGATAAAAGACAACCCTTCATGGATCACCAATTTTGTCGTCAAACCCCGACAAAACTCTTGATCGTATTATGAACCGTTTCGTTTACTTTGTCGTCCATATTTTTTGCATTGAGCTTTTCATTTCCTGTTGGCGAGATTATTGCAACAAAAATCATCGGCACAAAATTTGCAAGATTTTAGGAGCAATTTAAACGGAATTTCGAAATTTTGTAAGTATTTACAATCAAACACCTATTTATACTATTTGGAGGGGCAAGATGGTAAAATAGCATACAAAATATCAAAATAATTGGTTCTAGATTTTTTGGGCTATGGCACATGGGCCCGGGATTCAACTCCTAGTAAATTATTAGTCATTATTTTAAGTAAGAAATTTTAGATTTGGTCTTAATTAATTTAATGGAAATCATTAATTTTCTTTATTTCAATTTAAAGTATTGTTTTTTTTTATAAAATTGAAAAAACGAATATTGTATTTGTTGTATGCAGTTATTTATTTTATTTGTTAGTTCGAAAACGTCGGTAATGTTGTAAAAGGAAGTAACACACCACGTGTTATTAAAAACAAAGAGAGGTGGCATGGCATTGGCATGTACTTCCACGCAATCTCGGATCTACCCAACAACCTTAACCCCAAACCTCAGTTACCAAACCATCATCTCATAATATCTTAAATTCATAATAAATCTCAATCATTTAATTTTTACTATATATATATATATATATAGTTATAATTGTGTAAGAGCATATTTTTAGTGAATGATGAGAACATTGTTCGAGTTTTTTTTAGATGAGTTGATTTTTGGAGCTCATAACTTAAAAAACACGGACTTTCATGTACCGTATAATTTGATAGCTAATGCGGATACTCATCTATTTTCAAGTTCACTTTCAGTCACCTTTATGAACTTTCTCCTACCTTCGATTACTTTTATATATATGAATTTGTTAAAGTTTCAATTATCATTATACCTATATATATATATATATATATTAATATAGAGGAAGGATCATGCAAGAAGTTAAACATTTTGCGAGAAGACGATAAGTGTGATATCATATATGATTACATGACTTGTATGTGTGTTTAATCATATATGATTAAACATCTATGTATTGTCAATATAACATGTGTTTAATCATATATGATTAAGTTTGTGTATCATATATGATTAAATATTCTCGTCTTCTTGCAAAATGTTTAGCTTCTCGTTTGAACCTGCCCCATATATATAATGAAATTAGATGAAAGATTGAGTTCCGGTGGGAATGAAAGTGATGGTAAGAAGGGTAATAACTGATCTCCACCTTGATCAATCATAATTGAAGATCAACATTAATGAAATACACCGAATCAATTCTTCTAAAGCGCAATTCATTAGTTGTTTTGAGATTATAAATGATTAAGGATCTAAATCTCTTCTTACACTTCTCACTTTAACTCTTATTTTTATACAATTTTTTATTACTAGATATGTGTGTTTATATATATATAGCATTAGGTTCATTTGAGAAATGGTAAATATTTGAGAAATAGAGAAGTAATCCTAGTCATTCATACGGTCAAGATCGGATTTGACTGGTCAATTATTGCGGCCTTGACTAGTAAACAATTGTGGCTTTGACTGGTCAAAAAATGCGGCTATTCCAAAAATAGAAGGAGAGTTTCGTAATTTTTTCAAAATACACGGGATGAGTTCATATATGAATCCGTATGATTCACAAGTTCATATGTGAACCAGTGTAATTCACATATGAACTCTTTTAACTAATTCATATATGAACCTTTATTATTCATATATGAACTAATTAACTGTAGATTCATATGTGAACTGGTTGAACTAGTTAACATATTCATATATGAACCTTTGTGATTCACATATGAACTAATTAACTGATTCACATATAAACTAATTAACTGATTCACATATGAACGTAAGGAATCATATAGGTTCATATATGAATCATACAAGTTCATATATGAACTCGTCCTGCGTATTTTACGAAACTACTCTCTATATTTTACGGACCACGTAAGGAATTATCTGGTGCTTCACAGTCAAAGCTGCAAATGTTGACTAGATGAATGACTAGGATTACTTTTCTATTTCTCATACATTTACCATTTCTCAAATGAACCTCTCCCTATATATATATATATATATATATATATAGGGAGAGGTTCAAACGAGAAGGTAGTCAATTTGCGAGAATGCGAGAAGAAATATGAGCCACATAATCTATTAATTAAAAAATAACATAAATACAAAATAAAATTATTTTTAGAAATTAAGATAATTATCATTTAGAAATTAGGATAATTACCATTTTGAATTGGATAAATCCTTAAAAATCTAATTATATCTTTTAAATTTATTTAGTTTTAATTTTAATAAATTCATAATTTTTTTATCAAATTTTATATTATTTTTTTCTAGATACATTTTTGATAAAAAAAAATCATAATTTTCATAAAATATCACATGTGATATCCATAATGAATTCATTATATTTTTCACCATTTTCTCTATTTTTTGTATCACATATGATTAACTTCATTTAACATATAATCTATTATGTATCACATATAATCCACTATGTCAATTTTTGTACATATCATATATGATAATATAGGTATAAATGTAAGTGATGCATAATCACATGTGATAACATCTACATCACCAAAAGATCAATAAATATAAATATATGTAATCATATATGATTAACTAAAATATCTACAATTATCATGCATAATTACATGTGATAACATTTTTATCACTAAAAGATCAATAAATATAAATATACGTAAATATGATTAACTAACATATCTACAATTATCATTCATAATCACATGTGATAATATTTACATCACCAAAAGATCAATAAATATAAATATACGTAATCATATATGATTAACAAAAATATCTACAATTATCATATTTGATAATATGATATGTAATATGCACAAAAATTCATATAGTGGATCATATGTGATACATAATAGATCATATGTTAAATGTCTAGTTGCATGTTATTCAAAACGTAAATGTATATCCAAAAAAATAAACAAAAAGGAAAAAAATAATAATGAATTAATTGTAGATATCACATGTGATATTAATGAAACTTGTGAATTTTATTTATCAAAAATGTCTTGATAAAATAAATGATAAAAAACTTGATAAAAAATTAAAAATAAATTAAAATTAAAAATAAATAAATTTAAAAGATATTATAAGATTTTTAAGTATTTATCTAATTTAAAATGGTAATTATCTTAATTTTTAAAATTATTTTTTATTTATGATTTTTTTAATTAATGGATTATGTGGTCCATATTTTTTCTCGCCTTCTCGCAAATTAGTTTACTTATATCATGATCCTCCACATATATATATATATATATATATATATATATATGCAAGTGAAATCAAGTGGATGAAAGTAGATAAATTTATTAAGTTAAATAAAGGTATACGATGATGAACTCAAACTTATTAAGTTTAGTCGGTCAGAATTAAAGTACCATATTAGAAAAAAGTTTTCATATTTTAAAGTGTGAATTACATCGATGGTCCCTGTGGTTTATTCAAATTTTGGATTTGGTCCCTAAAATAAACTATCTACATTGGTGGTCCCTAACTTTTTGTTTTTATAACATCCATGGTCCCTCTACTTAACACCGTTAGTTTGACTACCGTTAAGTAACATCATGTGCATTGCACATGAGGGTAAAAATGTCTTTTTCTCCTCCTTCCCATCTTAGGGACCAAAACAAAAATTTGAACAAAACACAGGGACCATCATTGTAGTTCAGTCATCAAATATAAATCAGAACCATAAACCTCTCCCTACTTCGCTGAAAATAAAAAAAAAAGCCATTGTCCCTGAGTCCGTCGCCTAATCTTCCAGCGACCTTCACTTCTTCTTCCAGCGACTGTCACTTCTTCTTCAGGCGAATGTTGCCCTCGTTCTTGTTTCCATTTTCCTTTTGAAACCACATGTAAATGGATGGACTGGAATCGACACCTGCAAATCGAAAGGTACAACGATTGTTCTCGGGCGAACTCTGCCCCATCTCGTGGTTTACAGACGACCACGGCGAACTCCGTGTTCTTTCTTTTCTTGGCTAGGTAAGACAGTAGTTTGCAACTCGAGAGGTAAGACGGTGGATTTGATTTTGATTTAGGGTTAGGGGTTTCTAGATGCATCTTTGTTCTATATTGGCTAAAACCCAAATCTGGCTTGAACATCACCACCACCTACATTTAGGTTATATATTTTTAGGGTTTTTATGATTTAAGTATTATATTTGCAAATCGAGAGGTAAGACGGTGGATTTGATTTTCGAGTTTGGTATTTGAAATCAACGATTGGTATGGTTCGGTGTGCGGTTTTGATTCAATATTCATCAGGAGGAGATCATCAAGATTCAAGCCATGTTTTTAAAAGAAGTCACAAATTTGTTGTTGTTTGCATACACATCGAACTAAGGCTTTGATTTTTCAATTTAAAGATTTGATTTTGGGGTTTGATGATGGATTTGAATAACATTTGATTTTAAAGATTTCTCAGATCTCACGTTTTTGTATACATCAAATTATCATATTTTAGATGTATGTATGTATGTATCGATTTATCAAATTATATATATATAACTTATGTTTTTTCAATCAGTTTCTGGGTTTGATTATAGACTTTGCATCAATCGTTTCCTAGTTTATGATTCGATGTTCATAAGTTTTCAAAAAAAAAGTTTGGTATAAATAATAACGGGTAAATTGTAACACCCCAATTTTTCGAAAGGTATCATTCTGAGTTATACAAAAACCGATATATCAAGGAAAAATAAGATATTTAATTTTGGATTTGAATCCTGGTTTTATAGTTTAGATAGATGAAGGATTCAATTACGAGTCCAACGGTTCTTTCCGGAGCGAAAACGGAGCTATAATGAAGAAGTTACGGCCAAAACAGTATCGAGGAGAAAATCAGGGGGAAACGGGCGACTTATGCCGCGACCTAAGTCGCGAGACAAGTCGTGAAATCCACTGTTCCAGCTTAAATCGCGATTTTTCAGCCCCAAACTTCATTTCCTCATAACTTTTGATCCACAACTCCGATTTGGGTGATTCAAAGTGCTACGGTTTCTTTTTTGAGAGCTCTTCAAGAATCTAGCAAGAGATTGGAGGTCTATTGGAGTATACAAGAGTATTTTGTGGTGGTAAGCTCCTCATCTCTCCCATTTCATCTTCTTCACCAAGTTTTCTAGGGTTTCACCCACCCTTTGTGCTTCCTTTCATAGATTGGAGATTAGTAACCATTTTGGTGAACTATAAGTGTTTTGGTTGGTGGATTCAAGCTTGGGTTAAGGTAATCTTCTATTCTCTTAAGTTATGGAAGTTAGGGTGTCGGTTCTAGTTGAGGTATCACATGGTTTGGGAAACGATTCTTTGTGGTTGATTATGTTTATTTATGGTTGAATATGTATGGATTTAGGTTTTGGAAGTTTTGTCTTGAGAATCCAAGTGTTCTTCAAAGGAGCTCTAGTTGGGGGAAAATATAGATTTAGCCTAAATCTAGCAAGGTGAGTTCAAGTTGATTTGTGAAAACGTTGTACATGATATTATCAAATGTTAGATATTTGCTAAACTTTGATTATTTGAAGTATATAACTTTACAAACTTTGTATAATACCTACATTTGGAGATTTTTGGGCGTTCGATATATGTGTCACAAATGAATGTGTTTTGAAGTCTTATTGCACGAATGGATCTTTGGTCAAAGAAATACACTTTTAAATGTTTGTCGGGTTTTATGCATCGTCATGAAATGGAGTGTTTTATAAAGTATCACTTGCACTTTTATGTGAGGTACTTGAGAAAGTGTTTATAGTCTCATTTCATGATTTTCATTCCTATCAGCAGTCAAGTTTGGGAAAATGCATGTCATTTGTGTTATGAGGCATTTTGGAAAATATAAGAGTATAAGTTCATTTGGGAAAATGGGTGCCTCAACTAATGTTGAGTTTTGAACTAATCTTACTTTTAGTCGCGGTGTTTACATATCCGTTGGTCGAGTGCGTTTTATTGTATTTTATTTCATTTACCAATGGGTCAATGGGTTGCTAAGCCCGCGGCTTGGTATTTTTATTTGATTTGGGGTCTTTGGACAATTGTCCAGTTTTGGTAGCTCGACTTCGAGCCTTGTTGGCAATTTTGGATGAAGCTCGTTAGGTATCGGGTGAGATGTAAGTCTTACGAGCTGCACGTTAGGTATCGGGTGAGATGTAAGTCCTACGTGTTGCACGTTAAGGTACCGGGTGAGGTATAAGTCCTTCGTGCTCAAGTATTACGATATTGGATGAGGGGCTCGACATAGGAACCCGACATGGTTGAACTCGAGTTTCCGTGGGTGTACGTTTAAAGCTACTGAGCCTGACATCCCTTGCGTGTACTTTGTTTATATGACTAGTCATAACAACATAAAATGGGCTTACTTTGTGGACCGTCACATTTTATGGAATCGGGAATCCCCCGTCACCGAAAGGTGTTGTTTTTGGGTATTGAGTTTTATTATCCAAGTTTTCGGTGACGTTTTGTATATTTGGGTTTTACCCTTGATTTATGGGTTGAGTATTATGCCCCACCCGTGTTTTGGGTGTTTTGAGATATAAGGTTTAACCGTATCTTCTTAAATGGAGAGTTCAGTTTATATTTACGTTTTGCGTGAGTTTTGGATTAAGGCTAATTTAAGAATTGGCGACTTACATTGGTGTCATTATCTTCGAAGTAGTTGGTTTTGGAAAATGTCTAAATTGGTGTTCTTTGTCTAAATTGCATATTATTGGAAAATGAGTCGTTTTCTCTTGTAAGACGTATCATATTGAAGGGCTATAGCTTTAACCGCATTCTTTCTCATTTAAACGATTATTTTATATATGTTGAAAAACTCGTTAGCTCACTAGGCGTTAAGCCTAACCTTTTTATTTGTCGGCATGTGCATCAGGTTTCAAGGTTGGGAGTTGGTCCTAGCAATCCTATGAAGAGTTGAGCCTTAGTTTTGTGCAAATGTAAGTAGTTGGTGAAGTCTTCCGCAACGTTGGAGATAGTAACTATTATGGGGTTTTAGTAGCACACGTCCTTATCATAGACTTTTGTATAGAATGAATGGTTGTATTGAGGTTAAGTCATAATTTGTGGTTGAAGATGATTTATTTATTGATGTATTTAGTAAAATTTTAATAAGTTGCTATTTCCAGATTATGATTCGATGTTCATAAGTTTTCAAAAAAAAAAAAGTTTGGTATAAATAATAACGGGTAAATTGACTGACATGCCCCTCACGTGAGGTGCACATGAACAAGCTTAATCGTAACTACTTAATGGTGTTAAGTGGAGGGACCATGGGTGTTATCAAAATGAAAAGTTAAGGACCAACAATGTAGATAGTTTGTTTTAGGGGTCAAATCCAAAATTTGAGCAAACCACATGGACCACTAATGTAATTCACTCTATTTTAAAATTGTATACCCTTTGCTTATGATAATTGGATTTTTTTTGCAAATTATCTAATACTATATTATAAAACACGGATAAAAAACTCTTAAATACAAATTATTAGGCACAAGGTACCATCATTTTATGCAAGATTTAAAATTTTCTTAATTTACAGGTATTAAAGCACAAGATACATATTACTACTTCAGACTTCTAACACCCACCAATTTGGTATGTGTATGGTCTTCTTTTTATGCATACCTTTACATATATCACTATTAATTAATATATTATATTACTATAAATTTGTTTTAATTATATTATTAAATATGTAATTGGTTATTTTTTTCTAGATGTCATTAAAATATATAAGATAATTATTGAATTCTAATAAAATACTTAGTTTTTTTATATAAAAAACGTTATATTATTAAGCCTAAATTAACCAAATTTATAAATAAAAAAAACATTATCATTTTCTTAAAATCATCCAAAATCGTACTGTAAATCAACAAAAAAACAAAAAATAAAATGAAACATTAAAATCGTGATGTATTTCACTGCATTGCGCGAGTACGGTTCTAATATAAAATTATTTTTAAATCAAAATGAAAATCAGTATTTCTTTTTGTATCTTTATTCCAATATTCAAGTCTTTGTTGAAAAAGTATTGATTGGATTTGGATAAAATTTAAAATAACAAAATAAAATAATCCAATGATAAAATAAACTAGTACAGAACCCAACAATCTTTTTTTCCCCACTTTTTGTCGGTCAATTAAAGAACTATTCAACAGTGAAGTTGAAGCTAGATTTTCACTAATAAATTTGCAAGCAAACAGAAAACTGTCATCTGACTAACAAAACTTTATTACTTCTTTAATAAATATAATATCCTATGCTTAAACCATTAATAACAAATACAATACTACATGTATATCTAATTCATTAAAATAATTGTTTTATCTTATAAGTATATAATATATATATAAATAATTATATGGTGTAGAGAGAGGTTCAAATGAGAAATGTCAAGTGTGTGAGAAATAGAGAAATGATATTAATCTTCATATGATCAACATTTACGGTTTTGACTGTGAAACGTCGAATAATTCATCGCATGGTCTGCAGAAAATAGAGGGATAGGTTCGTAACTTTTACAAATAGATGACAAACAAGTTCACATATGAAGTATACGTTCATATGTGAACCATTAATTAGTTCATATGTGAATATGTTAATTACTTCAACGGATTCACATATGAACCCACAATTAATTAGTTCATGCATAAATCACAAAGGTTCATATGTGAATCAGTTAAAAAAGAGTTCACATGTGAATTACACTGGTTCACATATGAATTCGTTCCGCAATTTTGTAAAAATGTCATTCTATTTTTGGAATAGTTGTAATTTTTTGCCGGTTAAAACCGTAATTTTTAACCAATCAAATCCAATCTTAATCATATAAATAACTAAAATTATTTGTCTATTACTTACATATTTAGCATTTAAACTTATGTCTATATATATTTTTTTAAATTCTAACTTTCATATAAGATATACAGATATCATCCCATTTGATTTGATATATAACTTTTTATAAATTAAAAATGAAAAAAATTGGATGTTAATAAAAGCTATTGAAATAAGTGTGCAGAGCATTCCCAGCTGCCACCCATAAGCCCCTCTTTAATCCTCATCTCTAATTCTTTATCTTCATGTGGGTTGCATTGCAACTTGTAACCAGAAAGAACTATATCATGTTTAAACCCACCTGGAATGGAACTTCCCTTTAATGTCCATCTTTTTCTTTGCTTCCTTCTTCTACAATGTCCAAAGGTAGATACCTCTTCAATCCCACTTTCTGTTATTAATCTTTGCTTCTTATGAAACACAACAAAATTAAACAATGATTCATTCAAAAAGATTCATCCTTTATATCTTTTTATGCTCTTTTCATCTCCAATTTGCAATTTGTTCTTCAAACACTCATCATCTTGACACTTTCTTGATTTCTTGTGGGGAACCCAAAACCCCAATTGAAATGGAAGATGGTAGGGTTTTTGAATCTGATTTAGGGAATACCCATCTCAACATTTCACCTGTTTCTCACACAATTGTTTCCAGTTCTGAGATGGGTGTCCCCAAGATTCTTTCTTCAGCTAGGGTTTTCACTAGCAGTTCAATCTACACATTTACCACCAAGAAAATTGGTAGGCATTGGCTAAGATTACACTTTTACCCTCTCAACAACACCAGATTTGACCTAAATTCTGCTGTTTTTTCAGTGGAAGCAAATGGGATTACATTGATTCATGAGTTTTCTTTCTTTAGGGATAATCAAAGTTACCCTCTTTTTAAAGAATATGTTATTGAAGTTTCAAATTCTGGAAAACTGGTTCTGGGTTTGTTACCATGGGATAACTCAATTGCTTTCATTAATGGAATTGAGATCATTTCTGTTCCTGATAAGCAATTTTCCTCGAAAATGCTTTCGATTCCATTAGGGTTTGATCTTGAGCTCCCAAATCATGTTGGTTTTGAGACAGTTTTTAGGGTTAATATGGGTGGTCCAAGTTTATCACCCATTAATGATTCTTTATGGAGAAAATGGGATTCTGATGAATCTTTTCTAGTGAATCCAGCTGCTGTTCGTAATGTTTCCGTAAACCCTAAATCGATTCGATACCGCGATGGGGTTTCGACGGACATTGCTCCGAATTCGGTTTATGCTACTGCTCAAGAAATGGCTGATGCAAATGTTAATAACCAGATGTTTAATATATCATGGCTGTTTGAAGTTGAACAAGGGTTTGGTTACTTTATTAGATTGCATTTTTGTGATATTGTTGGGTTGAGATTAGATGAATTGGTGTTTGATGTTTTTATAAACAATCAATCGGCTATCGAATCGTTTGATGTTTCGCGTAGAGCGAAAGGGTTATCGTCTGCGTGTTTTGTTGATTTTTTCACGAATGTGTCGATGGGTTCGAGTCGGATTCTGGTTCAAGTTGGTCCTTCTCGGTTAGGGGGTTATCTACCAACCGCGGTTTTGAACGGTTTGGAGATTATGAAAACGAGCAATCCTAGTGATAGTCTTGATGGGAGATTGGCTGCGTATCTTGATTCGAATGAGATAAAAGACGGGAAGAAAATGCGAATGATCATTGTGATCTCTTCGTGTTTGGGTGTCGGTTTCGTGATTCTTCTGCTTGTGCTAATATCGTTCACCGTGTTCTTGTGTTTTCGCCACAAGAAGAAGCCGAAAGATGATGATGATCCTGTAGCGTGGTCGCCTCTTCCGATGTACGTAGGCAATTCGGAAACGAAGTTTTCGTCAAACACTTTCGGTTCCACCACGGCTTCCCACAGTTTAGGTCAAATCCTATCGTTCTCGGAGGTTCGTGATGCGACAAGAAACTTCGACAAGGGCCTGCTGCTAGGATCAGGTGGGTTCGGAAAGGTCTACAAAGGGGTTCTTGAAAATGGGCTCGTAGTTGCAGTGAAAAGGGGGAACCCGCGATCCCAACAAGGCCTAGTCGAATTCAAGACTGAAATCGAGATGCTATCCAAGCTTCGCCACCGACACTTGGTCTCCCTAATCGGCTATTGCGAAGAACAAAACGAAATGATCCTCGTTTACGAGTATATGGCCGGCGGTCCCCTCCGACAACATTTATACGGGTCAAACCTCCCCCCTTTGACTTGGAAACAACGGCTCGAGATAGGCGTTGGTGCTGCAAAAGGGCTGCATTATCTTCACACTGGCGTGGCCGAAACCATCATCCACCGCGACGTGAAAACAACTAACATCTTGTTGGATGAGAATCTTGACGCCAAAGTCGCCGACTTTGGACTGTCGAAGTTCGGTCCAAGCTTGAATCAAACCCACGTTAGCACTGCGGTGAAAGGCAGTTTCGGGTATCTGGATCCCGAATACTTTCGCCGACAGCAACTAACCGAAAAATCCGATGTTTATTCATTCGGGGTGGTGATGTTAGAAATGCTATGTGCAAGGCCAGCCATAAACCCTACTTTACCAAGAGAACAAGTGAACATAGCAGAATGGGCTATGAATTGGCAAAAGAAAGGTGAATTAGACAAGATTATGGATCCAAATTTAATGGGTTTTGTGAATCTTGAATCTTTAAGAAAATTTGGTGAAACTGCTCAGAAATGTTTGAGTGAAAATGGGAATGAAAGGCCATCAATGGGTGATGTTTTGTGGAATTTGGAGTATGCTCTTCAGTTGCAGGAGGTTGCTAACGGAAACGGTGGCGATGCCGATGGTATTTCCGACATTCCCGATCGGATTCCCGATGTCGAGAGTGTTGATGACATCGATATCGAGACGGTGAGCGATCTGGAGTCGAATGATATATAGAGGGATCAAGTTTTCTCTTAGCCAAAGAGAAAGCGATAATGTAAGTATTGATTGGTTATTTATATGGTTGTATAACGGTTTTGTATGTTTAGTTCTTATTTATATTTATATATAGAGAGATCATAGTTGAAAGTGATTACTTGTTATATTTGTAATCGAATATAGAAAAATCATATGCGATATTGTTCATTTTGCGTTGTATCAGCTATGCCTCCGGTGGCACTATTGTAAGTATATGATTTCTGAATTAAACCAATCCGGTAAATTTCATATTAATATTTATGGCCTTTTTGGTACAATATTAAAATAAGGTTATAAATGGTGTTAGGTTAGGAGTGGCATGTCAGTGAGACACAGGTTAAGCGTCAAGCTTGTGAATTACGAGGTCATAGTGTTTTTCAAGAATGTAACTTATGACGGTGAATCTTGATAACATATATAGAATTATTATATATTTACATATAATTTTTACTATTATTCAGTGAATCAATGATATTGAACAATTCAAATCTATACATATAATAAATAAGTAACTGGAGGGACACGTGTCACCTTCTGGTGAGTCCATTTTTTTCATTTTCCTGCCTAAACATGAACCTGGACGCATTTTACACTATAAGTTCATTTAACAAATCGACATTCATTCCTTATTTAATCTTTCCTTAATTCAATTTTTTTAATTTATACCTTACATTTACTACCCTTATAATTAGATAGGACTATAGGTAGTTTACTTTTAATCCCTTACTTTTTTATTTTTCATTTTAGACTCTTGTTTTTATATTTTACAAAGGGAAATTAATTAAAATAGGCGTATTTGACCACCGTATTACCCAAATACCCCAAATCTCGTCGAATTTGCCTAAATGCCCATTATGTACGGGATAAGTGGCCGAGAATCCCGGGTTTGGACGTGTTCGGCCGAAATGTGACTCGATCCCGGGGTTAGGGCCGGGATTCCCGGGGTTATTTTAGGGTTTGAGAAAATTAGGGTTGTTTTAGGCCACACAACCCAACCCGGGATTCCCGGCCACTATTCCTGGACAAAAGGGGTATTTCAGCGATTTGAACGAGATTTGGGGCATTTGGGTAATACGGATTTGAAATACGCCCATTTTAATTAATTTCCCAATTGCATAAATTGCATTGAAAAAAATGTTTTTATTTTTTACAAATTATACCATTGTGATCGTTTCGTCAATACCTTCGAAATTAGTCCAATATTGAATATTTTTGGATTTAATTATATAATTAAATATCATAAATATATACGAATTAATATGTCGTGATGATATTTAATATATATATATATATATATATATATATATATATTGCAACCCTTAAAAAAGTTGCAACCCTTGCAACCCACATCTTAGCCGTTGGATTCATGATCGGCGGTTATTTTTTTTATTTTTCTGTTTTTTTTTAATTAAAAATATCGGGCCCCATATCTATTGTAACCGCCGATCATGAATCCGACGGTTAAGATGTGGGTTGCAAAGTTTGCAACTTTTTTAAGGGTTGCAAATTAAACAACCCCTATATATATATATATATGTATAGGGGACGTATCTTTTGCAAAGCAGTCAGATTGTGCAAACTTTGTGAACCAATCTTAGCCGTTCATCAAGTCTAATGAATATATGATTTTATTATGTTTCCTAATTTAAAATCATGATTATAATGAATAAACTTAACATTTCCTAATTTAAAATCATGATTATAATGAATAAACTTAACATTTTCCATATATATCACAATCATTATTAATGAATCATAATCATTATCCATAAATATATATATATATATATATATATATATATATTGTTTCTTAAAATAGTGGTTTGCATAGTTTGTACAAATTGCTTGGTTTGCAAAAGAAACGCACCCTATATATATATATATATACTATATTATAAAGACGAGATACAAAACTCTTAAATACAAATTATTAGGCACAAGGTACCATTATTTTATGCAAGATTTTAAAAATCTCTTAATGTACAAGTATCAAAACACAAGATACATATTACTACTGCATACTTCTAACACTCACCAAATGGTATGTGCAGGACCTTCCTTGTATACAGACATTTCCATGTATCACTATTAATTAATATATTATATTACTATAAATTTGTTTTAATTATATTATTAAATATGTAATTGGTTATTTTTTCTAGATCTCATTAGAATATATAAGATAATCATTAAATTTTAACAAAATTTATAAAAAAAACATTATCACTTTCTCAAAACCATCCAAAATCGTACAGTAAATCGACATAAAAACAAAAATAAAATGAACTATTAAAATCGTGATGTATTTCGCTGCATTGCGCGAGTACGCTTCTAGTATATATATATATATATATATATATATATATATATATATATATATATATAAGTATAGATTATTATTGTTGATATTGAAAAGTCAATGAAATTCAACAAAATTAGGTTCTTTTACAAAACCACTATTAAAGATGCAATAGATGTTTTACGATAAAATAAAAAATATTTATTTATATGTATAGATTAGACTATAATTTAAACTTTCTAAAAATAAAGTATATTTTATTCTAATACAAATTGAAGATCAAATATTATTTCGTATTACTTTTATTGTAATACAAATTGAAAATCAAATATTATCGGACACATGCAAATCTTTTACAAAATTAATTTTCAACTTTTATCTCACAATTTTTAATAACTGAATTTCAAAATCAATTATTAATACAAATTTTTCTCTGATTTTGGAAATACAAATTGAAAATCAATTATTAAAATTTGTGAGAAAAAAGTTGAAAATGAATTTGCATATCTTCGGAAATCCATTTTAGAAATCAAAATTGTAATATGAATATCTTTTATTGAATTAAAATATAGGGAAATTAATTAAAGTAGTCATTTCAGAAAATCGAGTTTACCTCCTAGCCATTCTCTCCCTTATTTTATCAAAATAGTCATTAGGTTCGTGAAAGGAGTTCGTATATACGAACACCTTCTTTGAAGTCAAAAACTTGATCCATGTTCGTAATATGTGTTCGTATATCACGAACATAACTTAAAAACTCATAAAAAACATAAGTTCGTAAAATGGTTCGTGAAAAATGCAAGGAGTTAAATTTTTCACGAACACAATCACGAAGTGGGGCAAAAACTGTAAAATTTTAATTTATCTAGCTATGATGAGGGGCCAAAATTGTAATTATTTTACTTTTCAAAGCATATGTTCGTATATCACGAATAATTTCCACGAACTTGGGCCAAAAACATAAATATCTTTGATATATGTTCCAAAGATGAGGGGTCAAGTTACAATTATGACCCCTCATCTTTGGAACATATATCAAAGATATTTATGTTTTTGGCCCAAGTTCGTGGAAATTGTTCGTGATATACGAACATATGCTTTGAAAAATGAAATAATTACAATTTTGGCCCCTCATCATAGCTAGATAAATTAAAATTTTACAGTTTTGGCCCCACTTCGTGATTGTGTTCGTGAAAAAAATTAAAATGTAACTTTTTTTTAACTCGCATTTTCCACGAACTATTTTACGAACTTATGTTTTTTTATGAGTTTTTAAGTTATGTTCGTGATATACGAACACATATTACAGACATGGATCAAGTTTTTGACTTCAAAGGAGGTGTTCGTATATACGAACTCTTTTCACGAACCTAATGGCTATTTTGATAAAATAAGGGAGAGAATGGCTAGAAAGTAAACCCGATTTTCTGAAATGGTTACTTTAATTAATTTCCCTAAAATGGATATTATATTTTCTAAAAATAAATATATTTTATTGTTATACAAGAATGGGTCTACATTAAGAGGGTGTATTTGAGTATCTTTTATTGAATTAAAATATATTATACTTTCAAAACACTTGCAACTTCCTATAAATTAAATGTAAATCGGTGCAAAATGGAGTTGGTTTCGTTTTTTATTCATCTCTTCTCTCCCCTGCTCTAAGTTTCAAATCAAGTATTGGAAGAAATTGAGAAATATCTTGAATCTCGCAAGTATCTAATCAAGTTTTAAAGGTATATTCAAAGACCCCTACATTGTTGAATATTGTAGTTATGTGCTTTGTGAGTTTGTGGTCTTGCATCTTGCATTTTTTGTATATTTCATGTTTATTACTTTTGAGGTAGAACAACACACTCTCGCTTTCAAATTCCTCTAATTCTTAACAAAGGTTCTTTCTGTTACATAAAGCCGGACAGTGATGTTGCCATGTTAATAAAGAAAACCAGGTTGATTATATGGGATGAATCACCAATGGTTCATCGGCATTTATTTGAAGCATTGGATAGAAGTATGAACGACGTTTTTGGTAGTCAAGGCATTACTGACTCGGAAATGCTTTTTGGTGGCAAAGTAGTTGTTTTTGGAGAAGATTTCAGACAAATTCTGTCGGTTATTCCCAACGCAAGTAGACAAGACATTGTTAATGCGTCTTTAAGTTCATCTTACATTTGGGAAAAATGCAAAGTCCTAAGGTTAACTAAAAACATGAGGTTAACCGTTGACAGTCAAGCTTCTGGTATCGAACAAACAAGGATTTTTGCAAACTAGCTTTTGGATTTAGGAGAAGGCAAGGTTGGTAGTGTGAATGATGGTGAAACAATTATCGATATACCTGATGATCTTCTCATTACCGATTCAACGTATCCTATATCTGCATTAATTGAATTTGTCTATCCTTCCATTCTTGTAAATGTCAAGAATTCATCATATTTTCAGGAAAGAGCAATACTTGCACCCAAGCATGAAGTTGTTAAAGAAATAAATGATCGTTTGCTATCATTGTTTCCAAGAGACGAAAAGGAGTACCTAAGTTCAGATAGTCTTTGTGAATCAGAGCATCTTCACGAACAGTTTGATGAAACTTTGTACTCACCTGATATCTTAAATGGTCTTAAATTATCGGGTTTGCCAAACCATAAGATAGTACTAAAAGTCGGTGTTCCAGTTATGTTACTAAGGAATATTGATCATAAATCTGGGTTATGTAATGGAACTAGACTACGGGTGTTATCTTTGGGAAATCGGGTTATAGAAGCAGAGATCATATCTGGAAGCAATATTTATAACACTCTAAAATTTGGGGTAATTTTAAAAATCGAAAATTCGACAACATAACGTTTATAAATAGGGCAAACCACCCATAATGGGCAAGTGTGAGCGTTTACAAAACCTGTAACAATAAATAGGGAAACGACAATAAACTAATCTAAACTACAACTGGCCAGATTACATTGGTTGTCAACCCAATACCAAAAGAATAATTGTTTCAAATGTTACAGCTTTCAAAATAACTATTATCCAAAAATGCCCTCAAGAGACCACGCTCTTCGCTCAACCCCTTGACGACCCGCCGCTAAGGGAACCTGTTATACACATCATTTGAGAAAAGTGTTAGGCTTAAAGCCTAGTGAGAACATACAATTTATATGAAATAGAAAGGAATTAGTTGCAACATAAATATTGTTTTCCTCAACATCCTTGTAAATGGTTTGGTAAACACATAGTGACCTTCCGGTCCAAACTCCATCTTGCGATGACGGGTGTAAGCCCGAATTCCAAGGATTGTGGCGAAACACAAAGTAAGCCACTTTCCGAGTTTTGAGCTCACCATACTAGGATCAAGGCCGTGAACACGCCGGCTCAAAATAAGGATGTGGGGGGATGGCACCCAATGATCCTAGTCATGCTCATTCACTAGGATTTACATTTACGACCCACGGCTAGTATCCGGTCCCACATAACCGTACTAAGTTGCCCTCTAGGGTCCAATGTCTCAACTAGCTACATACGGGAGTTATCCCCAAATAATAAGTCAACTAAATACCTATGGATCCATTAGTAATAGTCTAGACTCGTCACAATCACACATGTGACCAACTATAATCAAACATATAGTTCATAAAACCATTTAGTTTCCAAATCACCATTTGATGGTTAACTGCTGATAAGAATCACAAGCCCATTTATAAAAGCATAAGGCTAACATCTTAAATCCCAAATTGTTTCTTTACCAAATAGACCTTTCCATAGTATACACCATGTTATAAAACTTGGTTTTCTTTATATTATAACCATTTGCTTTCTTTCCACAAAATAACATTTTTCACCAAGACCTTCATAGAATATTAAGTCATAAATTCGGCTAGAACCAAAAGTTAAACATTTATTCAACATAATATAACAACACCATATTTGTGGTACAAAACATGGATTTAACCATCATTTCACAAAAAGGGTGAGAAACCCTAAAAATCTCCTAAAACCACCAAGTTAGGTCAAAACTTATCAACATTAATAATG
The DNA here is from genome assembly GCA_023525745.1 of Arctium lappa. NCBI lineage: Eukaryota > Viridiplantae > Streptophyta > Magnoliopsida > Asterales > Asteraceae > Arctium > Arctium lappa. The sequence goes on from CM042049.1 coordinate 125,098,515, forward strand.
TAAACAAGGAGATGTTTAGTAGTCAAAATATGCATTTTGATGTGTATAAAGTTTAGTAAAGGAAGTATGAACTCACAATGGGTTAAGTACCAAACCCTAGAAATTTCTAGATGAGGAGTTCTAGCCTTTGAAAACTTGGGAATTCACAACACCTGATAACCAAGATTAAGGAGTATAGAATCTTAGGATAGCAACAACTAGAAATAAATGAAGAGAGAGAGGTGGGGGAAACTGACCTAGGGCACCAAAATCGCACCCCAAAACCCCACACTTGCAATAAATGAGAGATGAATCAGTTTGGGTCGTTTTTATACCCGACCGCGACTTTGCCAGCGATAGTGACAATTGTCACAATCGCGAGGCACTATCGCCCAATCCAAGGGTCCTCGGTACGCTTCCAGCGATAGTGCCCTGCGATAGTGACACTTGTCACTATCGCGGGCACAATCGCGCCGATTGTACCGCGAGTGGCATGATCCCCGCGAGAGTGCCTCTGGCGACAGTGACACTTGTCACTATCGCGGGCACAATCGCGCCACCAGTACCGAAACTCAAAACCCGAGATTTCGAACCCGCGACTTACGCGACGAAAAAAGGAAACAGATACAACGATTAGGGGTAAAACGATACGGATAAAGGTCGCAAATTCGACAAGTTAGGAATTCAGACTTACACGAAAATACGGGTGTTACAATATTGGAAGTCGAACATTCATTCCAAGAATGTCTTTGACACCTACAGGCAAAAGGATTCCGTTCAAGTTTCAAAGAAGACAATTTCCAATTGTTGTATGTTTTGCAATGACCATTAATAAAAGCCAGGGACAGTCATTATCGAAGGTTGGTTTGTTTCTGAGACAACCAGTTTTTATCCATGGTCAGTTGTATGTTGCTTTATCTAGAGTAAAAAGTAGGCAAGGTTTAAAAATATTAATTATAGATGATGAAGGTATAATTAGCAATAGAACAAACAATGTTGTATATAAAGAAGTATTTGGTAATTTATGATATGTGGTTCATGTTCTTATGATACGTGGTTCTTATTTTTAAATTACCCCGTGTAATACACGGGTTCAAACCTAGTTATGATATACACTAAAAACTTAAAAAAACGGATAATAAGTAGATATAAGAAAATCAAAATAACGCCTCCCAAAAACACATATCAAGTCATAGCAAGCTACAAGTTTAACGTGACACCTAAGATGAACCTTGGACCATGACACGCCACTACAATTGCCATGACGACTCTTTTAGAACACTATTGTGTTGGGAGTCATGTAAGAGCATCTCCAACAGCTTCTCTAAAATTGAGAAAATGAAGATTTTTTGAGATTTTGAACAACTTTTTGATCCAACAGCTTCTCCAAAATAGAGAAAATATGAGAGAAAATGTAATTTTCTCCAAATTTGGAGATATCCTAAAAAATGATCACCAAGAGAGAGATGACCTTTTGTTTTATCTCACCAATGAGAAACTTTGAAATGAAATGTTTAGGTGAGAGAAATAATATTTTATTAAATATCTAGAGTATTTATACATATAATAAATAAGTAACTGGAGAAACACGTGTCGCCTTCTGGTGAGTCCATTTTTTTTATTTTCCGGCCTAAACATGAACATGGACGCATTTTACACTATAAGTTCATTTAACAAATCCATATTCATTCCTCCTTAAATATTTCCTTAATTTAATTTTTTTAATTTATACCTTACATTTATTACCCTTATAATTATGTATGTAGTTACTTTTAATCTCTTATTTTTTTTATTTTTCATTTTAGACTCTTATCATATAAACATAAATAATGTATATGAACTAAAATGCATTAAAAAAACATTTTTGTTTTTTTACAAATTATACCATTTTATTCGATTCGTCAATACCTTCGAAATAAGCCCAATATTGAATACTTCTAAATTTAATTATATTAATAAATATCATAAATGTATACGAATTAATGTGTCGTAATTAGTATGAGATTTGTTAAAATCAGTATGGGATTTGATACAAATAATCACTAAATTGTCGTGATTATCTTTTTGCAATTTCATATCAATTTTAACTATGTACTTTTCTATAATTGCATTTACGTTATATTATAAATTTTGTTTTATAAATTCTTAATATTTATTCATATTTTTTATTAAATTTTTGCAAAACATCGTTTGTGAAAACTGCTAAAACAAGAACGTTTTGTCACCAACTGCAAAAAAAACAACTCTGAAGGAAAAAAAAACTTGGAAAAGTAGCATAGTATTTTCGATAATCATTCATATCTGTAATATAAGTTTTCTGACATAATTTAATTTTTTAAATTACCCCGTGTAATACACAGGGTCGAACCTAGTTTTAATAATATAACCAATGATATATCTCCAAAATAGAGAATCTGTTGGAGATAATGTAATTTTTTTTTGTAAATTTTGACTTTTGATTCTCTATTTTGAAGAATTTTTTGGGAAGCTGTCGGAGATACTCTAAACCAGGTTTGTCTGGTGCATATGATGGTGAGTGAGACATCTCGTTGTTGATTGATGTTATGTATTGTCTCGTTGTTGATTGATGTTGTGTATTGAATCGGCTAATTGGGTGATCTTATTCGACGTTTTTATAGTTAGATGGGTTATTTGAAATTTTTTGCAAATTTTGGTAATTCTCCACTATGTTATCCTTTTTGAACTTGTCGGACGATCCTTTTTGAAATCAAATAGAATATTTATATTCATGCTAAGAAAAAAATAGTTATTAAATTTATATTTTTATATTTAACAATAACTAGAAATGTATCCTCGCAATGGAGCGGGTTTCTGAAATCTAGAACTCGAACCCTCGATCATTATTCATACTTTTTGTTAGTATTTTAAAAATATTTAATTTAAATGATAACTATATTTAAGATATTTTATATTTAAAATTAAAAAGATAACATACTTCAATAAAAAAAATAAAAATAAGGTGATTTATCTCGAATTTTCTTATATTTATTGGTTAGTTATATCAATAGTTAAAAATTTTAGATATTTTAGAAAATAAAAATAAGTGTTTATCTGCAGTTAGTTACAAGAATTCAAACATTGAGCTTTTATAAGTTGTACTTATGTTTAATCAATTTGTACTTTTGGATTTTAAGTAATATGCATTAATAAGTGGTACTTAATGCATAAAAATTAGTTTTTAAGAGTTTACCTTAAATGTTTTATAATATAGTATAAATATATTAGTTTAAATTCAAAATTACAAGTTAATGAAACATAATTATAACTTATTAAAGTCCCATGTTTTTATTTGTATAACTAACTGCAAATAAACATATTAAATACAGGATAAACACTATGATATAAACTATCTGTTTTATTTTTTATTAAAATATATTATCAATAATTTTAAATATAATAACATTTATATTTATCGGTTAGTTATATCAATAGTTAAAATTTTTAGATATTTTAGAAAATAAAAATAAGTGATTATCTGCAGTTAGTTACACGAATTCAAGCATTGAGCTTTTATAAGTTGTACCAAAACATTATGAAAGTGTAAATTAAGTAATTGACTTTAATTAGTTGTATTTTGTGTTTAAAATGTTGTAATTAAGAGTTTTTTTATGTCTCTTTTATAATATAGTGTGTATATATATATATATATATATATATATATATATATATATATATATATAACTGCAAATAAACATATTAAATACAGGATAAACACTATAAGATAAACTACCTGTTTTATTTTTTATTAAAATATATTATCAATAATTTTAAATATAATAACATTTATATTTATCGGTTAGTTATATCAATTATCTGCAGTTAGTTACACGAATTCAAACACCATGTTTTTATAAGTTGTACCAAAGCATTATGAAATTGTAAATTAAGTAATTGGCTTTAATTAGTTGTATTTTGTGTTTAAAATGTTGTAATTAAGAGTTTTTTATGTCTCTTTTATAATATAGTATAGATAATATTTTTTTATATTGATCAATTTTAGTAAAATACATTAAGGGGTTCTTTGGCAGTTGTTGAATGGTTAACTGCAGAATGATTAAGTGGTCAGAATGATTAAGAGGTTCTTATGATATAATGTGAAATGAAATATGGTTGTTTGCTAATTGTTTAGGATGAAATCAGGGCTCTGAATGGTTAAGACAGGGTCAAGACACTAAATCATTCAGAGGGTTTTGGAATCATTAAGAGACAGACATTTTTTTTGCCAAACAAGATTTACCTTTTAACGATTCAGAGGTTACCTCTTAATATTAAGAGGTAAACAAACAACCCCTAACTTAATACTTTTAAATCTTATTTAGGTTATGTTTGGCAAACTAGCTTATAAGCTAGCTGATACTTGATAAATGTAACACCCGGAAAATTGAGGTAAATATTTATAATTTTCTTAGTGTTTACATCAATCAAAATTGTTGGGATTCTTACTTGGGCTTAAGAATGTTATTATGTTATTTTACCTGTTAGTTTCCTTGGATTCCGTACATGTTGAACGATTTTCGAAAACGACAAAATTTGGGTTGTGGAGTGCTGGGCGATTGTGACCAGCGACTATGACAATGGTCATAGTCGCGAGGCACTATCGCGGGCCGAGGGGTGGTCTCGGTACACCCCCGACGACTATGACTTGCGAGAGTGACAGGGGCAATGTCGCCCTGTCACAATCGCCGAATGCGTACCGCGGGCATCTAGCCGCTCGCGACTATGCCCCGACGACTATGCCATGAGCTCATTTAGGGCGATTTTCTCCATTCCAAAACCCTCCAACACTTGCTTCAAACATTGTGTTAGTTGGGAACATTTATTGGTGGTTGAGGAAGCTTCAAGAGTCATCAAGTGAAGTATTTAAAGCACCTTCAAGTTCTCACCCTCTCATCTTCTCATCCAAGTTTTCTAGGGTTTTGTGTGAAACCCTAGATAGTGAGTTTCTTACATTATTTTCAAATGAGATACATACTTTATATGCTTTTATGTCTAATGTGTTATCGTTATGAAAAGATCTGATCACCTGATAAGTTTGACCTAACTGCTAATCTTTGTATTATTGGTATTTAGCCTTGAATATGGTTATGGACATGGACGAGGTTGTTACTCTTGATGTTTTGAGTATGTGTACATATTTGTCTTGGCAAGTCATGGATTATATTGAGTATTTGCATATCTTAGAGTTTTGTACCTAAGTATGATTTGGGATTGTGGTAGTCTTATACATGTACCTTATGGGTATGAAATGAGGTATAGAGACGGACATTGTAAGCACACAAAACGAACCATGAGTAAGTGCTAGGAGGATGTAGTCTTAGGTGCCACTATAACGGTATGCGCCTAGACCTCCGCCATTTGGAGTAATGCCTGGGAGGTAGTCTTCAAGTGTGTCGGGCCTTCGGGATGTTGCTCGAGCGAGTGAACATCAAGGTACATTGACTCGAGGTAAAACTCATTGGTGTGATGGGTCTCCCCCATGATTGACCCGTAAGGACTTTGGTGATTGGAGTGTCATGATTGTTCATATTCTGCTTTACATTAACATGCCATGCTTTTATGTAACTCACTAGACCCGTTTGGTCTAACACTTGATTGTTGGTATGTATCTCAGGTTCTAGCGGCGCGAGTGCCAAGGAGGCCTAGATGTCTTTAGTGGTGAGCTTGGGAGCATTTTTGGGATGCCAATATTGAAGACTATTCTTTTGGATATAGTTGACAACCTTTTGTAATCTTATGTCTAGTGAGGCCTAGATTAGAGTGTTGTCATCTATTATTGCTTCTTATTACAAACTTGTAATTAACTGGCATTTATGGTTTCCTTGTGTATGAGCTCATTGCCTTGGCAATTTATTTACCACATTTCCATTGTCCGGAAATTTTTGTTAGTCCCATTTTTGGGGTGTTACAAGTTGGTATCAGAGCTCTAGTTTAAGTGAACTAGGTGTTGACCTTAGCATACCTAGACTTAGACTGGCGAAGCTTATAAGATCACTGTCCACTTGGGTAGAGCAGTATTAGGAGGGGAGAGTACTAGGAATTCGGAATTACATTGATTGAGAATTATGATGATGATAACGAGGATTCTTGTGTAAAATATGTTCACAATCTCACTTGGCCAGTGTTGTTCTGAATCTATGATTACGTGAGCATGTTTGAAGTTATTATTATGATGATTAATCCTTGTAGTAGTACGTATTTAATCGGTTATCTTTTAAGGAATTAACCGGTACCGCTCTGGTCATGTGTGACAGTTCGTTATGGTAAACACGAGGAGTCGGGCCGGGGCGACCGACGAAGCTAATGAAGCAAGTGTAACCGCTCCGGAGATTAACCGACCGGTGAACACGCCGATAGACCAAGTCATTCCACCGATACCTCCAATGCTAGAGGGTATCGTAGACGGGAACCCCCAAGTGAACTTGGAAAGCGAGGACCCAGTTATTCAAGAAGCGGACCCTCAGTCGGTCCTACTAGCCAGCATAATGCAAATGATGAACTCCGCAATGGACAAGCGGGACGAGAAACTCCCGAAGATTCTAGAAGACTGAGACACAAGTAACCGTAGGCACGAGACAGTGGAGGACAATGCGGTTTTGGGATCGGGCGGTGCGGATAATGCTGTGGGTACCGAAGAGCATGCGGTCAGAGCTGATAGAGGGAAGGAAAGGGGCTGTTCTTTCAAGACCTTTCTGTGTAGTCGAGCTCCAGAATTCTCGGGAACAACTGTTCCGCTGGCCTGCATCAAATGGATTCAAGATGTAGAGATGGCTTTCGAGTCAAGTGAGTGCACGGACGCTCAGCGAGTCAAATTTGCCTCTCAATTGCTTAGAGGGGATGCTCTGAGCTGGTGGAACATCACCCGACGGGCGCTCACACCGGAGATCTTGGCCGACATTCAAAAAGAAGATCATGGAGAAATACTGCAACGAGAGAGCTCGCGACAAAATAGAGGAAGAGTTCAAGAATCTGAAGAAGGGAAATCTGTCGGTCGCGGATTATGCCAAATAGTTCTTGGATAAGCTCAGCATCGTCGAATATTTGGCAACAGATGAGAGGTCCAAAATAAAAGCCTTTGTGAAGGGACTACCCGCGGATATGAAGACGGGCGTGCGGAACGCTCATAAGGCTACGTTACAAGAAGTGATAGAGGAATCTCAACTGGTGGAAGATGACCTGATTCAAGAGGAAGAGGAGAAGAAAGTTCAAGGCGAGAAGCGTAAATGGGAGGGGCCAACCGGGCCCGCGCGACCTTCCAAACCCTTTAACGGGGGAAGGAACGTTGATCAGCGACGAGAGGCGAGGTGGTGCCCCAAGTGTAAAAGTAAGCACTTCGGGCCATGTAATCCAAGGCCATTTTCGGGAGCCTCTGAGTGCTTTAAGTGTGGACGAAAGGGCCACATGAGTAGGGATTGCCCCTTGCGGGGAGTTTGTTATGAGTGTCGGGAACCGGGGCACATCAAACGCGATTGCCCTAAGCTAGCAAGGGGTAATCAAGGGGCATCAAGTGGAATTCCGTCAAGGAAAGAAGTTCCACCGAAGGCGCCAAGTCGGGCCTTTCAAATGTCGACTAACGAAGCGAGGGAAGCGGCGGACGTAGTGTCGGGTACGTTTCTAGTGAACTCTCTACCTACCCGTGTTTTATTCGATTCTGGTGCGAACCGATCTTTTGTGTCTACCCCTTTTTGCAAGAACTTCTCTACTCCTTGTAGTTTATTGAATGATGCTCTAGTGGTAGAGGTAGCAAATGGGGAACAATCGGTAGTTCGAAATTGTTACGTAGGGTGTACTTTAGAGTTAAGTGGAGAGCTCTTTGTTATAGATTTATTACCGACCGATATTGGAGGATTTGATGTAATAGTGGGAATGGATTGGCTAGCTAAGCACGACGTCGGCATATTTTGTTCTAAAAAGTTAATTCGGGTACCCTTGCCTAAAGGGGGTGAAGTATTGGTGTACGGAGAAAAGAGCCAAAGAACCAATACAATTATATCGTCACTCAAAGCACGTAAGAAACTAGCCAAAGGATGTGAGTCATACTTAGCCTACGTGATCGACGCGAAACTGGAAAAGAAGAAGTTGGAAGAAGTGGAAGTGGTGTGCGACTACCCGGATGTCTTCCCGGACGACCTACCCGGACTTCCACCGGAATGGCAAGTAGAGTTCCACATCGACCTTACCCCGGGGGCTGCCCCAATCGCTCGTGCTCCTTACCGCTTAGCCCCGACAGAAATGCGAGAAATGATGACGCAACTCCAAGAGCTATTGGAGAAAGGATTCATACGGCCGAGCTCGTCGCCTTGGGGAGCGCCGATGTTATTCGTGAGGAAGAAGGATGGGTCTATGCGGATGTGTATAGACTATCGTGAACTCAACAAAGTCACCGTAAAAAATAAATATCCGCTACCCCGGATCGACGATCTCTTCGATCAACTTCAAGGCGCGGGGTGTTTCTCCAAGATAGACTTGCGATCCGGCTACCATCAAGTGCGCGTGAAAGGGAGCGATATACCGAAGACAGCGTTTCGGACGAGGTACGGTCACTACGAGTTTTTAGTCATGCCATTCGGGTTGACTAATGCTCCGGCCGTGTTCATGGACCTAATGAATCGAGTATGCCGACCCTTCCTAGATAAGTCGGTCATAGTTTTTATCGACGACATCCTGATCTACTCGCAAGATGAGGATGAGCATCGACAACATTTGCGGGAAGTTTTGGAGATCCTTAGACGAGAGAGATTATTCGTCAAATTCTCAAAGTGTGAATTCTGGCTACAAGAAGTGCAATTCTTGGGCCACATAGTGTCAAAGGATGGAGTAAAGGTGGACCCAGCTAAGATCGAGGCAATGATGAATTGGGAATCGCCGACGAGCCCAGCGGAAATAAGGAGCTTCCTGGGTTTAGCCGGTTACTACCGACGGTTCATCCAAGACTTTTCAAAGATCGCGTCTCCACTCACGTCTCTAACAAGGAAGAATGTAAAGTTCTTATGGACCGAAGCACAAGAGCAAGCCTTCCGAACACTCCAGAAGAGGCTATGCGAAGCACCGATCCTATCCTTGCCCGAAGGATCCGAAGATTTTGTGGTTTATAGTGACGCCTCCAAGCTTGGGCTAGGGTGTGTTTTGATGCAAAGGGGAAAGGTGATCGCATATGCATCGCGGCAACTCAAGGGTCATGAGAAGAATTACCCCACGCACGACTTAGAGTTAGCGGCGGTGGTCTTCGCCTTAAAATTATGGCGGCATTACCTTTATGGGACGAAGTGTACGTTGTTCACCGATCACAAAAGTTTGAAGTACATCTTTGACCAAAAGGAGCTCAACATGCGGCAAAGGAGATGGTTGGAACTTTTGAAGGATTATGATTGTGAATTACTTTATCACCCCGGTAAAGCCAATGTGGTAGCGGACGCCTTAAGTCGAAAGAGCTACGGAGGGGAAGGTAAAGTAACACTTGCTAAGATTGAGGTAATATCAAGTCTTATGGAGGACATTAAGAGGAGTCAAGCCGAAGCACTTCGCGAGGAGAATCTCAAGGACGAGGTCATGGTGAGGCAAAAGGATTTATTATCGGAGGATAGCCGCGGTCTCAAGTTATTTCAAGGAAGGATTTGGGTGCCGAAGATCGGGGGAAACCGCGAGTTGCTCTTGACGGAGGCACACAAATCAAAGTACTCCATACATCCTGGTAGCACCAAGATGTATAGAGATCTGAAACTTCATTATTGGTGGCCGGTAATGAAGCTCGATGTGGCGAATTATGTGAAGAGGTGCGTCACGTGCCTCCAAGTTAAAGCGGAGCATCAAAGACCTTACGGAAGTTTGAAACCGTTAACAATTCTGGAGTGGAAGTGGGAGCACATCACGACGGATTTCGTCACGAAATTGCCGAAGACTTTAAGAGGACATGATACCATTTGGGTGGTAGTGGATAGACTTACCAAGAGTGCTCATTTCTTGGCAATGAGGGAAACGCTACCAATGGACAAGCTTGCTAAACTATACATTGACGAAGTGGTGTCTCGGCACGGTGTTCCGTTATCCATAGTCTCGGATAGAGATAGTCGGTTTACTTCCAAGTTTTGGGAGGGATTTCAAAGGGAGTTAGGCACGAAGGTTAAGTTGAGTACGGCGTATCATCCCCAGACGGACGGACAAAGTGAAAGGACGATCCAAACCCTCGAGGATATGCTTCGATCGTGTGTTATAGATTTTGGGGGAACTTGGGATTCACACCTACCGTTAGTAGAGTTCGCTTACAATAACAGTTACCACTCGAGTATCGGGATGGCTCCATTCGAGGCGCTCTACGGACGGAAATGTAGGACCCCGGTATGTTGGCTCGAGGTGGGAGAAAAGCAATTTGCGGGACCGGAAATTGTACAAGCAACGTCGGATAAAGTAAAGGGCATCCGGGAGCGATTAAAGGCGGCCCAAGACCGACAAAAGAGTTACGCGGACAAAAAGCGAAGACCGGTGGACTTCCAAGTGGGAGACCGGGTTATGTTGAAGGTGTCGCCGTGGAAGGGAATCATCCGTTTCGGGAAACGAGGGAAGCTTAGTCCCCGTTTCCTTGGACCCTTCACGATTTTGGAGAAGATCGGGCTTCAAGCTTATCGGTTGGACTTACCGCCAGAGATGGACGGAATCCATCCTACCTTTCACGTTTGCTACCTTCGCAAGTGTTTGGCTGAGGAACAAAGTGTTATCCCGTTGACGGAAATTCGAGTGGACAACGGGAATCGTTGTGTAGAAGAACCGGAAGCTATCCTAGAGTCAAAGACAAAACAATTGCGGCATAAGGAAGTGACTATGTTGAAAGTCCAATGGAAACATCATCGAGGGACTAATGTGACGTGGGAATCGGAGGAAGACATGAGGAAGCGTTATCCTCATTTATTTAAGGAATAAGATTTCGGGGACGAAATCCTCATTAGGTGGGGAGGATTGTAACACCCGGAAAATTGAGGTAAGTATTTATAATTTTCTTAGTGTTTACATCAATCAAAATTGTTGGGATTCTTACTTGGGCTTAAGAATGTTATTATGTTATTTTACCTGTTAGTTTCCTTGGATTCCGTACATGTTGAACGATTTTCGAAAACGACAAAATTTGGGTTGTGGAGTGCTGGGCGATTGTGACCAGCGACTATGACAATGGTCATAGTCGCGAGGCACTATCGCGGGCCGGGGGGTGGTCTCGGTACACCCCCGGCGACTATGACTTGCGAGAGTGACAGGGGCAATGTCGCCCTGTCACAATCGCCGAATGCGTACCGCGGGCATCTAGCCGCTCGCGACTATGCCCCGGCGACTATGCCATGGCACAATCGCCAGGCAATGTCGCCATCGGGGGCTAAGAGTATATAAACTCAACCTTGACCATTTAGACTTCATTTCCTCATCTCACACGTTTTGGTTCCGGCCAAGAGCTCATTTAGGGCGATTTTCTCCATTCCAAAACCCTCCAACACTTGCTTCAAACATTGTGTTAGTTGGGAACATTTATTGGTGGTTGAGGAAGCTTCAAGAGTCATCAAGTGAAGTATTTAAAGCATCTTCAAGTTCTCACCCTCTCATCTTCTCATCCAAGTTTTCTAGGGTTTTGTGTGAAACCCTAGATAGTGAGTTTCTTACATTGTTTTCAAATGAGATACATACTTTATATGCTTTTATGTCTAATGTGTTATCGTTATGAAAAGATCTGATCACCTGATAAGTTTGACCTAACTGCTAATCTTTGTATTATTGGTATTTAGCCTTGAATATGGTTATGGACATGGACGAGGTTGTTACTCTTGATGTTTTGAGTATGTGTACATATTTGTCTTGGCAAGTCATGGATTATATTGAGTATTTGCATATCTTAGAGTTTTGTACCTAAGTATGATTTGGGATTGTGGTAGTCTTACACATGTACCTTATGGGTATGAAATGAGGTATAGAGACGGACATTGTAAGCACACAAAACGAACCATGAGTAAGTGCTAGGAGGATGTAGTCTTAGGTGCCACTATAACGGTATGCGCCTAGACCTCCGCCATTTGGAGTAATGCCTGGGAGGTGGTCTTCAAGTGTGTCGGGCCTTCGGGATGTTGCTCGAGCGAGTGAACATCAAGGTACATTGACTCGAGGTAAAACTCATTGGTGTGATGGGTCTCCCCCATGATTGACCCGTAAGGACTTTGGTGATTGGAGTGTCATGATTGTTCATATTCTGCTTTACATTAACATGCCATGCTTTTATGTAACTCACTAGACCCGTTTGGTTTAACACTTGATTGTTGGTATGTATCTCAGGTTCTAGCGGCGCGAGTGCCAAGGAGGCCTAGATGTCTTTAGTGGTGAGCTTGGGAGCATTTTTGGGATGCCAATATTGAAGACTATTCTTTTGGATATAGTTGACAACCTTTTGTAATCTTATGTCTAGTGAGGCCTAGATTAGAGTGTTGTCATCTATTATTGCTTCTTATTACAAACTTGTAATTAACTGACATTTATGGTTTCCTTGTGTATGAGCTCATTGCCTTGGCAATTTATTTACCACATTTCCATTGTCCGAAAATTTTTGTTAGTCCCATTTTTGGGGTGTTACAATAAGTTAGCTGATAAAAAAGTCACGTTTAGTAAAAACTAGCTTATGAGCATATAAAATTACCAAAAAAAAACATCTAAATAAATAATCAATTATAATAATTAATAATATATTTAAAACAAATTTATAGTTGTGACACCCCAAAATGGAGTAAATAAAAAAGAATGAAAGGGGAAGGAAAGGAAAAATGGAAAAAGGGAAATAAAATAAAATGGTTTTTATTTTATTAGACCAAACTATGAAGAATATATATATATATATATATATATATGGGTGGTATCAATTGGAAACCAAGTTTCATTGGAAACCTTGGAAACCAAATTTCAGCCATTGATCTTTACAATCAATGGTTAAGATTCATTTGAATTATATATGGTAGTAAATTAATTAATTTATTAATAATAAATGAAAATAATAGATGAAAAAGGTAAATATGTCTTTTGATTTTGTGTCTCAAATATGGCAAGAAAAGTTTATTTTATTTAGATTACTTGAAACCAAAATAAAATTTCCCACGCAATCTAAATTTTGATTTTTTTACTATGAAAACGAGGAGCATTTGTCTTTTCATCAAAAAAATTATTTTTCTTTTAAAATGCAAGAAAATATTTTTTTAATTTCATTTTATTATAAAATTTTCCACGCAATCTAATATTGTGATGAAACAGAATGAATTTGTGGATTACATATTTCATTGGATTACAGATTTCATCAGGTTCATCGTGTTAGCATTATTATTTCATAATGAAAATAGATTCATCAGGTTCATCGTGTTAGCATTATTGTTTCATAATGAAACATGATGAATTTGTGTCATTTTTGTTTCATTATTTGTTCAGTTGCATATCCGTATATGAAAATAGATTCATCAGGTTCATCGTGTTAGCATTATTGTTTCATAATGAAAATAGATTCATCAGGTTCATCGTGTTAGCATTATCGTTTCATTATTACCATATATAAGTTAAATTAAAATTAAATAATTTACCTAAATTAAATATCTCATTTTTAAATTAATCAATGATTATTATTACCATATATAAGCTAAATTAAAAATAAATAATTATTACACCGAGACTTAACTATCGGTAAAAGTCTCGGTGAACACCTTTTCTCCAAAATTTCACTTTGATGCATTTTCCCGAGCCTTGACCCTAGATTTGACTTGCACGAGCTTTGCTTTACCAATAAACTCATCGGGTGTGCCATTCTCGTATATAATTAGCTTCTTTTGGACCCATTTTCTTAATTTATTCCCGAAAGATAAATACCTGAAAAACCCGCGAATAAATGTGAAAAGACGCTTCGTTTGTTTGGAGAAACAAACATAATTACTCGAAAAATGGCTCTAAAATAACGCCGAAATTGGCGTTATCAACAACCCCAATTGTATTTAACGAGTTTTTCGAGTTCTTCGTATAACACACCCCATTTACGATCAGGGGCCAAAATTGTAACTTTGGTTCGTATTTCACGAACAGGGGCAAAAAACGCAATTTTTTTTAACTAATTTCATTTTCCAGAAACCATTTCACGAACTTATCAATTTTTATTGAGTTTTTAAATTATGTTCGTATATACGAACGCATATTACGAAGATATGTCAAATTTATCAGTTTTAAGGATGAGTTCGTATATACGAACTCCTTTCACGAACGTAGGGGCTATTTTAATAAATTGAGGGAGAGAATGGTTAGGAGGTAAAACCGATTTTCTGAAATGACTAGTTTAATTAATTTCCCTAGTTTTTAACCTATTTTGTTGTAGTAATAGTTTTTCTTAATTGTTTGAAGATTAGTATTTTTTTTAATTTTAATTTATAATTTTAATTTGTTGTTATTTTAGTTATTTAAAGTTTGAACATATATTAATAATTTCACTTTAACCAAACTTAATTTTCAATAATTTGCTTGTATATTTCAATTCTCAATTCAAAGAAAATTTGTTGTAGTGATAGTTTTTCTTAATTGTTTGAAGATTAGTATTTTTTTTAATTTTTTTTTTTGTTATTTTAATTGTTTAAAGTTTGAACATATAATAATCTCACGTTAATTGAACTTAATTTTTAATAATTTGCTCGTATATTTCAATTCTTAATTTTAAAGATGTATAAATTTATCTTGGTTTCTTTTTTTTTTAAACTTGACATTTTTTAATGCTATTTTTTGTGAACTTAATAGTTTTAAATAAATATAAATATGTTTATTTAATATATAATTTAGTATAAGAAATTTTAGTTGTAATTGAATATATAAAATAATTTTTAATTGAAAAAATCGTGAACCAAATTATATTTTATAGTATAACACTTTTGGTTCCAATAGTTTGTTGAAAGATCAATTAGTCAATTTTAACGGTTGCTAACTATCGTTGTTAAGTGAAGGGACCATGTGTGTTATGAAAATAAAAAGTTAGAAACCAACAGTATAGATAATTTGTTTAAAGATTAAATCCAAAATTTGAGTAAATCACAAGGTCCATCTATGTAATTCACTCTTTAATTTTTTCTTGATAAAATCTCCAATAAATTCTCTAAAAATGAAGAAAGTAATATATAAAATGTGTCATTAATTTTTATTTATCTGATTCCAACAAAAATGAGAACATGTTTTTTTTCCTCGTAAAAGCTCATTGGAGTATTAAATACTTGATTATTTTAACCAAAACTATAATATATAAAATAACCAAAAGTTATTGAAATTAAATGTAATCCTTAAAGATTTTACCTTTTTATTTCTTTATTTTGAAATAAATCATAAAAAGTTGTTGAAAATACAAATAAAAAGCATAATGATATAGTAATCATTTTAATTTTAATTTTATTAAAAATTACCAAATACGTCTAGTGATTTCTCATATCTAGCAAGATTGTCAGAACATCGAAGCACATTGTTTTTAGAACTCCATACTTTGTGTATATATACATATCCAAGGTTAATGTTGTTGTTGTTATGATTTTCAAGTTCATTTTTCATCAACAAAAAATAAAAGCTTCATTGCATGCTCTTCTCTAAAATCATCAACCAAACAAACCCCATTTTCCCCCTGTTTTATTCTTCGATCTTCACTGAGACCTCCTTTTGACTTTTTGTTTAAATAAATCAACTTGGGTTCTTGACTTTTGTTGTTCTTCTTGATCCTTTAATGGGGCCCATAAGAAGGTTCAAATCAAGAAGGAGGGCTGAGCAGCCTCCGCCCACCACCACCACCACCGTTACTCCGTCGCTTTCTCCACCTCCATTTTCCGATTGGTGGAATGATTTCTCCCAAAGGTTTCATGGTACTACGTCGTTTCTTCATATGCCCCTGTGTTTTGCTTCAACTATTTTGAATATATATGTATAATCATTTTGATTCAATGTTTATGTGTTTATTGGATTTTCTTGTTGATTTGTGTAGAATGTGATTATGGGGATGATTTATATGGTGTTTTTAGGGGATTTTTTTTTGGTGTTTTTATGTTAAATCGATTAATCTTTAAATCATGGTGTTGCCTATAGAATACACTTGTTTTGTTGTTCTATATTAATTAATTCCTATGTTATTCATGTTTGGTTAACATCAAAGTGTTTTGACAGATTTTGGAAGTTCTAACCTAGTAATCTTCAAAATTGAAATTCACCCAAAAGAACTCTTCTTTTGTAATCCCTAATACAATATTTGTTTCCAATGTGTTAATGTTACAATGACGAAGTTCATCAACTTTGACTTAAAAAACCAACACATTTGATACTAAAAAGTCAAACTTGGACTTTTTAACATAGTCTTTTTGGCGAATTTATGATCTTTTATGGAGATATATTGGTTTGGTTCATGAATTTAAAAGATTTCAAACTTGGTTCTGTAGTTACATGATATAAGGACCAGATGTGTGTTCTTTCTGAGCTCCGGGCTCGACATAAAGGGCCATCCTGGTGCACCAAGTCTTCGACTCGAACCACATGACCTTACCAAATGATTCAACAGTAGTCCTTTTCTTGGAATTTCTTGAAGATTTGTTTTTGGGTTTGTTTGCCCAATGATGTTCTGTTTGTCAAGTTAGGAAGAAAGGTACGGTTCGACCCTAGTACACCACATTCTCATGGTTTTCTGCTCTCGGAACCAGTTTGGTCCAATGGTGCAGTGAATCTTTACAACCTTTGGCTCATGAGTTCAAGTCTTGGATCAGTTTGTTCACTGCTTCAGGGAAAAAAAAAAGTAGGAAATTAATTTTCACAGTGAGCATGATTTGGACCAAAAGGGGATCTGCAGCCGTATATATATGGCCACACCTTAGGAGTTAGACTTTAAGGGATGTGAGTTCGGTTCTAATAACGGAATATAAACCAAATTCATATCCCCTTAATGAGTTCCTTTCGGCTTTCATTGCCAAACCCATGCAAATCTTGAAAAACTGAACCATTTGAGCCCTCAGCGATAGGTGTTGCCAAGGTTTGAGCATGCTAGCTATTAATGGAAAGATGATACATAACACAGTCTGTGATAAGAACGCGATACAGTTTAAAAACGATGATTTAATGGTAGCATCATACCGTATTAGAGTCCTTCATGATCAGGAATAATTAGGAAGTAAAATACTTTATGCTTGTTTGTGACCATAAATTTCCAACTTTATTTGTAACATGAGCTTGAATCTAGCGGTTACTTCTGCTACCGATGAAATGTAGTATCGGGTTTGAATCTTTGAAGTCAAAACTGAACCATTTCCAACGGTACGCACACCACCGTGTTCTATGAAGTCTCTATATGGTAAAATCTCCATTATGCAAAATTTTTAGATATGATCATATATCATTTTCGGTAATCAGGATCTTTATATGTTTGATTTAGGCATTTCGATTGTTTATGTTCATCATTTGTGTTACTTCTCAGGGAGTTTATCCGAGATACCGGATTCACAAAGCTTCGAATCCATGTTCAAAATGTCGATGAAAACGTTTGACTATATCTCTTCACTTGTGAAAGAAGATATGATGGCGAAAGCTTCGGGCTTCAACGACCTCAGTGGCAACCTGTTGAACCTATATGATATGGTTGCTGTTGCTCTAAGGCGGTTAGGGTCAGGTGAATCTTTATCGATAGTCGGAGATTCACTTAACCTGAACCAAACCACTGTTGCCCAGATAACCAAATTGTTCACAGATGCAATGGAAGTCCGAGGAGTCTGCCATCTCCGTTGGCCATCAACCGAACCCGAGATGGAGGAGGTAAAGGGTAAAATTGAAAAAATCAGTGGCCTTCCAAATTGTTGTGGAGCCATTGAAACCACTCACATCCTGATGTGTCTCTCGATTGCCGATCGTTCATCCAACGTCTGGCGTGACCGAGAAAACAACCAATCCATGACGTTACAAGCGATCGTCGATGCCGACCTGAGGTTCCGCGATATCGTCGCGGGGTGGCCCGGAAGTCTGACCGACGAAACCATCCATAAGAAGTCAACCTTTTTCAGGTTATGCCAAGAAGGGCAGAAATTTAACGGGAAGAAACGAGAACTGTCGGATGGAAACGAGATAGAGGAGTTTATCGTTGGAAACTCGGGCTTCCCGTTGCTTCCGTGGCTGATAACTCCGTATCAAGGCGACGAACTCTGCGATTCTGAAGCGAAATTCAATCGAATGGTGTTGGAAACACAGAAGGTGGGGCAGAAGGCTTTCGCAAAGCTGAAAGAGAATTGGAAGATCATTCAAAAAGTGATGTGGAGGCCCGATAAAGATCGATTACCGAAGATCATTCTTGCTTGTTGTATGCTGCATAATATACTTATCGATATGGAAGATGAAGTTCAAGAAGGGCTCGTTTTTTCCGATCAGACCGGTTTGGATTATCGGCCCGCGATTTGTGTTGCAGATGATGATCATAATGGTTCAGTTTTGAGGGAGAAGCTTTCTCTTTATCTTTCAGGAATTGAAGAAGGAAACAGCTGTGGTTGACATGAATTTTATATTTTCTTTTTCATATACTTAGATGAGATGAAACTGGTTGTTTCAATTTTATGGATGTTATTGCTGGTAGAATTTTAGTTCTATGTTTGATATATGATTTTGCATGCAGTTTACAACTTATTATTCTTGTTTAACTGTGTGTTTATAAAATTAGCATAGCAGCAAGTAATATTGTTATTGCAGAAATAGCTACCAAACTTGTAAATTTTAAAAATAACCATCCAAATTTGCAATTTTTTTTCGGAAATTTAACAAAATACAACGGTTGTTTTGTAAAAAAATGGAAAGTTCATTAGTTGGAAATGTGAAAAAATTGCAAGTGGTTATTTGATTATTTTGCAATCAAATCAAATGGTTGAATATTTGATTCGTATTTACGTACAAATAGTTTTGTGTTAAGTTAGGATACTCGAGTTATTGAGACAAAATATTCTTGAGGTTATGCATGAGTTTTGTTAATTTAATAAATATCGAAAAACCATGATTTATATTTATTTGTTTGTTTCAAGAAACTCAATGTTTGGTAAAAATCAACCAAATAATGCAAAAAAAAGAAACACAGTCCATTAAACATCACTTTACCAGTTTGGAAGCTCTAACCTTATTGTAAAAAGAACGGAAAAATGTCGGAGATCAAAGAGAAATAACATACATGTCGAGTTCCTGTTATATACGCCTTATAGTTAAAGTTGAAGTAATATTTGGTGTTAATGACGATACTAATGTAGAGGTCCCTTCAAATACAAACTGTGCATATGTTGTACTCGTTAAAAACCAATCTCAACCCTATATATATATATATTCAAAGGTTTCATACATGCATTATTCACAATTTTCAATTTACGACTATACACATTATTCACATATGCTATTCCCATTTATGGAATTACATATGTGAAATGCAATTCTTCATATGCAACTATATATTTCCTGTTTATATACATATATGAAACTGTGAAGAAACCTATTTGATTGATGCATATATGAAAATTGTCCATAATATCAAGAGTTGATATTGTTTTGTAGGGATGCAACAAATACACAGTTTGTATTTGATTTTCCCTCTACTAATGTAATGCAAAAAGGATAAACCCTAACATGTGACGAATGTGAAGGTTTGAAATGAAAATTAGCAAAACCTGAGGGTTTATTGTGTAATTTACACTAACACGAAATTTAGAAACATATTTGAGTGGAAAGATTTGGCACATGTTTTCTGGAAAAAGTGCCAAGATTGGGTTTAGGGTTTATAATTGGGGAATGGGAACTCGGGATTTTGATGTGAAGAAACTCTTGAACGACAAGAGATTCTGGTTCGCTTCTTTTCTCATTGGTTGGGCTGCTGCTCTACAGGTAATCAATTCAATCAACACCCCTCGATCGTTTAAAAGCGCAAGGAATCCATTTTTTGTTTGCTTTGAAAGTTCTGTAAAATTGTAGTTGTGGATATAGGGGCATATGATGTGGTTACAGAGGCAAGATTCTTTCAAGCAGAAGTTTGGAACCCTAGACGATCAAAAAAGTGAAGATCGCCAGGTTTCAACTGAGGATTTGTAGCAAATTTGCTCTTCAATTACGCGTGAGATCGCTAGACTACTTTTAGTATATTGCTTTGTGGTCTTGAATTGAATCTGTGGCTTAACATTCTTACATGAGTTTGTGACACATTTACTTTTTTTTCTTCTTCTTTTGCTGCATTTTGATGCTATATAAGGTTGTGAATTACAACATGCTGTTAGGGTTTCAATTCGTTAACACTTAAATTCGAGACAATTTGAACAATTTGGATGCATTATGCACATGAAGATGATCAAACAAATTGAGTTCACAGGCAAAAAGTTTGTGTACAATTATTTTGTTTTAAAAGGCAAAAAACTATTTATTATAATACTTTTGAATTGCAATCAAGTGACTCCATGAGACTATTTGTGGATGACGAATTTCCGCACATATTTATTGATCATTGGACATCCATCAACCAAAAGCTTAAATGAAGCTTACAAAACACAAAGAATTGTACACAAAAAACCAAATGACATCCATCAACGGAAGCTTACATCTTTTGTAAAATTGTAGTAACCTAAGCTTAATTAGAGATATAAAAACCAGGTATTTACATGGAGTTAGCAGGGAAGTAACTGGTAGAATGGACTTGAACATATAGACAGTGTGATGGTTACACTACTAAAGGAATGAGTTATTGATTTTTCAAACCATTGTATTTGATCTTTCGTTGCAAATAAGACATCGTTTTTGGGAAATGTAAGAAGATGTTGCATGAATGAGTTGCTATGGACATAAAGTGCTAAATACGATGCTTTATTTTGCATCTACATTTTCATAGTTTTTCTAAAGTTGCTCGTTCTTACAAAACCATATTTTTTTTGTGCATTTTCGCTAGAATGATGGCTAAAGTCGCAATGAAAAGCCAATAATGATGGTTCAAAAAGTCAATAACTTCGAAATCAGGGGAACCTCTGGAAAATTGAAAGTGGCTCAAGAGAAATGCATGACAAATGGCAAAAGTATATTTATTTACATGTTATTGTGGCCCTATTTTTGTACAACACTGAGTGCCCACATGGCAAAGTCGATGTTGAGATATCATACGTAGTTTAACATAATCTTGTATTGTATAGAACTACAGATGGAGTTGTTTAGGATCTTTTGAGACGGTTATTTCTTTTGGTAATGATTTCATGCGATACTAGACTTGGTACTAGAAAAAACTGCACTAAAAAATTTCTTATTAAATGAGGTGAAAAAAACAAATGCAAAGGGGAGATATGATATACATCAATTGTTTTTCTTGTGTAAAAAAGGGTGCAACACACTTTCGCTGTCTCTATAATGAACCAAACCATTTAACCAGGGGGCAGACAAGGCACTCTTAGTGAAAGGATCTAAATGGTAGCATGCAGGACTGCACAATGTGTTTTGCGATCTTTCCCTTATGTGATCCTTGATATCACATTTATGATTTCTTGCACATAGGGAGGTGGAAAGCTAAGGTAATACAACCATTTTCAATTTACAACCATTTTTCTCATGACTAAGGCCTAAGAGTCTAAAATCTCATGACTGTTACAATTTACAACCATTTTCTTATGGTAATACATACATTGCTCCACATTAGAGGCTGAATCTTGTTTGTATGTATGTGTGCTAGAATTGCTCAGTGTTATAGTGTTTGTATGACCTTAGATACAAGAAAATTCCCCTTTTTGTGTTTCTCTTTTACAACTCTTAACTGCAATATACTTGACCAGTTGACCCGTATACGACACCTTTATCGCGCCTATGCTCATAAGGAATTATAATTACAGGGTTTTCGTGTTACCAAGTCTTGTTATCTTGAAGTGATTTAGTTGATAGTTTAGTAACTACCCTGTTTTGCTAGCAAGTTTCAGGGGACATTGGTTAAATCTCATTGCCATATTTATTCAATCAGGCTTTCAAAGCTCTAGATAGGGTTGTCCTAAACATGCAACGTTTTCTTGTTTGGGAAGATTTCTTTCCAAATTGTATATCTGACCATTAGCAATCATTATTCAACATTTATGAACCATATGTCAAGTCAAACATCACACTTTTTCCGGTAAGGAAGGAGTATGTGATAACAGTACTAGTGCGCCGGGAAAAAATATAATGAGGATTGGCTATATGACAAGTTGTTTTCCTTCTTTCAGGATTAGGTTAACAGAGAAGCTGGAAGCTGGAAAACTCAATTCTTTTTTTTGGGGGGAAGGGTGTCCTAGGCTATGCCTAAACTAATCCTTTGGCAAATTATGACTGTAAGACATCAACCCTGATTAAACCTCCGTGGCTACAATTGTTGTGTACACCTGGATTCGAACCTTAGGCAGGTGGGATATTCCACCACATCCCCCAGGGCCTTAACCGGTACGTCACAACCCTTATCCTCTTGAGGTTTTAGATCTTGGAACCATGACCCAAAATGGTTGTTATGAACCACAAACTTGTTAAGTATATGACTTCTGGCTTGTGTGTGTGTCCCTATCTCTTATTTCGGGATTTAGTTTGCTAGGAATACTTGTGATTGATTAGGAGTTATTTGATTGAAGAAGAAAAGGAAAGATAGAAATTAAGCAAGTAGGATGAGGGTGGAACATGTGCAGGATTTATTTGATTCACATTTCTGCTTCTGTTCCCACCAAAAAGTTTGACCCTTTGACCTTTACTCCTAATAGTAGTAGATGCAGATGGAACTAGAATTGGTCTTTGCTTGCATTATGTCGAAATATGAATTCGTCTTGAAGAGTTTTCAAATTCCAAGCACCCGAATCCCATATGGGCTCGGTTGTGTTGATGTGTTCATTAGATCACGGAAAACACGCAAAGGAGGAAACTTCTAGTCTCTCCTGAAATATTCCTGCTTTCACGGCCAAACCCAGCCAGGCCCGAGTCCGGCTGTGACCGGTTATGGTCCGACCGTCCGGGACCGGTTATGAGATTTCTGGAAATTCAAGACCTGGCCCGGGACCGGTTATGTATCAGGGCCGTTTTTCAAGTTTTTACAAATTGTAATACAAGTTTTTCATTATTTTTTCAAGTAAATGTAATATTGAAAGTGTATATCGATACTCAATTTCAAAAATCATAAGTACAAAAACTTGTATAACAATTTTTTGTAAAAAGATTAAAAAAATAATATTAAAAAACCGGGTTGGGGTCGGGACCCATTTTGCCTAAAAAAGATTTATATATATAAAACTGGCCGGTTTCGGGACCGATCTGGACCAGCCCGAAATGATTAAAACTGGGCCCGGTCACTGGGCCTAGGCTTAGTTCTAGGATTTTTGGTTGAGACCAATTGGCCCGATTACACTCCCACCATTTGTGGTCGGAGCGGCCAAACCTGAGATCGATTTTTTGGACTTCTCTAGACTTTCCTGAACCTTTCACATATTAAACAAGAGAGCTAGCTAGTACTTGAGTAGTATTTGAATTAGGAGTGTTCAAGCAGTTGACCATGAAGTTTTAAACTTTCATGATACGGTTGCAATTTAGAGCATCTCTAACAGCAATGTTATAATTTTTCTAAAATAAAGTATACAAATTTAAAATCTCTAAAAAAAATTACATCCAACTCCAACAGCTACTCTATTTTAGCATATATATCATCAATTATATTACTAAAGTATTCGATACATTTAATAAAATATTATTTCTCTCTCCTAAACACACAACTTCAATGTCTCCTATTGGTGAAAAAAAAAATTAATATTATTTCTCTCTCTCTTCAATAGAAGTTTTAGAGGTTTTTCCAAATTTGGAGATTTTTACCTTATCTCTTTTCTTTTCTCTATTTTAGCATATGATATAGCATAACTGTTGGAGCAAAAAAAATTGTTAAAATCTCACTTTTTTCTATTTTAGCATAACCATTGGAGATGCTCTTATATTTTTGTGAAACTGTATCATACGATTTGGTTTAAAAACCACGGTTTAAACCTTACTGCCGCCATATAATTTCTTATATATGTAAATTGAGTTGTATACTATATTCTTACCAAACAATGATATTTAAAAACAGAAAAATAAATATAAATCTGTTACTACTTCATAACGAATAAAATCCGACCCAAAATGAAAAGTAGATTTGTTTAAAAACCTTTAACATGATATTTAAAAATTTAGAAAAATAGATTTGTTTTAAAACTCATCAAATGATAATTAAAAAAATTAGAAAGTAGATTTATTTTAAAATTTTGATTAAACTTTGTTATGCATTTGAATTTAATCATGTCACTTGTGATATGTAAAGAAATTTTGTATCATATAGACTATTAAACTTTAATATTTTTGTACTTCTGACTATAAATATTGCAATAAGTTGCAGCTACAATGTTTTACGATTTGAAAATATAAACGCAAAATCGTACGACTTTTATGCAGCAAACGCCCTTAATTTGAATCCATCTAAAAAGTTTGACTCCGGTCTATTGAGGGTATCATGTCAGCATGATGTCAAATTGTATATATACATACATACACATATGTATGTAGGGGTTGTTTTATTTGCAACCCTTAAAAAGGTTGCAAACCTTGCAACCCACATCTTAACCGTCGGATTCATGATCGGCGGTTACAATAGATATGGGGCCCAATATTTTTAATTAAAAAAAACAGAAAAATAAAATAACCGTCGATCATGAATTCAACGGTTAAGATGTGGGTTGCAACATTTTTCAGGGTTACAAAATATTTTTCCACTATTATGTATGTATGTATGTATGTATGTATGTATAAAGTTAGTTACGCAAGTTGTATTTTTGTTTATATGTGGACACATCTTCATCAAGGGTTTTAAAAGGACTTATTAAATTGAATGTAGAAAGGGAAAGGAGAGGTGGCGTTTGTCATTAATAATTTGAAATCAATAATTTAGGCACCAAGTCAAGCTTAATTTAACTCTCTTTTGACTAACTTCATTTCGATCATATTAGAGCATCATCAACAACATTGCTATCTTATTTGCTATAATAGAGAATTAAAAAGGAAAATCTCTAAAAAATATTACATTCAACTCCAATAGATTTGATATTTTAAAAATTTTAAAACAACTTATATTATTATAATATTCTCTAATTTATCATCCTAATACACTTTTTAAAAAAAACTTAATATAAAATTATAAAAATTGAATCTTATTGGTGAGATTATATAAAATAATCATTTCTCTCTCCAACCATCAAATTATAAAAAAAATTCTAAACTTTGAGTATCTCCAATGGTAAATTTAATAGTTTGATGAATGACTTAATGAAGACTTGATGCCAAATTTCACTATTCGAGCAATGACTTGAAGAATAGCTTGACATCCAATGACTTGGTGGATGTCAAGCATTTGAGCAATGTCTTGAAGAATAGGCAAAACTGTTTTTTTAGGGTTTATATATATTAAAAATTAATTAAAAATGCAAAAAAAAAACTTTTGGAAGACTTATGGTCAAGTCTTTTAAAGACTTGATCTATTTGTCACGTCACCAAAAAAGTTATCTTCAAATTACTACTCCAATGGTCAAGTCTTCCAAAAGTTTTTTTTGCATTTTTAATTCATTTTTAATAATATATACATAAACTATCTCATCTATTTGAAATGTTTTATAAAACTCCTTCCATTATCTGTAGTTATTTAAAACAAAAATACGTTTTTTAAAACAAATATAATACAACAATAGGATATGAGTACTTTCCAATGATGTATTTTATTAAGAATAATAATAATAATTTCATTTTTTGTATTTAATAAATGAAGCATTATTGATTAAAATTTGAAAAATCAATAATGTAAATACATGATAGTTTAAAGGTAATATATGTAACATTCTTTGAATCTTCAAACGCTTGACATCCACACCAAGCTTTTGGATGTCAAGTCATTCTTCAAGTCATTGCTCCAATGGATAGTCTTTTCATCAAGTGATTCTCAACCTTTTCATCAAGTCTTTATTTTTTACCATTGGAGATGCTCTTAGAAAAGTTTCAAGTTTTCTCTATTTTAACAAACCAGATAACAAAGCTGTTGGAGAAGTTTAGAGAACAAAAACCCATTTTTTTCTATTTTAACAAAGCTGTTGGAGATGCTCTTACATCTCACCTCAGAGCATTTCCAACAGCATTGCTAAATTTTTTTAAAAATAGAGAATGAAAAGTCAAAATCTCTAAAAATATTTTCTTCTAACTCCAACAACTTTTCTATTTTAGAGAATCAATCATTATTTATATTATTATAATATTCCATAATTTATTATCTCAATACACTTTTAAAAAAACTTAAAATAAAATGTTAAAAATTAAACCTTATTGGTTGGATGAAATAAAATAATATTTTCTCACTCCAATTTAAAGATTATAGAGAATGCTCTATATTTAGATATTTTTTTTATCTTTCTCTATTTTAGCAAACCATTTAGCAAAACTGTTGGAGAGGAATAGCAAAGAAAAAGCCAAAATTTCCTATTTTAGCAATGTTGTTGGAGATGCTCTCACCCCAACTCCAAGACCTACCAGGCTACCACTCCCACACTCCTATATACACACATAAATATATAGAGGAAATTTCAAATACAAAACATATAATTCTTACATACCATAAAAACTTATCTGATTTCGTAAACATCTCGATTGTTCCATAATCTAAAATTATCATCTTCTATAAATACATCGATCATAATGAATGAATCAGGATTATTGTCCATAAACATTTTGATTGTTTCTTAGTTACGTATAATTTTACAAATTTTTTTTGTTACTTTCAAATCTAATAATATAAATTTAGGGTTCATTTATTGTATAGAAAACTAATCTTATACATGATTATGTAAACAACAATGGGAAACCAAATTAAGTAGGAAAAAGTCGACATTCTAATGTTGTTTGTTTTTTTCAATAATTTGCCAAAAACAAACAACCCCTTATATTGGTTGAATTAATATCTACGCAAATTATTGAAAATTTTCTTCCGTCCAAAGAAGATCATATGGATTCATTGTTATTTAATTCTGGATGTTCAAAGAAAACCGTTGAACTACAAAAATTGGCCGAACAAAGCCAAACTAGGTCGTTATTGATGGTTTGGACGGTATGGTTGCGCTGTTCGATTCGAAAAATAGTCAACCCATGCTATTTTGACCTTTTCACATTTAACTGACCAAACCACATATTACACACAAACATATACACGTTTGGCGATTGATATCTATCAATTTTTAGAGTTATTTGTCTCTCTTTTTAACCCATATATAACCCTTTTTCGTACCCATTTGAGCTTTTCTCATTCATTTGGTCTAAAATGTTCCAAAATTTTCTAAATAACTAATGAGATCAAAAAATCGAATTTTCGTGAAATTTTCATGCACCACCGTGTCACCACTGTGCCGAGTATTGCACCAACGATTTTCTGCAGATTTTTGAAAGCCATTTTGGTGCAAGTCGGAAGCATGCCTATTGGAGTCAAGGCTGACCCTTACGCAAAAGAAGATTCAAGAAGTGGACAAACATAATAGAGCCAAAGGAAGGAAGAAGACATGCATGAGAGGTCTCTTTCACCCTCTCATGTCATTTTCTTTCCAACTCATCCTCCCCCACTATAAATACCAAGGGTGCTTAGCTTTGAGAAAAGATCTATTAACCCATACTTCATCATATTTTCATTAGTAGTAGAAGCTTTACTTTGTATTTCTAGTTCTTGTTGTAATTTCCTTTAAGTATTATTTACTTTATGTCCACCACTGTGGTGAGTTTGTTGCCACAGTGGTACGTTTACGTTTTATGAAATTTCAGTTTATGCACTTCTTCTTCTTCTTTATCATGTCTTTTAACATTATGAGTAGCTAAACCCCCCTTTGGGTGTGGGTGTAAGCCAACCCGAGTGGTTAAAATGTAATACTTGGGTGTTACCGCATTCGGCTAACTTCTAGGTTTGGTCATCCAAGTTGAAGTTTCATCTCAACGCGAACAAGTCGATCACTTGTATGTGTTATTATTAGATCTTAGACCTCGAGAGGGGCGGATCCGAATACGGCTTGGGTGATGCAAGGAGGTTTGAGAAAATCTTTAATAATCGCATAGAGATATGGATTTTTTTCATAATCAAACTAAGTTTCAGATGTCGGTCGAGTTGGTGTGTCATAGAGATATGCGCATCTCTCCATACTGGCGGGGCTAAGATCTTCGAGATCTACTTAGTGAGATTGGTAAACCGAAAGTTAGCAAGTGTGATAATTTTATAATAAAACCGTTATTGCAACCGATATGACGTCGCTTCGAGAGGAGGAAATTGTGTGGGGTCCATTGCGACCGATTTTGTTAACCATTTAAGTTATTAAAATACCCTCGGGGGAAACTTACACCCGTACCCGCTTTTTATTATCTTATTTATTTAGTATTTCGCTAAAAATCAACCCATCAGTTTTATAAATCTAACTTTGCACCAGAAGTTTATGGAAATCTCTGATTCTTAGTTAAGTCCAATCCCCGTGGATACGATATTTGGTTCTTACCATTATATTACTTGATAAGCGAACACAATACGTGGTGTATATTTTCGCCATTATTGTGCCACATTTTACATGTGTGCATTTTTGCCATCAACAATTAATTACAAAAAGAAACAGTTTGTTAAGTAATATTGTGGACTTGTACACTACTTGCATTAACATGACACCTTATCTTGTTAGGTTTTATCAAACTACTTTGAGTTATGCATTAGAATTTTCATATTCCATACATATCTTTAAGGGCAATGCTAATGACACCCTTAATTATGTTAAAATCAGGTCAATTCATGCATTGTAAATGTAATTCATGCATTGGGAATGTAAAAGGCAGATTTTGATATTGATGTGTGTGAGGAAATAATCCCTTACAAATGGAGTTTAAGAGACTTGTAAGATTGGAGGTGGATAAAAAAGCAAGGATAGCGGATAGGGGTGATTGGGTAGCGGATATGTGGGTGTGGAGATGGAATTGGAGAAGGCCTCCGAGAGGGAGAGAGTGTGGGGAGTTGGAGGAGTTGTTGAGGAAGTTACATGGTTGGGAGCCTTCGAGAGGAAGGCGAGATAAATGGGAATGGGTGCTCGA
Source organism: Arctium lappa (assembly GCA_023525745.1). Lineage (NCBI taxonomy): Eukaryota > Viridiplantae > Streptophyta > Magnoliopsida > Asterales > Asteraceae > Arctium > Arctium lappa. Next base: position 125,127,663 of record CM042049.1, read on the forward strand.
TAAACCAAATGGCTTTAATGTTAAAAAAACTCCGGGAAGTATTAGAGGAGGGAAGGGGATGGGGTAGAGAATATGGAATAAACGTCGTGGTGCTCAGTGGTTCCTAAAAAAGTGTGTGTATTCATTTGGAGAGCGAAACTTGGGAGGATTCCGTGTAGGCCGGTTATTAGTGAGATGGGTATCGATCTTGATTCCATCCTATGTCCTCGATGTGGGAATGCGACGGAAAGTAGGGATCATGCTTTAGTAAGGTGTGAAGAGGTGAAAAGATTGTGGGAGAGAGTAGGGAAATGGTGGAGTAAACCTTTAGATGAGATCGGTTCCCTCCAAGATTTATTGCAAGGGGATTCGGGTGGGGGCGGGTGTCTAAACGGTAGCACGGCCTGGACGGGGGTGAAGTGGTCTTTTTTATACCTGATTTGGAATCACAGGAACAAAATTATCTACAAAGCAAATAAAAGTAGGCTTGATGAGCTATTTTTCGAGTGGCAAAGGGTTGTGTTTGAATGGGTAAGTAGAAGATCGAAGAAACAAAAAGTGGACTGGATCGCTTGGTTGTCGGGTAACATAAACACAGTCAATGAACAGACAGTCGGGTAACGAGGAAGTGGGTAGAAAGAGAGGATCGATAAAAAGATGCGGGTGTAATGGGTGTTGTTTCGAAGGCAAATCAATCAACCGTTTGGATCATTACAGAAGGAAGATCGTCCGGGTTCGTGGGATTTAGCGCAGATCAGAGGACGGGTCTGTTGGGGATCGATGAGAAGAAGGAACGAGCTGCAGGTGATGAGGTTAAGAGTGTCTCTTCTCAAGCACCTAGGATGCGGGGCTGCTGTGTTTGGAGAAGAACCGAGTAGTATCCGTGGTGATTGCGATCAATCTATCAATCTGAGATCGGATTAAAAAGTGTCGGGAGAGAGCTGTCCGTTTCGTTAATGGGTGCAGCTTGATTCTGTCCTGCGTGTCGCTGGCTGTGGTCTTTGACACAGGGGTTTTCGGTTATTATTCTGGGTTCGGTTTGGTGGGCTGCAACTATCTGGAATTGGAAGGTTTGTACGATCGGGTGGTCGTTGGTCCCTCGGTTGTTCCTTGCTGTTTTTGTTGAGGCAGCGCTAGTTTGCTCCTCGCAAGCTTCACTCGCTGCTGGAGGTTTAAGTGGTCTCGTTTTTGTAATCCATGTTTCGTTAAATTTTCGTTAGAATTCTGGACTGTTTCGCTCTGTCTTTATGGGTTCCATTTCGATGTAAAACTTGCCTTTTGGCTTGGTTGGGTTTATAATATTTCTTGCCTTTCAAAAAAATAAAGTGTGCAATTAGTCTCCCCATCTTTAATTATGTTAGTTCATGGTTTAAATCCCATAGTAAACCCTAATTATACTAACCAATGAGATAAACCATATTTTTGTGGCTCGATACGACCTAGTTGGTCATTTCATGTCAAATCGTACAACTTGAAAATAATCATAATATGTACATACGATCTTTTTAAAGGAGATTAGAATATTTAGACCAAATCATTCACTCTTGTTTTTAATACTATTTCATTATAATAATGCATCATGTTTGTGTCTGAATTTGTAACTAAGGGGTTGTTTAATAAACACTTATTCGGTAAGTGTTTACTAGGTAATTTTCCTCACCGGATGAACATGACAAGGGTCAAAAATCTTACCCGGTAAAATCAATTATAAGAATGGAGAGTCTTACCCGGTAAGTGATGATGACGACTCTTACCCGGATAAGCACTTATCGGGTAATTTATTGCATCCGATACCATTTTAATGTACCACAATTTTACCTAAAAATAAATTATAGTGTCGACTCCTACCGATAAGCACTCACAGGGTAAGTATTTGGGTAAACAACCCTTAAAAGCAGCCTTCAGATATTTGTTTAAGAAGTGATTTTGAGGATTAGATAATCAATAACTTAAAACTATTAAAATACAATATGTGTATATCTATTTGATAATCGGACATTGAATATTGAGTAAAAGAAATCATGAACATAATCATTTTTACATACTCAAATCACAATGACTTTTTTATTTATTTTACATATATTCTCACTATAATTATATCTATACTATATTTTGAAAAAGCTATTTCGGTTGTTTTTAAGAATCTTGAAATTTAAGAGGTATACATTTTAAAACAAGATGTACAACTTGTTACGCTATCTACAATCCCTGCACACCCACTTCCCTCAATCTCTCAACGTTTTAATTTATAAGTTACACTTAATACTCTTATAATTAGTTATTTAATTTATTTTTAAAATCTTACTTTTTCATTTTTCATTTAAAACCCTTAGCATGTTAACATAAATAATTGTATATGAAAAAAAAAATTGCATTAAAAATACATTTTTTACATCTTATACCATTGTAACCGTCTCATCAATACATTTGAAATGAGCCTAATATAGAATATTGTAACCGTCTCGTCAATATCTTCTCGTCAATAATTTCTAAATAAGTTTACTATTGAATAATTTTTAATTTAATAATATTGTAAAATATCATAAATACGTATCAAGATTTTTTAAACTTGTACATTTTATACCCTTATCTATATTTATTTCTCTATAATCCTTTAAAAAATTATATTTATAGTTATCTTGAATTTTTAAGGTGTACAAATTTCAATTACATAATGTACAAGTTTAAAAGTTTCAAAACCTTCCACGTTCAACATGATAATTAAAAATATAACTATTTTTTATTGTTAAATTACATTGTATACCCAATACCCTTATAATTAGTTATTTAATTTACTATATAACTATTCTCTTTTCATTTCATATTACACTCTTATGATCTTATCATATTAATATATATAATCGTATATAAACTAAGATGCATTAAAAAATATGTTTTTTTTTATAAATTACACATTTACAATCGTCTCATCAAAACCTTCAAAATAAGGTCAAATTTTATGGGTTTGAAGACCCCATTATCGAGTAATTTTTTTTTTCAATTTTATTGACCAATTGATCATATTGACATTGAATTTTATACATCTGATGTGCGATTTAAAAACACATAAAACCATAAAATTGACATCGTGTGATATAAAATAAAATTGAACATAAAACATGATTATTCTTTCGAGTTCTCAGCTTTAGATTCGAGATGGTTCACACAGCATCGCTCACGGATACGTATCTAGCATAAAAATAAATAAATACACAATTACAGTAATATATAACTGCAATCACATAATGCAAACAAAACTTATAAAAATGTCATGATTTATGCTGACAAATTAAGATTTTATATTGATTAAAACTTCAATTAATTATACGTGGGGTCATCAATCACATCCAAAACGTATGTCCACCGGCCTTTTTACGTTATACATTTTTTCTACGCTTCATATATACGTCTTATCGCTTTTATATTTATATTTTTTTTTCTTACTTTAATAATTCAATACACACACAACTACTTTTCTAGTTGTATGGACCAACGAACCAACCGAAAGTCAGGTCCCACCTCCTTGATTGTGATCATTTGTAAGTTTTGGGGTATCAATGCAAAAAAAGAAAGTTTAGTGACCCTTACTTATTATGTAACCCAATTACTATTTTAGATTTTTAACGAATAATTAAATGCTTTTATCATATTATAATATGATTTTATTTTAAACAACAGATGCAATATTCGTGATTTTTAGAAATAAAGTAATATTAATAAAATATATATTTTAGTTATACAGAAATAATACCCCTTTAAGCTAACAAAAAGAAAAAAGGCTCTCTCAACCCCCAGGGGTTGGTCAATAGACATGCAGAGGGTCACTTAAAAGTACGTAAAATATATACGTATATATTCTAAGGTTATATATAATTTAATATGCACATATATGGTCAGGTTTAATTAAACAAGAACAATAACCAAAGAAGACAACAAAAAACAGTTAAATCACATATGCAAGAGACTACTTAGCAGCTATTATAGCTGTTTGCGATTCCATTAATCTCAAAATTTTTGGAAACTCCAAACCAACGAATGTGGTTTGGACAAACAAAAAAGGGCATACCTTAATTTTTGGTTAGCCTTAGGTGTCGTTTGTTTTTTAAGAGGTCTAAAGTTTGAAGTCTTATTTTAGTTATGATTAATAAGGGGTGGTGTGTAAAAAAGTTTGAACGATTCAGACTTAAGATCCATTAAGAGGTTTTTTAAAAAAAACAAACAACCCCTTAGTTTGTAACTAATCAACCTTTGTTTAGTTAGCGGTTAAACTCTACATCCCAAAGGCTTGATGGAGGAACTGTTAGCTTCATGTAACAATTCGAAAGACAACGAAGATCGATTCAATCTGTGGAAGGAGTTGGTGTGGTCATTCATCTATCTACTGTGTGGTCTCACCGGAATCGAATAGTGTTTGACAAAGAGTCGAGGAAAGTGGAGGATTTAGTGTTCGATTTTCAATGGAAGAGTTTTGAGTGGATCGCAAGACGAATCCGCAGGAAGAAATCGACTGGAACTGTTGACTTGTCCAATCCGAGAAGATCGCTGCGGTGTTTGGATATCAAGAGGTAAGTCGGTGTTGTGTTTAGGTCGGCTGAATTTTGCGATCTGGAGGCGTTCGGGTCTGTTTTTGGTTCAAACAACAACTAACAACCGCTTCTTCTGTTTTTTTGGTGCGGCATGGCAGTTTGCAACTTGCAAGCTGCTGTGTTCCCTCAATTCTGTTGTGATTGTTTACTGCTACGTATCTCATGTATCTGTGCCATGGACGGATCTAATGTATGGAATACGGTGGCACGTGCCACCGTATTATTTCTCCGACGAAGGGTAAAAAAATTTAGGTTCATGAAAGATGCAACCGTATCGTTTTGGAAGTAGCTACCGTATTATTTTGAAAACTTCAAGAAGGTGCAACCGTACCTTATAATCAACCAAAAAACGAAAAGAAACTATCGAAATCAACCAAAAAAACAAAAAAAAATCTCTTGAAGTCGATAAAAAAACTTAAAAATTCCTCGAAATCAAGCAAACAACTTTAAAAATCTCTCGAAATTGTGGAATTAGGCTAAAAACACATCGGGTAATATTTAACGTCGGTGAAAAGATGAAAACACGTCGATAAAAACCGTGTTTTTTGTAATTATTTTATGTCTATATTATATGGTGTCACCGTATGAAAAAATTTCTGGATCCGTCCCTAGATTCTGTGCTTAGTTTTGTGGTAGTAATGGTAATGGTTGCTTTCAAAAGAAAAACTGTACAAATTACACAATTTTATTATTTACATGTTGATTAATAATATTTACTACTGAAAAACCAAATCACACAAACAGTTCAATATTTCACTCGAATAAAGAGTCTCAGTATTAATTAACTCATATTTTGATATATAATCATAAAATAGATAAATACATTGTTCTAATTACACAATTGAATGAATAGATCAAATATTAGCATATTCCTCTCTATTTAATTATTAACAAAATTTAATTAAATTATTTTCAAAATTAATAATTAAATAACGTGCTAATATTAATATTATTATGAATGTAAGTCAGTTGAAAATTTCATCATGCCTCCTCACACGGAAAAAACACGCACAAAGCCATCGATGGTGAGGTTGCAGTCATGCATAGTTGCATACGCCTTTCTTTTGATTATTAAACTAATTAATAAAATCTATTAAAATAAATTTTAACTTATTTATTAATGTATAACTTTTTGTTTGATTTATTTTCATTGGGTGTATTGGATGTATATATAACGAGCATTTGAAAAGAAATAGTTTATGTAACCGATGTAAAAATATTAGCATTTTCAATATTACAATCTTAAAGGATGATCAAATGAGAACAATACTTATTTAAAAGAACACGAAAACTAATAAAATCATATATAATTTTGAATTAACACGTGAAAAAATGACATGGACCTGAAGTCGTAGCCAAAGTCGTCCGCATAGCTTTTTTCACGAGTTAATGTAAAATTATATATGATTTTATTGGTTCTCACGTTTTTTTAAATGAGTAATATTCTCGTTTGAATCCGACTCCTACAATGCCATCAAACTTTCATATGATGTCGTTAGGTAGGGGTGTTCTCATCGGTTGACATCCAATGGATGTGAGGGGAACCGAACCGATCCAATCATCCATTGGATGTTGGATTTTCCCAACCGAACCGATCCAATCATCCATTGGATGTTGGATTTTTCCAATCCAATGGATGATTGGATCGGTTCGGTTCCATCCATTGGATGTTTCTTATTGGATATCCATTAGATCGTATTAGATCCATCTGACATCCAATGGATGATCAGATCGGATCCATCCAACATGTTAATTTAATGCATTTTCTAATTAATTACTTTTAATTTATGTTAAAACCAACATGAGTGAGACTAAGAATTCAAAAACCAACACAAAACTAATTTAGATTTAAGCAAATTGCAAAAAAAGTAATTGGATGATAGTTGGATGGAAAACTGGATGGTAATCGGATGATTAATTGGATGGGTAATTGGATGTTGGTCGGTTCGGTTCGGTCGGTTTTGGTCGGTTCTGGACTGCCATCCAAGAACCGACCGATCCAAATTGGATGTTGAGATTTTCAATCTGATCCGATCCAATTACAGTTGGATATCCAATTATGGTCGGTCGGTTCCTATTGGATCGGTTGAATTTCTGCACACCCCTATCGTTAGGTGTCCTCATCATAAAAAGTGGTCTGCTTTTTATTAAAGGTATTTTTAAAATTTCTATTACCTAATATATATAATGTTTGTTCTTCATTCCTCATTAGTCCGAGTCCTTTTTTTTTGAACGGCGAAATTTTATAAAACTAGTGTAAGAATAACTAGTACTCTTTTTATTATATAAAACAGGAGGGTGAACCCTCTATATATACAAGACAGAAACCCTAAAGGACACCTAGACAAGGCCCATGGGTCGTAGACCAATATACACTAAATATACAATTAACACTCCTCCTCAAGTTGGAGCATAAATATTAATCATGCCTAACTTGTTACAAATAAAATCTATTTGAGTTTTCCGGAGAGGTTTAGTGAGGATGTCCGCAAGCTGAAAGACTGTCTTATTGTGAATTGGATGAATGGATGGAGGGTCTGCTTGTGTGCCTACAACTCGATCTCTGATAAGATGACAGTCAACCTTAATGTGCTTCGTCCGCTCATGAAATACTTGATTTTTTGCTATATGAATAGCTGATTGACTATCGCAGTATAACCGCATCAAGTTATTAGAAACTACACCGAGCTCTATGAGAAGACAACGAACCCATATCATTTATGATGTAACATCTGCCATGGCTCTATATTCTGATTCAACACTAGATCTAGATACTGTGTGTTGCTTCTTACTTTTCCACGATACAAGATTTCCTCCAACAAATACACAATACCCTGTAGTAGATCGTCGAGAGATCGGGCAACCTGCCCAATCTGCATCTGAAAAACCAGATATCCGACCATCTCCTTCTTCTGTAAAAGCACCCACACGACAATGCCCCTGATCAGAATATAAGATGCCAAGACCTGGTGTGGTCTTGAGATATCTCAAGACACGAAGAGCAGCATCCTAGTGTCTAGTGTATGGAGCAGCCATGAATTGGCTCAGAACACTGACGGTAAAGGAAATATCTGGTCGTGTGACTGTTAAATAATTAAGTTTCCCGACCAATCGTCTGTAGCACTCAGGATCCTTCATCGGATTTCCGTCCTCTGGAAGGAGCTTCCTTGTAGGAAGCATTGGAGTATCAACGGGCTTGCAACCCAGTAAGCCACATTCGGTCAACAAATCAAGGACATACTTCCATTGAGAGAGAAGTATTCCTTGTGGAGAGCGAGATACCTCTATGCCAAGGAAGTACCGAAGTCGACCTAAGTCGCTTATCTGAAACTGCGACTGAAGAAACTGTTTGAGTTTGGCAATCCCGACCTCATCATCCCCTGTAATTATGATGTCATCAACATAAACCACTACAATAATCCTTTTGCCCTGCTGGTGTTTAAAGAACACAAAATGATCAGATGCGCTGCGAACCATCCCAAATTCTCCCATAACACTAGAAAATCGACCAAACCATGCCCTGGGAGACTGCTTAAGACCATATAAAGAACGGCGTAATCTGCAAACTTTCGAGGCCTCCTCCTCGACAATGAACCCAGGTGGCTGCTCCATATATACCTCCTCCTCAAGAACACCATTAAGAAAGGCGTTCTTGACATCAAGCTGATGAAGCGGCCAATGATGAATGGAAGCAAGGGCAATACAAATACGGACAGACGACATTTTAGCAACCGGTGAGAAAGTTTCATCATAATCAATGTCGTATGCCTGAGAATACCCTTTAGCAACTAACGAGCCTTCAGGCGATGTAGGGAGCCATCCGGGTGTAGTTTTACGGTAAATACCCAACGACAACCAACAATTCGTTTTCCCGGAGGAAGTGCTTCAAGATCCCAGGTATGATTAGTCCGGAGAGCCCCTAACTCGTCTTCCATAGCCTGTCGCCATCCTGGGTGAGCTAGAGCAGTCATTACATCTATGGGAATTGGGTAGGAATCCAGGGTGCTGGTATAGGCTTTAGACTCGGGGGATAGGTGAGAGTAGGCAACATAATCCTGAATAGGATAACGGGTGTGGTGTCGAGGTTCTTTGCGAAAGGCAATAGGTATATCGGGAAATGGTGCTCTAGGAGGATTATAGATAGGAACATCAGGTGTAGGAGAGGTGGTATTAGGTATGGTTGTTGCTGATAAGGGTATATCTGGTAACGGTGTATCTGGTAACGGTGTGTCAGGCTCATTTGTGGGAAGTGGAACTGAGGATGGACCCGAGTCATGGTTCAGTTGTGAATTAAGAGGCTCTGTTGTTTGATCCTTATGTCGTCGAGCATATGTGAAAAGTAACGGCAGAGGTGCTGCCGGTAGGTCCGTGGTGGCAGGAGTCGAAGTGTCTGAGACCGGAGGAACATAGGGTACAGCGGAAACAAGAAAAGTGGGAATAAGGTGAGAGTCGTGTATGTCAAGATCAGGGAACGAATCGGAAATGGGATGGGAATGTTCGAGGAAGTAAGGGCAGGACTCATGGAAGGTGACATCGGCACTAGTAAAGTAGCGGTGAAGAGAGGGACTATAACATCGATACCCTTTCTGGACTCATGAGTAACCAAGAAAGACACAACGAATGGCTCGTGGATCAAGTTTAGTGAGTTGTGAACGATGATCATGAACATAGGCTACGCATCCAAAAAATTTGGGTGCAAGAGGAAAGGGAGTTCCGTTAGGAAAGAGTACAGAAAAGGGGGATTTACCATGAAGGACAGGTGTAGGCATGCGGTTAATCAGATACGCGGCAGTAAGAATCGCGTCCCCCCAGAATCGTTTAGGGACACGGGATTGAAACATGATTGTTCGAGCAACATCCAACAAATGACGATTCTTGCGTTCAGCAACACCATTTTGTTGGGATGTATAACGCACGAAGATTCATGAACAATGTCGTGTTTTTCAAATACGAAGAGAAGTCAGTAGAGAAGTATTCCTTTGCATTATCGAATCATAAAGTTTTGATTGATGAGTTAAATTGGTTTTGAATATATGAATGAAATTCGCGAAAAATGGTAAATACTTCACGACGAGATTTTAATAAATAAACCCAAGTTGCACGAGAATAATCATCAATAAAAGTAATAAAGTACTGAAAGCCCAAAGTCGAAGTTGTAGGGCAAGGACCCCACACATCGGAATGCACGAGTTCAAAAGGAAAACTGACTCTACTAGACACTCTAGGGGGTTTGGTGTGTTTACCAAGCTGACATGACTCACAATGAAAATTAATAGACGAAAGTGGAAAGTCCGGTCTCAGTTGTCTCAGAACTGCTGTAGAGGGATGGCCTAGCCGGCAGTGAGCCTCCCTTATACTAGAATCACATATGTTTGTTGTAGGACGTGGAGGTAAGGATAAACGGTAGAGACCTTTTGATTCAAAGCCTGTGCCAAGCAGTCGGTTCGTCCCCACTTCTTGAAAAATACAGTGAGTAGGAAAAAAGGTTACAGAGCAGTTATTTTGTTTTGTAATTTGACTTACTGAACAAAGATTATCAGGAAAGTTAAGAACAAACAAAATAGAGGAGAGACGTAGGTTTGTCGAATTATTAATGGATCCAATTCCTTGAACTGGGCATGAAGATCCATCAGCAATACGAACGGGTGGATGAAAAGCTTTATGTAGGCTAGAAAGGATGCCTTGATTCCCAGCCATGTGATGAGTAGCTCCAGAATCAATAACCCAAGATGAATCAAGACTGGAAAACATACCTGAATTGGCCGAGTTGGCGTGCGGAGTAGGGGAGATCGACTGGGAGACTAGGAGTTGCTGGAGTCGGTGATAGTCCTCCTCATTAAGAGTGTAGGTTGGAGTTTGATCAGCAAGCTCACCAGTAGTGGCAATTCGAGCTTTGGTACGAGGAGGTGGTTGAGATCCAGAAGGACGATTCGGACAATTCCACTTAGTGTGTCCGAATTCCTTGCAATAGTTACACTGATTACCACTTTCACGTCCAATACCCTTCTTTGGAAACACATGAGAACCTCGACCAGTACCCCTACCAGTAGAAGTATGAATGGCAGATGTGTCAGATGGTTCGGGACTGAAAAATACTACAGATGGTGGCCGGAGACAAATTCCGGCGACGGAGATCAGATCTGGACGATGGTGGCTAATCTGGACGGTGGCGGCAGCGGCTGATCTGGACAAGGATGAGGTTCTGGACCGGGACAGCGGCGGCAGATCTGGAAGGCGGCAGCGGTGGCTGGATTGGGCAGCGGCAGCGACAGCTGGACTGGGCAGGGGCAGCGGTTGGACTGGGCGGCGGCTGGATCTGGACTACGACAGCTAGGGTTTGGGCGGCGACGACTAGGGTTCCGATGACGGCAACGATTAGGGTTCCATTACGGCTCTGATACCATGTAAGAATAACTAGTACTCTTTCTATTATATAAAACAGGAGGGTGAATCCTCTATATATACAAGACAGAAACCCAAAAGGACACCTAGACAAGGCCCATGGGCCGTAGACCAATATACACTAAATATACAATTAACAACTAGCAAGAAGCTAGAAAAAAGAAACAATTACATCGAAGTAATGGCAAGGGAAGGATTAGTAAGTCAACCTACCCAATTAATAGACAAATTGTTACTTCTATGATTAACCTAAAAGTAAGCACGAGTTATAATGTTCTCAAAAAGCACCGCCTTCCTTGGCTTCGGGGTGTCAAAGAGAATACCATTCCGAAACACCCATATAGACCATAAAGTGGTAAGCGTAACGGCCTCAAAACACAAGAACACCTCCCTCTTCAACTGAATTGAGTCGATCCAAGATATCCAATCTGAATAAGTATGGAGATTTGGGATATCCATACGCCACCAACGACCGATAAGAGCCCATAAGTCTTTAGCGGGAGGACATGAAAAGAAAAGATGACCGCATTCCTCCACTCTTATATCACAATTAGGACATAAAAGAGACGAAACATCGATACCTCTTTTATCCAAATTTATCCGAGTAGGGAGCCGATTGAGATGCAACCGCCACGCGAACACATTAACTTTGATGGGAACAAGTCGATTCCATCTAGTAGGATGAGAGTCCACCTCCAAATGACTAGAATCAATTAAACGCCTAACTGAAGCCACTGAAAAATCACCCGACCCTTCTAACAACCACACCCATCTATTCTTTTGACTAGAGGGCACAAAGGTACACAAGATTTGTTGTAGTTTACTAAATTGGACAGCCTCAACCCCATCTCTCGGCGGCCTTCGAAGACACACATCCCAACACCCTAACTCCAAATGAGACTTCACAGTCGCCGACTTATCCAATTCTAAAGCGTAAACTCTAGGAAATTGAATTTTAAAAGGAGAATCCCCAACCAAACATCATCCTAAAAAGCGGTCAAAACACCATCACCCACCTTTTTTCTTACAGAAAGAGAAAAGATCAATGTCTTTGTCCTTTAGAGAGTTGACCGATTTTATAATAGAGACCTATGTTGAGTTCGAAAATTGCCTAGGCACATTCGAACCAATTAGACCCTTCTCGCCATAGATGGATTTAATAATTTTAACCCAAAGTGCCTCATCCTCCAACCAAAACCGCCAAACCCACTTGAAAAGCAAAGCACGATTAAACGCCATAATGCTACCAATACCGAGTCCTCCGAATTTGAGACTAGCCATAACTTTTTTCCACTTGACCCAAGACATTTTCTTTTCCTCCACATCGCCACCAATGAAAAATCTATTTCGGAGAGATTCCAAGCCTTGCTCAACCAACCTTGGGATTTTGTAAATAGATATAAAGTAAGTAAGAAGGCTCCCCAAAACGGACTTTAAAAGGGTAACCCGACCACCAACCGAAATAGTTTTAACTTTCCAATTGGAAAGTTTGGACAAGAATTTATTGAACACCACCTTCCAACCCTCCTTTTTGGTCATATTACCCCTAACGGTTAAACCTAAATACGAAAATGGAAGCTTCAATCCACCACACCCAACACAAGAGGCGAAACACTCGATTTCTTGTGAATCCACCCCCACACCAAAAAGTTTACTTTTCTGAAGATTAATTTTGAGACCCGAGATTAGGAAAAAAAACACCTAAGAATACGAATAATATTCCTATCATTCGATAAAGACCATTCACCTAGAAAAATCGCATCATCCGCATAAAATAGGTGGGAAAGAGGATATCGTTCTTTACCAATAGCAACACCCATGAAGAGATTTTTCGAAACCGCATCTTGAATGATGACATGTAATCCTTTCATGGCTAAGATGAAAAGGAAAGGGGAGAGAGGATCTCCTTGCCTTAATCCACGACGAATGCAAAATTCCTTAGTCGGAGAGCCATTAACGAGAACCGACCCCATCGAGTCCTCAAGGCATCCACGAATCCACCCACGCCAAACTATGCCAAATCCTATTTTCGCGAGAATTAAATCCAGGTAATCCCACCTTAAACAATCGTAAGCTTTCTCAAATCAAATTTAAGAATCAGAAGCTTAGACCGAATTTTTTTATACCAATCCATAGCTTCATTCAAAATTAAAGGACCATCAAGAATCTGGCGTCCTTTTATGAAAGCAGATTGCTCGCTACTAATGATATCTCCAATAACCATACTAAGCCGATTAGCAAAAAGTTTACCAATAATTTTATATTGGCAACCTATATCATCACCGGACGTTTTCACGTTGTTAATTTCAGATGTATCTATCTATGATTAAAAAAAAGAACCATTTTATAATTATAACTAATTAATTAATTATATGAAATAAGAAAATAAAATAGAGTTAACCATTTTGCATGCAATTGGTTTGGTTGTATGGGTGGCGGCGAGTGTATAGCGTGTGGAATCGGCGATCATTTTCCGGCGCCGCGAGTGTTTTATTTTTTTCGTTTTTCATGCCTTTTTCCCCCCTTAAAAACCGGATAATTTTGTGGAAAAGTCCCACGATCCATCAAATAATCGACGGACCCCTCCTTGGTTTAATTTAATTTAAGCTTGTATTTTTTTAAGGTTTTACGGAAATCCCATCGGTTGTAATCGAAAGACGACAACTAAGGTTTTATGTCTCGTAATTACGTGTAGTCGGTAACGAGACAATATCAAAGTATGAGTTGTAAATAAGCTGTAAAACATCATGACTTTATGAATTATTATCTATAAGAAATCCACCATTGTCATTTGAGTCTATGTGTTATCATACATATGTGGAAAAAAAAACGTGTAGAGTTGATCATGCCATTTCCGTGAAATAATTTGTGATTTCCCTCTTTTTCCTCTCCATTAGTCTCAATAATTTTTTTAAATACATAATATTTATACTAGTGTTGGACCCGTGCATTGCACGGAAGGATAAATTTTTTGTTGGAATATTGAACCGAGTTAAAATGAAACGTAATTTCTCTGTTAACAATTAATGAAATACAATGTGAAAAACGAATGTATTTTTATAAGTGGTTAACTTGCATATATTCTTAATCGTTTGTTGTTATGAGTTTGTGCAATAATATTGGTAATAGTTTTGTATTATATTATTTAAAACTCAAACGACATGTCTCACAACATATCACTATTATTGAAATAATTATAAATATGAACATACGTTTTTACAGATTTTGCAATTTTTCTGAAACCTTCTCGACAACACTTGACAATCACTTTGAACGTATAAATCTGTAGATTAATTAACAACATTCAACCCACATCAAATATGACAAAAAAAAAAATTGATTTCTATCTTTTGTAACTAGCAACTCAACTGGTATAGTTCAAATTCACTCAGTACCACTTGAAAATTTATCTGACTATTGAATTCAAGACCTCATAGTATTAGTCGATAAAAAATATATCTTATTCCCCTACTTCGAAAAATATGATTGTGGGTTTTGAAAAATATAAACAAATTCTCAGTAAATAAAATAAAATATAAAAAAATCAATTTTTCAAAGAAACAAAAATATAGTGGAATATCTTTTGTTCAGTTGAAGATTCCGCCATTGACACCCGACCGTTCGTCTTCTTCTTGTACTCGGATGATACATAGAGAAGCTATATATATTTATAGTGAATGTAGAGAATATTTTAAAATCTTTTATTTTCATTTTCGATTTTACATTTAAATGTAAATATATTAAAAATATGGAAGAATATTTTTATATCTACATCGTTTTTATTTTATTTTATTTGCACTTGGTTAATTTGAAATGTATTGCAAAATATTTTTATTTTAAAGAATACGATAATTTATTAGTGTATCTCGTTATTTTTTATTTTTAAATCATATCAAACTTTTTTTTTTCTTTTAATGCTCGTGAAAAAAAAATACATGATGATTTTATATTAGAAAAAAAAATACGTGTAGATTTTATAAAATAAAATAAATTTTATTATGCTAATAAAAAGAGTTTATACTACATCTCATTATGTAAAAAGATTTTATAAAATAAAATATGAAAAAAGATTTTATAAAATAAAATATGGAAAAATCATTATGAGATGTAATATAAAAAAATATGGAAGAAAAAAGATTTTATATTACATCTCATTAATATAGATTTAAATGTAAAATCTACATTTAAAATAGATTATGCTAATATAAAATCTATTTTATAAAATTCTCCACCAAAAAAACAAATATTTATATTAATAAATGAGTATCCATTTCACAAATAGATGATTATGTGAGATACTGTGTTTGGAAAGGTTGTATCAAAACATTAAGAAATTGTAAATTAAGTAATTAGTTTTAATTATATTAATAAATGAGTATTCATTCCACAAATAGATGATTATTAGAGAATTCTTTAAAACTTGATGGTAGGAGAGAAAAATGATTATTTTATTTAATTCCACCAATGAAATTCAAATTTTATTATTTTATATTAAGATTTTATTAAAAAGTGTATTGAGATGATAAATTATAGAATATTATAATAATATAAGTTGTTTTAAAATCTCTAAAATAGCAAATCTGTTGGAGATGAATGTAATACTTTTTAGAGATTTTCATTTTTGGTTCTCTATTTTAGAGAAATTATAGCAATACTATTGGAGATACTCTTAGGAAGCCAAAAGGTCCGATAGCCCCGGATACTATTAAGCCAAAGACGTTTTGGTATTTTTAATACATATATACTATGTAAAGATAGTCGGTTTCTAATTAATATAGATGACCAACTTTAATACTCATTTTCACAATGTAAAACTATAACAATAATTTTATTTTTTAATAGAAAAGTCCAACTAAAAATTTCAACAACCGAAAATCAACCTATATAAATGGTCCAAAATTGAATCAATGCATAAATAGATTGTCATGATGGTAATGTAAGCAAAGTCCAACTATAATCCAATACTAACAATCCACAATAAGTAAAATAGAGATACAGAGTGCAAACAAGATTTTTATGTGTAACCCCAGGAAAAACCACGAACATAAGATATCGAGAACTGGTCCACCTATATCAATTGATGATTACAATTTTTTTTTGGAACAACAATGCTTGAAGAAATTACGAAAAGCAAAATAGAAATTTACAGTGGTTCTTGAGAATATTTTGAGTGTCGTAGGCTTGGTTATATAACAAGAGAGGCTTAAAGTGAAAATAATTCTCGTAGGGAATTGAAAACCATATTGGATGTGATCTCAAGGTCGCACATAATTAAGCTTCTCTGGTTCTTATGATGTTGTTGAACATGACCTTGGGAAGGTTACCTCCGAGCTCGCTAAGGTCAACACGACCATGCTAAATAAGTTGATTTAGTTTTGCCAAGATGTAGTCATTCCTATCATTCACAACCGTTGGATTAAAATAGATAATGATGAGCATCAGTTCCCGTGTTCTTTTTTTAGAGCATCTCAAACATCCCCAAAATTTCTCCAAAAAGAAGAATTAAAAGTCAAAATATACATAAAAATTACATCTATCTACAACAGATTCTTCATTTTGGAGATGACATTATCACTTATAATATTAAAATATTGTATAAATCTAATAAAATATTATTTCTCTCTCATATTCATTTTATTTGAATAAATCTTATTGGTAGAATATAATAAAAAATAATTTATCTCTCATTGTAATTATTTTTGGAGAGTTCTCCATATTTGTAGAAAATTACACCCTCTCTCCAACTTTCTACATTTTGGAGAAAGATTTGGAGAATCTGTTGGAGCACAAAAATGCCTAAAATCTCAATTTTCTCCATTTTGGAGATGCTCTTAGGGCGCGTTTGGTTTGCGGGATTGGAATGGAATGGATTGGATTTCAAGGAGGGATTTGGATTTGGGGGGATTTGAAATCCCTTCGTGTGTTTGGTTTGTAGGATTTGGAATGGATTTCAAATCCATTCTTTCACAAGTCTTGCTTGGTTTGTAGGATTTGGATATTGATTGAGTTATTTTTTTATAAAGAATTTATTTTTATTGGTAAACGTCGAATTTGGATCGATACAATTTGAAGTATGGATTACGATTTAGAATCCATCGAATTTGGATTTCAAATCCAGGCCTAATGCCAAGGATTTCCAAATCCATCATATGAGGGATTTTAAAATGGTCAACGGATTTGAAATCCGGTTAACGAAATCATTTCCTGCAAACCAAACGCAGGATTAGAATGAATATGAAATCCAAATCCCTCAAAATACATTCCAAGTCCGCAAACCAAACACGCCCTTAATATTCTCTTTTAAACACACACTCCCTCTCTCTGTATCTCTCTCTCTCCCTCCCTCTAGTGCATACACACACACTCATACACACACACACATATATATATATATATATATATATATATTAATTATAAATTTTTATGTATAACTCCTAAATTTCAAGTGTACCACGTGTATAAAACATTAAATACAAATCAATATGTATTAAAAGTTATCATATGTATGAGAATTTTTGTGGTAAAGTAACAACAGTTGGAGTGAACACTATGTTCATAAAAACAGTCTAATGTTTTAGTTCCAATTATGGCCTTAATCAAATGTATGTTAATGATTTAATTCCTTTTTATTTTTTAGAAATTTGAATTATATATTTGAGGGGTGTAAGTGTAATTAATCAGGGGTGTTTTGTTAGATTAGTTTGTGTGATAGTAATAATGTTTTACATATTAAATGGTAGGTCTGTGTTTAAAAATAAGTGAATGATAAAAATAGTTTATCATTGTTTTTTTGGAAAGGGTCATGTTCTATGCTATGACTAAACTAATCCATTGACAAATTATGACTGTAAGACATTAGCCCTGATTAAATTTCAGTGTATACAATTGTTGTATATGCCTGGATTCGATACATATATGTACAATTACAATGATTGTGATCAATATTTTGTTAAAACATAAACTTCAGATTATATTTTTAGTAAAAAAATTATAGTAATTTCTATTTTTTTTTTACAAAAAAAAATTATATCCAGTTTATAAAATTAGTAGCAATTAATTTTGAAGATAATTATTCCCATTCTAGAAAATCCTAGACGCTATACCATCGTAGAGATACGGTGGAAAGCGTAAACCAAGTATGGGCAGGGCCGACATTAATTGCGGCATTCATTAATTAGTAGTGTGCTAATTAATCTTAATTAATGCTATCGTAATCAAATGCGTGTCATTACATAATTTCTTGATAATTACATCACTACTTACGTTAATTTGCATTTTTTTTGTACTTCATTTTCTATCAATTTTTTTAGGCCAACAAGTAATTTGTAAACCCGTAAGAAAGATTAATTAGTTCGACAATAACCACCGGATCATTTATCGTCTTACAAAACGGGAGGGAGTTTTAAGAAAAAACCTTAAAAAAAAATGAAAAATTGAGCAACATCCTGGTAGCCCTTGATTTGGACGGTATGCATTTGAGCATACAAATAAAATAAGTTATTTTTTGGTTTTTATGTAAGTGTGCATTATGCACTTGTGCATTATGCACTTGTACATCTTATAAATTACTTGTAAGTACAAGTGCATACCGTTTAGATGAAGGGCTACAAGGGTGTTACTCAATTTTCCATTTTTTTGAGGTTTTCTTCTGAACCTGTCCCTACAAAATGGTATGCATAAACATGTAGAATTTGATTTCGCTAGATGTTTATCGATTTTGTGGACCGGGTTGGGTTCCGGTGATAAGTTGAGTTAACGTGAGAAGTGGTTGTCAATCATTGGATGCATATTAGGTTGAGATTTACCGAGATGTACTGGGTCACTTCTCTTATGAAGCGCGATTCATGGGTGAGTTTTAGATTATAAGTGATCAAAGGTTCAGATCCACTTCTCGTGTTTCTCACGTTAACTCAACTTCTCACACGATTCACCTTTGTAAACCACACCAATTACTTGTAAAAAACATGTATATGATATAAATCTATGTAACAATAAACAAGGGCGGACCTATGTATATCTGAACGGGCTCATTTTAACTTATTTTTGTAAGTAGTGTTCTTTCAGGTATGAAAGGTCAAACCTTTGAGGGGTGCTCCGGGATATTATAAAATATAAGAAACATCAACCAAAAAACCTAATAAGTCTCTCAAAATCAGTCAAAAAAACCGAAAAAATTACTGAAAGTGACCAGAAAAACTTAAAAATCTCTTAAGATCAACAAAAAAACTTTAAAAAATCTCTTAAAACGATAGAATTCGGCTAAAAACACATCAGATGACTTTGTGTTAAAGGTGTATCTGCTCAACAAAAAACATGGGTCCACCAGACCACCACTGGCAATAAACTCAAATAATATAAACTTATTCAGCTAAACATAATGTACAAACAGTCCCAGAAAAATGTCATAAGCGATATTAGAGCCATTTGGTATCTAATAAGAGTTGCTATATGAGTAGGTTTTATTTGCGGATATAAGAATTCGAGTTTTCAAATGGATTATTTCGAGACGAACTTGTAACCAAAATGGAGAAGTAAAAAGTGAAAATCTCCAAAAAAAATCACCTTCATCTCCAACAGATTCTCCATTTTGGAGATTACACAATTAATTATAATATTAAAATATTCAATACAACTCATAAAATGTTATTTCTCTCTTCTAAACATTTATTTTAAACCAATCTCATTGGTAGAATGAATAAAAAATACTCCTCCGTCCCAAAATAAGTGTCCACAATTGACTTGACACACAGTTTTAGATATGCATAATTATTATCCCTTTTTGGTATCAAATGACATATTTACCCTTATTTAATGTTTCTCTTTCTTCACAACTCTTATGTATTTGTGCATTAATTAAGGGTAAATGTGAGAATTTAGCTATCTACTTTTTGAAAGTGGACACTTATTTTGGAACAAAAATAAATAGAAATGTAGACACTTATTTTGGGACGGAGGGAGTAATTTATCTCTCATGTGTAATCATTTTTAGAGATATCTCCAAATTTGAAGATTTTCATCTTATCTCTCATGTTTTCTCCATTTTGGAAAATGTTTTGGGAAAACTGTTGGAACAAAAAAACCCCAAAATCTCCATTTTAAAGAAGCTGTTGAAGTTGCTCTAACGAGTTTTTGAAACGAGAGCAATGGATAGTAAGGCCGCAACACCTTTCACCCATTTTGTAATGTCCAGAAGGCCCTATTTTTTATTATTTTTTGTGTCGAATTTAATACAACTCCCTAGGTCTTTTGTAATATAAACATTTCATATACTTCTGTGTTAATTTTTCCTACTTCGATTGGTCCCAGAACCTTGCAATGGCCTTGAACTTTTAGACATCTCTAACAGCATTGTTAATTTGTTATAATTTCTCTAAAATAAAGAAGCAAAAATAAAAATCTCTAAAAAGTATTACATTCATTTCCAACAGATTTGCTATTTTAGAAATTTTAAAACAACTTATATTATTATAATATTCTATAATTTATCATTCCAATACACTTTTAAAAAAATCTTAATATAAAATAATAAAAATTGAATTTCATTGGTGGGATTGAATAAAATAATCATTTCTCTCTCCTACCATCAAGTTTTAAGAATTCTTTAAACTTGGAAAATTTTCATTTTTTCTCTATTATAGCAAACAAGATAACAAAACTGTTGGAGATGTTTAGAAAACAAAAACCCATATTTTCTATATTAGCAATGTTGTTGGAGATGCTATTATTTTTCTTACCTTTTTTACTTGGTAAATTTTGATGCCTTAAAAAATTCTTTTAATTTTGATGCCTTAAAAAATTCTTTTAAGCAGAATAATATTAAAAGTATCTATTCAGTAATTGTTATGTTTTACTTAGAAGGAAAGATTCAATTCCCATACAAACTTCCATATATAAAAATGTGATAAATGCTTGATATAAACGAAGTGGCATAATATGTAAATGTGGTGTAAACAGAATATTTCTTAGAATTTAATTATAATTGATTTTCAAATGCTATATATATATATATATAGCAATTGCAATTAATTTTAGATAAATAGAAGTTGTATATTTAAACCATAAACATATGAGGATAATAAAAATACTCTAAAACCATGATGTGAACATATTAATTTATTTGGATCTTGGAAGTAGAACATGATATAAATCCAAAAAAAAAAAGGAATATGTTTTTGCAAAGTTTTGATATTTATAAAAACATAGATTTTAATTTTTAAAAGGAACTTATTAATACTAAACTAAATTTGTCATGGTTCAAAAAACTAGCTTATGACTGATAAGTTAGCTGGTAGCTGATAAGCTAGCTGGTGACTGATAAGCTAGCTGATGAAAAAGTCACGTTTGGTAAAAACTAGCTTATAAGCATTTAAATTACCAAAAAAGACATTAATTATTTATTTATAATTAAAAGTTAATATATAATTATGAATATTAATGAGGGACATAATTGGAATAATCACAAAAAACTACTCATAAGCTACTCCAAGTAGTTTATCAAAATGTTATCTTGATAAGCTAGCTTATGATCATCCAAACATGTATCAAGAAAATAAGCTAGCTTATCAGCTAGCTTATTTTTGCCAAACAATGCCTTAATGTAATGTTGGATCTATTTGTCTAATAAGTGAAACATACGTGCATTTTTTTTCATTCTCATTTGACTGGTAATTGATAAGTATTGTAACTTTTTTGAGCTGATCACATGTTTCAAGATTGTGGTTTCTAATTAAAAAAAGTAAATACTTGAGTTTGAGAAGTATATATAACATTATATAACATGGATGTCGAGTTTCTCAAATATATTGCATTTTTGATCATTTGAAAAAAATGTCACATCAAAATCAACATGTGTTATGTAAAGTATACAAAATATAGTATTAACTATTTATCAAATAAAATGAATATAAAATAGAGATAATTTAAAGTATATTATATAATTGAGAAGAAGAAAAAATTAATCATTACATTAAATAGAAATTAACTCAAAATTTGTTATATTTTAATCATTTTGCCATTTCAAAAATGAAAACTAGTTAATTTTTCATGTTAGAAGAAAATTTGCCTAAGTGTTGTTCAAAAGAAGTGTTTGTACTTATGTATTTGTCAAGAAGGAACGTTGAAATTAGATCAAGTCATATTCATACGAAAACAGTAATTAAATAAGATAATATGAAAACGGTCGAATCATATGTGATTTTACACTAAAATCACGTATAAAATTACATGAGATTTGATTTTCTTGTTCTCTTATTTTAATCAAGTTCTCATTTGATTTTTCATATATATATATATGTATATGTATGTATATAAAACTTTATTATCATATATTCAGATAAAATTATCCATGCATACATTACCGTTTCTTAAAGAAATTTGATAAACCTACCTACTTAGTCTAGAAGACGTATTATGTTTACTTCTATAAGTCTAATAAGAATTGTTGTTTTAATTAGTTATAAAAAACAATTATTTATCAATATTTATTTGACTTAATACTTATTGTTATCATATAAATACGTAAATAATTATGAAAATACAAATTATTATTATTCTCTTTACTTTTCATGAAAATCCTAAGCAAATGAATGATTTTAATATATAAAAATTAAAAGTTTTTGTGTTGGTTTTTTGGGTGCAAGTCGTATGTTTCTAGTCTAGTTTCATACCTGAGTCATTTTTTAGTTGAACTTTTCTAGAAACAATTGAACATTCTGGGAAGCTCTCACTCGTGGCGCGCCACTAACGACTCACTCACTCGGCGGTAAGGCTTACGTGGTCCATGACGGCAGGCTGGCTGGCTACCCAAACCACTAGTTACACTTTCATATCATGATTCCCTACTTTTTCCACTTTACCCCCCCTACTTTTTTATAATATTCTATCCCAGCCCACCCACATGTCTTCAAAATTCAACTCCCAACTGCCGTGCCCCACAAGCAACTAAAGGTCACTTTCGTCATTCACACCTCTTTGGTCAAACTAAAATAAGTCAATACTTTGGCACCTATAAATACCATCCCACAATCAACTCTTTTACTTCATTCAATCGTCCTTCATTTGCTTACAAAATACTACTTTTTGCTTGCATACTTTTACATTAATACCCTTCATCAAATCCCACTTTTGAATCCGATTTATATATCGAGAGAGATGGTGTGTATACCGATGAAAAGATCGAGAGAAGATGAACTCGACACGTCCATAAACAACATGGCGAATTATTTGATGCTTCTTTCGAGGGGAACCACAAGCACGGAATCTTATGATGCCAGCTTGGGGAATCGGGTTTTTGAGTGCAAGACATGCAACCGTCAGTTTCCGTCTTTCCAAGCACTGGGTGGCCATAGGGCCAGCCACAAGAAGCCGAGGCTTCTTGATGGTGACATGATGGATCATCATCATGGCACAATCTTACCGGCTAAGCCAAAAGCACACAAGTGCTCGATTTGTGGGGTTGAGTTCGCCATTGGACAAGCTTTGGGTGGACATATGAGGCGGCATAGGGCGGCTACAACGACAGAGAACCACTCTCCTCCACCACCGCTTGATTTGTCGACACCGGTGGTTAAGAAGGTGAACAGCAGGAGGGTTTTTAGTTTGGACTTGAACTTGACACCGTTGGAAAATGGGTTCGGGTTTAGAGTTGATGATGAGAAGAGGACTCCAATCACGGTTGACTTTTTCTTATGATGTATCATTGTTGAGATATTATACCTTTCTTTTTTTTTTTGGGATTTATAGGAGAGATTTTTATTTTCATTTTCTAAGGTAGAGAAAGTTTTGATTTTGATTGTAGAAATTAATTTATACACGATCACATATTTCCATATTATCTGTTAATTAATTTCAATCATATTTTTTTTATATCTCGTGAATCTTAAATTCATTATTCTTCGTCTTCAAAGAACAATAATATATTGTATATATCGAGTTTTATATATATGGTTGGATGGAATGCGTGTATATAAATTAAAAATAAAGCAATTAAAGGGTATGGTGTTTTTGAGGTGGAAGATGGATGTATTTTGCCAACCAAATCCAAGCTGTTTCTAATTCTGGGGTTGTAGCGACTTCAAAAATATATATTATGGATTGTGAAAAGTTGAGTTAATGGTGAGAAACGTGAGAAGTGGTTATCGACCATTGAATGGGAAATGAATGCACGCATCAAGATACACCAGATCAATTCCCTTCTAAGCCACAATTCATGGGAGAGCTTGAGATTAAAAGAGATCAACGGTTCACATCCATTCTCACCGTTAACTCAATTTCTCACACGATCCTTCGCCTATATATATATAGGGGTTGTTTTATTTGCAACCCTGAAAAATGTTGCAACCCACATCTTAACCGTCGGGTTTATGATCGACGGTTACAATAGATATGGGGCCCAATATTTTTATTTAAAAAAACAGAAAAATAAAAATAAAATAACCGTCGATCATGAATCCAACGGTTAAGATGTGGGTTTGAAAATATCCTTCCACTATATATATATATATATATATATATATATATATATATATATATATATATATTTTGAGGATGATATATGATATTATATAGTGGGTTTTATGAGAATTTTTTGGACTAATAATTTCACCAAAAATCATAGGTAAATTAACAAAATAATTACGTTATTGTTTTTTTTAAACCGAAGGGTAAATATTACATAAAATCATATATCAAACGTGGATCCAAATATTTTAATTTTAATTATATTATGATAAAGTTTCAATGGTTTAATAGAAATTATGTTAACTATACATGAATTACCGATAACTAATTCCAATTTGGATGTATCAGTATTTCAAAACATGACGAGGTATTACTATAATTTTATTAAAAGAAGTTATCATGCTTGTTATAAAAAATCATATTTTGGAGAATTAACAACCAACGTATAAGTAGAAAATGAAAACGATTTTTAAATCACTCTTTGACCCTTCAACTATGCACGATTTTTCTATATTTCTTGGCAAAATTTGATTTTCACTTTATTTTTCGTCAAAATTAAAAAAACAAAAAATATATATCTTTTTTACATTAATTGTATTTTATGTTAAGTACTTGAAACATAGCCAGGTAGTATAATTTGTAGCCCAAATATTTGAACCAACGGTTTTCATTAATATATACATATATAAAGTCATATTTTTTCTAGGCCCAAAAACAGACCAATTTGGAGAACATTGGTTTTAAAATGTCAACCGAATAAAAATAAGTCCATGAATATACAATTAACGATCAAACTAGAAATACATTTTTTTATATCTAAATTCAAACCCGATTAACTAAGATATATAATACATAACATATGATATATATTTCACGACTTTCATTCACTCATTTGAGTTGAGACTCAAGCACTCTTTTAGTTTTGGTTGATCGTTCCTTCTTCCACTCTCTTGCTATCACTCGTAGGGATACCAATGGCCCCAATTGTGCTTCCAATCCCCCGCCTTCAGCCACTGGCAATACGCCTATAGAGTGGAAGGTTTATTCAGTCCTATCGAGGTCTTTAAAGTGAGATTAATATAGAATATGATACTTATTTTTTTTTTATATCTATTCATAAATATTACTAATAAGGCTTATAGTTAATTAAATTTTATTAAGTCCCATTCTCACTGTAACACTATAGTTTGTAGGTGTACCATGTATAAATACGACGGGTTAAATAGATATACTAATATGGTTATGAGTAAACAATAAAATAAAATAAAATAGGTACAAGAGGTATATTTGACCCTACAAGTTGTTCACAATATAAAAGATGATATTACGGCACATGCAACATTTATGTGTTAAATGTAAGGTTATGAAATTATGATAAAAACGATTAGGAATTAAACCCTCTTAAAAAAATGTTATAGTTGAATAACATAAGTACTTATGCAATACAACATATTGTAAACATTTTTATATGTAAAATATTTGTATGCAAATAATTAACGAATGATTTGAATCAGTAAAATAAGTATGGATTATGAAATAAATTAAGTTATAAAAGTATAACTTGAATACTCCATAAATAAATTGTCTTGAAATTAACTTCTACTTAATTACTCCCTATTTATAAAGACATTTCTTACGTAAACATAATTTATATTAAATATTTAATAATTTTATACAAGAATAAAATGAATCTTTATTAAATAAAAGTAAAAAATGGAACTTTGAAACAAATTGAGATGCAACTAATAAAGGAACATTGATTCTTTTGTACAATTATTTTCAAATCAGGCCCATTTTGAAAAATCTCACTTTTTAAAAATATCCCATTTTTGCGACCACCGTTTATGGATGGCAATGACAATGAGATCCACTGTTGACGAACTCCGTCGTGGTTGAAACTAACGACGGATCAGAGAGACCGGAGCTGTTGGTTGACCACCAACAATAACAAACAACAAATGGTGTGCCTTCAAACCTCTGGGTTTAGCCAATAGGGACTGTTTGGCAGTTGCTGAATGGTTTAGTGGTCTGAATGATTAAAAGGTTTTTATGATATAGTGTAAAATGAAATATGGTTGTTTTCTAATTTTTCATAATGAAATCAGGGCTCTTAATGGTTAAGGGAGGGTCAAGACACAAAATCATTAAGAGGATTTTGGAACCATTAAGAGGCAGCTCTTTTTTTTGCCAAACAAGATTTACCTCTTAGCGATTCAGAGGTTGCTTCTTAATGGTAACAACCCCTAAGTCTTGGGCTTGTGGGAATTCTTCTCGAAGGTCACCGGTTCGAGTGTTGCAAGACTACTGAAGTTTTTATTATTATTATTCTTTAGGTATTATGAGATTAATTGAGGTGCACGCAACCTGGACTTGACACCCATGGTTAACAAAAAAGAATATGGTGTGCCTGCAATCAGTGTTAAACCTAGAATTTTTTGTACCATTTGGATATAAAAAATAAAACTCTAGAAGATTTTCAAAAAATCATTGCAGATTCGTTGGTCGATTCATTCCTATTGCAAGAAAAGGTCTCGTATTCAAGTTTCTCTCGACTTTTCTTCCGATTTTTTTTAAAAACAGAAGTCATAAAAACCAATATTAAAAAGCAAAAATATAGGGAAATTGGCACTTTCTTTTATTAATTTAGTTTCAAGAAATTTAAGTACACTCAACAAAAAATCACGATAGCATCATTCAGTAACGTAATTTTTTTTCCCATTATGACAGGACAATGAAACGGTGGCATAAGCCACCTTATGCTACTTTTGACTCGCAGTATAATAGTTAATTTGTAATACAATTGAAGTCAACAACTCGGTTTTTATCGATCTATTTTTGATTTTACAAAATTACGACCAGATCAACACTTGATCAAGGATATATAAACTATGAATGATGAATCCATATTGTTAAAAACTAAGAGAATTTAATAGTACTATGTATAAATTGTCAATTTCCCTTGTGGTTTGAAGAAAAAAAGAACTCAGACCGAAGCTTCACCATCAACCTCTTCTCTAACAATACCATCAACGATGTCCGATTTCGAAACATTTTTATCCGGCCTCGACACCTCGTCATGCATTTCTACCTCCTCGTTTCTTGAATCCGACAAACTCGAATCCTTACTCTTTCCCCATATGATCAAGTATAGTCCGGTAACAATGATAACCGCTCCAACAACCCTGAAAACCAACAGAAATTGATCAATTTACAAACGGAAAAATTAAGGATCGATCATAGCCTTGGTTAAACATAAGTACCTTCCCAAGTCCATTTGTTCACCTAGAGTAAACGAGCTCACAATTACGACGATCACCATTCCCAACGGATTGAAGGCCGTCACGAAAAATGGCCCCTTCTCCTTCATCACTAGACCCGAAATATAGTAGCTCGCCCCTGATCGAACTATTCCCTGTGTCAAATGGGAATAGATTTAATTTCCATCGGAGATTAATTAAATACGAGAAAAATAAAATGAAAATATTAAATAATGGATCTCTTTTCTTACACTATATAGTGTAGCTGATAATTTAGTGTCCCATTTTATAGACCAAATGCCTGTTTTGCCCTTCTCAATAACAAGTGTCATCACAGTGCCTTGCAAAGCACCCATCGTACAGATGAGGGTTGTAAGAGACAATTGAGCAGGATATTTCTTCAATGTCACAGCCTGAAAAAATAAAAATAAAAATAAAAACCAAAATCCCATCATCTTTTACTTAATTTGCAAAAGTCAATCTCCTCAATCAACTTCATTTTTTAATCACGTTTTCAATTGAATTTCCATTTTAACCAGAGTTTACACAAATATCAAATATCTTGTACATTTGTGTAAACTAGATTTTCAGATTAAAAGGTAAAAAATGATTTTTTTTTGCATAAAAATTCAGATTCTTACCTAGGAATTCAAAATTTTGGGTAAGGATTCTTTTTTCCTTATTTCTTTTTTTCCAGAAATCAGTCTTTATGTAAATGCGTAAAGACCAGCTATTTTGATAATAAGGTCAGAAAAGTGGCTAAAAAGTGTGTGGTTGATGGGATCGACTATTTGAGTCAATTTCTCTTTTGGTAGTTATGGCATACAAGCTGAGGTGGTTAAAGATTTAATTAATTACCTGAAGGATATAAAAGCTTGCCCAACAAAAACAACCAGCAGTGATCATGATCGCACCCTTGAGGTGGTCGGCTTGAGAAGGCGGGTCAGATGCTCGAGGGTGGTGGTGCACCCGGATCGCGTTGGTCCATGGCAATGGGACTGGTGGTCCATTGACAAGGGTCATGACCATGGCTCCACCTACTGTCACAAAGGTTCCTATGATCTTCCCTTGGCTATGCAATCTCCTTATGTTCACCTTCTCAAGCCTACAAACACAAACACAAATACATAAACCTAGTTTGGTTCGCACGTTAACCGAGTCGTCGTGTTGTACCTGAAGATCCACGCCATGAAAAACGTCAAGGCGGGGAGAATGTTACACATTGCTATAGCAAAAGTCACGGTCGTATACTTCATTCCGGTATAATACAATATCTGGTCCATAACCGGCCTAAAGTTCACAAAATTTTCGTTAGCTCAAGAAAATGTCGAAAATGTTATTCAAAACACAAGAAAAAATCAAACGGTATTTTCATTCAATTGTCAATTGGTACTTACTCTAGTTGTGCAAGCAACATGATCTTCAAGAACATGGATAATGTCATTTGAGGTCGCAGTTTCCTGCCAGATGTTATTTTACGATGGTCACCTATAAACAGCACAAACGTATAGTATATGATCAAAAGATCGTTTCTGGAAGTTGGATCCTGCTTTCTAGGCGATCAGGTGGATCCAACTCCCAGTGATTGTAGTACCTTTCGAAATAAAGAGCGAAAGGGCCAAAAGCGATGACTGCAGCGATGTTTCGATAAACCGAAAATGTGCAAGGATTCAAACCCTTGTTTAAAGCAGATTTCACAATAATCCCATTAAAAGCATATCCCAATTGAAGAAAGAGCACCCCGAGGTACGGCTTCGATCGATCGGCAATATGCAACCACCGATCCCTCGACATCTCCTTCATCGATCTTTCTCGATGGTTTTAAGAGATGTAGCTCTCTTGAGTGAGGGTGTTATGGGGTTTTTATAACAATGGGTGGTGTTGTTTATGTCCGCCATTGTCAGCTTCTCCAAAATGGAGATTTTGGAGATTTTTTGCTACAATAGATTTACCAAAACCTTCTCCAAATCAGAGAAAGTATGAAAGAGATGATGAAAATCTTCAAATTTAAAGATATCTCCAACTATGATTACATATGAGCGTTGCCTTATTTTGTGTTACTTGTATGTTACGAATTGAAACAGAAGACAAGCCGACAATCCATGGATTAAGGAATGCTAGAATTTCTGTTCATTCTGTTATATGTCAAATTTCATTTTTGATTCTTAAAAGGTTTAAACCTATGTAAGCGACAAATGGAGGTATTCTATAAGATTACTACCTCTATAAATAAGTTTACGTGTCTTTTTTATCTCACGAAAGACATCATATATATCGTGTCAAGTATTCTAATATAACGTTATTTATTTTTTTCGATAACCGTGGGTTTCCGGGTCAGCTTACGCGCACCGACTAATCCCCGGGTGAGTGGGCGACCACGAATGGCTTGGAGTCATCGTGAACCTCCATGGCACAAGAGCTTTGACAGCGCCTGGATTTGAACCCTTGGTAGATGAGATCTTCCACTACATCCCCCAAAGGCTTTACCAGTGCGCTACAACCCAAGTGGTTAAAATAACGTTATTATGCCGTGTGTTACTTGATAACCCTTTCTAACGGGCCAAAAATATTTCTATCCTTCTTCTATAGGAAAAAAATGAAATTCTGAATTTGTTTAATCTGGTCTATAAATACATCTATGATTAGGTCTTGATTGTAACATTTCTTGTCTCACTAGAGTGATAACACTCAATTTCTGGTAAGGAAATGAAAATAGGGGGGCACTAAGGGCCGAGGGAGGTCCACTCGATTATTAGTAAGAAAAGTTCTTTTTAGGGTCGTAAAAATGCATCCGTTTAATTTTGAAGGGTGCTCTAGAAAGGTGAACGTTTACAAAGTTAAGAGCCCAGATTAAATATTTTTATAAAACAATAAAAAAAAGGAACGGGAGTTGCTCATAAGGAAAGTCATTTTTACTCTTCTCGAAGATCCAACAGATTTCAATTTCTATTAGATGCTGAAAGCCTAAAATGTAAAACGGTAACCCCCCCCCCCTCTGGTTCGTCGCCATCCTGTACAGCCGTGCTCGTTGCCAGCTACCGTTCTTCGTCCCGTGCTCATCTCTCCTAGCCTCTGCCTATGCCCTCTCTAACTCAAGTTCTGTCCCGAAACACCAACTCAAAATTGTGGATTTGCCGTTAAGTTTATATTTGGCTATTTTCCCTAGATCTGATTTGGGTTATTTGTTATTGTAATATGTTTTTAATTATTGATTTGATTATTGTTACTTGACTTATTGTTTAGCCCTAAATTTTGTAACTTGTAGATTTGCCTTAAATTTCATATTTGCCCTTGATCTGTTTTTAGATAATATTTTATTGATTTGTATCGTGACAGTGTAAAAAACCGAAAAGGTCTAAGAGAAACCAACTAAAAAAACCGAAAAAATTCCTCAAAATGGTGGAATTCAACTAAAAGTACATCGGGTAAGCCTAATACTAATCTTGCGTCTTGCTCAAAAGGTGAATTCCATTTGGAAAAATGTATTATATTCTCCAAATCGACACAATTAACTTTCCTCCCGTCAAACCGCATTGACTTTTTCACCGGCTCAAACCACAACTCCACGGTTCTTTAATCCGCCTTAAAGGCGCACATGCTCAACAAAAACCTTGGGTCGCCACCGGCTAAAATCGTGTGCTTATCCATTGTGATCATTATAAGTTTGCATATATCGCACTCCTCAAGTCCCTATTTTGATAGGATACACTAAACTCGTTTGATTTAATATTGTTTATATTAAAACTTACATCGAACAGAAAACAAGATGACAAGTTATTATAAACTTTGGGATTTCATGTTTGCAAGTGTTTTATCCATATATTCCACATGAATCTATTAAACAACTCCTCCAAGCAATTGGGGTTACGTTTGATTGTTCCCTCCATGAATCAAAAAACACTAATTAAAAATATGGCAATACATGCAGGGAGGATATATAGAGTCAAAAAAGGGTCTTATGCCACTGCTGAATTGTTCCGACGTATCAAAAAAAAATTATCGACTCTTAAACGTGTCACCATTGTAATTTTATGTTCTACCAGAACATCGCCATAAAACTGAGAGGCTACGATAACACATCGAAGCTTATATTTGAGTTAACAATGGTGGATCACGAAAATCTCTAACTATAAATAATTCAAAATTGGATCTTATTTCTTAGGGGTCGTTTACTAAACACTTACTAGGGTAAGCACTTACCAATATCACTAATTGATTGAGTATATCAAGGACCAAGAAGCTTACCCGGTAAGAGACAAGGCAAAGACCAAGAGTTCTACCCCGTAAGTATGAGAAACGACTCTTACCAAGCAAGTGCTTACTTCGTTTAAGATGCTAACTAACAATCCATTTTCATGGCCGGTAAGCGCTTACTTGATAAGAATTTGGTAAAAGGCTCCTTAAAGGGTGTTTGGTTCATAGATTTTAAAGGAATTGGAAGAAATTGGAATGGATAATTCTTTTGTTTGGTTCACATATTGAAAACAATGGAATCCTTTGAATTCCACAAATTAAGGAATTCATCAATTGACGTATGTGAAGGAATTCAATTTCATCCATTTGCATCAAACTTAACCAACATCTTCCACCCCTTGCCCCTACCACGACCACACTAATACTGTCACTGTCATGCCCCCACCCACACCCCAACCCAACCTACCGGCCTACCCTACCGACCAATAAGATAAAGTGCCATCGTCACAGCTACCACCCTCCCCCCAAACAAAGACGGAGATTCCATTCCAATTTCATCGAACCAAACGTAATCAAAATGCATTGTCAAATCCATCAAATTCAATTCCAATTCCTTAAGGGCGCATTTGGTTTGCGGGATTTGGATTTCAAATCCATTTCAATCCTATGTTTGGTTGGCATGAATGGAATTTGTTGACCAGATTTGAAATCCTTTGACCTTTTTAAAATCCTTTAAATGATGGATTTGGAATTACTTTGCAATGGGCTGGAATTTCAAATCCCCCAAATCCAAATCCTCACTTGAAATCCAATTCATTCCAATCCTGCAAAATCAAACACGCCCTAAAAGTCAAATACCTTTGAGGGATTCCAATTCCACCAAATTCTATTTAGCGAACCAAACACCCTAATAGTGTTTTGTACTGTATTTTATGATTATAATTAATTTTTATTTTATATATTATGATAATATTTTGTCACTGCTAAAAAGGTTACGGATTCGCCTAGGAATAAAGTAGAGGGCAACACCATTTGACGGAGAATTATTAAACCATAAGGAAGAGCTACTACAAAAACACAGTTAAGATAACAATGGCATCGTCTAACTAAATAAGGAATATGATACAGATTAATGAATTCCGTCATCTTGGCTCACATGATATGTTTAATTAAACCAACAATAGGAAACTCTTCGGTCTTAAAAATTTAAAAGCCCGAACTCAACGGTTTCATCGTTATTTTACATGTGAGCAAAATCACATGTGTGATACACACGAACTTGGCCGCAACCAACTTCGCATATGCCAAGTCGCCCACATAGGCGCATATCGTTGCGTTGACCGTGTTCCATAATCGTATACGATTTCAGTGTAAAATCACATGTGATTTGGCTGTTCTCGTATTCTTTTATTTTGACCATTTTCTCTTTTGATCCTCCATCAACACATATACACATACATATCATATATAAAATAATAAAACATTTACATGAATAGAATCCAACTCATTTGGTTCTCAAATACCAAATATAAACGTCACTGAAATAAAGGGAAAGGGTTTGAAACCATTGTTTACCAATTGTCCGAAGCTAAAGTAAGTTGTACTATAAGAAAAGTGGAATCCAATGCTCTTCGTTAATTCAACATAAAATTATTTACAAGGAATATACAAACTGGCCAAAAATAACAATAAATTCAAAAACTAAATGCAAGATTCAAACTGGGTTGTCTTATAAACTAAAGAAAGAGTGGAACACATGAGGAAAAGAGCAATCAACTGAATCAAGGGTAAGAAGAATTTGACAGAGGTAAAGGAGACAAGAAAGCAAGTAAGAGAAGATCCAGGTGGAGTCCAACAACTGGCGTTGGTGTGTGCATCATGTCCTAATAAAACATGGTGCATTTAGAGACAGAATTATGTATATCTATATATATATATATATATCTAAAAAGTTAAAGTGTTTCCTTTCAAAGTATATGCTGGGGAAGATCCTCTTCTTATTCTTACCCACCCCCACCACCTTCACTTCATGAAAACCCACAAACAAAACCCAATTACCTAAGCTTCCATCACTACATTTCAATAACTTCCTCTCTCTAAAATGGCCACAGAAGCGGCGGCCGGAGGTGGTGGCGATGATGATATTGAAGAGATCTGCAGTGATGATGAGATCATCTAGTGGCATGTAGTGATCATCATGGTTGGTTAATTATACAGACAGTACCATTCGGGCAACTAAGACCTTTGGCAAAAGTGTGTGTTTTATTACTGCTTCAAGAAAGAAAATGAGGCCACCATTTCCTCTTTTCTGCTTCTTATAATACTACTACTATGTCTCCATTTCAATCACCATGAAGCTCGGGTTAGCTACCTGGGGATCAGATGCTTGTATGGCTTTAATTTGATCAAATAAAGCTTAATTTTGTTTTATATTATTTATGTATTATCTAATTTTCCTTTTAATATACGTACCTTTAATTTCTAATAACGACTCTCTTAATTAGTGCGTCATCATCATTCCTTTTGGTTATTTCCGATCACTGGAGTTCTGCCTAAAACTTGGGTTTTTACGGAACTAAATTTAGGAAGCTACACCTTTCTAGGAAAACAATTTAATTCTTCTCACCCATCATTCCTTTCTTAATTACAAACATGATCAGTTTGTCTCATTTTGTCTAATCTTGCAAAACATGCATTGAACACGGGTGGCTGATCAAAGGCCCAGGTGAATATATGTCAGAGAGTACATTATCTGCTTAAATGATGGTCCTTATGGCAAATTATAAACAACCCATAAGTTATACTTAATTCTTTCACAGACTGAGCCACGAAAACGATATATTTGCAAATGAGAAACATGGAGGTATTTACATCTCTCAATACGTGCTACAATTAGCTTTACGCTAAATGTGAACATGGATAACGTTGAACAAAAACTACACCCATTACATTTTGATCTCAGTAAATTTGTGAGCAACAAGTCTAGATTGGACAAATAACATGACTCAACTGATCATATATATAATACTCATTGATACTGAAAATTGTTATGCGCATACACTCGGCAATTGTTGCATCCAGAAAAAGTAAATGAACTGAACATATGAGATGTTAGTGTAAGGGTCAACTAACTATCACACATGAACCAGCTTAGTGACCGTAGTATGTATTGACGCTAACTGAGCAGAGTACAAGGTACCTTTACAATACATATACTATACATGTGCATCTTTTTACAAAAACTGGGTATTCATAAGCACATGTCGTGTTTGTGAAATAAATACCAAAACCCCTAAAATATTAATCAAAACCATACCATTTTTTTACTAACAGATTACAATATATATATGGAACATGACGAAGGATGGTGTGAGAAGTTGAGTTAAAGGAGAAGCATGACGAAGGATCGGGTGAGAAGTTGAGTTAATGGTGAGAAGCGTGAGAAGTGGATTTGAACCGTTGATCTTTTTTAATCTCAAACCCACCCATGAATTGCGACTTAGAAGGGAGTTGATCCGGTGAATTTTGGTGCATCTCATTCTGATGTGCGTCCTCCAACGGTTGATAACCACTTCTCACCATTAACTCAACTTCTCCGAGCAACCCAACCCTATGGAACATTCTGCAACTAAACGAATAACAAAATGTGAGCCCTAAGTTCGTGGTGATCACGACACTCAAAAACGCCTAATCACATCATTTGACTTGTATGGATCTTCTATCATTTTGAAAAAAAAATTGTAGTATACTAATAAATCTATCGCATCGGCATTACAGATTTACAGTCCAAATTTATCCAAATTATACCGCATTTTAGTAACTGAACAACAATCGCAATGCAAAATCAGTACCACAAAACTCCATCCACAAATTCGTTTAAAGCATCTCTGAGTTTCATGATTAAGATCCAGTCAAATTGATCAAATTTTCGGAGGTAAAGAAACAAAAACTACTTAATATCTATTTAAAGAACCGATACATTAACATAAATTGATATATATATGCAACCTAAAAGGCTAAAACTATTTTATTGGGTCATGAAACAAAGAGATATGTTAAATTGAGTAGGGAGAAGAATCTGATACTCAACTGGACACGGTGTTCGACGGCGACCAACGGCAGTGGCCATTTCCGGTCAAGGACATAGGCGTTGGCCTCCTTTTCTCTGGTTCATCAGCATTCGGCAAGCTCTAGGCCTAGACTTTTCATGGGCCACAAATGGGCCTAAAGAACTTGATACCCATCACACAATAATTGGCCGTCTTAAATTCGCAAGAAGAAAGTTTAATTTTCGATTATATACATTTACTTATTAAAAATGAAAAAAGTTAGGGAAATTATAAACAAATTAGAAGCGTACTCGCGCAATGCAGCGAGATACATCACGATTTTAATGTTTCATTTTTTTTTGTCGATTTACAATACGATTTTGGATGGTTTTAAGAAAGTGATGATGTTTTTTTTATAAATTTGTTTAATTTAGGCTTAATAATATAACGTTTTTTATATTAAAAAATTAAGTATTTTGTTAGAATTCAATGATTATCTTATATATTTTAATGACATCTTGAAAAAATAATCAATTACATATTTAATAATATAATTAAAACAAATTTATAATAATATAATATATTAGTAATTAATAGTGATATATGGAAATGTCTACATAAAAGGAAAGCCTTGTACATACCAAATTGGTGGGTGTTAGAAGTCTGCAATAGTAATATGTATCTTGTGCTTTGATACTTGTAAATTAAGAGATTTTTAAAATCTTGCATAAAATGATGGTACCTTGTGCCTAATAATTTGTATTTAAGAGTTTTTTATCCGTGATTTATAATATAGTATAGAATAGATTTTACTAATCGTTTATATATATTTTATCTTTTTTAGATCTTTTTCTAGTAGGGTTTATTAAGTTTGTTTGGTTTATTAACAAAACTCGATCCTTTTTATAAAATCAAACATGAAAATTTTATTCTTACAAAATCATTTTCTCTAATCCAGTTTACAAATCAGAGATTTTCACAAAAAACATTTCAGACTTTATTGGGGTAGATTGTGGAGGTAAGGTCTCAAAACACTTTACCCAAACCCTACTTCTTATGGATCTACTAGATTCTTTTAGTTTAGTTTATAAAAATGGTATTAAACTTTAATATTTAAAACTGAAATGTTAATATATCAAACTTATATAAAGGGTTGTGTTTCAGTGAGAAGTTGAAATTAAAGTGAGAATCATGAAAAGTGGCTATCAACTGTTGCATGAGAAATTGATACACATTAGAATAAGATGCACCGAGATGTACAAGATCAATTCTTTTCTAAGCCGCAATTA
Source organism: Arctium lappa (assembly GCA_023525745.1). Taxonomy (NCBI): domain Eukaryota; kingdom Viridiplantae; phylum Streptophyta; class Magnoliopsida; order Asterales; family Asteraceae; genus Arctium; species Arctium lappa. Next base: position 125,164,877 of record CM042049.1, read on the forward strand.
ATGGGATGACATTTGATTAAAAGTAATCAATGGTTTAGATCCACTTCTCACTTTCTCATGTTAATCTCAACTTTTCACACGATCCTTCACCCTCATAGGAAGACATTAAAAATGGGCCACAGGGTTGGAGGTCCCTGCCATTAAACATTTTTTTTATTTTAAGGAAGACATTATTTTTTATATATGTTTTCAGTTACATGTTTGAATATAAAAAAATTTATTAGTCAAATATTGTAAGAATTTTTAAACTTACAAAGTTATACTTATTTTTTAATATAAGATAAAAGTTATATTGTAATGATTTGGCCTGCATGCATGAGAAGTAATTCCGGTTGACATTTTACTTTACATTATTTTTGTTTCTAATTTTTTTTTTAATTACGAAAAAGATAAGATAATTCCAAGTTATGACGACGACAAATAAGCCTTGACTTTATCCTTGGACTTCCTCTTTTGTACATTGTAGTATGTACTAAGTATACATTAATTCCAAAGATTTGGGGATCGATTCAGTCAAAATATAAGATCAATCAACCATATAAACGACTAAATATTTAAGGTTTTTGAAAACCGTATCTCACAATTAATCCATTTTCAAAAAACAGTCAAATAAATTTAAACAATTTAATTTTCAGTTTACAGATAACTTCTACATTCTGTTGCATCATACGCATATAATTCTAATTGTTATAAAATACATGTATGTAATTCTAATTGTTATAAAATACAGAAATAATTCATATTTTGTTTCAAGATTACAAATTCAAAGGGAATCTAAATGGTTTGGTCAACCATAATAATCAAATAAGTTAAACACATCTACCTGCAAAAGGCCATGCAAGATGGACAAGCAGAAAGGGCTTTTTCTGGGTCAAGGTCAAACCCGAACATATTTTATTTTATACATTCATTTATATATAAGAGACAACAATAATAATAATTGTAGACACACACAAATATATATAGGGTGCCTTTTATCTACAAATCAAGCAATTCGTACAAACTTTGCAAACCACTATATTAGAAAACAATAGATATATATTTATGGATAATTATTATAATTCATTAATAATGATTGTTATATATGAAAGATGATAAGTTCATTTATTATCATCATGACTTTATATTAGAAAACATAATAAAATCATATATTTTTTAGACTTGATGAACGGCTAAGATTGATTTGTATAGTTTGTACATATATGTATATATATAATTGTTTTGATTGTTAAAAAATTGTAATAATAATTAGTGTAAAATAAAGAGAAGGACGGTTTCCAATGGCTAATCTAATAGTATACACCAACTAAATTAAACAAGTCAAAGTGATGGATAGCTATGTCACCTGGATTAAACAAACACCTTCTTCATCAGGGCCAGCTCCCCTTCATACACCCTTAAATGGCCACATTCATTCAACTCCCATATCTGCATCCAAATTGACTCTATATATATTTGGTGGTACAAGTACAACTCTTTCTATCTCCTACAACAAATCGATCATATATATGGTTTTCGCTTAACATACCTCACTACGAGCATGGTTAACCTCGTAACGAGACATATATCCAGTCAATTCTAGTTATAAACATCGTCTACATGATAGAGACCAATGTCTTTGGGGGATGTATGCTTGCTTAATGTGTTGTTAATGTCCCTTTTGCATGCTAACGGTAAAGCCCATCATCGTATGCTAAAATCAGGCCTGGCATGAACTACCACATCTTACCATTGTTTTCATCCTCTCATCTATATTATTACGGTCAGTATATATATCTATATATATTATTGAACACTACTCTTACTTGTCTTTACGGCTTTAGCCTAACGGTTAAGGAAGTGGGCATCCTTGCAAAATGCAAAAATAAAAAGAAAAAAACAATATTGAGTTGTTCAAATAGTTGGAGTTAAGCTCAAACTTATGGGGTCATCAATATTTTGACTTAACTAACACAATTTTCCGAAAAATCAACATACAGGAAACATGAGTGAAGCCTCATCCTCCTCTTTCCCTGATCAGGAACTTGCAGAAATAGTACAAGACAACAAAATGTATGTGTGTGTATATATATATACACTGATATATGTATATATCTTCTCAATATTCAACACCCCCGATGCATGAGCCATTCTTATTTCCTTATAACTATGTATGTGTATATTAACAGGACTTTGTATAGCAACAACTTCGGTCTTGAACCAGAATTGTACAACTACTATCAGCAGCCTAATCCTAGAGCCATTGATGTTCCTCTTCAATGTCCCTTGATGATCGACTACCAATCTGCAGGTGTAGACAATAATCATGGTTTTACACAGCAACCGTTCTCTCCGAGAACGAAACTTTCAGATTGGCAATGTCAACAAGTACGTTTATTTGGCTTTGCAACAATTTACAGTCTTAAGTTTAAGAACAGAATGTGATTCTCCTAACCTCATTGATGATTTAGAGTTTCTGGCCAAAGGAGAATCCTAAGAAGCGTATGAATGATGTTCGTGATCAAAAGATTGCCAACAAGAAACTTGCACACGAGGAACAAATGCAAGGAATCGGATGTGTACGAGAAAGGGTATGTTAAACCTATGCTCACACTAATGACGCTTTCAGGTTTTAATAATCCGTACAAGTTTTCAGCAGCTAATAAAACAAGTTATAACTTTGCTACGTGGTACAGGTGCCTATGAGGAGAAGCCAAAAGCTAGCTGACAAAATTACAGCCCTCCAAAAGCTCGTCTCTCCTTACGGCAAGGTCAGGCTTTACTTATAACCTTATTCCGTGTTAAGATTCCATTCGTTTTTGTTGATTTTCTTTCGTCATTTCCCTCTATTTTATGGATTCTACTTTCACGAAATGAAGATGATAAGGGGATAAATAATCCCGATTTGACCAAAAACCGTACATGAATCTCATAATTTGCATGGTCCCCTACGCAGACCGACACGGCTTCTGTGCTTCAAGAAGCTCATATCTCTATCAAGCTCCTTCATGACCAGATTCAGGTATACTTCACTTTTTTTAAGGGACAAAAACCATTATAGGCCATTATTCCAATAGGGGTTTTCTTTTTTGAACAGAACTTGTTGCAAAAGACACAGACTTCAACAATCAATGTTGGACCACTCCAGGTAAAATAAGATTTACATCAATCTTACATTATTTTTTACTTCAATCGGTGTATATACGTTATGGGTTTGGTTTCTAATCCAGGAGGCGGAAACCGGCCTACACAACAGAGGACTATGTTTGGTTCCCATATCAACTCCTCAGATCAACAGCCTATGTCAAGGGAAGCAGAATTTTATGCCCAGAAGTTACTAGTCTACTAGTGCTAGTGATCTAAGAGAATCAAACTAACCAGGCCCCGTGCTAGCATCAATTTTATCGACTATAGCATAAAAGAGATGGTAGTACTTGTATAGACGTGTAACTGTAAGAAACCATAGCATAAGAGTTACCAAAGAAAAGGACTGGCATGAATGCACACAACTTGTAATTGAAATGAAATCCAAATGGTGATATGAGTAGTTCATAATATTTATTCGGGGATACAAGTTGGCTTAACTTTTAAGTCACTACAATTTATATATTTTTCTATTTCGTTTAAACTTAAAGCAAATGAACATATTACATGTTAATACAAAATTCAACTGAATAATAAAGTAGATGTTAGAGTAACAAACCATCAAAAAAATTTGTGCACTTGACATTAACCAATTTGTAACAAACCTACTGAAAAATTAAATAGATTTTAAACAAAATTGCACATTGCAATCTATAGATTCTATACAAAATTGCACATTGCAGTGAGCCAATGCGTGGTGAGTGCTCATTCGTTTGGACTTTGGAGTCAAAGATGAGAGCGATGTTATTGGTGTGCAAATGAACTAATTAAAAAAAATATGATCAGGATGTCAGGTTAGGGGCCCTTATTGCCTTCTTGTTGGGGGGCCAATAAAGTACTTTACTAAAACAACGATTTATTTATAGCTTTTTTACAAAATTTTGGTGGGTTTGTTGGGGGGCCTAGGACTCCTACCAAGAATACATGCATCCACCCCCGCTCCTATGAATTGTTGCTTAGAACGAAATTGATATCGTGCATATCGGTGCATTTCATCCTAATGCGCGTCCATTTCTCATCCAACGGTTAATAATCACTTATCACGCTTCTCATCGGAACCCAACCCTACAAGTTGATCCCTATGATTTGATGAAAATAAGAAGAAAAAAAACAATAAAAATGTATAAAAAGATGGAGAAAACATTGTTGGACGAAAATATCCTGGATCTAACGTTAACTTTTAACAAAGTTTGTGATGAGTTCCACTTTTAAAGTAAAATCTAAACCTGGACCAAATCTTAAATTATTGAAGTTTAGGTCGCATTTTCAAAACGATCTTAAAACTCAAGCACGTTTACTCTTAAAATAATAATCTATTTTTTCAAATAATTCGATTAAGATCGTGGAAAATGGAAATGACGAAAATGACCCTCTCTTGTATCTGTCCATGCCATCATCGTCAACACATTTCTATCTCACTTCCCGCCCTACCTCCATCGTCCTCCATGAAACTCGAATCATAACAATGAAACGAAGCCATTTCTTCCACAAGTTCAATCACTATCATCCACTACCAGCATCCCTTCATTTCCTTTTCAAAACGTTTTCCAATCTTTCTTCACACTTACCCTCAACCAATTATCACCATCACCACCATCTAATCAGCCTCATTTCCACCACTAAAACCCTAAAACATCTTCTTCAAATCCACACCCAATTAATAGTCTCAGGCTTCACACAAGACAATATCACAAACACCCACCTCATAGAATCTTACACATTATTCAAAAAAATCAATCTTGCTCGATTAGTTTTCAATGCGACACCAAACCCAAGTGTTATATTATGGAATTCGATTGTTAAAGCTCATATAAGATCAAACCAACATCAAGAAGCAATCGTTTTGTACAATAAAATGTTAAAAACTGATTCTTTTGCAGGACAACCGGACAAGTATACTTACACATTTGTACTCAAAGCTTGTACTCAACTTTTGGATATTGAAGAGGGTATATTGCTTCACGAAGAGATTGTTAACAGAGGTTTCGAATCCGATGTTTTCATCGGGACTGGACTTGTTGATATGTATTGTAAATGTGGGGATTTGGTTCACGCACGAGAAGTGTTTGATAAAATGCCTAACAAAGATGTGGTGGTGTGGAATGCAATGATAGCTGGGTTATCGCATAGTTCGGATTTTGCGCAGGTGATTGAGGTTATCCGAAGCATGCAACTCCAGGGTGGAGTGGAACCAAATAGTGTCAGCCTGTTGAATTTGTTTCCAGCAATTTGTAAGTTATCAAGTGTTAGATTGTGCAAGTGTATTCATGGGTTTGTGATCAGGAGAAATTTTCCAAACGCGGTTGCAAATGGATTGATTGATGTATACTCTAAGTGCAAAAGAACAGATCTTGCTTACCGGGTCTTTGAGCTAATGCAAGAACCAGACGATGTTTCATGGGGTACACTGATGGCAGGATTTGCGCTTAAGGGGTGTCACTACGAAGTCCTGGAATTATACGATCAGATGAAGAACAATCATCTAAAGGTAAACATCGTATCAGTTGTAAGTGCTTTATCAGCAGCTGGTGAAACAAGAGATTTAGAAAAGGGAAAGATGATTCATGATTGTGTCAAGAAAAACAAGTTTGATTCTGATATTCGTGTATCTACTCCCCTAATCACAATGTATGCAAAGTGCGGTGAGTTAGAAAAGGCTCAAGATTTATTCCGCAGACTTTCTGGAAAAGATATGGTGGCTTGGTCTGCAGTTATCGCCGCTTTTGCACAATCTGGTTATCCTGAAGAAGCGCTTTCTCTATTTCGCGATATGCAGTATGCGAGCTTCAAACCAAGTATGGTGACAATAGTTGGTGTTCTTCCAGCTTGTGCAGAGTTGTGCTGCAAGAAACTAGGAAAGAGTCTGCATTGCTATGCTGTTAAACACAATATGGATTCTGATATTTCGATAGAAACTTCGCTAGTGGCCATGTACGCTAAATCCGATGATTTCACTTCAGCTATGCTTGTTTTCGATAGAATGGTTTACAAAGAAGTAGTGGCTTGGAATGCTTTGATCAATCGGTATGCTCAGATTGGTGAGGCTGATCTTGCATTCAAGTTGTTTAGCGGATTACAGTCGTCCAATGTGCAACCTGACCCCGGGACTGCAGTGGGTGTCATTTCGGCTGCAGCCCATTTGGGTGATCTAAATCTAGGAAGCAGCATTCATGGGCTTGTTACGAAATACGGGTTTGAATCAGATTGTAATGTGAATAATGCTCTTATCGACATGTATGCCAAAAGCCAAAGCCTTGCATCTGCTGAACTGTTGTTTGGTTTAACGAAAAGTAGAGATCAGGTACTGTGGAATGTAATGATTGGAGCATATATGCGCCATGGAGACGGTCAAGAATCTGTTTTTACGTTTCACCGAATGAAATCTGAAGGCTTTCGGCCTAGTTTAGTCTCACTCGTGAGCGTACTTCCAGCAGTCGCATATTTAGCAGCCATAAAAGAAGGGACCGCGTTGCACGCTGACATAATCCAACTGGGGTATCTGTCTCATACCTCAGTTGGCAACAGTCTTATCGACATGTATTCAAAATGCGGGCGTCTTGATTACGCGGAAACTGTTTTTAACGAGATCAAGGTTAAAGATACAGTTTCTTGGAACGTAATACTGGCGGGATACGCATTAAATGGTCGTGGGGATCGTGCTTTTGGTTTCTTTTTGATTATGCAAGAAAATGTTGTCGAAATCGACCCCGTGTCGTTCGTCAGCGTGTTGTCGGCTTGTCGGCATGCAGGTCTGGTTGAGGAAGGCAAGAATGTGTTTAGTTCAATGAAGGAAAAACACCATATCGAACCGAAGTTAGAACATTATGCTTGTATGGTTGATTTGTTGGGTCGGGCCGGGTTGTTTGATGAAACTTTGGCGTTAATCGAGTCGATGCCGATGGATCCTGATGCTGGAGTTTGGGGAGGTTTATTGGGTGCATGTCAAATGCATTGTAATGTGAAAGTAGCAGAGTTAGCATTAGATAATCTTGTGAAGCTAGAGCCAGGAAACCAAGCTCATTATGTGGTATTATCGAGCATATACGCAGAATCTGGCCGATGGGCTGATGCGAAAAGCTTGAGGATGAAGATGATCGAGATGGGAATTAAGAAAACTCCGGGGTATAGTTGGATTAACGAAAAGCAAGATCTACGCGTTTTGGAGGGATGAGAAGAAGACGATCATCATCTACCGCAAAGATACGATACAAGTCATGGGTTCGGACCTCCTTCTAGCAGTAAATCGAACCAAACGAACACAGTGTGGCCTTACTTCTGCCCAAAGATAAAAGAGACTAAACACCTGTGTGTTAGAAAAAAATGTACAGGGTAAAGTAAATTTAGACGTAAGCTTGTAAATGAATGTTTTTAATCCAGAATTTGTTGGTAGCAGTGAATGATAAAATTAACTTTTATTTTTTTATTTTTGAAAAACTATACATAATCTGGTGGAGATGCTCAATTTCATGGTTATTTTCTAATAAATGATGACATTTAGTCATTTAGGATAAAATTAAAATATGGTTTTCAAATTAATATAAAAAAGAATAATAAGTTTGGGTCCATAGCTTAGTGGTAGAGCATTTGACTGCAGATCAAGAGATCACCGGTTCGAACCCGGTTGGGCCCTTTTTTTAATCTTCAATTGTGATTTTTTTTTCAAATTAACAGGAATATTTTTTTATCTTCGAACTTGCACGCTCAGCTCAACGATTTCCCTCTTTTTTTTCTCTCCTTAGTTGCAAAATATATTTTTATTTTCTTAGAGGTTGTTTGTTTTTTTTTTCTAAAAACCTCTTAATGGCTCTTAAGTCTGAATCATTCAGACATTTTTACACACCACCTCTTATTAATCATAACTAGAATAAGACTTCAGACTTTAGACCTCTTAAAAAATAAACGACACCTTAGTGTTTTGGTTTGGTTTTTTTAATAGTCGGATCTATTTGTTTTATTTTCTATATTTTTTCCTGATCTTCGAATTTACATGCTCAGCATAGTTTTCGTCGTAAACTCGTAATAAAAAAAAATACTTTAAAATGTGCTACCATATTGTTTTGTTGGATACCCTTATATTTTTTGAAACTAAACTATTTCAACAAGGCTTTAATGGGGGAATTGGTAATTGTTGTTGTTTTTGTTCAAAATATACTGGTCCGAGTCCCACTTTTGTTAAGTTTCATAGTTTTCAGCTTAAATTTTGGTATTTTTTTATATATCTTTTGTGTTTAAAAAAATTTGAAGATAAGACTCAAACACTAAGGGGGTGTTTGTTTTCAACTTAATGAGCTTAATGGATGGTTAACTTAATTGGTTAAGTTATATTGAGGTGTTTGATTTTAACTTAATACTAAGAGATTTATTTAACATGTTAAGTTAACCCATTCTATCTTAATGCATTAAGTTAGAATTTTTCCAAAATTATCATTGTCCTATAAATTTTCATCACACATCTCATTAAAAAAATAAATAGTTCACCAACATGCATAGATTAAAAAACTTGTAATCAAACATTAATAATTGATTGTTTTAAATATATTTTAAGTTATTAAGTATTGTTTTGAACTAATTGAATTCATATTATTTATGTTATTTTAAATAATTCATATTATTTTAAAAAAATTGTCATTTTAAGTATTTATCAAACAACTTTTTCCATTCCAACACTTATGTAGACATAAGGTTAAAATGAAATTTTTTGGTGTTCATACTATTTATTCAAGACAAAAATCAAATAACAACTTATCTTAATTTATCTAAATAAATTAATGTTTATAGATAATTTAATAGATTCAGAGCTTAATAGATAAAAATCAAAGAGCCCCTAACTTTTTTATGTAGGGATAAGGAACCAACCATCGTATTTACACTAATTTTGTGAAAGAAAAAAAAATTAAACTTTTTTTTTATAGTTAAATCATAGTACCACTCAACAAAAATTGACCTCTGGTTTTTTCTCTTTTTTCCTATTTTTACCTCCACATTATTTATTGATTTACGGTTAAGATATATTCTTGCATCTATCTCGCTAATTTTACTTTAAGAAAATTTTGTCATACAAATTCACACATGATGTAGTTGGGATTTTGAATTATATAATTATCCCATTTAAATGGTGATCATATTCAGAGGTGAACTAGGAACTTTTTACAAGTTGTGGTACAATTTGACTATAAAAAATGAAGATGTGGATATTTTTAACAAAATCGCCATTGGTCAGTTCCTTGCTTTTTCATAAGTGAGGTCATGTGTTCGAGTGCTTTTTCATAAGTGAGGTCATGTGTTCGAGTGTTTTACCGCAATTTTTATCTCCAAAAACAATATAAATTTGATATTAAAATCTTAGTGCTAAGTAAATGATAAACAATATTCGAACATGCACATGGGATATAGAAAAGTGTTGCTAACCAACTCTGCTTTAAGAAACTTGTATTTTTTATTGCAGTTTCAAAATATCTACAAGTGCATACAATAAAATGAAACGGTGACACACAACAAAATGATATGATCACCTTTCATGACCCTAAATAATTTTACACCATGGAAACGAGACTGATACAAACTGAATGAATATTCCCCATATATGCCTTGCATCTCTTGCCATGTATCTTTGTATCTTTATCATTGTTCTAAAAAACTCGCCGTACAGCCGTCATGACGCACCATGACACCAAGACTTGTGTGCCACGTCACGTTAAGCCCATGACACGCCATGACCTAATGCACAGTTACCGTAATGAAATATTTGATTTTTTATTTACGTTTTTAATGTCTTATTTGCAAGTTTTTAATATATAACATAATTTAACTTGCTTATTACTACAAAACATACATTTTTATTTATAATATTATATATGAATTAGAAAATTTGACGTCATAAGTCACGCCTTGAAAACGTCATGGCTTCTAAGGTTGTCGCCATGTCACGTCTCACGTCATTTAGAACCTTAATCTTTCTTGACTACGATCCTTTTAAATTTGATGACTTTGTAACATATCATGTTACTATTATTTTTTTGAATAAACATATCATGTTATATTTAAAATTATGTAATATGTATATTGATAAATATTATTATAAACAAATGTAAAACATAGCTATAAAAGAAAAATATAATGTATGAAAAACAAACGGTGGTTGCCATAGATAGATTGGGTCATTCGTAACCAGAGCCCTCTCCATCCAAGAGTAGTAAAAAAAGATAACTCATATTAGCATAGGAGATTAATGCAGGCGTGGAATTCCTCCTTTGGACTTGACTCTTTTCTTTGACAAAAAGAATGACGTATAAGTCAATTAACGGAGGGTAAGACTTTTAGTTGTTATGGAACAAAATTTAATAATTTAGGGGACGTTTTACCCAATAAATGTTTATGGTTAAAAGTCATCACTCTAACTTATTTTACCTGGTAAGATTGTACTCAATCAAAACGGTATCCAAGCCCGATCCTGACAATTTTTTGGCCCTAGGCGAGATGTAAAATTGGGCCCTCGATAAGTACGAAAAAAATTATTTAATATATCGCTTTGTATCATAAGAATAACATTGAATTCAAGAAATACGAATAATTTATGTAAACCATTTTTCCGAGAATTCCTAGACACAAAATCAATTAATAATTATATATAAATTAATATGATCTACCATATCATTTTTCCATAGCATCATTAATCTGTTCCAACGTCAAAAACATCCTTATGATATATATTTAATATATAAATTGACATTATTTGGGTTGTGATTATTCGGAGTACAACTCTATGTAAATCAATATAAATCAGTTGTGTTCCCATCTCACGTCATATTAATGTTTTTCTATCACCATTTTAAACTTTCAGGGTTAAAACAATCATTTTTTGAATCATCAATCTTAGAATCAAAACCTCATGTTGTTTTAGTTTGAGATATTATTATTGTTTTTGAGATATAAGAGTACTTAAGATTCATGCACTCAATATTAAATTATTAGGTAATAAAGATTCAATAATTGTCTTATTAGATACTATTAGATACTAAAATTATTAGGTACTATTAAATTATTAGGTAATAAAAATTCTTTGAGTCTTATTAGATACTAAAAAAATTGTCTCTTTTGTTAACTAATTTTTAATACTATTATATAGTTAAAAAAAATTGGGCCCCTATTTCTCGTTGGGCCCTGGGCATACGCCCAACCTGCCCTTCTTCAGGGACGGCCTTGACGGTATCGTATGCAACAAATTACATAATAAGCGTTTATCGGGTAACAGTCGTAACCTTCACTTATTAGGTAAGAGTCACCATATTTATCATCACTTTTACTGAGTAATATTATCAACTATTACCTTCAAATATTTGTTAAAGTATATAAAATTATAAATAAATAAAAAGTTTTTAATGATTTAAAGAATATTTAGAAATGTTTCTAAAAAAAGAATATTTAGAAAATAAGCTTATTCGAATATGTAACAGAATTCTGACAAGTGATTTAAAGGTAGTTCGTACAGCCAGTAAAAATTGATGACGGGCGAAACAAAAAACAGCCTCTCGTCAAAAAGTACCGCCAATCAGATACCTCCACGTGTCCCCCATCGACCTTAAAACTCTCGCTTTCCAAATTCCCCCCAAAATCATAATTTCACCGGCAAAAAGAAGACACAATAATAAACCCTAACGATAACATTCACAAAATTCAGGCGAAAATGACGGAAGGTCTCGACATGTCACTCGATGATATCATCAAGAACAACAAGAAATCCGGAGGATCTGATGCTAATTCTACTCTCAGAGGCGGAGGCCGCGGCCGTGGTCATGGTCATGGTCGCGTTTTGGAGTCCGGTCCCGGCCCCACCAGACGTTTTGACAACCGCCTTACGACTCGTACAAACCCTTACTTCGTTCCGCAGGTAGTGTTTAGGGTTTTCTTTTTTTCGTTTAGTTGTGATTTCTAGAATTCTACCTGCGTGTGTGAGCACAACGGGTGATACTTTTACTTTGGCAAAAAGTGATGATTATTGTGCGTATATTTGTGTGCGTCCAAATGTGAAGTGCAAGTAATGATTTCGTATATAGGTGTGTATCAAATTAGGGTAACAGTTTTGATGGCAGGCTTTTCATATGCAAGAAATGCTGGTTGGAAGGGAGTCTAATTCGGAAGCTGGGACAAAGCTATACATCTCAAATTTGGACTACGGAGTTACTAATGAGGATATTAAGGTAAAAAATCTACAGTATTATAGTTTTGCTGTTGTTAATTTTGTACTTGAATTATGTGGTGGCTGTCTTCAAGATTTTCTTTAACATTTAGAGAAGGGGAGATTCTTCTTTGATTGATTCAAGAGAGTGAGGGAGAGAAATTTTGTAGAAATCTAAGCAATGTTTAAATTCTTGAATATTGGATTAACCCTAAAGATTTGGCTGAATCTTTGTCAGTTATAAAATGGATGTGTAATAACTAGTTCTTGGATCGGTTTTGAAAATTTGATGAAAAAGTTGGTGATAGTACCATGATATGAAATAAACACATTAATGTTTACATTTAAATATGCCTTTGCTTTGTATTCAAATTTGAATTTATATATACTTATGTGAAGGTGTTGATGAATTGTAGAAGATGATATTAGAACACTATTGGATGATATTTTTAGTGTGAATTTTTCTTGTAAGGCCTTTAGAAGATAAAAAATAGAAAAAAAAAGCTATACAAAAGGGGGAGGACCCGGTAAAAAACATGATATGCAGAGCAATTTACGTTCTGGAAAAAAAGTTTCAGGAAATGGAGTTTGCTGGATGCCAGAGCGGCTAAAACTGTTTTGTCAATACAAGTAATACAAAAAGAGGATGTATATCTTGATTAGATTTTGCATCACTTTTTTCTCCAGTTTTCTGAGTTGTTAGCATATGCATGTATCCTAGTGTTCTTTATAAGCACCACAAAACTCATATTGTTTTAAGCACAGCACGATGCCTACTATTTTCCCTTTCCTGTGTTACATTAGTCTTCAAATCTAATAATAAATCAGGATGCCATTTTTATTTATTGTTTTCAACCATGGACATCAAGACTGATTATAGTATTCATGTATAAATAGATAATTGGTTGAATTTTTTATTTACCAGTTTTCTGGCTATTTTGTATCAAAATATATGCTGTTATCATGTAGAAAATATGTTTTGTTTTTGATCTGATTTTTATGTATATGTTAACTATGGATTTTCTGTGTGAGCATGCTGCTAAAAAGTGATTACAGTGAAGAGCTGATGCAAAGAAATAGAATAATGTATTGTTTTGGTGATATATGTTTTTTATTGTGTTTGGATATGTTTGTGAGTCATTCATTTTTGTTGTAGGTCAGACCAAGTCATGTTATTAGCAACACACATATAGTAATGTAAATAAAGTTAGATATATACATTACCCATCTTCCAATCGAGATTTTTCTTTTTGATTCTGGGAACACTTTGGGTTATTAAAAACAGAAAGTGTGAGCTGCATAACTATGGATGTCATGGTGTTTGCAACACTGTTGATATCTCTTTGATGCAAATGATTTAGTTCAAAATCTGGTTGTATATGTTTTATGGAATGCCATGAAATCAAGTAGGCTTCTTATTCAAACTGTTTTACATACTTTGAGCAAAGATTATGTATTTATGTTTAATAACAAATAGTACTTGATATACTGATGGATAGACAAATGTAGAGTCAGCAAACTTTTAAAAGATCAGATTAAGGATTGTAAATGGACGTAGAAACTCTGGGACCTCGAGGTTACCTCATGATCCACCATGACTGAATTGTTACCAGTTATTCCGTAAGTCCTATTCTTGATGCTGTTCCGACTTCTTGTAGTACAAATTTGATAGGGATATTTGTTCTTCCATATGTTACTCTTGAAAATGCATGTTCAGTAGCCATGCCTTTAGAGTTGAATGTCAAGCTACATACACGGAGATACCAATATCAACGCATACACATTTACGTGTGAATTGATATGATTTATTTTTAACTGATTGGTATGTTGATATCTGGCTTTGAATTTTTTTATGTATATGTTTGTTATAGAACATGAATTTACTAAAGTTTAAATATACAAAATGAGTGCAAAAACTTGAAAGGTCATTCTCTACCGCACGCATGCATTACAAGGCCAATAATACATCTAATAGGAATGAGAAGTCAAGAGGTTTTGGCCAATGTTGCTATTTGTCTGTCTCTAAACTTGTTCTATAAATGCTATTCTTTGAGTATCCTTGCCCTATAAAATAGTGACATTATAGTCATCCCAACCAAGTTTTTTGACAACTTGTATACTAAATTTGTTTTTATTTCTTGAGGAGGAAGGTGGGTGGAAAATGGTTGACAGTTGTTTTGTACACTTGGTTGGTATAGGAGGTGGAGTTGTGGAGGCAAGGCATAGTAAAAGTTTTGTATAGGTGACTTCATAGATCCTAGGTGGAAATGTGCTGCAGATTGTTGTGAAAGATGTGGGGTTATAGGATGGTGGAACACATGATTTACTTTCACATATAACTATGTGAGTGCAAAAATGTTCATATCATTGTCTCTTGTATGTATGTTTTTACAATTGACATTCTGCATATTATCTTGCTTAGATATTTAAACTTGAGTATTTTATGAGTTCGTACTGTGTTTCTAATACTTTTGCTGTCACTACTGTTCATATTGTATCAAAGTATCATATTTCAGCAAATATGTTGTATGTGTATTAATTACAATTAAAAAAGCTGTTAAAATGCAAAGCCATTGTTGGGTACGTAAGTAAAGCTAGAGTCTGAAACCTGTCTTTCAAAATCCCATTGGGTACTTTCCTGTTTAGAAGCAGATTAATGCACACAATAATTGCATTTAATTTCGGCATTTCTGCCCATATGAAATCAGTTTTTTAAGATACCTATCACAATTTATTTGGAATATAATTAAATGAAGGTTTGGTGCATTTATGTTCAACAATGTTGCTGATTCTGTACTTTTACAACGTTAATATTGCAGAAGAAATTCTTACAGATATATTTACAGCAAATAAGAAAATGAATCATCTGTTCATGACATTGACAAGACCAACACATTTACCACAGCCTCTTTTATTTTTCTTGTATTCATAAGGAATCAACATTAGTTGCTATGCTATCTTATACCTGCCTTGTACTACAACAGTAATTGGGACATAGAGTAATTGAAATAATAAAACAATGCCTATATTCTTACCTATATCGTAGGTTGGTGGTTGTTGCAATGGAAAGCAAGTCATTAACATCATACAGATACTCATGTGGTCCATTTTCAGGTGCTGTTTTCAGACGTTGGTGAATTGAAACGCTACTCGATTCATTATGATAGAAGTGGAAGATCAAAGGTGATTGAAGTTTAGGGTGTCTTAATCCTTTATGAAGATATGACTGGATCTACTAGTGTCTTAAAAATAGAATTTTTTGGGTCACACAGGGAACTGCAGAGGTGGTTTACATGCGGCAGCCAGATGCAGTAGCAGCAATGAAAAGATATAACAATGTACAGCTAGATGGGAAACCTATGAAACTTGAATTGGTTGGAATAAACATCTTTACCCCTGTTCCTATTCCTCCGATGCAAAAGGGTATATTGGGAAATCCAATAAATGCTTCTCGAAGGTTCAAGTTCTGTTATCCTCCAAACAATATATGTGTTATTGATCCTAGAAAGCTTCCTAGTGATTGATTAATTTTTGTGATTCGAGTGACAGCATCCAAGGTAGAATTGTTGGAAGGGGGCAAGAGCGTGGTGGCAATGGGAATCGTGGATCTTGGAGTGGGAAGAATCGTGGATATCCACAGAAACCATCAGCTGAAGACCTTGATGCGGATTTGGAGAAGTATCGTCTACAAACAATGCATATAAACTGAGAATCGTAATGGACAGACATTTTTGCAGGAGATGTGGAAACCAACCAAGATTCCTTCCTTGTATTTCCAGTTATGTAGACAATTAACAAGTGAACTTAGTTTTGATGTTTGGTTTTAGCGTATGATGTTTACTGGTATAAATTGGTTAATCTGGCAAAATTTAGTGTTTGGCGTATGATGTGTTGCTCTCATTATGGCCCTGATGTTTGATTACATCCAACTACGCAGGCCTATCCAAATATCCTAAACAATATTAAGAGGTAATTGCACACCAATGTACACCAATGTATATATGTTTGCTGATCGATCACAGTTTATGGGTTGTTAAACAAGGATTTATGTTTATGGGGGGAATTAGGAGGTTTGCAAATAATTGGGTCTCTCTTTCTATATATAGATGAAGGATCGTGTGAGAATAGTTAAGATGAGAAGTGTAAGAATGGATTTGAACCCTTGATCACTTTTAATTAGTGTTTAATTACCAAAATAACCCATGAATTAGCTTAGAAGGGAATTTTTAATTGATCTATAATTTAGCTTTGATCCTTTCTTACTTTTCTCGTCATAATTGCTATTCTTATCGGAAACCAACTCTATATACATACATACAAGTTATATTATAACCACTCCTTTCTACAGATGATGTTAAATTGTAGAACTATTGCAATTTTGTCAAAATGAAGGAAAAAACCAAAATAGACGATAAAAGAAATCAATAGTCAATTAGGAAATTCCAACAATTACAAAAAAGGATTGTATATACATTTGAAGAGTGAAATTCTGGCAACAACTATGTTACAAAAATGTGGAGGCAGCTGAACCCCAAAATCAAAATGAAATGGAAAACAAGAAAAGAAGCATACATTTACACATCTAAATTTGATAAATAACAAGATATGTACCACCACGCCATCACCCACACAACCCCTTCCAAAATTTTACTTCAATATACTAATTCCCAACTTCCATGTCTATCTATATACTGTGATTGCAGCATACACGGGCCCATCTTGCAACTGCTCGTTCGACAGATTATTGTTAAATTAACAACCTTCCAACACCTCAAACCCAAATACAAAACCCAACCAGTCTCAATCTTCTACAAGAATAATAAACACAAATCCACTTCAACAGGGCATGCCTTCAACTACTGTTTAACACAAAAGGAAAAACGAATTATGTTACTATAAAAAGGGTAATTAAAATATTAAATCCTAAATCATTTACACTTGATATCAAAATCGTTTATCCGGTTTCTAGAGATGGGAATTATTATTTTTTCTTTAAACTTTAATCAAGGGGTTACTTGGTGCTCCAAGGCCTTCTCCATACATATAAAATGACTAGGAATCAAGAAAAGAAAGAATATGTACCAACTAGACCTAATATCAAAAATCATATATCCAGTTTTTAATGATGGGAGTTCTTTTTCTTAATAGCTTCTTTGAATTATTAGAAAGAAAATCTAGAAGACTAGAGGAGAACCCTAGGAAAGATAAATAGGCGGCATAAGCATATAAACAAAATTTTATTGACAAAAGAATAAGGGAGAGGACGGTACCTGAAGACGATGCCTTATTTGATACTTCAAATGAATGTGTACAAGTTGACATATGTATACTGGATGTCTTGCGTTCTGCTTATTTATTTCCACAACACACCGCTTTCAAATTT
Organism: Arctium lappa; assembly: GCA_023525745.1. NCBI lineage: Eukaryota > Viridiplantae > Streptophyta > Magnoliopsida > Asterales > Asteraceae > Arctium > Arctium lappa. The sequence continues at coordinate 125,182,558 of CM042049.1, forward strand.
TCATCCCAGCTTCAAGGCTTGGCAGATGTAAGCACATCAACAGTCCAAACAAAGCAACAGGGATAAGGATAGAAACATGGGAGTGGCTATGAACGAACATTTTTACAGAAAGCATTTAATTAACTCATTTTGGCAAGATTTAGAGAGCTCTCACTCCGTGTAGTCCACGTATTCCTGGCTAGAGATGTTCCTGATTCTTTGGACCAAAACTAATATGCGTCTTTGACTTTGTGATTTCAAGTTCAGCGTTGAATCATTAGAGGAGTCACTTGGAAGGGTAAAATATTACTCCAAGCTAATTCCATAATCCTTCACTTGATAACTGGAGTAGGCCACGCATCTGAAGGTAAGGATTCTCCAATAATTTCTCATTATTACTCTGCAAGTCAGACACAAACCATTTAAGGCATGTAAATGTAATCAAATATCCGAGAATAGAGTTCAGATTATTCTTCCTCCTATCTTCTATTCAAGCTTGTTAGTCTTACTTCTTGCAAAACTTTCGCAACTCGGGGGGTCTTCAGGGAAACCTCTTTACTCCTCGGGGTAGAGAAAAGGTTGTGTGCATCTTACCCTTCCCAGACCCCATTTTGTGCGGGATTTATTGGGTTCTTTTGGTTTGGTTTGGTTTAAATGACTCATCAACATTTAAGGAAAACTTCAGTCCCATGGACTCGCTTATCTTTGGTAGCAATTTCATGTCCCTTTTACAAGGGAAAAGGACAAGTGAACACCAGCACAAATTGCAATCACCAAATTGATTTGTGACAGAATAATTGTGGGAAATCACTAACATGTATAAGAGAAAAGAGTTCGACTCGTGGATCAAGTTGTTATAAATACACAGTGGTTACTAGAGGCCTGTATTGATCAGCTCACAGAAACTATGTGGTTGACATTTCCCAGAGAAACCATGTTGCTGTTTTACACAAGGTTGGCATGTTGAAAAACTAAAACAAAGACCTGATTGATGCCACGGGCTGTCCTTGCACAAACTGAATGACACGAATACCATCAATATCTACTGGAGGAGCAGCAATGAAGGCGATAATAAATACAGAAGTTGCGGTCAGGATTAATTGATCCATTCATCACATGATCAGCCCAACATCTTTTTTGTGGCAGCAATAGTTAATTAGTTATGCATGACCTCAGGCGTGTTAATTTGAGGCTGTCTACAGGATGCTTAGAGATATTTGGCTACATTTAGGATAAAGTAATCCATCTTCAAAGACGGTGTCCATGTTATATGTAATGTCTTCTTCACCATTCACTGGGTAATTAATTACTAGTAGTTATCATTAGATAAAAATTAAAGCTCGTGAGGCTTTCTGTTTAGTTGGAAGATTCGGAAGAACAGACAGTATAAGATCGCTTCATGAGAATTATGATAATAAAAGAGCAATGAATTCCCCAGGCAGGCACCTTTATCAAGAAACAAGCACATGTTTGCACCTTTGTCCATTTAGAAATTAATAGTAATAAAAAAATTACGCTCCCTCTATTTGTTAGCAGACTTTATAGTAGTGTAGTGGACCAATATTCATGCACACATTTGGGTAAATATATATAATTATTGGCTCATTTTACGTTTCTCTTTGTGTGTGTATTTTTCTTCTTCCTATAAAACTAGAGACTTTTATTACTTGTTTGACTATCTACAAACAGACTCCAAAATCTGATTTGCAAGTATAATAACTTCTTTGACTAAACTACAACATAGGGGCACACCTGTTGAGCTCTGGATACAAGAGACGAAAGCCCACGCTGGTAATTATCTGCTTCTTCAGTCATCATCCTCTGCAAAATTTACATTTGTATCAATAAGATTGCTACGATGTTTATGCAGTTCATTTATTGATGGAGAAGAAAAAATTTACCTTCAAAAGAAACGTTGACGAGAAATAAGCTACCCTGGAGTCAGTATCATCCAGTAGCTCCCTACCAAATAACAAAGGAGTCAGTATCGATACAATATTTTGCGGCCCAAAAAAATCTAGTAGCTCCCAACCAAATACCATAGGACCGATCAATCTGCTATGATTTCACACCCAGAAGCGGAAACTTGACAAAGAGCATAAAGCTGAAGATTTACCTGAAGAACTCTTCCCCACCAACTTCTTTGAAAGCATCAGGATCTGCGGTGCATTTACCAATTAGCAGTAGCAGAAGGGTGGATCTGATATCTGATGTCGCACCAGGTAGGTTCCCTCCTCCTTTACTACCGACAGAAACACCTAGTGCAATGTTGTCTGTAGCTGCAGCCGCGAGTTGAATCAACGGCCAGTAAAATAAAACTGCAGGCACACGTGCAACCAATTGCATAGGAACAATGGCCTGTCCTTGAAGAAGCAATGCTGCCATTGATGCTGTCTCAGGGGTAGGATTGTCTGTGCTGCTTCCAAGCCTGCCTTTACAATCTTCCACTGGTTCCCAGCAAAAGTTCTCTCTTAAAGGGAGATCTTCCATCACGCTTGTCTTTCTATTCCAAACTGAGTAATTAAAACTCTTCGAACTACGCAATGTGTCTGTCGATGAGGATTTGTTTCCAGGAATAACTTTCAGGCACAATTGAGAAAATAGAATGTCGCACATCTATTGAGAACAGAAGAATAAACAAAGTCAAAATAAATGTGGCAATAATGACATAATAAAGATAAAACCATCATATGAGAAGTTACAAGCGCATTTATGAAGAATGTGTTCAAGGTTTCTGGTAATATACAAAATGGATGAAAAAAAAGTGCAAGCATCACTATGCTTCTAAATTACACAGTAGGAAACTATGAATCTCAAACTCAAACATTTATAGCTTTCATATGATAGAACTTGCAAATAGAATATGCAGCAACTGTGAATTGCATATGTAATCATGATCTACCACCTATTTCCGGCAATTATGTTTTCCAACACATTTCCAATGGGCATTGTCTAACACCTTAGCTAGGAACTTATTTTCTAGGTACTAGTCTTATAACATATATATGGCTCTATCTTTTCCCAAATATTCCATCATTAGTTGCCTCCCTAAATGTTATGTGCTCAAACCTCAGAAGCCCATAATATCAAACAGAAAAAGAATGCATCACTATCACCAAAAATTTACCTTCAAAATATTCATGCGATCTGTCACGTTTATCTGAGCCACCAAGGATAATGCACTGCTCATAATGTCTATTACAGCATTTGCTTTATCAAGACGGGTCTTCCCATGAGCTTCATTGCCAACTGAAGAATGTAGCTCATTTTCATCTAATAAAAATTTGCAGCGCATGAGAAGCCTCTCAAGAACAAACAGGAAGCCCCATCTTATGAGATTATTTTTTGATTTCAGAAGCCCACACATAAGCCATATGGGCAATGGGATATCTAACTCGGGTGAATAATCATCAGAAGCAAGGGCAATTCTATTCTGCAAATTCTTTATGTTTGACCATATGGAATCCCCATCCTCGTTTATTTCTGCTATAAGCAGATCACCCAGCCACACATACCCATTTTCACGAATGGCAGCTCTTTCTGAATGAAGAAGAGAATGCAAAGTGGCCCATGCAAGCTTCACCTTCAAGCCAAAACTGTTTCTCAGAACTCCATCCTCAAAGCTCTTCAAGTACTTGTAGGATTTGGTTAGTTCCGTCATATGACTGAATTCTTTGTCCAAGTGAGTCAATGATCTTAAAAGTGCGTCAAACTTCTTCATGATCTTCTCTAAGAGCTGCAAAAAGAACAAAAACATACAAAATAAATCAAAGGGACTAATCTTGAAATTGGTATATTTACCAAAGAACCAGTGAATAATTGCTAGGTAAGGTAACTATTAAAAAGGAACTGAGCGGGAATGCAATTAGTTTGGTTCTCCATATGCTTTACCAGAAAGCAGGAGACATCTTGGTAATAACTCAGAGACTACCTTCAATAACTCAAATTAATTAGAATTAATGTTGCTGTGATTTTAAAATAATGGAAGAAAGATAAGAATCTTAGTTTTGAGGTTAGGCTGATTAGCTCACGGTAGTACCTACCTGAAAGAACATAATGATGGCAAAGACTCAAGACAAGCAGGAAGCTTGATGTAAAAAATATATAAGGGTGATGGAAAGCTAACTGCAGTACTTAGGTTGTGTGCATCTTAGCAGATATAGTTCTTCATTAAAATACTAGAATATGATCCCTGAGAAGAGAAAATTTTAGCAGATTTGGCATGATGTGCCAGTGTAAGGAAGTTCCTCATCTACATTATAGTTTCACATAATTGCAGCCGTTGAACAAGCATTATCATACACGTTCAAAAAATCGATGAAGATGATCTTAAATTCACAAAATTGATAAAAGATCACAAAAGGTTAAACACTGACCATCATGCCTTTGGAAAAATCCAAATGAATGTATTACCTTTAGTCTACAAATCTATAACTAATATCTTAACAAGATGAGCAGCATTCCATGGCAGTAAATAATGAAGAGCTGCTCTATGTTAATGAAAAAAATTCCAAACCAAAAATTTGAAACAGATGTATGCAGCAAAGACCAAACTTTGGTCACCAAAGTGGTTAAAGCAAAGATTTAGCGAGCTTTGGTTAGTTGAAATAAGAACCAAGTTTTAGCAGAATCATAAACATGAGAACTAATGCACCATAACAAAAAGGTTTATCGCTACCATATTGAGTCTTTCACTGTTGGAGTATCTGGGTAACGCGGCAGAAATCGACCTTCTCAAAATTTCCCCAATGCCTTCTATGCCAAGCTTGACGGAAATATGTAAAGCTTCTGGTGCATCCGCAAGGGTTAGCAATGAAGCTATTGGTTGAATCTCATCATTGCTATACTCAGAAATTCCAGTGGCTAAGCAACTCTCATTTATTTCATGCACCACATAGTCAAAAAGCACCAGGTATAAATTTCTCCTGCCTTCTCTAGAGTTTGATATCACTAGCTGCATATGCAAAAAGAAGAACCGTCAGCTTTCAATGTTCATGAAGTTTCAGTATTTTACCATGGCAAAACACCACATAGGATTTTAACAACAGTGCCTAATATTGTCACATTTATCTGCATATAAGCTTCTAGATAGCAAATTTGGAATTTGACCTCCAATACAAGGAAGACACTGAAGGGAGACCTAGAGACATGTAAAGCACATGTGCTATGCAGAAAAGTTTCTCTTGCCTATACATTTTAAAGCATAACTTTCATTCGTCAGGCAAATCTTTCTGAGGATAAGATGAACAGCTTTGAAACTGACGCTTATAAAGCGTATGAAGAAGCTGAACCAATTTTGTTATGCACCCACACAAAGAAGCAGGTAGAAGGCATGGAAACAACAAATTCACATTCCAACTAGTAAAACTATCAACATGGCTATCTTATGGTATATCAAGAACAGCTACAAATGCTTCTGTTAAATACTCGTAATATATAAAGGAATAATAATCTACAAGTCTTTTCCTATTTATCACTAAAGCCTATATACACGCACGTATACCAAACTTTAAAAATGATTATTACAGTTGTAGCCTATACATGGGTCTTTTCCTGGAAGCAAAATATTCTCAGCTAATCATACAAGACTGTATAGAGAAAGAGGAGTCAAAAAGCCCTTCAGAAACCTCAAAGAATACCTCAATGAACACAAACTCAATTCCTCCAATCAGATCAACCTGATCCACAAGAAAAGTTGGCGTAGAGGCCTTAGACCCCTCAGGAACTTCATAAAACATGTTTGTTAGCATGTTAATTAACTTGCAATGAACTAACTCTGCCCAGGAATTTCTCCTGCTAATTTGTATGAGCACTTTAATAACCTGCAAATAGTAGAAAAGGTTAATTATTACACTTCACTGATAAAAAAAATCATAGCACGTAAAAGGCCAGCCATATCATTTAAGCAAAAACGAATTTGCAAATACACAGATGCATCAAAAGAAGGTACTCCCAGAAAGAAATTCAGGATTTTCTGTGCAAGTAAAATAACTTTCCAGTATGTCAAAAGAAATCCAACAGGACAAACATAGACAGGGTTTCAAAGATGCCTTTGGCCTGACAGTTCTTGTTTAAAGGTCCTCTATTTTCATAACTATGCAACACAAAATCGTATCAAAGTCAGAGGTGAGAAGGCTCCAATCATGAACTCATCTTGAGATGATATATAAGAAATTGGGGGTAGAAACTGGGAAGAAAAGAGAGTTGCAGAGGAAGAGACGAACATAGCAGTAGAAAAGAAGTTTGCCAGTGTTTAATTCCATCATGATTGGAGTTGCATAACAAGTATTTAACGAACTAACTGCCCACTAGCTGGACAACTGTTAAGGTTTAAGCTTTTAAATAAATAGGTAGCTTAACAACCGACATTTATTTACCACTAAAATTTGGAGTTTAAACTCAACTCAACCATCATAATCTCAAGACCAAGTGCCTAACCCTGTTGGAAGTGATCCCCCTTAGTTACTATATTACTGACAAGATCAATTACGACATGTTGGATGCTTCAATGACTTGGTAGGAAATAGTATCAGGCAACGAGGAGCCAAGGATAATTGTTATTTCCTTCTCCCTGAATCAAGAAAAAGCAGAATAATATCTCTAGTTCACAATTTGATCTTCTCCAGACGCTACCATGTCTTAAGTCAAAGATAAATTACTCTACAAACATTAACTCTACGGACCTTCACACATACCTTGCGAGCTTTTTACAAGGTGCAAATATTTTTATGATCTATCCTTATAATGTCCCTGAGACCGAGCATTTATAACAAACTTCTAGCAAAGAAGATATGCTTTCATTCAATTGTCAAAAAAAATGCAACAACACTGCAGTTGGAACAAAATAACTCACTCTTATGTCAAGACCTTTTAATCTGCTTCTCCGAATTTTGCCTCTATCACAAACAAAATACAGTAAACAGCTGAGGGCAGAAGCCCAGACAGATTCTTCCTTCTCCTCAGCCTGCAACATATCAAGACTGTAAAATGTCCATCTAGAAAACATATAGTATATTACTGATCACAATGGTAAAATTTCGTATCCATTCCTGCCTAGAAGTCTGACACGATGAAGAAACTAGAAAGAGGGTTCTATTATTTTGAGAACAGAATATAAAAGAAGAAACATCAATAATTATGTAATATATTCATCCATGTGAAGTTTACATTCAGTGAAGAAAGACACAAGTGGGATTATATACATATGCAGCTGAATTGGGAAAAAATTTATACATTGTCTCGAGTAATGTTCTATATATATATATATATATACACACACACACATATACATATACATATAAACAGGGAGCATAAGGCTAGACCACTACAGAAAACTACACTATTCTACAGGATTATACATATGCAGATGAATGGAGAAATGCTGGGAAAAATTATGCATTGGCTCGAGTAAATGATAATTTGCAACCCTTAAAAAGGTTGCAAACCTTGCAACCCACATCTTAACCGTCGGATTCATGATCGGCGGTTATAAAAGATACGAAGCCCAATATTTTTAATTAAAAAAAGAGAAAAATAAAATAACCGTCGATCATGAATCCAACGGTTAAGATGTGGGTTGCAAGGATTGCAACCTTTTTAAGGGTTGCAAAATATCCTTCCACTATATATATATATATATATATATATATATATATATATATATATATACACACACACATATGTACATATAAATAGGGAGGTCATAAATTATTAATTTCTCAGTTGTTTCATATACTTCCTTAAGACAAATCTACAAAACATTATATGCTAAAAGATTTAAAATGTAACCTGCACAAGAAGAAGAAGGACTTCATACAAAATGCACAATATCCATGATTCAAAGTTATTTATTGCAGATAAACTCTGGGCCTTAAGGTAATCTGGCTTTCTCGTTCCCTGTATTGACAAGTTTCGGTCAAGGTATGGTTCTTGAGTGTATTCTTCCTCAATGGTAGAAGCATCATCAGCTAGAAGTGGCTCCAATAAATGGCCATGAACACCAAGGTTCAGAATTAAGTCAAATGCACGAACTTTTGAGGTCAACTGCGAGGAACCAAGCATTTCCTGAAAGAGTAACATTGGAAAAGTAAGTAAAAGGTGTATCTAACAATAAAGTATCACACAAACATGTAAAGGTAGCAGAACCTCAAGCATTGATAGCATGAGTGGAGCAGCAATCCCAGGGTCCACCACGTACCTACAAAATAATATTAAAATGACTTTTCACAACATCAACAAACTTCATAAAGCAATGCATAAACCATCATACATGATTCTTATGCTCTGTTAAAAAGGTCCCCATGCAGCCAAGTCACAGCATCTATAATTTTAATGCCCAACCAAATCATACTCTCTTTTATACGTTAGTTAATCTTTACCCCGTCGGCAGAGCCGCAGAGGTCGATGAGATTTAATCCTGCACAAATGCAACGGAAAGAGAAGCCTGAACCACAGCCCGTCTTGATTGCAACCCTCCATGGCATTGGATTTTGCATTAAGTTGGCTAAAAAACTGAAGCTTCACATCCATTTGCTATAGAAGAGGGTAGAAGAGAATCAAGTAAACTTAATAATCCATAATGGAGTGAAGATTCTCGTTACACCGAGATGATCACTTAAACTGTTTATTCACTTGGATAGAATAGGATAGAAAAGAAAGAACAACAATATTCTATGGCAGCCAGTTCCTAAACATAAGAGCATCCACAGCAGTCATTCTCAAAGGTTCATGGACCGGTTCTTAAATTGAAGCTTCCATTGGGTGAAAGTGGTTCTTGATGTGGTGGACAAGGAGAGGACCCTCTGTTGGAACCGGTTTGTGAAAGAAAAATCGGGGCCCACACATTTATTAGTAGAAAATATGATAACTTAATTCCTTTTATATTTTTTATTTCTAAAATATATCACATAATTAGTTATATTTAACAAAACTTAATTATTATTTTTAAGATAATTAATAATATTGATAGTTTTATTTTACTTGATATTTTAATTTAATTTTATTTGATATTTATTATTCTTAATTTATTTATTATAATTTTTAATTTTTATGATTTTTTATTAATGTAACTTTTATTTTCATAGTAAGTAATTTTAACTATTATAATTTTTATTATTGTAGTTTTGTTATTATATAAATCATGGACGGTCCATGATTGGGAGTGAAAGATTTATAAAATGTGAAGAAAAGAGAAAATTGATGTGGCGGAGAGAGAAAGTTGATGTGGCAAAGTCATAAACCTCTAAAGAGGTCATGACTGTGGATGGATGGATGCTCTAAGATATCAGTATCTTGAGGTAGACTGCAGAATGGCAAGAGGGGGAAACCAAAAAAACTGAATGGCACTTGTTGTATTGCTCCGTCCATCCCGAAATAAATGTAATAATTTCCTTTTTGGGTTGTCCCTATATAAATACAGCATTTCCATTTTGGGTAAGGGTGCAATTCAAAATACTTTTTTCCATTGGTAATCATTACATGATATAAACTTGCTTTTGGTCCACAAGGGTTCACTATTTTGTCCTTATTGGGGGCATTTTAGATAGTTGACTAATAGTCAAATATTCCATTAAGGTATAAGTGAAGCCAAACGCTTCATTCATTTGGGGACTGAGATAGTACTACAGCCAATATATTAGAATGCCAAAACAAGCTCTGATTTGCTTCAAGCGCCTCATGGCCTATAAACACGTTTATGCAACTAACTTTATCATTGAAATAATTGCTAATCGCAAATATCAAACTTGTGAACTAAATGGAGAGTGAATATTCAAAGGGAAGACATACATGTCAATTACAAGTTTGATTAGAACGCTCACAGCCACATCCATTGATGGCTTCCCACTGCTGCTACTTAGTTTAGATGACATAGTCATCATATTAGCAATTGGTGATGGTTTTTCTGAGCAAACTGCAGCTATAACTTCTCCCACCTCAACAGGATTCAATCGCAAGGGTTGTTGTTCACTGATAAAACAAATGCATTGAGAGTGAGAGCAAGGATATTAACGACATTCAGCACTATAATGACTACCGTACAGAAACATAAATACATCGAGTTAAAAAATTATCCCTCTATAGCTGAAACAGTTTTCTTTTTCTTCATCCAGTGTTATAAGTTAGTTACTAGAATACCCCGCTTTGAAGTACCTAAAACAACACACAAATAAAATGCAAACATAAATAGGAAACCAGTTTGTTGATGGTAGCAAGAAAAAGAATGCATTATGTGTGGATATAGCATCCTAATTAGTGCCTATCATATGAGAATTTTCAAGTACATTACAACCATGATTTGGTAATAGTTTCTTCATAGGTGGAATTTAATCGAAGCCACAGCACAGCACATTAAACAAAAAGAGCTTAGAGAATCTAACAAGATCTATAGTGCTAAAGCTTTAAAACACAGCCAGAAACAGAAATGTTGGAGATTAAATTTACAGAAAGAAGTCTACCATGCAGTTATACCTGTAGGGTCGATATTGGAAAAGTGGTCGAGAACGAGGACGGAATGTCGTCATAAAAGAATCTTCCCTGCAAAATGATAATAGATATAGGATTATTGATTCCAAAATTGACAATATTGATGACAATAAAACTTCATACAATACAATCAAGCTTCCACATGCAAGCATACCAAATCTGATGAGGGCCTGTCTTGGAGCGTTTAGAAGCTGTTATCGCTCTCAAATGAGCACGAGCGGAGGCAGAATTGGTTACTGTAGTAAGTAATGAAGGCTGTAAAAGTTGATCAAGGTAAGGCATGTCAATGCTACCAAAGTTTCTCCAAAATTCACCCTTCGTTTTAGCTTCCATGTCCCCTAAAAGAAGGGCGGCAGCTCCTACTTCAAGGAAATTGTGCTTACTCATGTCTTGATGATTCAAGGAACAGTCACTGCAGAATTGGATTTCCAAGGATTACAAGAAGCCGCAAATGGGAAAACGGTTTAAAATTATGATAACAAAGAGAGAATTGCATGCAACAGCAGAAATATAGGAATACCTATCGGAAGAAAGCAAAGATGATTGGGGATCCCCATGCCATCGCCATTTGAACACATCACGCGCTATGAATTCATCGCCTTCAACTCCATCGACATCTTCTGCAATAGGCGAATCCAAGACAGATGTAGCAGAACCTTCTTTGATCTCAGAAGCTTCTTTACCGATTCCCGGGCTTATTTGGGAATTGAAAGATTTGCTCATTAGAGATGATAATGATGGAAGTGACTGTCTTGAAGCAGAAGTAGCTCCAGCAAAAGCTGCAGGTTGGAATGATCTCTTTGGAACGTGTTGAGCCACTAGAGAACGAATATAATTTAGCGACTTCACAAGTGTGCCTGAAGCAAAACTTGCAACAGGCAAAGGTGATGCATTTAAAGTAGTCGCTGAAGAACCAGCTTGTGAACTCAGAGATCGAGACCATGGTGTTAATCTTCTGCTTGGGCTATTATCACACTCCACAATTATATTTAAACAAAACCGATCAATTTCTAGTAGGGTCTCCTCACTTGGCTTATATCTGTAAAAAAAAAAAGAGATATCATATCAGTCTCTGTTACTAAAGGATTTACCTGTCACATAAGTTTCTTCACTGTAGAAAGAAGCTGTAGATGACAAGCAATCAATGGATTTTATGATAATGAAAGCCAAAAACAGAGCATTCGCATTGATCAAGGAATGTCAAGGAGTTCACCATTATTCATTAGATCGGCATGGTAGCTATAGAAACTCCCACGGTTTATCAATTCTGCAGTTTACAAAGAGCATGTATTCCTTGCCATAGTAACAAATGCAGCAAGCATAGCTGGGCATCTCAAACCTTTTTGACATGTATAAAAATTCAAAAATCAACTAAATTCAACTTTTAAGATCATATGTCATGCTTTATGTGTGGCAGTGGCAGATACTCAAAATTCAACAGTACTGGCTTTGGTTAACAAACATCAACACACACATAGTACAAAGGAGAAAGGTGAAAGCAAAGAGTTTGTGCCTATTTGCTATGGCTCGTCTTTCCATGTACTTTCTATTTTGCGTTTGATCGTCGGTACATATGAGATTTGTTTTCAGAGCCGTTTTCCTAATTTTTATGACAGTTAGACATGAGTAGTGACTTAAGTAGAGATGAGAGGAGAAAAGAGATGAGTGAGTAAAAAGAGAACAAAGTAAGCGGCCACAGTTTTAGAAACAAGTAAATGAACTAGACAGAAACTGTGAAGGATTTAAGGAGTGCTTAAAGGGAAGAGGAGATGAGTAAAAAACATTTCCTTGTAAACTACCCTGAAGTACCACTTTTGATGTGAAACTCAAGATTAGGGCTAAATAAAATTGCAATAGAATGCTATTAGATTCTATAAGATGTTCACTTGGGTGGATTCAAGATTTTATATCAAAATTGCAGATTTATCGTCATTTTTCTCTAACAAGTATGATTTATTTATTAGGAGTAGCTTATGCTTTTTTACTTGTTTCCCAAGTCAGAATTAAGCACTTCCGAGGGATGGACCCATTACCCATACGGATTGAGTATGGATTACTAAGCAAGCGGGGCCATCTGTTGGTGAATCATGGGGAACATAGCCAAGAAGGTGAGTGCTTTTGAATCCACAGGCAGTACCAATAAGAGAAAGATTGGTCTCAAAACTTGGTACACCAAGATGTAGATTTAACTTCCATCTTTTATAACTTACCTTTCAGTTTCCATCTAACTCTTCATCTTTCTTCCTCCTGCTCCCGTTGACGTCCTGGGCCAAAGATTGGTTGAAAAGGCAACCCCGCCACACCCTAACAGCCTACCTACTCACTTTTGTAGCTCAATTGGAGGTGGAGACTGTGGTCTGGGGGGAAATAGAAGTCTTTGTCAAGTAAAATGAGAAATGCTCAGTAGGGCTTCGAAAATCATGTGTGTCCCAGGTCACTGAAAGGGAGATAACTGATAAGCATGAAGTGATGAAGAGCTCCCACTAGATCCAGTCTTCAAAGTGAAGCTTCCTTTACTTTAAGGGCCATGTCGTTGAGCAACAGAAACAGATAAATTGCAAGACTCGGTGTACACGGTGAATGAGTTTACTTATATGAGACAATGAAAAGGATCCTTACGAACTACATTCTTGTTTCAATATGCTCATCACATTTTCCAATTCCTTCTCAACATGTTGCACTTCATATATCTTGCTTTAATTCGGCTTAAGCTCCAACCTTCAAATTAGCAATGTATTTCTTCAAATTTTCAACTCTGTTTTAACAAGGTTACCATGTTTACAGAAGATGTTGTATCCAGCTATGCGTCTATGCCCATGATTACCCAAGTTTGGCACAAAGCAATAAATTAGATAATCATAACCATCGTACCAACAATTACCCAATCACCACCAAACGCAAGTAGGAAAAAGTTATACGCTACAAGTAGCAATCAAAAGAACGCATATAACCCAACTATAAGCTTTCAGTCATACGTTAACACAAAAATCGATGCCTACTAATGTACTTCCTAACATTACAGAAATAAGTTTCCATAAGAAACAACACCTACCGTAGGAGATAACGTTTCAAAAGCGCCACACACCTTGCAACCACAGCCGGGCTGTTGCAGATAAAAAAATGAATCAGATGGTAAAATGTAAATAGTTTGGCAGACATATGATCAACATAACATGTCAACACGCAATATCCTTTTAGCTGAAATCATTAGTTAGAAGGATGCAGATCGTAAACGAACTCAAATCATATTATACCAATGCTACCTTTACATTATGAGCCTTGAATCATCCTAATATTTTGTGTTCTTTTAAGTTTTACCCATGCTGGAAATTGGTGTGAAGATGAAAACACAAAAGTTCATGCTTGGTCACTGTATACTGAAGAGAACCTTATACTGCTGGAGTGGTATATTCAAGCATGGTAAAGTAAAAGTAGAAAACAGATAAATATCTAGCCGCAGAACACAATCTACTACAGGTTTCAAGACATTACAGTTGAAGAGATGGAGTTGATGGTTATATCAGTTCAAGACCCCTATCCGTCTCATATAGAAAGTTCTAGAGAAGCATTTCATATTTCTCATACAATGTTTTACAAGTTAAATATATCTTATGTGTGTTAAGCAAAAGTGCACCTTAGGTTCAAGGTAAGCTGAGGAGAAATTTTACATGCACACGTGACAACTATGGGCCTGGTTTCCATGGTGCAAATCATAGCCGGTGTTGAAAGAATTTTGAATTATATAAGTGCATATGAGCAGTAACTATCAAGTTTCCACGGCTCTATAAAGCCAAATTTTAATCAAGCATGGTCTATACGCCCTCATCTAACCTTATTTTTGAGTGATAATCTATGGCATCAAGCAAAATACCATTCCATTGTCATTTCATTTATGTTCCACTTTACATTGCTTGTGCATCAAATATTTCCATATGCAGCTAACAAATAAATATTTGAATCTTCCTCAAACATTCACATATAGACATTTACTTTTCACATGGATGCTTAAAGAATATAAAGAACAACTAGCCCATAAGCATAGTCTACATGCCCTCATACAAGGTTTATTGCTTACAGGGCATCTAGTGAACAATGATAATGATTATAAAGATAATCCATCTTTATTATTGTTGGCAATACAATAAAGCTAACAATGATGGTTGCTTTTGGCAGAGAATAAGATGAATGAAATAAATAACAAAAATTCAGTAAAAATATATATTATGTGTGATGTGGATGCATTGTTTTAATCATAAACCATTGAAGTGAAAAAGGAAAAAAAGCCTTACTGACATTAATAAGGTAACCTGCGCTTATAGAGTATAAACATATGCACCAATCATAGATAATTATAAGATTGTATTACTTGGCGATACTAATTATCATCTTTTATTGATCTAGGCTCACGGTCCCTCTATTGTTCTCAAGATATTGAGGGTATGTCCTTGGTAATACATACAATATTGTACCCTAAGCATTAACTGACATGGTATTAGATGAAAGACTTTGATAGCCAAAGAGTTGATAGCACTTCATGTAGTATTCAAGTTGCCAGGATGGAAATAACACATATAAAAATATATGTATATATGAAGCATTTATTGAAATTACAAGGAAGAGTTCATAATAATTAACGAATATGTATAGAAAACCTTCGCTCTCTCTCAGCAAGTGTGTGCTCTATTATCACACCATAGGCCAGGTCAGTAGTTCCATGAGATGCTAAATAGTCCTGCCAAAGAGAAAGCAACTCTAATCACTTGTAAGAATAGACGTTTAGGATGTTAAATAACTGAATTACATTTTAAATGATATAGTTAATGTTATGGGCATAAACCTGGTAGTGCCCCTTGCCATTTCGGGCAAACAAAAGTAACTTAATGAATAGTTTCCAACAACAGGCAACTAACACATATGTAGTGAAGCTACAGAACCGTGGCCATATAAGCATGTCTGTAATGCATTTTGTCACCATTTGATACGATTAAGTTATGACTACTGAATTTAACAACACTCATTTAAGTGTCACCTACACCAACATTGTGAGTGCACCCATTGGTAATTCTAAATCAAGAGAAGCTTGGGCACCCATTCGTGTTCTCAGTTAAGGTTAATGTAACAATGAGTACTCTAAATTATCAATGCAGTTTGGAAAAAGCCTGGGCACAATGATGTGAACACTAAGCATTCAAATCAACAAATAGGTGCCTGTGTGTACTTGTGCCTGGATGTGTGTACGAACGATCCTGGAGAGAAAACAAAACATAAAGGTCACGCCTTTCTTTTACTTTCTTCCAAGGTAGTGGGCTTGCAATAATGAGAGAAAAAGAACACTAATGAGCAAATCCTCCTAACAGAACTGAACAACTATTAAAACAAAATTAATAATAAGACATATCTTGGTAGCAAATATACATCATCAGCCAATGAAGTACAACCCAGAGTCCATGACATACTGACCATTTAATCATTATATTCATAATCAAGGTTGGTACACCTGATATCAAGTTACTCAACATTATATAACCTAAACGACTTATTAGCAGTATTTACAATTAAACCTGCAAGTAAATTTCTTTCAACTTTAAACCCCTATCATTCCTTCGATTAAGCAAAAGCATGCAAAATTCGTAAAGTAACCAGCTGATTTCCACATTTAACCGTTGTATGTGTACTATGACAGCTACGATTTGCCCTACCTACTCGAGCAATGTAATTCCCCAATCCGTACCTAAAAAAACTAACATGTACATATAACCGAAAGTGCAATTCCATGTTTATGCACAAGAATTGTACCGAGATATGTGTATAACCATTCTATAATCCAAATTAACACTAAATCACGGGCAGCCACTATTAAACCCTAGATTCGAAAACTAAAAAACTACGGGATCTGAAGAAAGAAAGTGAAAATTAACGTGCGTTCGTACCCGAAGAGTCCTGGAAGCTTCGGATACAACGGCTGAAGAGCTGCCCTGTACGGATAGAAGAGAAGAAGACAAACAATCGGCGATTGCGCGGCGGAGAGGCTCCGGCGGTTTCTTGGACGAAGAAGATCTCATAGCCCTGGAGATACCACCAACGCCCCCCAACTGCAACCTGGAGCTCGTAGCAGGGCTCCGAGGGCCGCTGTTGAAGCTCGTGGACATCGTATGTATATGCAGAGATATAGATATAGCGTCAGTGTATCTATCTATGTGAGGAAACACCACTTCTCTCACTACATTTCAACAATTGAACACTCTTTCTTCCTGCTTTATGTTGTCTATGCAAGAGAAGAGGCGTGTTTTATGATTAAGAGAGAGAATTATAACTACAAACACATTTTTATTTTTATTTTTTGTATTTGTATTTTAAAAATCATTATTACAACTTTACAAGATTTGTTTTTTGATAAAATACATCAAAAAAGATATAAAAGAAATTGGTTTATTTTCTATCTACCAAAACATGTAAACTTTTTCTTAATTGATATAAAAAGCTTTCAATCTAAACCATATTTTTCCGATTTTTAGTTCAGAGTCAATTAATGATACTACATTATCGATTAATAATATTTTATTAACAATTTTAATATGTTATTACCGTATATGGTTTGTTTTGCATAAAATATTGGTTTGTTGTTACAAATCGCAAACTAGATTAATTAACTCGGTTTCAGAACTTTCAAAAATGGTGATTCGATTAGAGGATATCCAATTCAACTAGATTGCCTCAAATTTGCAGCTTTAATTCGTTTGGCTACTTTGTGCACACATTTGCCAAATACTATCTCATTTGTCATATTTTAACATCTAATTATAATCATTCAGTATCATAAACTCATTTTTTAAATGCGCTTACAAACAGTTAATGAAATAAATATAATATTTAATTTGACGCATGATATTATATTAAATTGATCATTATCCAATACATTTGATAAAAAAAAATTATACAAGTTTTCCATATAACAAAAACTTTGACCATCAGTCTTAGGGTGCGTTTGGTTTGCGGGATTGGAATGGATTTGGAGAGATTTAGATTTCAAATCCATTCCAATCATGTGTTTGGTTTGTAGAAATGAAATCTGTTGACCGAATTTGAAATCCTTTGACCTTTTTAAAATCTATTACCTAATGGATTTGAAATTCCTTTGCAATAGATTGGGATTTCAAAATCCCCCAAATCCAAATCTAATTCATTTCATTTCAATCCCGCAAACTAATCGCACCCTTATAATTCAGGGTCTCTAATATGAAACCACTTAGCAATTGTTGTTGCCATCGTAGTTGTAGATCCATGTGTTTGAGAGTTGATGTGTCTTTTGACTATGACAAAGTAATAATAAACAAATCTCCCTTTTATTGGGTTGGGTTTATAGTCTTGGCCGTATGCCAAATGTATGTCGCGATCATCGAAACTTATGGATCTGTCACTCAATGTTGGGGATAGTTTTTTTCAGAAATCTTTGCATTTTAATCATTTATAACTTTGAATTATTGATACTTAATATTCTTGTTAAGACGTCAAGAGATAATCGTATGCCATAAGATGATTTACTTAAAAAGTAATTATTATATTTGATGCATTAAGTTATAACCGAATGAACTCATGAATGGTGCCCAAGACAAATTAGTTTGGATCTAGCATATGTAAGAAATATTCATATATAATAATATTTATAAAATAAATTTTGTCCCATTTATATGTAACAAACTTGAGTGTTGTTTGTGAAAATACAAATTTTGATGCCTTCACAAGACAAAACATGTCTTGTAAAAAAAAGGTTGGAAAAGTAGTAGTAATAGTTATGTGTTAAAATAGTGTTGATTAATAAAACTATAAAATGTTGTGGAAGTATGATTGGTTAGTGGATACCAGTTGTATTTGCGTGGGTGTCATTGTCCATGCTGTTAACTTTTTTCCATTCGTTATGCTAATTAATTAATTTTTAGGTGTTTTCAACAATATTTTTTTAAAATTAATATATATATATATATATATATATATATTGATTTTGAGTAATATTCCCATTATAACAATATGTTTCTGTACATTTCTTCAAAATAAAAAAAATATATTAGAAAAAAATGAAATTAACTCTCATATAATAATTTAACATAAGAGAAAAATAAATTTTATTATTTCCTACCAATAAGAAACCTTAAAAATAAATATTTATAAGAGACGGTTATAACTTTATTTTTAAATTAAAAAATCTCTCACCTCTCATTTTTTAAAGAGTAAATTACATTTTTTGGTCCTTGTAGTTGTCATCCATTGTCAAGTTTGATCCATTTTTCAAACTAATTACAATTAGGGTGCGTTTGGTACGCAGACAGGACATGACAGGACAAGATGGAACAGGGCAGAACGGAACAGAACAGGACAGCTGTCCAGCGTTTGGCAAGACATGATAGAACTGGACAGAACAAGACTAGACCGGTTAAATGACGAATTTACCCCTGATGAAAAATCATAGATTACATCACTAATACATAGTGCAATGGATTATCAAAAACATAAAACTAATTTATCACGATTGGATTTTGGATATGGAAATCAAAACCCAAATTTTAAGTTTCGGATTTTATGTTGTTTTGGGTTTGGGTTGGTCGGGTTTCGGATTGATGTCGGTCGGGTTTGGGTATTATATAATGCAAAAGTTATATATAAATTCAATCATTTTTTTAGGATGAATACAATCGATTGAAAGATTGATGAAATTGATAGCAACTTTAAAATTTAGAAAATATTTCAACAAACTATAATTTATGATTTTCAAAAAATAATTATATATATATATAGTATTTAAAATATAGATTTATGTTATTTCGGGTTTTCGGAGGGGTTGGGTGGCCAACGATCAAACCCAATCCAAACCCGGATATCCTCCCAAATGTCGGGTTTTTGATTATCGGATTTCGGGGTATTCGGGTTTTGCAAAAACACCTTATTTTCGGTTCGGATGTGGATTCGGATTTTCGACTATTCGGGTTTTGCACACCCCTAGCTTGGAGGCGTGAATGATGAGAAGACATGTTTTATGTTTTTAACAAAGGGTATATTAGTCAAAATATTGTTGTTCTACTTGGTTCCATGGGGTTGGAGTGGGACAAGTGTGTCTCATGCTTGTTCCACTTAGTTCTAGCATGTCTCACATATGGTCACGCCAAACATGGGACAGGTCTGTTCTGTTCTGTCACTGTGATTGCTATTTTATTTCACTTTTGGTCCCTCTGACCAACTTTAATTAAAAAACTTAGTTTAATTGTGGTTTGTCTTTTTTCCTTATCTTTTCTTTTCTTTCCTATATTTTTTCATTTTATACTTTTATTATATTAATTAATTAATGATAATTTTAACTAAAGATACATTAAAAATATGTATTTGATTCTGTAAATTACATTATTAAAAAAGTCTTGTAGATACCTTTAAAATAAGTTAAATATTAAATATTTTTAAATATTTATGCAATTTATCTCATATATATATATATATATATATATATATGTAAATTCGTCTACACTAATCCATAAAAAACTTTATATTTTAAGTTGTTTTTAAAAAAAAATTATCCTTGTTTTCTTATTTATGTAATATAAAAATCGAAAGTTATCTATGTTTGTTAATAAAAAAAATGTATCGTTTTTAGATGGTTCATTTAATTACATGTTTTTTAAATGTGTACCAATTAATAAAATTTATATAATATACTTATTAAAAAATCAAAATATAAATCAATTAATATTATACTTATTAAAAAAATTAAATTATAAACTTAAATTTATCGTAATAAAAAAATATTCAAAATATTGACACAACTTAAAATATATTTTTTTAATTAATAGACATAAATAAATTTTGATTTTTTTTCTTACATAAATAAAAGAAAACGATAAATTTCTTAAACACAACTTAAAATAGATTTTTGAGTGAATTGTGGAGTTGGTCCCCGTGTTTTGTTACTTTCTTTGACTACGGTCCCTATAGTATGTTTATTGTGGATTTGATCCATGTGATATTCAATTTATCTTGGTCATGGTCCCTCTGACTAACGCATCCGTTAACTCCATTAAACCAAAAACCATTTTAGTCATTTTGCCTAATTTGTGTCTTTTTATGATAAGAAAAAATAAAAATATATTTTTAACACACACACACACACATATATATATATATATATATATCAAAATAAATAAAATAGGATGTTATTGTATGACTTGATTCTTTAAATTTTAAAAAAGATAATTATATTAAATATGATTTAATTTTATTATTTTATTGTAATGGTGGGAAAATATATAGTTTTATTGTTTTAATATAACTAGTGTTGGGCCCGTGCATTGCACGGAAGAATAAATTTTTTGTTGGAATATTGAACCAAGTTAAAATGAAACGTAATTTCTCTGTTAACAGTTAATTAAATAAAATGTGAAAAACGAATTTATTTTCATAAGTGGTTAACTTGCATATATTATTAATCGTTTGTTGTTTTGAGTTTGTGCAATAATATTGGTAATAGTTTTGTATTATATTATTTAAAACTCAAACGACATTCTCACAATATATCACTATTATTGAAATAATTATAATTATGAACATACGTTTTTACAGATTTTGCAGTTTTTCTGAAACCTCCTCGACAACACTTGACAATCACTTTGAACATATAAATCTGTAGATTAATTAACAACATCCAACCCACATCAAATATGACAAAGAAAATAAATGATTTTTATCTTTTGTAACCGACAACTCAACTGGTATAGTTCAAATTCACTCAGTACCACTTGAAAATTTATCTGACTATTGACTTCAAAACTTCATAGTATTAGTCGATAAAAATAAACAAATCCTTAGTAAATAAAATATAAAAAGTAGTTTTTCAAAAAAACAAAAATATAGTGGAATACCTTTTGTTCAGTTGCAGGTTCCGCTATTGACATCCGACCGTTTGTCTTCTTCTTGTACTCGGATGATACATATAGAAGCTATATATATTTATAGTGAATGTAGAGAATATTTAAAATATTTTATTTTCATTTTCGATTTTAAATTTTAAATTTAAATGTAAATATATTAAAAATATGGAAGGATATTTTTATATCTACATCGTTTCTATTTTATTTTATTTACACTTGGTTGATTAGGAAAATATTGCGGAATATTTTTATTTTTAAAGAATATCATAATTTATTAGTGTATCTCGCTATTTTTTATTTTTAATTCATATCAACCTTCTTTTTTCTTTTTTTAATGCTCGTGAAAAAAAATACGTGTAGATTTTATATTGTCAAAAAAAAAATACGTGTAGATTTTATATTATGCTAATATAAAATACGTGTAAATTTTATAAAATAAAATATATTTTATATCAGCAAAAAAAAGAAAGAAAAAAGAATTTATATTACATCTCATCATGTAAAAAGATTTTATAAAATAAAATATGGAAAAATATTTTATAAAATTAAATATTGAAAAATCATTATGAGATGTAATATAAAAAAATACGGAAGAAACAATATTTTATATTATATCTCATTAATATAGATTTAAATGTAAAATCTAAATTTAAAATAGATTATGCTAATATAAAATCCATTTTATAAAACCTTCCACAAAAAAAAACAAATATTTATATTAATAAATTAGTATCAATTCCACAAATAGATGATTATGTGAGATACTGTGCATAGAAAGGTTGTACCAAAGCATTAATAAATTGTAAATTAAGTAATTGGCTTTAATTAGTTGTAATTTGTGCTTAAAATATTGTAATTAAGAGTTCTTATGTCGTTTTTATAATATAACTAGGCATATACCCGCACGATGCAGCGAAATGTAAGTAAAGAGCGAACAATAAAATATAAAAAAATAGTTTTTCAAATAAACAAAAATATAGTGGAATACCTTTTATTCAGTTGCAGGTTCCGCCATTGACACCCGATCGTTCGTCTTCTTGTTGTACTCGAATGATACATAGAGAAACTATATATATTTATAGTGAATGTAGAGAATATTTTAAAATCTTCTATTTTTATTTTCGATTTTACATTTAAATTTAAATATATTAAAAATATGAAAGAATATATATTTATATCTACATCGTTTCTATTTTATTTTATTTACACTTGGTTAATTTGGAAAATATTGCAAAACATTTTTATTTTAAAGAATACGATAATTTATTAGTGTATCTCGTTATTTTTTATTTTTAATTCATATCAATCTTCTTTTTTTTTCTTTTAATGCTTGTGAAAAAAAAATACGTGTAGATTTTATATTATCAAAAAAAATACGTGTAGATTTTATATTATGCTAATATAAAATACGTGTAGATTTTATAAAATAAAATATATTTTATATTAGCAAAAAAATACGGAAGAAAAAAGAGTTTATATTACATCTCATTATGTAAAAAGATTTTATAAAATAAAATATGAAAAAAGATTTTATAAAATAAAATATGGAAAAAAATCATTATGATATGTAATATAAAAAAATACGGAAGAAAAAAATTTATATTATATCTCATTAAAATAGATTTAAATGTAAAATCTACATTTAAAATAGATTATGCTAATATAAAATCTATTTGATAAAATCCTTCACCAAAAAAATAAATAGTTATATTAATAAATGAGTATCCATTCCACAAATATATGATTATGTTAGATATTGTGCTTGAAAAAGTTGTACCAAAACATTAATAAATTGTAAATTAAGTAATTGTTTTTAATTAGTTGTAAATTGTGCTTAAAATGTGGTAATTAAAAGTTTTTTATGCCGTTTTTACAATATAGTATAGATTATTAGTGTATCTCGTTATTTTTTATTTTTTATTCATATCAACTTTCTTTTTTCTTTTTTTTTAATGCTTGTGAAAAAAAACACGTGTAGATTTTATATTATCAAAAAAAATACGTGTAGATTTTATATTAGCAAAAAAATACGGAAGAAAAAAAAAGTTTATATTACATCTCATTATGTAAAAAGATTTTATAAAATAAAATATGAAAAAATCATTATGAGATGTAATATAAAAAAATACGGAAATTTTTTTTTATATTACATCTCATTAATATAGATTTAAATGTAAAATCTATATTTAAATAGATTATGCTAATATAAAATCTATTTGATAAAATTCTTCACAAAAAAAAACAAATAGTTATATTAATAAATAAGTATTCATTCCACAAATAGATGATTATGTGAGATACTGTGCTTGGAAAGGTTGTACCAAAACATTAATAAATTGTAAATTAAGTAATTGGTTTTAATTAGTTGTAACTTGTGCTTAAAATGTTGTAATTAAGAGTTTTTTATGCCCTTTTTATAATATAGTATAGATATAGATTAAAATTTTAATTTAAACAAACTAGATCATAAAATTATATCTTATTTTATTTAGAACGAATAAAAAAAGATATGTTTTTATGATTTGATTTATTAAATTAAAACTTTAATTATGTTAAAGGCGATATAATTTATTGTTCTTTTACTATTATCACAACAAACAAACTTATTATCGATATTTTGACACCAAAATCCTTGAAACCCTTAATTATGTTAAAGGCGATATAATTTTATTGTTCTTTTACTATAATCACAACAAACAAGTTTATTATCGATATTTTGACATAAAAATCATTGAAAACCTGATAAATGAACTCTAATTTTATCATCTTAAAATTAGAGGTTCTAATTTTCATATTGTTTTCAGTCAAAAACTAAAAATCAACTGTTTAGATTTTAACGAAATAAAATATTTAAGTTACGAATATTTTAACCCACAATAAAATTAACAAGTGTAATAAACTAATAGTTATACATTTCTAAAACTGTGTGCTTTTTTATTATAAACATTTATTTTGGGACGGAAGGAGTATTGAATAATGATAAGACAATGTTGTATCTTTCTATTGATGGATGTTGTAGCTGATCTTCGCTATTTTCTAAATGCTAACATGTTTTCATGTTGATGTTACCTGACATATGATGCTCTATGTTTTGCTTTGTGACTGTGAGTTAAAATATTCGTAACTTAAATATTTTATTTCTTAAAATCTAAACGGTTTGTTTTGAGGTTTTGATTGAAAAACAATATAAAAATTGGAACCTCTAATTTTAAGATGATAAAAATTAGAGTTCATTTCTCAATGGTTTTCAATAATTTTGGTGTCAAAATATCAATAATAAACTTGTTTGTTGCAATGATAGTAAAGAACAATAAAATTGTATCGCCTTTAACATAATTAAAGTTTTAATTTAATAAATCAAATCAAAAAAACATATCTTATTTTATTCGCTCTAAATAAAATAAGATATAATTTTATGATCTAGTTTGCTTAAATTGAAATTTTAATTACATTAAAACAATAAAACATAACTTTTTCCACCATTACAATAAAATAATAAAATTAAATCATATTTAATATAATTAATTTTTTTTTAAATTTAAAGAATCAAGTCATACAATAACATCCTATTTTATTTATTTTGATATCTATATCTATATCTATATATATGTGTGTGTGTGTGTGTGTGTTAAAAATATATTTTTTTATTTTTCTTATCATAAAAAAACACAAATTAGGCAAAATGACTAAAATGGTTCTTGATTTAATGAAGTTAACGGATGCGTGAGTCAGAGGAACCATGACCATGATAAATTGAATACCACAGGGACCAAATCCACAATAAACATACTATAGTGACCGTAGTCAAAGAAAGTAATAAAGCACGAGGACCAAATCCACAATTCACTCTAGATTTTTTTATTAGTGTAGATAATTTGCAGATATATATCAAATAAAATGCATAAAAATTTTGAAAATATTTAACACTTAATTTATTTTAAAGTTATCGACAATATTTTTCTAATAGTGTAATTTTCAAAATAAAATAGGTACTTTTAATGTATTATTAGTTAAAATTATCATTAATTAATTAATATGATAAGAATATAAAATGAAAAATGTAGGAAAGAAATGAAAAGAGAAAAAGACTAACCACAAGGACTATTATTGTAATTTACAAAATAATCTAATAAAATAAAATAAAAAGACAAAGAAAATGTGAAATGACCAAAATACCCTTACTTTAACTAAGATTTGAAACTAAAGTTGGTCAGAGGGACCAACAGAACAAAATGGCAACCACAGTGACCAAAATTGTAATTAGTTTGAAAGAGGGACCACACTTGATAATAGATGGTAACTACAAGGACCAAAAATGTAATTTACTATTTTTTAAATCGAAAAAATTACTAAATATGTCGAACGAAAGGAATTACACCAAAATGACAATTATATATTTCTCGTTAATTTGACAGACATGTTTATATACTTTTTCATTCGTATTTTCGTGGTTTTACGGTATTTATTTAGCGTTTTTCCTTGAACCACACCTATATATGTGATTGGGTTCCGGTGAGAAACGTGATAAGTAATTATTAACAGTTGGATGCATATTAGGATGAGATACACCAATATACATCGGATCAATTCCCTTATTAAGCGTGATTCATATATAGGTTTGAGATTTTAAGTGATCAAGAGTTCAGATCTACTTCTCACCCTTCTCACATTAACTCAACTTCTTATACGATCTTTCACACACACACATATATTATATATAGGGGTCATCTTTTGAGGTCTGTACAATTTTTGAGATTTGATTTAAGTCACGAAAAATTAGTTGAAAAATAAAATTTAATATAAAAGAAAATATATATCTCTTTCTTCTATCTCCAAATTTCTCTCATCTATCCTATATTCTCTCTCCTATCTTTCTCTCTCATATTTTCATAATGTATATGTAATTATGTGTATATATATAAAATAGGTGAACACATTGTGAACATTTTCTTAAACTTAGTATTATATTTTGTGAACACGCTATAATTCTAGATTTAGTATAGATTGTGAACATATTATAAACACCAACTTCATCAATAAAACAAAATATATCACTTATGAACATCATATGAAGCTTGTAAATATATTATGAACACACTAGTAAAAAAATTTAAGTATGTTTATATTGTGTTCACTGTGTGGTCACTTATGTACACGTTTAATTATACGTCTGTGTATATTAAAAAGAGAGGAGTGAGAAAGAGATAAATATGATTATTTTTTAAATTCAATAATTTTTATTTAATAAACAATAATAATTATCTCATTAGTGAATAATAGTATTATCTCAAATTGGTGGCTTAGAATGAACCCCACGAATTTTACATATTTTAGAGTTTTCCAATAATTAAGCTCATATATAAGTATATATAAACAAATATGTATGAGGGGAGCGATCAATTGAAAATCAGTATTACATTGGAAACTTTGGAAACCAAAATCAACCAATCAGTGAATTTTTTTTAATTGAAAATGTTATTTTTGTCTTTTACATTATTTCATAATATATATGGTAACTGTTATTATTATTATATTAATAATTATTTAATTTTAATTTAGCTTATATATGGTAATAATAATCATTGATTAATTTAAAAATGAGATATTTAATTTAGGTAAATTATTTAATTTTAATTTAGTTTATATATGGTAATAATGAAACAATAATCCTAACACGATGAAAATGATGAATCGATTTTCATTATGAAACAATAATGCTAACACGATGAACCTGATGAATCTATTTTCATACACGGATATGCAACTGAACAGGTAATGAAACAAAAATGGGAAGTTAACAAAAATGACACAAATTCATAATGTTTCATTATGAAACAATAATGCTAACACGATGAACCTGATGAAATCTGTAATCCACTAATGTTTCTCGTTATTTTGAGACACAAAATCAAAAGAATGATCTATTATTTTTATTTATTATTAATAAATTAATTAATTTACTACCATATATAATTCAAGTAATCTAAATAAAATAAACCTTTCTTGCCATATTTAAGACACAAAATCAAAAGACATATTTACCCTTTTCATCTATTATTTTTATTTATTATTAATAAATTAATTAACTTACTACCATATATAATTCAAATGAATCTTAACCATTGATTATAAAGATCAATGATTGAAATTTGGTTTCCAAAGTTTCCAATAAAACTTGGTTTCCAATTGATACCACCCCATATGTATGATCCATCCAAATTAATAGGCAAGACATGTAGGTGGGCAAACTCAATCAACATACAAAGAACGAGTGACAAAGTGCTTTGGTTAAAAGATGGATTCTTCTATAATGAGAGAGCTCTTTTACCTTTTTATTTTTTCTTCCATTAAGCTAGGGTTAAATTATTTGTTTGGATAAATTTATTTGTCTAAATGATAGAAACTGATAAACTTAAAGAGAAATAAAGAGAGGTTTAAATTATTTATGGACATTTATGATATTATTTTGTTTAAGGTGGTTTAACAGTGATGGTGGATTATAGTTTATTTCATATAACCATTTTAGCCAATTGCTTAAAGATTAAGTTGTAAAAGAACACTTTGGTATAACTGAGCGAAAAACTCATCCTACCCAATTGCTTAAAGATTAAGTTGTAAAAGAACACTTTGGTATAACTGAGCGAAAAACTCATCCTACCCGTTAAGTTTACTAGACCGTAAATAAATGACCCATAACATACATAAGAGTGCGTTTGGTATCGATACAAGATACGGCATAAAAAAACAGAACAAAACAAATGTTCATCGATTGATAAGAATAACTTGACAGAACAAATAGATAAAATGACCAATTTACCCCTAGTGGATTGTTTATAACTTTTATCTGTCTTGATTAATTTAAGTAATTTATTAAACTACAATAAAATATATTTTTTTGTAACAAAATATATCATTATAAAGTTTTCGTTAAGACGGTTGAAATAACATAAAAATAAAAAGTTAATGTAGTTTCCAATTTTTTTAAATATAGTTTCTATATTATTTTATTATTATTAATATATAATAAATTACATAAATTAACCAAAATATAAAAAACTTATAGAAATAATATTTTGAGGACAATAAGTGAAAATTTAAAGAATATCAAATACAATACAGTAAAATATAAACAATGAATAAAATGTAAAGAGAAAGACACATTTGAGGTTTTAGAATAAAATTAGGTTTTGTTTTTAAGGTTACGTTAATAAAATATAGGTATGCTCTGCCTTGTTCTATGGGGTGGGGGCAAAACACTCTTGTTCCACTTTGTACCACATAAAACCCATGTTAAACATTGAACAGTGATTCATGTTTGATAACACCAAATTTTGGTGTTATTTTCATATCACTAACCGAGTAAAATTGCTTATTTCCAATTGAATTTAGTAGAAATTTTATGATTTAAATCAAGTGTTTTAGGGAAATGCATCATGTAATGAAATAACCAAGAATGATTGTGAAAAATAAGTTTTCCGAGTGAGAATTGATCATAATCATCATCAAGATCCAAGCCCGAGAAATAGTCGGTTGAGAAATGAATTTTAAAGAGAAAGTACAAATTTGGTGTGCCAAAAATCAGTAGACTGGGCGACTTGGAAGTAGGTTGCTAAAGCTGAACTAGCTGGCAACTCGCCAGAAAAGGAAAAGGGGCAACTTTCATGCTAGTTGTTGGTGCTGAACTAACGTAGAACCTGCCAGAAGTGTCGTGGACGTTTTTAAGCACTTATCTTCTAGGGTTTGGAGGTATCTTTCACACTATCTTCACGTGGACGGCTAGGAAAGAAGGAGGGACAACTTGGGGCAATTTTTGTAAGGGAAAAACACTGAATTGAAACTAGGAAATTATTGGGGAAGCGGTTCTTACTTCGATTTTTCCAATTCTTCGTTGGTATTACACAATCAAAGGGACTTTTGCAATCTTTGATTTTGAGATAACTTTTCTTAGGTCTATGAACTCTTATATTAATTTATTTGTTAATACCACTAACATGAACTAATTTTTAGGTGTTGGTGGTTGGTTTGACTTTGGTTTAAGCATATGAACATGTAATTTGGGATTTTTATCAAATTTTCCTAGTTAATGAAGCATATGATTTGAATTTTAATGTTTTTGTGAGTCTGATCAATTTTCATCTGATTTGTTCATTATAAATTGAATTCGAGATAATTAATTGTTAAAAAAACTAGAATTATATGACTAAGGTGATAAATTGGATAGAGATATACAAACTGAACCTTAGTATTGCTACAATCTGGAATTTAATGTGTTTTAAACTCATGTGTTGAGATCGAGAGATGAGATTTGTGTTTTCAAAATAAAATACGTTGTTGCTTGATAAAGAATGACGGTGATTCTATAGATTAGATATTCATTAAAGGGATTAACTGATAGTCATTTTGAGAACATTGTTCATTAGTGAAAATCATAGGTTTTTCAACCCTCAACTATTTTTTCTCTATAAAAAGTTTCCTCATTCGTTGATTGAAGAGTGTGTGTATTTTATTTATTAGTAATTAATTAATTATTTACAACAATTCAATCTTTTGGACCGTTAAGTTAATAGTGAATATAGTAATTGTGATACTCGGTTCTTAGTTCCCATTTGTTCGATACTCGGTTCTTAGTTCCCATTTGCTCTGATACCAATTGTTAGGTCCCAAGGCTTGAGCTTCCCAGGAGGTCACCCATCCTAGGATTGCTCTCGCCCGAGCACGCTTAACTTGTTAGGATCAAGCGCTTACCACTACACCAAAAACAATTGCTTATGGTGAAGGCGCTACTTTATTTCCTTATACCATGGTAGCGCAAAGCCCCGTACTAAGCGACAGGCGGACATGAGGGGTTGCACCACTTTCGTGGAGCCAGCGGGTCGGGCTGTTAGTCCCGGCCAGTTACGTACTCCCGAGGTCGCGGGTTCGAGTCTTCCAGTGTGCAAATGCTGGGGGGGATTGTTGAGGAGAAATCCCAACATTTGCTGGGAATGCCGCAAGCATCCAGCGCCCTCACCTTCGACTCGGGAGTACGTAACTGGCCGGGACTAACAGCCCGACCCGCTGGCTCCACGAAAGTGGTGCAACCCCTCATGTCCGCCTGTCGCTTAGTACGGGGCTTTGCGCTACCATGGTATAAGGAAATAAAGTAGCGTCTTCACCATAAGCAATTGCTTTTGGTGTAGTGGTAAGCGTTTGATCCTAACAAGTTAAGCGTGCTCGGGCGAGAGCAATCCTAGGATGGTTGACCTCCTGGGAAGCTCAAGCCTTGGGACCTAACAGTTCGATACTCGTACTTTATAGTACATATTACTTTATTCGGCCCGTACACCTGCGGTTAGATTAGGGAGTGTAAGTGTAACACCCCGGTTTTCGAATGGTATCATTTCAAGTTATTTCAGAAACCAATATATTAAGGAAAAATAAAATATTTGATTTTGGACTTGAATCCTATATTTTATAGTCTTGATGGATGAAGGATTCAATTACGAGTCCAACGGTTTTTTTCGGAGCAAAAACGGAGCTATAACGAAGAAGTTACGACCAAAACAGTGAACGAGGAGAAAACAAAGGGAAGCGGGCGACTTATGTCATGACTTAAGGTCGCGAGGTAAGTCGCTAAACCCCCTGGTCGAGCTTAAAACCCGATTTTCAGCCACCAAACTTCATTTCTTCATATCTTCTTCATCACAACTCCGATTTGGGTGATTCAAGTTGTCATGGTTTCGTTTTTGAGAGCTCTTCAAGGATTTAGCAAGATATTGGAAGTCTATTGGAGTATTCAAGAGTATTTTGTGGTGGTAATCTCCTCATCTCTCTCAATGTTAAACTAGGGTTGATGGTTTCACCCTTTTTCCTTTCATCCTTCATCTTGGGTTTGATTTTGATGAGTTATGTGGTGAAGGTAATCTTGTAGATGTGTTGGATCTAAGATCTAGGGAGGTTTCTTGGTGGTTCAAGCCTTCATCAATGGTGATTCAAGTTTTTGGGGTAAAACCTAGATTTAACCTAAATCTAGCAAGGTGAGTTCAAGTTGATTTGTGAAAACGTTGTACATGCCAAAATGATTATTTTTAAAGTATTTATGTGTTTAACATGAAATCATCATTTGTGAAGTTACTTGATGAGTTTTGGTTAAATGCGAAGTTTAGTTTTATAAATCCTGTAAAACACCCATATTGGGGATTTTTAGGCATTTTGATGAATGAGTCATAAATGGGGTTTGTTTGGTAATTTATTGCATAAATGAGATTATTTGGTTAAAAGATATTTTTAGTGTGTGTTTGGGTAAAAGGTTTAATTTTGCGTTATGCGACGTTTGAAAGGATAAAGAGTATAAATCTATTTGGAAAACCTTTTGTCTCGACTTAAACTGTGTTGGAGTCCATTCAAGTATTTTGGAGTGTGTGATTTCATAGTATGGGTCGAGTATGTTTATGATTTGAAAAGCGTTAATCATTGGTCAAAAAAAGAGGTTTTGAGTATTTTGGCTCGATGTCGTTTAAAGGAGTTTTGAGGACACTTGTCCGGTTTTATATGACTCAATGTAGGGTATAGTTATGACGTACGTACAAATGCGTCGTGTTGCGTATTGAGGTTGGTTTCGGGCTCGAGTGCTTTGGTCATTCATGTTTAGTCCGGTAAGGTTAGACTGTGTTGCATTGGATCCATAGGCACGAAAGTCAGTCTGTTTTTGGATGGTCGATTGGGTATTGCGGGGTGATGACCTTCAATACCCATGTTTTATGACCGGAAACTTTACAAGTAAGCATTGGGAGGGGTTGAGTCTGGTAGCGCTACATGCAAAGTAGGCGCTAGGACCCCCGTCGCTTGATGCCTGGGACAAGTATTCTATAAGTGTGTCGGGCCTTTTAAGGTGGAGTCCTTCGGGATGTTCATCAAGGTCAACTTAACTTGTGGTGCGCTTGTAAAGAAGTCGTAGGGACACCTGGTTGGGATGTCGGGAGGTGTCATGCGATTAACGTTGCATGGGTGGTATACTTATGTGTTTCATCCACTCACAACGGATACTGGTCTCCCCCGTTGTCGGCTCAGTATTTTAATTAGAAAGATGTTTTACTTTAATGTCATTCGTTTTTATATGGTCGACAATGAATGAGGACCTTAATATTGGATGTTCCTCCTCTTATATTAAGGTTTGAATGATATATGTCATCCCCGTGTTTTGTTATTTAGATTTCTTTCGTTTACGGTCGTGTGAGTAATGGACCTAGTGTAAATGTTTTCGAACGTACGATATACATGGTTCAATTAATGATTTACGTTTCGAGTTCGTTCAAGTTGCATCAATTTATAAGCATGTTTGAAATGAGGTGTCCATCTTGAAAGTGCATGATATTGGAAAAGAGTTGTTTCCCCATTTTATAGTACATCATTTGAAAGGTTATGATTTTAAGCAAAGTTCATCATTTTAAAGATATTTACTCATGTAAAACTCTTAAACTCACTAGACGTTAGCCTAACCTTTTTATTTGTCGGCATGTGCATCATGTTCCGGTTGAGGGTATGGTTCAAGCAGTATTGAAGAGATGTGCCTTAGTGTCCACAAGTGTAAGTGCTTGGAGAATTCTTCCACAGTTTGGAGATAACGACATTTATTGGGTTTTAGTAACACTTGTCCTTATTATAGACTGTATTATAGAATGAATGTGTGTATGGAGGTTAAATCTTAAATTATGATTGTAGATGAATCATTTATTGATGTATTTAGAAAATTTTAAATTAGTTGTTATTTCCATAATTGAGGGTGTTACAGTAAGCCTACCTATGAATATTATGTTCTATCACGTCCAGTTTGACAAACACATTAAATTGAATTCAATCCATTTTGAATGTCAAATAAGCTGACAAGATTAAACATATCGTTTTAGGGATCATTTACTAAATACTTACCCAGGTAAGCGCTTACCGGTATTATTTATCTTACGGTCCTTACCTATTGAGCATGAAAACTACCTAGAATCTTACCCGGTAAGAGTCATGACAAGGTTATAGAGTCTTACCCCCGATAAGTAAGAGAAATAATGTTGATCCAAACTCTCTCAGTGATTTGATAACGACCCTTTCCTATACTTAGTGAAAATTACGTTTTAGTATGTATTAGTGTTTCACCATCAGCGATCAGACTGAGTCTGTTCAGTTATCGCTGATAGTCTTTCTTGTAAACATTTCTATGTATTAATGTTTCACTATCAGTGATCGAACTGAGTCTGTTCAGCTATCACTGATAGTTCCTAAAGTAAACAACAAACGTAATCCCTGAAGACAAGTTTCGCGTCAACAGATGTTCATAGCTGAATCAAAGACGAAGCTGCTGAACAATGAGAAGTCTACTAGTGACCTGATGCGGATATCAGTGAAGCAAAGACAACTCTACCAATACGCGAAGGAACATGAGAAAAAGCTTCAGCGATAACTGAACCTCTTTATCTCTGAACTTAGAGATACTCAGCTATCAAACGATCACAAAGCTTATGCCTCAAGTTTCCTTTTGTCTATCCTTGCACAACCTGGTACGATGTGTCAGAACGGACAAGTCTCTGCAACCATTCGTACAACAACTCTGACCACTACACTGTTCATGACCCGGCCGAAAGCATGTCTCACAAAAGTCAGTCTTTCAAAGCCAATCTGTGAACGCCACGTGTAAAGTATCCTGCCATGCATTTAATGCATAGGGTATAAATAGGAAGTTCACCCCTTCATCTAAATGTGTGCTTCATCCTTGAACTCAAGATAGAAACCCTTGTTTTCTATATCCCTAATCCCCATTCTCTGAACTTCTTGTGCAATTATCTTAGTGTTTCTTTAGTTTGTTTAGATTGAGTCTGTCTTAATCTTATTCCGCAACAAACTTGTAAATTGTATTTTGATTCTTCAATAAACAATTTATTAAACTTTAAATTCTGTGTTTGTATTCAACCCCCCCCCCTTCTACAAACTTGTTTAGCACCTTCGGGACCAACAAGTGGTATCAGAGCAGTTTGTTTAAATCTAATAAACAAGATCTTGCTGTATACTCTTCCTTGCTATTCTAAAATGGCATTAAACACAAACACAAACTACTATGATAATGGCTCACTTTCTAAACCTCCTCGATTTAGCAGAGATAACTTTTCTCTATGGAAAAATCGAATGATGCTATTTCTTGAAGGTGCGGATCCTACTATACCTGAATATATAGAAAATGGACCCTATGAACCTGTTAGAATTATAGCTGCGGTTCCCGCTACTGCCACCACTGAAGCTGTCCCTGAACGATATGTCGTTAAGGAAATAAGACAGTGGAGTGATGAAGATAAAAAGAAGGTAGGCATAGATGCAAGAGCAAAGACCATTATTTCAATGGCTCTGCCTGATGAAGTTTTCCATTCCATCATGCATCTAAAAACTTCTAAATAAATGTGGGAAACCATATGTGTTCAATATGAGGGCACCACTGAAATCCAAGAGACTAGAAAGATTAACTTGGTAAGACAGTATGAAAGTTTCATCGCTGGTAAGAATGAATCTCTTTCTGATGTTCATCAGCGATTTAACTGCCTAATAATTGATCTAAGAACTGTTGGTAGGACCTATTCTAATTCTGAGGTCCTAACGAAATTCTTGGAATGTCTTCCTGAAAGCTGGGACAGTTATTCAATATGTCTTAAGCTGACAAAAGACTTACATACACTCTCCTTAAGCACTTTGTATGGAATATTGCTCAACTATGAGCAATCAAATCTTCTAAAGAAGAATCTTGTAAAAGATTCTAAAGACTCTAAAAGCACTCCTGTTGCTTTAGTCTCTTCAGAGATAATTCCATCTCAGCGATCTACTCTCACTATCACTGAGTTAGATTCTGAATCTGAGGATCTATCAGACCCTGATCTTTCAGAGTTTGATGAGTCCTTAGCACTCTTGACAAACTCTTTTAAGAGATTTGCAAGAAAGAGTAACTTCCGAAGAAGTAAACCTCTCTCTATTTCTGAAAAGCCAAAATCAACTCCGGTTGACAAGGCTACTGCCACTTGCTATAACTGCGAAAAGATTGGACATTTTGCTAGTGAGTGCAGGTCGAAAAAGGTCTTCAAACCTTCTACCTCAAGAAGATCCAGTGATGACAAATACCTTAAGCTGAAGAACAAATATCAAAAGCTGAAAAGCTATCAGCAAAAAGGTAAAGGTCTCATCGCTGAAGAAAACGACTGGGCTGAATCAGAAGAATCATCTTCTGATGAAGAAGAAGTCACTAATCTTTGCCTCATGGCTGAGATTAAAGAAGAAGTGGAAGAACCATCTGAATCTTCTATGAGCTACATATCATCTCAGGTATCTATCTCTACTAATCCCTCTCTACCTGAAGCTGAGAGAAGTCGCGCTGTTGATGTACTGACGATTGACCTTTATAATGCCCTAAACGACAAAACTCAAGCTGAGAACAAAAATGTTCATTTAACTCAAGAGCTGGAGAAATGTCATGAAAAGATCAAAGAACTAAATCTTTTAGAAGAAAAGTTAAAAGATCAAGTCATTATAAATGAAATCATCAGTATTGAACGCGAACAAGCCATCGCTGCTTTAAAAACAGAAAAGGCTCATGTTGAAAAATGGTGCAAATCATCAACAAAAATCTCTGAGATAATAAATGCTCAAACCCCTGAAAGTGACAAAACTGGTCTTGGTTTTTGGACACCTCAGGATGAACCTAAGAAAGAAAGTTCCTCGCTTAAGTTTGGAACCTTTGTCACCTCTTTCTTTGACACTTCTTACAATCAACTCTATCCCTGTTCTTCTTCAAATCCCATCCCTGAGGAAAAATCCAAAGACACTAAGTCTACGGATAAAGGAAAGTCCATTCTCCTTCCTCAGAAGGCAACCAGGAAAGCAAAGCTGAAAGTTCCTTCTAATACTTCAGCTAAGCAATCCTCTAGCTCTGTGATAGAAATCTTTGATCTCTGTTCTCCAAAGCTGAAGATTGACCTTAAACCTTCGAGATCTGAAGAAATGAAAATTCCTCCCAGATCTCAAGAGAAAAGTCTTATTGGACCTGGCCCTGCTCATCTTAAACTTGCAAAACCTTCTACTTCTGGTCCTAAAACCATTTTTAAATACAGAAAGTGTTATCATTGTGGTTTTACTGATCATATTGCAAGTAAATGTCCAACCGCCACTAAAGCTGATAAAATAGCTAAAGTGAAGAAAAATGCTTCTAAAGCTGAGAAGGTCACCAAGGTGAAAAATACCACTAAGGTTAAGAAATTAACCAGAGTGAAGACTATCACTGAAGCTGAATCTTCGTCAGCTGAGAATACTACTGAACTTACTTTATCCACTAACTCTGAAGGACCCATTGAAAAGTGGGTACCAAACAACGCTTAATCTTCCTTATGTGCTCAGGGATCAAAGGGCATCTGGTATCTTGATAGTGGATGTTCTCGTCATATGACTGGACAAAAAGACCTGCTCACTGAATACAAGGAAGAAAAAG
The DNA here is from genome assembly GCA_023525745.1 of Arctium lappa. NCBI lineage: Eukaryota > Viridiplantae > Streptophyta > Magnoliopsida > Asterales > Asteraceae > Arctium > Arctium lappa. The sequence continues at coordinate 125,219,413 of CM042049.1, forward strand.
GTCCCTCTGTGACCTTTGGTGGAAATGGTAAAGGATTTACCCGAGGGTTTGGTGTCCTCAGCAATGGGACAACTACCTTTCGAAGAGTCGCTTACGTAGATGGACTGAAGCATAATCTTCTAAGCATCAGTCAACTATGTGATAAAGACTATGAAGTACGCTTTACTAAGAAAGCATGTTCAGTGTTAAATGAGAAAGGAAAACTTGTTCTCAGTGGTCATCGCAGAGAAAATGTCTATGTAATAGATATGGACTCTACTGTCACTGAAAACTTATGTTTTCTATCTAAAGCCTCTTCTGATGTCAACTGGCTATGGCATAAAAGGCTCTCTCATCTAAACTTCAAAACACTGAATTCTCTCTCAACAAAGGAACTGGTTTCTGGTCTTCCTCAGCACTCATATGCTAAAGAATCTCTCTGCTCAGCATGTGAAAAAGGAAAACAAACAAAAGCTAGTTTCAAGTCGAAACAAGTTTCCTCAGTGACAAGTCCTCTTCAGCTCTTGCATATGGATCTATTTGGCCCTGTCAACATCCAATCAATAGCTGGAAAGAAATATACACTTGTCATTATAGATGAATTTTCTCGCTACACCTGGGTTATCTTTCTTCGCTGTAAGAGTGATACTCCAGAAGAACTGATATCTTTTGTAAAAAAGATGGAAGTGCTGAACAATCTTACTGTTCGTTCAATAAGAAGTGATCATGGAACTGAATTCAAAAATAGTTCTCTGAACAATTTCTTTGAGAACAAGGGAATCTCTCACAACTTCTCTTCAGTAAGAACACCTCAGCAAAACGGAGTCGCTGAAAGAAGAAACAGAACGATCATAGAAGCTGCTAGATCAATGCTCAGCGATTCTCATCTCCCTACTCAATTTTGGGCTGAAGCTGTAAACACTGCATGTTTCACTCAAAACAGATCGCTGATAATAAAGCGATTTGGGAAGACAGCTTATGAACTTTTTGTTGGAAGAAAGCCTTCTATCAGTTTTCTTCATATCTTTGGTTGTCAGTGTTTTATCTTAAATAACAGAGATCAACTTGGAAAGTTCGACCCAAAAGCTGATGATGGAATATTTCTAGGATATTCCTCCATCTCCAAAGCCTACAGAGTCTTCAACAAGAGAAGACAAACCGTAGAAGAAACAATTCACGTCACTTTTGATGAAACTCGCTCAGCGAACTCAAAACCAATCGCTGACAATGAAGAGTTAAATGCTTGGATGTTTTCTCACTACAGAGAAACTGAACCTTTCTTTTCTAATCATCAGCATTCAGATCCTCTAGTCGCTGATGATGATCCAAACATTATACATCCTACCGCTGAATCCAACTCATGGGTTTCAGCTGAACCTTTAAACACACTCCTACCATCAAATCTGCCTTCGTCTGAAAACCTCTCCAGTGAATCTACTCAACAGTTGATCGCTGATGAACCTCAATCGTCATCATCGATAAACATTCAAATTGTTGATCCCACCTCTGAGTTAAGCAATAATGCTCCTGCTCAGCGATGGACCAAAGATCACCCAATAGATTAAATTCTTGGTGATCCAGATGCAGGTATTCAGACACGACGAAGCTCAGGTAATATTTGTCTCTTTGTAAACTTTCTCTCTTTAATAGAACCAAAGAAGACTGATGATGCCCTCAGAGATCCAAACTGGGTCAGTGCTATGCAAGAAGAGCTGACTGAGTTCTCTCGAAACAAAGTTTGGAATCTCATTCCTAGACCATCTGATAAAACTGTAATAGGCACCAAATGGGTGTTTAGAAACAAGTTAGATGAACATGGAACTGTAACCCGCAACAAGGCTCGACTTGTTGCTCAGGGATACAGACAAGAGGAAGGCATAGACTATGATGAAACCTTTGCCCCTGTGGCCAGACTCGAAGCAATTCGACTATTCTTAGCTTATGCAGTCTATAAAGACTTCATCGTCTATCAAATGGACGTAAAATCAGCGTTTCTAAATGGAAAGCTGAATGAAGAAGTCTATGTAGAACAACCACCAGGGTTCTATGACCCTAAGCATCCAAATTATGTTTATAAATTGGATAAGGCTCTCTATGGTCTAAAACAAGCCCCTCGTGCTTGGTATGACACTCTCTCATCTTTTCTTATCTCTGAAAATTTTGAACGTGGCAAGATTGACAACACGTTATTTTTCAGAAAGATAAAAGGTCATATAATTCTTGTACAAATATATGTCGATGACATAATATTTGGTTCTACTAACCCATCTCTATGTACTCGCTTCGCTGAAAGAATGAAGAAAGAATATAAAATGAGTATGATGGGTGAGCTGACATATTTTCTTGGTCTTCAGATTAAACAATCTGACAAAGGTACGTTTATCAACCAAGGTAAGTATGTTAAAGATATGCTGAAGAAGTTTGATCTTACTCAAGCTTCAGCGATGAAAACTCCTATGGCACCACCCCTGACACTTAACAAAGATCCTTCTGGAAAACCTGTTAATGTCACTGCCTATAGAGGAATGATAGGCTCTCTGTTGTATCTCACAGCAAGCCGACCTGACATCATGTACTCTACATGTTTATGTGCACGCTATCAATCTGAACCCAAGGAATCCCATCTGATCGCTGTAAAGCGAATTTTCAGATATCTGAAAGGAACTCCTAACCTCGGTCTTTGGTATCCCAAAGACTCAGGGTTCGATCTAACTGGTTATTCTGATAGTGACTTTGCAGGATGTAAACTTGACAGAAAGAGTACCACTGGTGGATGTCAACTCTTGGGAGGAAAGCTGGTAAGTTGGACAAGCAAGAAGCAAAATTCTGTGTCCACTTCCACAGCTGAAGCTGAATACGTAGCCGCTGGAAGCTGTTGTTCTCAAATCCTATGGATGAGAAATCAACTACTAGATTATGACCTTCAGCTGTCAAAAATTCCTATCTATTGCGACAGCACTAGTGCTATCGCTATAGCAAATAATCCAGTACTACATTCAAAGACAAAACACATAGAGATCAGATATCACTTTATCAGAGATCATGTGATGAATGGTGATATTGAACTTCACTTTATCCCTACTGACTTTCAGCTTGCTGATATATTCACCAAACCTCTTGATGAGACAAGGTTCAACTTTCTCATCAGTGAGCTTGGAATGCTGAATCTTGAAGAATAGTTCTTCAACATTCATGCATTGTGTCAGCAATCAAAAGTTTCTTTTCATCATTCTCTGATAAGTACTCTGACTCTCAGGTATGATTTCTTAATCCCTACAACTGAATCTTCATTCAGTCATATAAAACTTAATCACTGAATTTTTATTCAAATGATTAAAAGCTTTTTGAAATTAAAATTTATCACTGATATTTATATTCAGTGATCTTTTTAAAAGAAAATCTATCCCTATCTTTTCATCAGGGATACTTTCAAAAAGAAAATTCTATCGCTGATTTATCTTCAGTGATAAATTCAAAACGGACAAATGAACAGTCTCTTTCTTAACTATGACGTCATTTGAACCGACAATCCACGACATGCCTTTTTCTGACACGTTCGTCCGTTGCTCTTCTATCCAATCAAATTCGTGGAACGTGTCAATGTCATGATGATCTTTTCCCGCTTCATTCCTTCTCTCTCCTCTATCTCTTTGTATAAAAGAAATTCTTCTCTCCTTTATACGGTTTACGCTTTCAAAACTTTCTAAGCAAGAAACTCTCTCTCAAGAACACTCAAGCAAGTTAAACCAGAATTTTGAATCTGCAAATCTTCGTCTTCAAAATAAACAGGTTTATTTCATGTTTATGTGCTTTGTTTATCTGCTTTCTATTTTTTAAAATCCTACTAGTTCTTATTCATCATGGATTTTAAAATTTATTTTGCTTAAAAACTAAAAATCATTCTTTCTGATTTTATGTTTTTTTTAATAAAAACCTTTTGGTTTTTAAAGTGTTCTTCATTCTTTCTACCCAGAACACTATTTTTTTTCTCTTCCTAAAAATAACTTGATGTTCTTCCAGTTTCCCCTCATTTAGAGAAACTGGTAATCATATTATTTTTAAACCATAATCATTTCTTCTATTATGATTCTTTCCATAACAGAAATGGCACAATCATCAATCGTTGCTTCCAAAAATGTGCGATTCGCTATCACTGAAGTTGAGATTACAAAATGTAATCACTTGGGAAGACTCGACTTCAAAGCTGATAAATACCCACATCTGGTGGAAGCTGCTAACTTTCTTAAACAATCATGCATAGCTTACGCGATCACGGTGGATCCTAAGCCGTCAAAGACTCTACTCCAGCAGTTCTGGTTCACTGCTGATGCCACTGAACTCACCAACAAAAAGGGTGAGCGAGTCCCTGCTATCTCCTTCAGCACGGATTTGGGTCCAGGGAGCATGACCGCTCTTAGCCTCAGGAAATCCTTGAGATTTCCTGACAAACCAAAGAGTGGGTTCGACGCACTCCCCACTGATGCTGAGTTGATCTCCTTTCTGGATGCAATGGGTTATTGTTGGGAAAACAAACCGAGATCATCTATTCCCAACAAGAAGCTCACCAAGATTCTCAAGGCTCAGATGCCTTCACAACTGAACTTCATCTTCTCGCACATCATTCAGTGCATGAGCGGGAAGAGTGGTTCGCTGGATCAAGCCAGCAAAATACAACTGCAAATGGCCTACTCTGTAATCGCTGGTCAAAACTTTGACTACGCCACTGCCATCTTTGAAGACCTGAGGTCGAGGTTGGAGAAGCCTGAACGAGATCCCAAGATCTCGTACGTACGTTTCATATGTACGTACATCAAGTTCCTCTATCCCAACACCTATCCCACCAAAGATGATGGCACTTTTGCCAGGATAGGTCAGCGATCGCTGGAGGTCAAACCACTCGCCAACGAAGTAAGTATCTCTCTCCTTCGTTCTCGTCTCTCTCTCCATTCTTCTTTTTCAGCGACCACGCAGACGGTTCCTTCGTCTGCTATCCCTGTCGCTACCACTACTTCCAAACGTCCATCAGCTGGTCCAATTGGTTCTTCTAAGAAGGCCAAAAAGACTAAGGAAAGTACACCTTCTAGTACTATACCTGAGGAAGCTTCTCAACAAGCTGCCTTAGATGCTTTTGTGGGTCTTTCCTCCACAACTCCCGCAGTCACTCAACCTGCCGTGTCAGCGATTTCAATCGCTGTCACACCATCAGTGACCCCACCTACTATCTCATTCGCTGAGATTAACCCCAACCTTCCTTCTATCCCCATAAATCTTCCCTCTCCTTCTTTGGTCTCTGAACCCGCTACCACCTCTCTACCTATAGGACCTGAACATCAAACGTTTGAGGAATCTTTGCAGTTCTATAAAATGTTTGATACTTCAGGTAACCCTATTATCCTAAACACTTCTTTTCCCATCTCTCCAAATAAGCCCATATCTGAACTGATATCCTTTTCAGGTCCTAGTTTGGCGTCTGTTGACACGCATGTCAACCATCTGGGAGAAAAGGTGGATGCTCTCACCAACACCATCAACAACACCATCAGCGCCGTTAATCAGGCTGGTGAGGAGCTGAAAAGGTTGACAGCCACCTGCTCATCCAAAGCTGAGAACTCCAAACTTTCAGCTGTAGAAGAACAAGTCGTCCAACTCAAAGAGTCCTCTCAACTCTTTCAGGGACGATTTGAGTCTCTTACCACTGAAGTTCGAGATCTCTCTTCTAAGGTTGATCTCTGCACGTCGCTTCTACAGCAACTTCTCCAAAAGGTATCTGAAACAGCTCCAGCGCTGCCTCCCTCCTTCACTGAAGATGATCGGACAAATCTCAACATCGCTGTGGAATTCATCCATGATGCCACATGCGACATCCCTGCAGTTGAAGAACGGATCACGTGTCTGGAAGCTGACATTCAAGTGCTAAAAGCTTCAACAGCTACTCCAGCAGTTGAGCAACCCCCTACCGCTGATAATGACAAAGTGGGGGAGAAAGCTGAAGAAACATCTATCGCTGCTGCTGGGGAAGCTAAGACTTCAAAGAAACCTCCCTCTCAATCTGAGGGGGAGAAGGCGAAAGAACCCTCATCTATTCATTCTATTCTCTTTGAAGATGATGAGGAAGAAGACGATGAAGAGGAAGATGATCCAGATCTTGATGATCAAGAAAAGGATCAACCCTCCGATGATGACGACGACGATGAAGAAGACCAATCTATGTGGTTCTCCAAGCCGAACGTTTCATCAGGGACAACTTCACAAGAGGTTGTCAAAGCAGGGGTGAGAGGTGATACATCTTCAAGCGCTCCTTCGCAGAGCAAAGACAAGCAACCAATCGCTGAAGAATGCTTGAGGACTGGATCACAATCTGAGGGGGAGCATCCTTCTCAGGTATGTCTTTCAATTGTACCACACTCCTATTTTTTCCAAACCCCTATCTATTTCTAGCCTTTATCTTTCTTTTTCTAAATATACACTTATCCCTTCTTTCCTTCATTTTTCTATCCAGACAGTTCTCACCCCTGCTTAAGGGTTCAGAACTACAAATAATCCCAGCTGCAATCGCTGAAGAAATAATCCCAATCTCTATCGCTGAGATTGATGATGAAGAAGAAGAAGATTCCCTGGTCCATCCAGGAAGGCCCTCTAAACCATCTCATGGGGCAGAGGAAGAGATGAAGAAAAGAGCTGAAATGATCGCTCAACTAGAAAGTCAACGGCTGAAAGTCCCTCTTCAAACATCCTCAGAGCTCGACTTCCTCACTAAAGCTGAACGAGAAGAATCTGCCAAAGCTGAGAAGCTGATCGCTGAATGCAGACGAGATGCCCAACTCGCTTTAAAGATTCAATCTTCTCAAGTCAAGGACAAGAAGCTGAAAAGAAAGCCTGTGGAAGTTCAAGCTGCACTTCTGAAAGAAATTGAAGAGGAACGATCCAAAGAACAAGAGATCAACGATAAGTCCATTGAATGGTGCAAACAGAAGATGGATTATCGCTCTGATCTTCTTCCAATATCAGCCGTGACTATCTCTGGTCGCAAGAAGAAGGATCAACTCTCAGTGACCATGGAGATTACCAGAGAGGATGGAACTCAGAAAGCTATGTACGTATCCAAACTTGAAGGTTTCGGGTTTACAGAGTGGATAGAATTCTGGGATGCGCTGAAGAAATCAAAATCTACATACAGAGGCTACGTTGAAGGACTTCTTAAAGCTCTCATCAACAGAGTCACTTCTGTACTGAACCTGCCATCTCCTATCCCTCCCAATCCCAAGAAACTCAAAAGAAAAATCGGATCCTCCTCCTCTGAAGACGTCGCCATCATCAGGAATGAAACTTCTATCAAATTTTCAAGAGATGCACTGTTTGGTCCTCCTCCTGATCTTTCAGTTCTAGACTTATCTCTGCCTCCTGGTGGTCCTTTCCAAGCTGGTCAAGTAATTGATCAACCTTATGGAATATTCTTCAGAGATGATGATGAGGAACTCAGATTTCAAAGAGTCTCTGAGATTCCTATCTGTCCTCTGAATCATCTCAAGGATCTACTATGCTTATGGTGTGACTTCTTCCCTGCTGCTGAGAAAATCAAAGAAATCATCAGCCAAGAATCTTTGGAACGAAGACAGAAAGGAGAAGAAATACCTGAGTATATGATAAATCCTCCAAAATCTTCTTATAGCTGATAGATTAGTTTTTTCTTCTGTAATCTATTAGTTGTACTTACAATAGTTAGTAATTTACTTGTAAATCTCATTCCTTGTAATTCTATTCCTGAATTAATGAAATTTCAGTAAAGTACTTAACTTCATCAGTGCTGTAAAAGATCCCTCAAAATAGTAATTGGGACATGTATGTTACGAGTCCTGATTATTCCATCATTTTGAATCATAAAGTAATTTTCTTCAGTTACTTTGTCATTATCAAATAGGGGGAGATTGTTGATCCAAACTCTCTCAGTGATTTGATAACGAACCTTTCCTATACTTAGTGAAAATTACGTTTTAGTATGTATTAGTGTTTCACCATCAGCGATCAGACTGAGTCTGTTCAGTTATCGCTGATAGTCTTTCTTGTAAACATTTCTATGTATTAATGTTTCACTATCAGTGATCGAACTGAGTCTGTTCAGCTATCACTGATAGTTCCTAAAGTAAACAACAAACGTAATCCCTGAAGACAAGTTTCGCGTCAACAGATGTTCATAGCTGAATCAAAGACGAAGCTGCTGAACAATGAGAAGTCTACTAGTGACCTGATGCGGATATCAGTGAAGCAAAGACAACTCTACCAATACGCGAAGGAACATGAGAAAAAGCTTCAGCGATAACTGAACCTCTTTATCTCTGAACTTAGAGATACTCAGCTATCAAACGATCACAAAGCTTATGCCTCAAGTTTCCTTTTGTCTATCCTTGCACAACCTGGTACGATGTGTCAGAACGGACAAGTCTCTGCAACCATTCGTACAACAACTCTGACCACTACACTGTTCATGACCCGGCCGAAAGCATGTCTCACAAAAGTCAGTCTTTCAAAGCCAATCTGTGAACGCCACGTGTAAAGTATCCTGCCATGCATTTAATGCATAGGGTATAAATAGGAAGTTCACCCCTTCATCTAAATGTGTGCTTCATCCTTGAACTCAAGATAGAAACCCTTGTTTTCTATATCCCTAATCCCCATTCTCTGAACTTCTTGTGCAATTATCTTAGTGTTTCTTTAGTTTGTTTAGATTGAGTCTGTCTTAATCTTATTCCGCAACAAACTTGTAAATTGTATTTTGATTCTTCAATAAACAATTTATTAAACTTTAAATTCTGTGTTTGTATTCAACCCCCCCCCCCTTCTACAAACTTGTTTAGCACCTTCGGGACCAACAAATAACTCTTTCCCGGTAAACACTTACCGGGTTTAAGACGCTTACCAACAATCAATTTTGATGGTCATAAGATAAGTGAGGGTAATGTCCTTGCTTATAAACGCTTACTGTAACACCCCAATTTCTGTAAGGTATCATTTCAAGTTAATACAGAAACCGATATATTAAGGAAAAATAAGATATTTGATTTTGGACTTGAATCCTTGATTTTTATAGTCTTGTTAGATGAAGGATTCAATTACGAGTCCAACGGTTCTTTCCGGAGCGAAAACGGAGCTATAACGAAGAAGTTATGACCAAAACAGTGTTGGGGCAAAATTTGGGTCGACAGTGCTCTGCGGCCACTCGCGCGGAGCCGCTGGGCGCACAAAAAGGGGAAAAATCGGCCCCAAACTCCATTTTCACCCTAAAACTTCATTCCTTCATAACTTCTGCTCCACAACTCCGATTTTGGTGATTCAAGTTGTCATGGTTTCGTTTTTGAGAGCTCTTCAAGGATTTAGCAAGAGATTAGAAGTCTATTGAAATATACAAGAGTATTTTGTGGTGGTAAGTTCCTCATCTCTCTCAATGTTAAGCTAGGGTTTGAGGATTTCATCATTTTTCCTTTCATCCTTCAACTTAGGTATGATTTTGGTGACTTGTATGTTGAAGGAACCTTGTAGATGTGTTGGATCTAAGATCTAGAGAAGTTTCTTGGAGATTCAAGCCTTCATCTTTGGAGATTCAAGTTTTGGGGGTAAAATATAGATTTAACCTAAATCTAGCAAGGTGAGTTCAAGTTAATTTGTGAAAACGTTGTACATGCCAAAATGTCTATTTTTAAGTGTTTATGTGTTTTACATGAAATTATCAAATGTTGGGTTAGTTGGTAATTTTGATGATTTGAAGTATTTAAGTTTAGGGAAAAGTCCAAAAAAACCCAATGGACTTTAGTGTTTGGAGTGATTAAGTCATTGTACAATTTTTTGAAACAAATAAGTCCTTGGACATTTCAAAACCTGTTAACTAAATTCTTGGACTTTTGATAACATGTTGAATACATCCTTATTACTTAAAAATTTAACTTGCAACCTATATAGCAGGTAAAACTACAAATTAAAAACAAAGTCACCTATTTTATCCGTCTACAAATTAAAAATGGGAAAATTAACTAAAATAGTCAATCTCATCAACCATATTTATTTTTCTTTCACCATTTTTCAAAGTTTTTTTTCTTCTAAAATTGTCAAAGCTTGCACATAATGTTTTTTTTTCTACGTAAGGATTGTTTTTTTTTTCAAAAAAATAAAAATAACAAACATCCTCACGTAGAAAATTTTATGTATAAAGATTCACTTTCTGCTTATAGTTTTAGAAAAAAATTACACTTTGCATTCTTATAAAATTATAATTAGTTATTTAATTTATTTTATATCAATTACTTTTTCATTTTCATTTTTATTTTATTAACATAGACAATCGGATATTAACTAAAATATATAAAAATTTAGTATTTTTTTACAAATTACACCATTATAGTCGTTTCGTCAATACGTTCAAAATGAACTCAATATTGTTTTTGAACTTTATCTTGTACTATTCAATATCATAAATACGTACAAATTATTTTTAATATTTACCATTTATAATTACAAATTAATCTTATATTATTAAATAAATAACCTCAAATGATAGAAAGAGTAAATATTAAATATAATTAGTACGTATTTATGATATTTAATAATATGAGATTAAATCCAAAAAAATCAATATTAGGCTTATTCTAAACGTATTGACGAGACCAATTATAATGGTGTAATTTGTAAAAAAACGTACTTTTTTGATATATTTTAGTTAATATACGATTATGTGTGCTAATATAATAAAAAGTTAAAATGAAAATAAAAAGGTAGAAGATATAAAGTAAATTAAATAATAAATTATAAAGATGTTTTCAATTTTTTTTTGTTGCCAAAAACAGTTTTCAAGGCAAAAAAATAATATGTTTTGACTATTTTAAGAAAAAACTTTGAAAAGTGATTACAAAATTAATTTTGTTGATGAGATTGACTATTTTAGTTAATTTTCTTATTTTTCTTATTTGTAGGGTGATAAAGTAGGGGACATATTTTTTGTTTTTTCTTCTAATTTGTAGTTTTACCTATTATGTAGATTACAAGTTACATTTTTAAGTAATAAGGATGTATTTAACAGGTTTCCAAAAGTCCAATGATTTATTTAGTGTGTTTTGAAATGTCTAAGGACTTATTTGTTCTAAAAAATTGTTCAAGAACTTAATCACTCAAAACACTAAAATTCATTGGTTTTTTTGGACTTTTCCCTTAACTTTATAAACTTTGTAAAACACCCATATTTGGGATTTTTGGGCATTTCGATAAATGTGTCATAAATGAATGAGTTTTGATGATTTATTGCATAAATGGGTCTTTGGTCGAAAATACACTTTTAAGTGTTTGTCGGGTTTATGCATCATTCATGAAAGGGGATGTTTTATGAAGTATTACTTGCACATTTATGTGAGGTACTTGAAAGAATGTGTATAGTCTCATTTTATGATTTCCATTCTTATCAGCAGTTAGACTTGAAAATGCATATTTGAAAATAAATGAGTCTTGAAGACATTTGTCCGGTTTAATAGCCCATTGTGAAATAGCAAGTATGATGGCGATTAATGCGCATCATTTGAGAATTACATGTTTTAAGTGCGTTGGTCATTCAATTGGAGTCATGTACTGTTTAGACTGTAATGCAGTGGATCCATAGGCATATGAGTCGGTCATTATTATTTTAAAAAGGAAAAAGGGCTATTATTTATATGTTGGTGTCAGAATTAGTCTTGGGATTTTGAGGACTTGTCGGTGAGGGCTCTCGGAGTCCAATAACCGGATCTGCATCCGCGAGTTAATTTCTGAGCCTGTTTTTATGGGATAGTCACTTCCCATTTGTAGCTAGTCGAGACATTGGGTCCTCGGGGGGCTTTGGTACGGTTATGTGAGACCGATTACTAGTCATGGACCGTAAATGTAATCCTAGCGAATGAGCATGATTGAGAATCCTCGGGGGCCCTCCCCCACATCTTAGTACGAGTCGGCGAGCTCGTGGCCATGGGTTCCTAGTATGGTGAGTTCAGTAACTTGAAATGTGGCCTACTTTTGTGTTCCACCACTAGCCTTGGAATTCGGGATCCCTCCGTCACCGAGAGGTGTTGTTTTGAGGTATTTAGTTTTATCCTCGTTTTCAGTAACGCTTTGAGTTTGGGTTATCTTATTTGTGTTATAATTTTGGAGACTTGAGTTTACTCATATTTGGGTCGTTTGTTTTATAAAGTTTACTCAAATGTCATTATTTGAGCATTACCATTATCCTCGTTTTGAGTAAATGTTGGGTTGCATTATTTCATGAAAGAATGCTTTGGCGTCGAGGCGTCCATCTATAAAATTCATATGTTTGGTAAATGAGTTGTTCTCTTACTTTAAAGTAAATCATTTTAAATAATCGTGATTATAAGTTACAATATTTCCATTTTACGTTTTCCTCTATAATCATGATATAAAACTCTTGAACTCATTAGGCGTTAGCCTAACCTTTTTATTTGTCGGCATGTGCATCAGGTTCCATTTCAGGATTAGTTCTAGCGACACTGTAAAGAGATGAGTGCTAGCTGTGTGCTCGAATATGTGTTTAGCTTGATGAAGTCTTCCGCATTATATTTGGAGATAGCGATTGTTATTGGGTTATAGTAACACTCGATTTTAGTTAGTCTTTATGTAAGACTTTAATTACTTGTTGATGGTTCAACCTAGAAATGTATTTCAATTATGGACTATTAATAAGAGATCTTATTATCCTTTAAGGTATTTTTGAAAGTTTTTAATTAATCATTCTTTCAAAATTTGAGAGTGTTACACTTACTCGCTAAATATTTTGGTAAATGACCCCCCTTAGAAATTGTAAACCAAACTCCCTTTCGTGGGCATTGTTGTTCTGCAATTACGGGCTAAATTAAAGAAAGGAATAATTCAAAATTAACCATTTTTATATATGAAATAAATCTTTTTATAAATTCATTTATCAAATACACCAATATTAAACGCATATTTTTAGATTCATAAAATGCATTTCATGTTGGTATTTCATTGCTATTTGCTACAGACGGGATGATACAATAATATTGGCATTTGCCACGTCCTCCACGGTCTCGTCAAAATCCAACGCTGGCAACACCTCTGCCAGCAACACCTTCCGATTACGACCGTACACGTGTCCATCCCACTTTCTCATCACCAACTCCTCCCCTAGCCTCACTGCCGCCTTCACCGTCTCCTCCGCGCTATCGTGTGCCGAATAGATAATCCCCTTCGCCACCGCAGCCTCCGCCGTGACCTTGTCAGCTCTCAACACAATATCACGCAACGCCGCCGGAGATCCGATCCTGTTCTTCAACAGCTTCACGAACCAATCAGGCACGACGAGCTTGATATCCATCTCGCTCATGTAAAGGAATCCTCTATCCTTCCGCATCAGAACGTAATCATGAGCCTGCGCGAGAATAAATCCGCTGGCGGACGCGTGGCCGGAGACGGCGGCGATCGTAGGCATCGGGAGAGAGATTAGGTCTCGGACGAGTAATCGGAGCTTAGAGGACATAAGGATATGGCGTTCCGGATCGGATTGAGACCAGGCGAGGTCGTAGCCATTGGAGAAGAATTTTCCTTGTGCGGTGGTGATGAGGGCGGACGGAGTTGTGGTTTCGGATCGGACACGGTTAACCGCCGCCCTGATTGAGTCGAGTAGCGTGGGGTTTAAGCGGTGGTCATCGTCGCCGGTTAGGGTAAGGATGTAAATGTTATCGCTTTTCTCTAACGTGCACATTTTTTTCTCAAATAACTCAGACCAGGTCACTAATCTCTATGCCGTCTAATTAGTTATATCAAATAGTGGAACCCTTAGAGCATCTCCAATCGCACGGTAAATCAGAGGATTTGCCGAATGGGAGCTCCAATCGTCCGCTATATCCAAAAACTTTTTGCCTGTCCGCTATAAAATAACCGTCGATCATGAATCCAACGGTTAAGATGTGAGTTGCAAGGGTTGCAACCTTTTTCAGGGTTGCAAAATATCCTTTCAATATATATATATATATATATATTTGCGGCCTGCCTATCGTTTTCACAGCTTCTCCAATTTGAATTTTGGCATCCACTTTTTTTTAATTAGTCATATCTAACACCAAATTCAAATTTGGATGATTAATGAATGTATAAAATGAGTTTAAGAGGATATCCAAGTGATATCCACAAAGTTTTTCTATATGAGGAATAAAGTCTAAAATTTATAAAAAGAATTGCATTTAAAGGGGTGTTTGGGAAATAACTTATACTTTTATATAAAAGTGCATGTTAACTTATGTGGTGTTAAATCGGAGTTTTATAAAAAATGTTTGAATTAGTTTATGGTGGTAGTTAAACGTAATAAGTCAATAAGTTATTATTAGGGGATGTATGAGATTGTTTGTACATGTAAAAAAAACTTATAAATTGTGTCAAATAAGTTAATAAGTTAGAATGAAAAGACTTGTTAAAAACTTCTTATTAGTGGTGACAAAACAATAAAAGCAGTTTTTTTCTCTCCCATCTAGACAATGAAAATTACTTATCAACGGTGACTAAACGAAATAAGTTAATAAACCTTTTAAATAAGCAATCTCAAACACCATGTGAATCCAATAATAAAAAAATATTTTTCTATAATGGTAATTATTTTTAAGTTATCTTTTTAGAGAAATTTACACTCTGTGATTTTTTTTATAAGAATCCAAACCAAGAAAAACAAAGAACCACAAAGAACTAAGGAGGTGTTTGGTTCGCAGAATGATTTCTGATGGAATGGAATATGTCAATGGAATTGGAATCTGTAAGGAATTGGAATTGAATGTTTTCAGGTTTGACCAACTGTTTGGTTGACAGGAATGGAATGTAATCAGTCAAATGAATTGGAATATGTCTGTTTGGTTTACAAAGGAATTGGAATGGAATTCTGAAAAATGACAAAAATACCCTTTATTTTATTTTTATTTATTTTTTTAAATGTCGAGAGAGGAGAGGAGAGAGAGAGAGATGATAGAGAGAGAGGAGAGGAGAGAGAGATGATAGAGAGAGAGGAGAGGAGAGGAGAGAGAGAGGAGAGAGAAGAGGAGAGATAGAGGAGAGGAGAGAGAAGAGAGAAGAGGAGAGATAGAGGAGAGAGAGGAAACCAAATCCAAATCTGATGGCTTTTAATTTTGTTAGAAAAGGTTTGGAGGATATTTTTGTCTTTTTGAAAAACCATGATGGAATGAAATTCAATTCCATCCATTTTCAAATGGAATGACCAATTCCTTAATCTAAGGATTTCATGGAATTCAATTCCATTCCCTTGGCAACCAAACAGCACGACGGAATTCAGTCAAAGGAATTGACCATTCCAATTCCACCAGATTCCGGCGGAATCCAGCGAACCAAACGTCTCCTAAAATTACAATGTACTCTTTTACTAGAGTAAACTACGATTTTCATCCCTGTGGTTTGAGGTTTCTAACGATTTTCGTTCCTGGTCTTTAAAAACTGCTTTTTTCATCCCTATGATTTCCATTTTGCTTCTATTTTCGTCCCTCCATCCAATTCCTTTAAATATCAAGGTTAACTCATCCAAAAAAATTACATATTTTGTCCTTGTAGTATTCCAACTTTTACATTTTTATTCTTAAATTACATAGTTTACATTTTTTTTACTTTTTACTTTTTCTTTCTTTGTTATATTTCATGAAGACATTTATATTTCTATTAACTATATTATATATTTTCAAAATTGTTATAAATTTAATTAGTAAAATAATCAAATAATTTCATTAAAATTATTGACAAGTAAATGACATTGTTTTTACAAAGGTTTAAGTTGAACTCTAGTATATTTAATATTTTTTTATTTATTGGTTTATTAAAACTTTTTATTCATTTTAAATTACCATTATTGGAAGAAATTTAATAAAATTCGAGAAATATGTTAGTTTTATTTTATAACAACCCGACTGCTGTTTTATTAAATGCATTTTATTTCCATTATTCCATATTTTTCATTTAAACTTTATTTTTTATTAATTAATCAAATTTGTTTAATATTTAAATGAAACACACACGTACATATATATACACACACAAAGGTTCTAAATAGCGTAAGACTTAAAGCTTGTGTCTGATGTCACGTTAACTCTGTGGCACGCCATGACCCAATACGTGCTTTTTGTAACACCATATTGAAGTTTTCTTATCCTTTTATTGTCTTCTTTTTGTTTTTAATATATAACCTAATTTGAAATGTTCAGTATCATTAACTCGTTGATTAATTATAGAAAACAAAGGTTTATAGTATAACATTATAAACGATATATAAATTTGTCGTCACAAGTCATGTATCACGCTATTTAGAACCTTGGTATTATATATATATATATATATATATATATAGTCGGATTCAAACGAGAACAATAATTATTTAAACTAACACGAGAACTAACAAAATCATTAGTGATTTTACATTAACGTACAAAAAAAGACTTTGGTCATGACTTTAGGTCCGCGTGGTTTTTTTGCACATTAATGTAAAATCCCTAATGAATTTATTAGTTTTCGTGTTCTTTTAAATAGTTATTGTTCTCATTTGATCCCCCTCTCTCTCTCTCTCTCTCTCTCTCTATATATATATATATTTGTGTGTGTGAGTTTTTAATTTTGATTAATTAATAAAAAATAAAGTTTAAATGAAAATATGGAATAATGGTAGTAAAGTGCAATTAATAAAATTAGCAGCCGTTTGTTATAACATAAAACTAATTTTTTCTCGAATTTTATTAAACTTCTTCCAATAATGGTAATTTAAAATGAATTAAAAGTTTTAGTAAACAATAGATAAAAAACATTAATTTTACGAGATTTCAACTTAACCTTTGGAAAAAAATGTCATGTACTTGTCAATAATTTTAATAATTATTTGATTATTTTAATAATTAAAGTTATAATTATTTTGAAAATATATAATATAGTTAATATAAAAATAAATGTATTCATGAAATATAATAAAGAAAGAAGAGTAAAAAGTAAAAAATGTAAACTATGTATTTTAAAGATAAAAATGTAAAAGTTGGAATACTATAAGGACCAAATATATAAATTTTTTAAATGAGTTAACGTTTATAATTAAAAGAATTGGAAGGAGGGACGAAAATGGAAGCAAAATGGAAACTATAAGGATGAAAAAAGCAGTTTTTAAAGACCAGGGACGAAAATCGTTATGAACATCAAACCACAGGGACGAAAATCGTAGTTTACTTCTTTTACTAATTTGCATTTTAGCTATTTGATAGTTATTAAAACATTTTACAAGAATCAGATTAATATCGTGTTTTTTTTTCTCTTTCTTTCAAACTAAGAAAGGGGTTGAAGCTACAAAAAATTATGCACATTTCAAATTCTACATTACAAAATAGCATAAAAGATATAAAAGTATCTCCAATAAATTAAAAAAATAGGGAACTAAAAGTTAAAATCTATAAAAAAAAAATTACATTTATCTTCAATAATTTCTCCTTTTATAGATTACAATATTAATTATATTATTAAAATATTTGATACAATTTATAAAATACTAGAAGCGTACTCGCGCAATGCAACGAGATACATCACAATTTTAATGTTTTATTTTATTTTTTGTCGATTTACAGTACGATTTTGGATGGTTTTGAGAAAGTGATAATGTGTTTTTATAAATTTGTTTAATTTAGCCTTAATAATATAATGTTTTTTATATAAAAAATTTAGGGAATTTAATTAAAATGCCCTAAGTTGAAAAATCAGTACCCAATATGCCCCAAATTTTGTTATTTTTGCCAAAATACCCACATGTCCGCGTTTTTTGTCCTCGTTTTTGAAAAAACGCGGACATATACTATTTGGGTCCGCGTATGGCTTGAAACGCGGACATACCCCTCGTCCAACCCAAAAAACGCGGACATAAGCCGCGTTCCACACAAAAACGTGGACACAACCTGCGTTCCACACAAAAACGTGGACATACCCATTATTGAATTGTTGATTTTATTATAAATTTACAGTTTATACCCCTATAATTATTTAGTTAGTTTACTTTATACTTTCTACTTTTCTATTTTTCATTTTCTATTTTTATTATATTAACACATATAATCGTATATTAACTAAAATGCATTAAAAAAAATACGTTTTAACTTTAACAAGTTATACCATTATAATCGTCTCTTCGATACCTTCGAAATGAGTCCAATATTGAATATTTTTGGATTTAATTATTTTATTATATCATATATATTAAAATTTTATACACCTATCATTATTTAGTTAGTTTACTTTATACTTTATATTTTCATAAAATTATTTAACGTATTTTAATTAATATACGATTATATGTGTTAATATGATGAAAGTGTAAAATAAAAAATAGAAAAATATAAAGTATAAAGTAAACTAACTAAATAATGATAGGTGTATAAAATTTTAATATATATGATGTATATTAAAATAATTAAATCCAAAAATATTCAATATTGGACTCATTTCGAAGGTATCAAAGAGACGATTATAATGGTATAACTTGTTAAAGTTAAAACGTATTTTTTAATGCATTTTAGTTAATATACGATTATATGTGTTAATATAATAAAAATAGAAAATGAAAAATAGAAAAGTAGAAAGTATAAAGTAAACTAACTAAATAGTTATAGGGGTATAAACTGTAAATTTATAATAAAATCAACAATTCAATAATGGGTCGCGGGTTGTGTCCACGTTTTTGTGTGGGACGCGGGTTGTGTCCACGTTTTTGTGTGGAACGCGGCTTATGTCCGCGTTTTTTTTGGGTTGAACGAGGGGTATGTTCGCGTTTCAAGCCATACGCGGACCCAAATAGTATATGTCCGCGTTTTTTCAAAAACAAGGACAAAAAACGCGAACATATGGGGTATTTTGGCAAAAATAACAAGATTTGGGGCATATTGGGTACTGATTTTTCAACTTAGGGCATTTTAATTAAATTCCCAAAAAATTAAGTATTTTGTTAGAATTCAATGATTATCTTATATATTTTAATGACATCTAGAAAAAATAACCAATTACATATTTAATAATATAATTAAAAGAGAAAAGTCTAAAAAAACCCAATGGACTTTAGTGTTTGGAGTGATTAAGTCCTTGTGGACAATTTTTTTGAACAAATAAGTCTTTAGACAATTCAAAACACACTAAATAAATCATTGGACTTTTGGAAACCTATTAAATACATCTTTATTACTTAAAAATGTAACTTGCAACCTATATAAAAGGTAAAACTACAAATTGAAAAAAATGTCACTATTTTATCCCCCTACAAATAAAAAAAATAGGAAAATTAATTAAAATAGTCAATCTCATCAATCAAATTCATTTTTAAGCACTTTTCAAAGTGTCTTTTTAAAATAGTCAAAGTTTTGGCATAAATTTTTTTTCCTTAAGAATTTTTTTGGCAAAAAAAAGAAAAAAAATAGAAAACATCTTTATAATTTGTTATTTAATTTACTTTATATCTTCTACCTTTTTTCTTCATTTTAATCCTTTATTATATTAACACACATAATCGTATATCAACTTAAATACATAAAAAATACATCTTTTTATAAATTACACCATTATAAGTTTCTCATCAATACGTTTAAAATGAGTCTAATATTGAATTTCTTTTATTTAATCTCATATTATTAAATATCATTAATACGTACGAATTATATTTAATACTTACACTTTATATCCGTTAGAATTATATATTTAATAGTATAAGATTAATCTGTAACCTTAAAGATATAAATTGTAAGTATTAAAAATAATTCGTATATATTTATGATATTGAATAATATAAGATTAAATTCAAAAACAATCTTGAGTTCATTTTGAACGTATTGACGAAACGATTATAATGGTGTAATTTATAATTTTTTTTGATATATGCTAGTTAATATATGATTATGCGTGTTAATATAATAAAATGAAAAAAATGAAAAAGTAATGGATATAAAATAAATTAAATAATTAATTGTAATTTTATAAGGATGCAAAGTATAATTTTTTTCCAAAACTATAAGTTGAAAGTGAATCTTAACACATAATTTTTTTACGTAAAAGATGTTTTTTTTTATCTTTTTTGAAAAAAACACCTTATGCAGGAAAAAAAAATATTTTGTGCAAACTTTGGCTATTTTAGGAAAAAACTTTGAAAATGGTTAAAATTAAATTGGGTGATGAGATTGACTATTATTAGTTAATTTCCCCATTTTTAATTTGTAGAAGAATAAAGTATGTGATTTTTTTTTTAATTTGTAGTTTTACCTCATATGTAGGTTGTAAGTTATATTTTTAAGTAATAAGAATCTATTCAACAGGTTACCTAAAGTCTAAAGATTTATTTAACAGGTTTCGAAATGTCCAAGGTCTTATTTGTTCGAAAAAAATGTCTAATGACTTAATCACTCCAAACACTAAAGTCCATTGGGGTTTTTTAAACTTTTCCCTAATTAAAACAAAATTATAGTAAATAATATATTATTTAATAGTGATACATGGAAAGATCTGCATAAAAGAAAGTTTCTGCACACACCAAATTGGTGTGTGTTAGAAACCTGCAGTAGTAATATGTATCTTGTGCTTTGATACTTGTAAATTAAGAGATTTTTAAAATATTGCATAAAATGATGGTAACTTGTGCCTAATAATTTGTATTTAAGAGTTTTTTATCCGTGCTTTATAATATAGTATAGATAATTAAAACAAATTTATAGTAATATAATATATTAATTAATAGTGATACATGGAAAGATCTGCATAAAAGAAAGGTCCTGCACCTACCAAATTGATGGGTGTTAGAAGCCTGCAGTAATAATATGTATATTGTGTTTTGAAACTTATAAATTAAGAGATTTTTAAAATATTGCATAAAATGATGGTACCTTGTGCTTAATAATTTGTATTTAAGAGTTTTTTTATCCGTGCTTTATAATATAGTATAGATAATTAAAACAAATTTATAGTAATATAATATATTAATTAATAGTGATACATGGAAAGATCTGCATAAAAGAAATGTTTTGCACCTACCAAATTGATGGGTGTTAGAAGTCTGTAGTAATAATATGTATATTGTGTTTTGAAACTTATAAATTAAGATATTTTTAAAATATTGCATAAAATGATGGTACTTTGTGCTTAATAATTTGTATTTAAGAGTTTTTTATCTATGTTTTATAATATAGTATATATATATTATTTATCTTTTTAAACATTTAATTTCAAAACTCTCATAGGTAGGAAGTATAAAATATTATTTCTCTTTTTTAAGCAATTGTATTCTTTAGAGTTCTCTAACTTTGGTTAACTGCATCCTCTTTCTCCGTACTTTCTTCATTTTGGAGAAAATTTTAAAGAATCCGTTAAATCTTTAATTTAGAGAATCTGTCGTGATGCTTTAACATGATATTTTTTGATATTTTATTTAATAAAACAACTAAATATCATAAACATCCTTAACCCTTAGGGCGTGTTTGGTTTGAGGGAATGGATTGAATTTCAAGTAAGGATTTGGATTTGGGGGATTTGAAATCCTTGCCCGTTGCAAAGGAATTCCAAATCCATCAAGTTAAGAAATTTAAAGAGGTCAAAGGATTTCAAATCCGATCAACAAATTTCATTTCTGCAAACCAAACATAAAATTGGAATGGATTTGAAATCCAAATCCCTCCAAATCCCACAAACCAAACGTGCCCTTAGTCAATAAGTTGCAATAGAATAAAAATCTAATGTCAAGATGTTATTTAATTATTTTTTTTGCGTGTAAATGTACCAATGATAATGATGTTTTTTTTCTTTCTAAAAATACAATAATATAAATAATCAAATTCTCAACAATATAATTATATCGTTTACATAAAAATATGGTGTTTTTAGAAACTGATTATTATTATTATTTAAACTAAAACATATTTAAAATTAGATAAATTTAGATGAACAACAAAATATAAATAAAAAAACAAACTAAGGGATTGTTTAATAGTTGTTGAATGATTAAAATGCTCTTATGATATAGTGCAAAATGAAATATGGTTGTTTGTTAATTGTTCATAATGAAATCAGGGCTAAGAATATTAAGGAGGGTCAAGATATAAAATCGTTTTGGAACCAATAAGAGGTAAACTTTTTTTTTATCAATTCAAAGGTTGTGTCCTAACGAAAGAGATAAAAGTCATTACGCTTTAGAAATGTGGATTGTGGGATGTAAGTGGTAAGAAACCCCAAAATTCATGGTGTATTTTGTAATTACTGGAAACTTGTGATATGAGATTTGGAGTCGATCCACCCTCTCGCCATCTCGGCCTTTTGAAGGTAGATCTCGACCACTCCGTCCCCGTCTTCTCTATCGATCGCATATCTCTCTTAGATTATTGAGGTACGTCGCTCTCTCTCTCTCTCTCTCTCTCTCTCTCTCTCTCTCTCGATCGTAATCTTGCTCTGTAATACCACTCATTAATTTATTGTTTTCAACTAATTTGAGTTTTTCATGGTTTTGATCGTCAGTTGAAATCAGTTTACTATTGTCTTGTACCAATTTTTCATGCTTCTCTTAGAAATTCTCGATCCTACACATGATAAGAGGACCTTAGGTGTTTTTGATCTCGCCATCTCGGCTTAGGTGTTTTTAGGTGTCGAACTTTGAGTAGTTTTGGGAGTATTTGATTATGATATGATGTTCGGAATGGGAAGCGAAACTAGTTCAGTTTAAACTTTGAAGTTTTTACGCTGTTTTGCTCGAACTCAATTTTGATAGAAACGTATGGCCTTTTTAGTTTAGTGTATCCAGTTCCATGGCTTAGAAAAGGAAATAGAACTTAATCGGTTCAAATCTTTAATAAATAGTTTAAGTGGGCTCGAAATTTATTCCACTCCTCAAACTACATACTGCCAAACTCATCACAATGCTTTACCGTTAAGACTTCACTCCACCAGGTAGTGTTGAAGGTTCCGAATCTTGTTCTGTTGAAGGAAGGAGGGGATGAATTTGAATATTTTTCTTCCTTTTTTAGTAACAAACACCTTTGGCCTATTAATTTGGTTCACACAGTTTGTCTCTCCACATGAATCACACAAATTTTAGTTTTTCTGATCAATGGAGGTGGCCTTTTAAAGGAACTGGGACCACCTAGCAGGTCTTCACGGTATATTGAACGCAAAGATTGTCTCTTGAGATGTGATCCTCGTTTACAACTTTGTGAAATCTAACAGCTCATAAGTTGGGAACAACTTTGCACATTGAGTTCAAGTTGATATTTTTATTGTCAAAAACCTAACAACTCTTTTATAGGGAATAAGCAAGGGAATCTAATTCAAATGTATAAAACCCCAAGGGGTTGGTTTAGCTGCATTCATTTGGTCACTTGATGTCATGAAGCATCAGGGCTAAGGTTCAAATGAGACTAGGTACGATCAAATCCTCGGGAAACAACCATTTGCTGGAAGGTCCAATTTTTGTCCTCAAAATATGGAGAGGTATTTGCATAGACCCCATGAACTACCTGGCTTAAAAGTGCCAGACCATGGTTTAAAGAATTCTGATGCATAACGTCGTTAATCTACCAAGTTAATTAGGTAACCTTGTTTTCTTCACCATGGGAGACTAGAGTAAAGCTGGCAATGGTGTTGGCTGATTGACTATATGATGCTAGGTTTGGTTTTACTTAATCTGCTACCTAAGATGCAACTTTTTAGTTCTACCGGCTTCTTAAACTACCATCTTATGAACTGAGGATCATAACCCCATCGTTCATCTTGTTTAATGCAATCATTCAGGTGCTTTTTCATATATATGTTTATTGCAGGCCAGAAAAATTAACTCACTTGAGAGCTTTAACCAGTTTGTTAAATCTATTAGCCTTCTAACTAAAGAAAAAGGGACACTATGAGAACCAAGGATTCTCAGCTTTGTAAGGTTCAGGGAAGGATATATTATTATGCATTTTTTTGTCTTGCAATTTTCAAAGAGGCTGTTTATGGAACTCAAACATGATCTGGTCACAGAGGAGCAAACTTATCAATTTCTCCAAGGCTCATTTTTAGTCTTCTAAGTTCTAACTGAAGACCCCATGTATAATTCACTCTGCACCTGGCATGATGCCATGGACTGCTAGCCAGTTGTTGTATACTACTGTTTTAAGGACAGAGTAACAACAATATGGAATCAACACCTTCTACCTGACCTTCTTGTCATAGTTCGAATCATATCTTTCACCTTACATCTCTCTTCAACAAATACGGGACAAACTCTCGACACCACTACCACTTGACTTTATGCCTCCTGTAATGGTGCACTTATATGCACATAAGAATGCACTATATTACCCACTCATCAGTTTCATTTCATCTGTAAATGTAGATGGAAAAGGGAAAAGGAGCAATGGGAAATCGAAAGTGGGCCGTTGATTTTACAGACAATTCATCCACACCTTCCTCCCGTGACATTCCAGATCCACCAGGCTTCACCCGCGCATCTCATGATCAGGATGACTCTACCCTGAGTCGCCAAAAGAAGGACGCGGAAGCAAATTGGAAGTCTCAGAAAGCATGGGAAGTTGCCCAAGCCCCCTTCAAGAATCTGCTTATGATGGGGTTTATGATGTGGATGGCTGGAAACACTGTGCATTTGTTTAGTATAGGTATAACATTTTCAGCTCTTTGGCAGCCCTTAAGTGCTCTTCAAGGGGTTGGTAAGGTTTTCGAACCTTACAGGGATAACAAAGTAGACCTCGTTGGACCCAAATTACTATTCGTCGCCTTAAATTTAGGGGGAATGTTGCTGGGTGTCTGGAAGTTAAACACGCTGGGCCTTCTTCCAACTCATGCATCTGATTGGGTTTCATCTTTATCCCCTGCCCACGAGATTGAGTTTTCAGGCGGAGGTATCGCTCTGCACTAATTAATTACTATTTTAATTCATGCTAAAGTTTTTACGATCTAGCTACTGCTGTGGATGCATGGAACCCGTGAAATTCATGTCCAAGGTCTGAAAGTTTATTAATAGTCTGAACTATGGAAGTTAGAGGAACTCATTTGTATACTTCATTTTTGCATTATTTAGCAGTTGAAAATCCTAAATGTTGAGACAGATAGTCTGACATTCATGGTATCAAACAATTAGTTTCCTTTCGAGTTTTTCAAGCGCAGTAGATAGTTTTCGTGGTTGGTTTATCAGTAAAGCAACTGCTTGTTTGTGTGATTCATCCGCATATCGTAAAAGAATCTGTCATTGGACAATTTCGATTCATGTCCGTGCCAGAAACTGAGTATTATGCCCCGTGACAATCACAACCATGATTTATGCCACATTTAAGTTGATTCCAGAGGATGGATTAATTTTTTTTTTTTTAATAAATAAACCAATTTCTTATAAAAATGTGTTCTCGAATTTGGGAAGTAAAAAGAAAGAAAATAAAGGTTAGGAGAGGAAAATTTATGTTTGTGCTTGACACTTCGATTTTGGAACACAACAAGAATTTATATTTGATTTTAAAACCAAATATTTTATTAGCATAGAACCGTGACACTGATGTTCCAAAAACACCGTACAAGCCGGCTTGGACACGCACCGCATAAAATAGTTGTTACAAAAACAACATAAACAACAGTTGGGATGAACGACTCTTGGTTCTTATTAGCAAAAACTGTGGCTCCTAAAAAGCCATAGGAAGTACACAAAATAAAGATGCATCAAGAGACTCCTAAACAAACTGGGCAAACCCTATAGACCAGGGATTTATTCAACAACCTCTTTACCAAGTATCACATAAACTCTCAACACTTGAATCATCCTACAAACTACCTACCAGACCATCAACCAAAACCAAAAAGAGCAAATGTAACCAGTTTTCTCATGGGGATTGCAGTAGCAGCGCCAGATTCAAGAATGCACCCTCGGCGTGCAGATCAGTTGAGTAGCCTTGTGTTTGCTCCTTTGTCGTAGGCTGGCCACAGTTGAATAGTTCTTCAAGGATTGCATCATGTGGGGCCGTCAACAAGTAGAAAAAGAGGTTCATTTCATGACTCTTTTAGGTGATGGATGTATGTAATCGTTGTTCACCAGCCCATAAGTGTTCTTCTCACTTGGTCAACAATATCTCGTTTGGCTCGATTGTTGGTTAATGGAAATCCTCTACTTTCATCCAGAAGGAACCTGTACACTTCCCACTGTCGAAGTGGTGTCGAATGTCTTCCTATCTCTGCCTATCCAAATGCCAAGCAAAAGAAAACTTAGTCCAAGATCAAGAAAATAAACAAAGACCAATAGCATAGTGTATTTTGGGTCATTCTCCCACTGGCATGCTATTAGCCTATAGGGATGTGTTTGTGTGTTTTAGAGGGGGTTCAAACTACTCACCGAAAATACGCATATGCCAAGTGTCTTTAATGCAAGTGTGACATCGTAGAAAACACGAGGCCTTCCCTTCCCAGATAGCTCAACAGGATTAGCAACCAGAAGTTCGGTATCAGGGCCACGGTTGGTAATGATGACTCTCAATGGATGTAGCATCTCCTCCTTTAGTCGGGAACATAAAGCAACCTGATTATCATTATCTACAATCTTCTTTCCATCTTCTTTTTGAATAAATAGGTCCAAACTCCGGTACCCTTTAACGCTAGAGGAGATTCTTCCATGCACAATCTGGAAATAAGCAAAGCAATTCAATCGGTACCTTACCTATTGTTTGGTGTAGTTAACCAGTCGAATAAAAATCCCTAAATTTTGTTGAAATTAAAGAAAAGCAAAATGGGCATACCCGAATATCGCAGTCCTTGGAAATCTTTAGAATGTCATAGACGAGGCCCTTTTGATCAAGACAGTGTATTTGAAGCAAGGTATGTGTAGGACTCAGTAAATTATCAACTGTTATACTGGCTTTCTTAACTTTTGACACATCGGCACTGAGAGTTTGTGCACGATCTTCCTTAGCGGAAAGCTCACAGCTGAACAACTCTTCAGCAACTGCTTCTGAAATACACGAAAGCCCTTGCTGAATATTGTACTCAGGACCTGCTAGCTGAAGTTCACAGCTGATACAACACTCTCCTAATACTCCCCTAAGGTGCTCACAGGTTTCCTCACGTCTAATGTTTGTGTGAAGCAGGTCCCTGAAATTAATTGAGTAACATTTCACATTACTTAATAGCTTGCATCATGTAGCCTTAAAACAGCAGTCAACTCCGCATATATTTGAGTAGGCATGCAAGAACTGAAAATAAATGGCAAAAGAGCACAGCACTATGTAACTAGAACACATGATTCATCGTTCTATAGGTCATAGTCGCATATCAAAGGACACTAACAATGCACTTGGTTCAACTATTCACCGCAAACTATGACCACACCAAGCATGAATCGCCCCTTATATTAGCTTATATTTCAACGAAACTATACACTCGTAAGAACAAGAACAAGACTTACATGCCATCTGTAATAAAGAAAAGGTCCAAGACCTTTCCATCTGGGGTTGTCATCACTTTAACTCTTTGAATTGCTAGCTCAAGCTCGCAAAGAACTTTCGTGACATCTGTAAAAGTTGTGGATCCAAATCAAAACATGCAAAGTATATATCTCAAAGAAATAAAAGAGAACAGGAGAACACTTCTAATACCGTATGAGCGCTTACCATGTATTAACCCTTTGCGATCCAGGGAGAAAACCTTCAACAGGTACAGTTGAGGTGGTTTAGCACAATCAGAGAGCTGATTGAGATAAAATGTAGGCAAACATGAAGGACAACAAGATAAAAGCCGCTTGTTTAAGCTCTCCCAATCGACCCTCAGCGAGCTTGGGCGTGGCACTACCCATAACACTATGTAACACCATTTTCCATCGGTCGAGAAATCTAATGACAAGGTATATGAACCATTTCAATATCATGTAATTTTGTACGATTTAAAGTTTGCTCAAAAGCCAGTAAATGTAATACTCCGTAACATATATTTACACAAGTAATTGAAACACAATATACATACACTTTTGAGGATAAAGATAAACTATTCTGCAGTATTGAAAAAGTTACTGTTTTACTAAATAAAAAATTCTTCACTGTTGCCAAAAAAACTACAACAGAAGCAAATTACAATCAAATCACTGCTCACTACGAGTTGTTCAACTTGCTTTAAACTCAAATAATGCATCAATTAAATATGCTGGTTGACCCACAAAATCAAAAGTTGAAGGAGACACATCTGACATCTTTATTATAATATGCATATTATTGCTTACATCCCAAATATATTACTACATAATTTCCATTTGACACACATACTTGCAACCAATCATATTATAATTAATTATCCTTCGGCATATAAAACAACTTCCACTATAAATAACTCAAAAAACCTAGTGCATTACCATATGTAATCAGGCATGAACATTGAAACATCAAACACATGAATCAACATATATAACATAATCCAACATTCTAGAGTATAACCTTCTTACTCCACTAAATTAGATCTACAACATCACCGTTGCTTATAAGTTATATCTACATCAGTTTCATGTTCGTATCGACGTCCAATGATATTCTCATAATTACAGATTTCATTTCTTGTACCTAATTTCCGATGCCGACAAAATCAAACATCCATTATAGCTCCATACTTAATTAAAATTAACTTCATCAGATCCACTTTCACTAATGTTCACGGAAAAAACAACAACATAAAAAACCTAAATCTTAACAACAAGAGTTTGAAGAAAAACAAAATCCTTACCTCCACGGATAACATAGAGTCCGAATTCGAGTACAATCCGTAACAGGTCACAACCAAGGCCGGCCTTGTCGGGGCAGTTGACGGTGACCACCGTGGGGTCGGTGGAAGTCTTACCTCCTTCAATCAACACGACGTCTTCCCACGACATCCCCATCCTGTTCATCCGATTGAGCTCCTCCGGCGACTAATATGCGTTGATCATAGCCGGAGATAAGGTAAATTTGGTTTGGTAGAGATGCAAATTCAGTTCATTCTTCCCCCAACCATTGTTAATTTATCTCTCTATCGGCAGAAAACCAATGGGGGGATTTCGTATTTGTACTGTGGAGGTGGTTTGGACCCAGGTTTGTATGATTGCCACATCAGCATCCTGACACGTGACACGTGGCAGTGGTCAATAAGAGATAGCTAGGTGGTTTGTTTGTTTGGTTTGGTATAAATGTGATGATGCAAGCTGTGTTACAGGAGAGAGTTGGCTACTATCCCAACATAAATTAAAGAGTAAATTACGCTTTTAATCTATATGGTTTGTTGAAAATTTCTAGTTTTCGTCTTTATGATTTAAATTTTATTGCTTATTTTATCTCTACGGTTTACAATTCATTTTCATTTTAGTTCTTTATATTTAGGAATTGTTTGGCAAAAATAAGCTAGCTTATTTTCTGGATACATGTTTGAATAACCATAAGCTAGTTGGAGTAGCTTATGAGGAGCTTTTTGTGATTATTCCGATTATACCCCTCATTAATATTCATAATTATATACTAACTTTTAATTATAAATAAATAATTAATGTTTTTTTTTATAATTTAAATGATTATAAGTTAGTTTTTACCAAACGTGACTTTTTAATCACCTAATTTATCAGTCACCAGCTAGCTTATCAGCTACTTTGTCAAACATAACCTTAAAACTAGTGTTTTGGCCTCAGGAACGAAAATAGAAATGAATTGCAAACCATATGAACGAAAACCGAAATTTAAAACTATAGGGATAAAATCTGAAATTTTTAACAAACCACAGGGATCAAAAACGTAATTTACTCTAAATTAAAAAAAAAGAGTAATAAATTCCATAATTCCATGTTCTTTTCATAAGCATAGGTGTTTTTAACGAGTTATATATAAAAAAAGTAATGGAATGTATTTTTGTAGTTGTGTTTTTTAACGAGTTATATTTTTATGATTGTGTTTTTCAATTAGTTAAGTTTTTATGGTTGTATTTTTTAATAAGTTCAGTCCTTAAATAAATTAACAATATTGTGGTTGCATTAAGAACTTAGGGGTTGTTTGTTTTACCTCTTAATAGTTCCATTAGGAAACTACATCTGAATCGTTAAGAGGTGAATTTTGTTTGACAAAAAATAGTGTTTGTCTCTTAATGATTCCAAAACCCTCTTAATGATTTTGTATCTTGGTCATCCCTTAACCATTCAGAGCCCTAAATTCATTCCGAACAATCAGCAAACAACCATATTTCGTTTTGCACTATATCATAAGAACCTCTTAATCATTGTGCACCAAATCATTCATCAACTGCCAAACAACTCATTATTATTGTAAAACTATAATCGATATAACCATTGAATTTTAAAAAAAAAAGAGAAACAAAACCGTTAAAAACATATAACCCATTGATGAAAGATGTAATTTACTTTTAGTTTTTTTTTTTTTAAACCTCTTAATGAATCTTAAGTCTGAATCGTTCAGACATTTTTACACAACACCTCTTATTAATCATAACTAAAAAAGAATTCAAATTTTAGACCTCTTACAGAACAAACGACACCTTAAAATAATTTATTTTCCTTAAGGGTGTGTCAGAACGTGATGAGTTTTAAAATTATTATTACATTATTATTAGAGTAAATTACATTTTTGGTCCTTGTGGTTTTCACTTATTATCAAGATTGATCCCTCTGTTAAAATAATTACAGTTTTGGTCATTATAGTTACTATTTTATTTCACTTTTGGTCTCTCTGACCAACCTTAGTTAAAAATCCTAGTTAACTTTTTTGTCTTTTTCCATTTTTTGATTTATTAGATCTTATAATATTTACTATCTTAGTCCCTATGGTTTTTCTATTTTCATTTTTGTGTTTCCTATCATTTTATTTTTTATTTTATACCCCTTATTATATTAATAATAATTTTAATAAAAGTACATTTAAAATATATATTTTATTTTATAAATTACACTTTTATAAAAGATTTGTCAGTACCTTTAAAATGAGTAAACCATTATATTTTTAATTTTTTTTTGCAATTTATCTGATATTTATTTACAAATTCATCCACACTAATCCAAAAAAAAAGAATTTGCAAATATATATCGGATTTACAAATCATCTACATTAATCCAAAAAAACATGTGTTGGATTCAAAAAATGTACCATTTTTTCTTATTTACGTAAGATGAAAAATCAAATTTTATCTATTTAATAAAATAATGTATCATTTTCAAATATTTCATTTGATTAAATATTTTTTTAATGTGTATCAAATAAAATATATAATATAATTATTACTTTTTTTTAAATATCAACAGAAATTTATCATAATGAAAAATAAATAATCAATTAACAACAACATATTTTCTTTGTTTTATACTAAAAATATGTCTACATTTCTTTGCTTTTGAAAAAAATACAGTTTTTATTATAAATATAGTTTAATTATTAAAAGATATTTAAATTTAATATAGTTTAAGTATTACACTATTTTTGAAATTATTTAGTTAATATATTTTAATTATTAAACTATATAGTTTAATTAAATTATTAATTAAATTATTAAAACTATATTTTCTATTACTAAAGATTAAGTATATGAGAATGTGTAGTTTTTAATTGGTTATTTATTTTTGATACTTTGAAAAAAATTGAACAATTATATTATAAAGTTTTTTATTTAATACACATTTAAAAATATTTAATTAAATAAAATATCTTAAAACGGTACATTTATTATTAATAGAAATAAATGAATTTCAATTTTTATCTTACATAAATAGAAAATGTTTTTTTTATTAGTGTAGATGGATTTGCAAATATATATCAGATAATTTGCAAAAAATTTAAAAATATTCAATGGTTAATTCATTTTAAAGGTATCGGTAAATCTTTTATAAAAGTGTAACTTACAAAATAAAATATGTATTTTAAATGTATTTTTAGTTAAAATTATCATTAATATAATAAGGGGTATAAAATGAAAAATAAAATGATAGGAAACAAAAAAAATGAAAAAAAGACAAATCCATAATAGGGACTAAAGTTGTAATTATTATAAGATCTAGTAAAACAAAAAAAGGAAAAAGACAAGAAAAGTTAACTAGGGTTTTTAACTAAGGTTGGTCAGATGGACAAAAGTGAAACAAAATGATAACTACAATGACTAAAATTGTAATTAGTTTAAAATGGGACCAATTTTGATAATGAGTGAAAACCATAAGGATCAAAAATGTAATTTACTCTTATTATTATTATGAATTATAATTATAATAATTACTTTTTTATTTATCCCAATGTTTTCTCTTACAATTATGGAAAAAGTTCATAAAAACCCAACAAACTAGGGGTGTGCATCGGACGGGTCGGTCGGGTCGGGGCCCTAAACCCTAAACCCGATCGGATATCGGGTGGTGAGTGGAAGCCCTGAAATCCGCCCGTTTAATGTTCGGGTAGTTCGGGTTCAGGTGATTCGGGTCGGGTGGTTCGGGTTGGGCAGACCATCTGATTTATGGATTTTTACCTACTATTTCATCTTGATTAATAGGTTTGTATCTGATCTCACTTCTCACATTCTCACTTGCAGGCCACAGGTGGTAAATATGGGTTTCAATGTGCAGGTAATCTCATGGATTTATCGACCCCATGAGAACAAACTTGCACATAAACACCAATTTAGGTTTAAGACCATACAATTTAGGTTTAAAGTCAATCCAAAACCATAAATCCAAAAAAAAAAAACTATTACAACAGAACTTAGAAGCTAGATACTTAGATTAGAAGCCTAGAACTAGATGGAGACTTACATAGATAGAAGTTAGAGACTCGAGAGGTCGCCGGTGGTGAAGCAGTGGCGTGGACTGGTGCACCGGTGGTGAAGAAGAACGAAGGGTCGAAGCCTCGAAGGGATTGTCTGATTTGGGAATTTTGGGAGAAGAAGAACTCTCGATGAAGCCATGAAACTGATTGTCTGATTTGGGAATTAGGTAATATGTATATATTTAGTTTGTTTAAAAATTAAATTTAAATCGGGTTTTCGGGTCGGGTCGGGTGTGGAGTTGGATACCCACCCCGACCCGTTTTATCCGGGAAAATAATTCGGATCGGATGCTTCGGATTCGGGGTTTTCGGGTTGAGCGATTTTCGGGTTAGGCGGGTCACGGGTCGGTCGGGTAAATCGGGTCGGTTCGGGTTTGCACACCCCTACAACAAACTATTCCATTTTGAATGATTAAGTCCTTAAACTAATTTTTTGAATGAAAAAACCATTAAACTTTCTCGTTTTGAATTATTAAGTCTCTGAAGTATTTTTTTGAATGAAAAAATCATTAAACTTTTTTATTTTGAATAAAAAAACATTAAATTTTCTCATTTTGAATAATTAAGTTTATGAACATTTTTTTCAATAAATTAAATCAATCAACTTCTAAAAATTTGTTACTTACATCATTTTAACCCAAAAAAACTAACCTATAACCGGTTATCTTTTGAGTTTTCTCTTTTGATAAATAAAAAATAGATCAAAAAGAGAGAGATCGATGATAGGAACAACAACGTGTTATGTGATATAGAGAACGGACAACGTTCGGGCAACGAGAAGTGGCGAGACAGAGGGATACGATTATTTATGAGGGGTTTTAATGGCGTAGAGTTTGAGAATGGTAAAACTGGTTTAAATTTGTTTTTACTTTAAAACCTTCATAGTCAGTTGTAGGTAACTTCAAAAAAAAATAACCAATTTTTAGAAGTTCGATAGTTTATTTATTAAAAAAATGTTTAGGGACTTAATCATTCAAAATTAGAAAGTTTAATGTTTTTTTCATTCAAAAAAATAGTTGAGAGACTTAATCATTCAAAATGAAAAGGTTTAATGGTTTTTTCATTCAAAAAAATAGTTTAGGGACTTACTCATTTAAAATTGGATAATTTATTGGGTTTTTTTAAACTTTTCCCTACAATTATCTTATTACAATTGGTTATTTGATGTCAATGCACAGATCCAAACCCCTTAAACCGTGTAGAAAATACAACATTTTTAATTTTAAAATGTGATTAAAAAAACGGTGTGTTTTAATTAATCATATTTTTTTCATTCAAATTGTTACAAATTAATTGGATTAACTATAATCTACGTTTTTTTATTTTATTTGTGGTATTTAAATTGTATTTTAAATCTTTTATCATCACTAAAACATATAATTTTTTAATTATTATTGCAATAATGGTATACTAATAACATACATATACCCTCATTATCGTATGACTTGATTTTTTTCTCTAAATTGATAACAATATTCATTTTTGTTTTATTCGTTTTACAAGTATTTTTCTATAAAATATACCTTAAAAGCTTATATTTGTCCATTACTAATTATTTTTCTCCAAGGTGGACATTCATAGTTTATTCCTTCTAGTTCTCTCAATATTTTGATTCTCACATTGACATTTAAACAGGGTTGTACAAAGAAACTGTGACCTTATTTTCCTACTAATTAATAGGGGTTGAAATTAGGTTAAGTGTAACTCAACACAACATATTAAAGTGACCATTAATATATATTTTAATAAATTTTTTATACATATATATATATTAAAAATATAATATTTTATTTTTATTTACCTAAGTCTTGGCCTTATTTTCGGTTTTGGTCAGTTTTGGAGCAACATTTTTTTTCTCTCCCTAATTCTCGTTCTCCATTTACATATTGTCGCTATCTGCAATAAATTTAATTACATCAAAAGAATTGGATTTAGTTATGCATAGAAATATATGAACCTAAGAAATACATAACTACATAAATATGTACATATATAGGGGAATTCTTTTGAGGTCTTTGCAATTTGTGAGACATGTGAAATTCAATATAAACCACAAAATCATAATAAATTAAAAAAATATTAATTTTGGCAATCTTAAATTAAAAATAATAAAAATAAAGGGTATTATAGGTATTTGTAAATCATTACTCTCCTATTCTCTCTCTCCTCTCTCCCTCTCCTCTTCCGTAGCCAACACGTTCGACCACTACAACCTATGATATACAAATATGCTGTTGGGTTTTGAGGACACTTGTTCGTTTTAATAGCTCATTGTAGAACGTTTGGTTATGATTTGCATTTACTGTATCTTATTTGAGAGTACATGTTCTGAATGCGTTAGTTCATTCGTTTTGAGTCATGTAAGGTTTTAGTTAGTGCAATGGATCCATAGGCACGGTGTTCTTTTGTCCCGTTTTGGACAAGTTCACCACTTTGGCACGGAATAGGCATCGGGTCACCATGGTAAGTAAGGTGTGGACCTATACGGTCGGGCAACGTCCCATGGGCAGTAAGATGTAATTCCCTTGTGCTAGAGTTCCCCGTTTTGGAA
This sequence comes from Arctium lappa, assembly GCA_023525745.1. NCBI lineage: Eukaryota > Viridiplantae > Streptophyta > Magnoliopsida > Asterales > Asteraceae > Arctium > Arctium lappa. Next base: position 125,254,741 of record CM042049.1, read on the forward strand.
CTCTCAAGAATAGACCTAGAAGGGTTGACTTGATGTTTTCGAGCGATAGACTCAGAGGAGTTGAGCTCGGTGGGTTTTTGTATGTACAACCCACATGCTTTGATTTCTTACATAATAATGTGACATACTTTTGTGTCCCGTCGCACACTATGTAGTCGGGTCTTCCCCGTCACCGCAAGGTGTTGTTTTGGTTATGGAGCTTTATAATCCATTTTTCGATGACGCTTTGAGCATGGATTTTTTTTGGTAAAGGAGTATCCCAGACCACTTTGGGCCCCGACTAATCTCCTGGAAAATAGGCCTATGGCCCACGGGCATTCATCCCGTGGCCACAATGTTGCGAGTGGGGCTCGAACCCGGGCAACCGCTATGAAGTCCCCAGGCTTTGAGTTTGGATTGTTATCCATGTTTTGGGTTTTGCATATTTAACTTTATCCATGTTTTGGATGTTTTGGATAATAGAGTTATCTACATTTCAGTATTTGTTTATTAAAGTGTCAGTTATGTATTACGCGAGTATGGGTTTTAGTTTAATATTTGAAGAAACGGTTGTCTCATGATTTTAATCACAAAGAGTGGATGTTGAAAAAGAGATGGTTTTCAGATTTAATGTATTTCGTCTTGGTCGTTTCAGATGGAACGTGTCATCATTTTGGAAATCACGATTTATATAACATTCTTTAAGTTTATTGCTTTATACGTTTATGATGAAAACTCTTGAACTCACTAGGCGTTAAGCCTAACCTTTTATTTGTCGGCATGTGCATCAGGTCCAGTTGGGGTTCGGTTCTAGCGGTGCTATGAAGAGATGAGCACTAGATTTATACAAGGGTGAGTAGTTGGGTGAAGTTTCCGCAGTTGGAGATAGTGACTGTTATTGGGTTTTAGTAACACCCGTACCTTTTATAGATCGCTTATAAGGATTGAAATGTGTTTATTGAATTTAAACCTTAATTTGTTGTTGTAGATGTTTCAATTATCGATGTAATTATAAAATTTTAAATTAGTTGTTATTTTCATATTGAGGGTGTTACACCGAAAAAGGTCGGTACCAATTATAATTGGTTGGTACATTGTATAAGATTTTGCATACCGATTATAATTGGTTGGTACACGGTATTAACAAAAAAAAGTCGGTATCGTACTGATTCCACCCCTAGTTGACGGAGGAGAGATTTTTTTAGGGTTTTAAAATGATAAATATGGAAACAAATAGATAATATATATAGGGGCAGGTTCAAACGAGAAGGTAAGCATTTTGCGAGAAGGGGAAAAGTGTTTAATCATATATGATTAAACACATGTTATGTTGGCAATACATAGACGTTTAATCATATATGATTAAGCACACCCACAGGCCGTGTAATCATATATGATATCACACTTCTCGCCTTCTTGCAAAATGTTTAACTTCTCGCATGATTCTTCCTCCCTCTCTCTCTCTCTCTCTCTCTCTCTCTCTATATATATATATATATATATATGAGTTCTCAATGTAGCAAATTACACAATTACCCTTTATGGCTATTTAATAAATAAAAGTAACTAAATTAAATGAGTGAACTAGAATCGATCTCACAAATCTCACATTTTAGGGAGTTCTTAAATGATTAAACACACACACATATATATATATAGAGAGAGAGGTAGGTTCAAACGAGAATAAAGTCAATTTGCGAGAAGACAAAAATAAATATAAACCATATAATCCATTAATTAAAAAACATCATAAATAAAAAATGGAACATAATTTTAGAAATTAATATATATAAAATAATTATTGACGTCGAAAAAATATATAAGAACTATGTTGTGGACTTTGATATGATTTTTATTTTGATGAGTTGAAAGTTACATAACAACCAAAAAAAAATCTTGTAAGAACTCTCATTTTTTAATTGTTCTATAAATTGCCTAATTTTGAAACCTTAATTAATAAATTAAATTGAACGTCATGAGATCTATTTAATTGTTTGACTATAAAATCAAGAACCTATAATAAATTTAATATTAAAAAAAAATCAATTTGTTTGACGAACAAGATAATAAATTTCTAGATATTCAATTTCGATTTTTAGAACCCTTTGAGCTTTTTAAAGAACTTTTTCATTAAAAAGAAAAACTTTGTTTGTACGATGATATAATACATCCTTTTTAATTGCTTGTGGATGCCATTAAACACATGCCTTATCCATGATGTGAGTGGCTACAAAAATTGGAGACATAAAAGAAAAAAGAAAATTGATTTAAATAGTCAATTAATACCAACAAATTGATCTCTTAGCCATTTTTTTATATTTTAACCGAAAAATCATTACGTTCCTCAAAAAATGCAGACCTAGCTAAGATACAACAAAATAAATATGGTCAATTTCCCTTAAAAAAAAATTACGGATCTGGGACTGAAAATTATGGAGATAATGACATTTTAATAATAGTAGGAAATGATGGCTAGAAGACCAATTTAAAAATATAAAATAGCTATTTGAGTCGATTTTCCAAAAAATAAACGTTGGGGGTTATGCCGTATTCAAATGTGACATAGGGACCAGGGACCCCCTCGATGATATGATTGTTTTTGATGTTATATTTTATAAATGGAATCACACATGTATGCATATATATATATATATATAAATATATATATAGGGGTCATTCAAGGGAGAACTCAGTTATCTGTGGTAATCGTGAGATCCAATCTTAACCACAAATAAGAAGATAAATTAAAAAATCAATAATTTTGGTAATTTTAATTAAAGGAATTTTAGATATTTTTGAGATCTCCTCTCTCTTCTCTTCTCTCCAGCAAATATTATTCCGGCGAATACATGATGTCCACTGTGATACATTTTATAAACATTGAAAATACATGATGCACACTGTGATACACTGTGTAAAGATCGAAAAAACATCAAAAATACGTGATAGCACACCATGATACACTTTGTAAAGATCGAAAAAACATCGAAAATAAGTGATGCACACTGTGATACACTTTGTAAAGATCGAAAATCCATGATAGTACACTATGATACCCTTTTGTAAACATAAAAAATATGTGATAGCACACTGTGATACCCTTTTGTAAAAGGAATAAGAAAATTTAGGAATTATGTTATATTTTAGGAATTAAACAAATTTACTAAAATATATATCATTTTCTATTTATTTAAAATTAATATTAATTATTCTAAATGCGTGGCTCATATTGGATCTCACAGTTACCACAAACTACCTAGTTCTCATTTGATTAGGCCCCTATATATATATATATGTTGGGTTTTGATGAGAAGTTGAGGTTAATGTGAGAATTGATTATCAACCGTTGGATGAGAATTGATGCACATTAGGATGAAATGCATCAGATCAATTCTCTTATAAGTTGCAATTCATGGGAGGACATTTGATTAAAAGTGATCAGTAATTCAGATCAACTTCTCACGCTTCCCACGTTAACCTCAACTTCTCACACGATCTTTCGGCTACACACACACACACACGAAAGATCATGTGAGAAAATAGTTAAGGTGAGAAGGTAATAAGAGATATGAACCCTTGATCACCTTTAATCTCAAACCTACCCTACGAATCGTGTTTAAATACGAGAATTGATCTGATGCATGTCAATATAATGTGCATCAAAGGGTGGAGATTCTTTCTTACCATTATCAACATAATTTTCATTCTCACCGGAACCCAACCCTATATATACATATAGGTATAGGGTTAAGTTTTAATGAGCTAAATTATGAGACTCGTAAAAACATCTTCAACATCTATGCTATAATAGAAATTTTGGTAATTTATGAGAGTTTTGTGCTACAAAGCCTACAATAGCTATGCTATATTGTATGGTAGAATATAAAAAATGATGAGAGAGAACACGAAAATCTCTAGAAAAAAATCTCTAAAACTTTATATATGAGAGAAAAATAGTATTTTAATTCTTTCCACTAATAAAAGACATTGAAAATATATTTAGCAGAGAGAAATATTATTTTATTAAATGTATAAAATATTATAATAATATAGTAGTTGTTGGAGTTAGATTTTATTTTTTAAAGATTTTGGCTTTTGCCACTGCATTTTAGAGAAAATATAGTATAGTTATTGGAGATGCTCTACGATTATTGTGAAGGCTTGGATATAGACCATGAAAGTTTTATGTGTACTTCCTATTAGGGTTTGTTGTATTTTTCTTGTGAATATTTGATATGTTTTCTTCAAAAGGTTTGATTTTTTCATGTGAATGTTTGGTTATGTGAAGGTTCTGTAAGATCCCACATTGGTTGGGGGGGGGGGGGGGAACGAAGGTTGCCTTATAAAGGACTTGATACCTCCTCTATCATACGCGTTTTAAAACCGTGAGTCCAGATGTGTGGACAAAGCAGACAATATCTGTTACGATTAATTGACCTGGGATGTTACAGGTTCGATGTGTTTTGTTGTTATAGTCTGATATGTTTGTTATGAATGTTTGAATAGATAATAAAAAACTCATCCTAAGGGATCATACACGTTCTTACACGTGTCACAAACCGAGTGATCTTACATGATTAAGAGATAGAGAGCCACAAAAAAGGTTACAAACCCGTGATAACAAATTTAAAAATATTTTTTTTACCTCATGTTTTTTTCATCAATTGCTAATGTATTTATGTACATATATTTGTTTCATAATGTGTAAGTTTCATGTGTATTTGTTTTACAATGTAAAACTTTTTATTATGTATTTTTCATTTCATAATGTGAACTAAAAAAAATTTACATGTGTTTTTTTTTTCTCACAATATGAACATAATCACCCGTGAACACTACCATAAATCATAGCATGTGCTAAAAAGATCATGTAAAACAATATTTCTAGACTGATTTATCACAAATTTGTAACTTTTTGTGATTCTCATTTGATTATTCACTTGTGTGCGTGTGTGTGTGTATATATATATATCACATTAAAGAGAATAAAATACCCATTTTCTATATAATTTGTTTAATTAAAAAAATGTATTATACTTTAAATAATTTTGGTTTTTTTAAGTTTGAAATAAATCTGTAAGTTTCCAAAACATAATTAGTTTATACAAGTTTCTGAAAACCCTTCGAGTTCCGGTTATTGTTTATACAAATGTCTAAAATATGAATTCTATACAAATTGAAAGATTTGGCATGAATTATTAATTTTTAACACTTATATTATTAAAAAATTAAGAAATTTTAAAAAATAGAACCAAAATATTTTATATTATAATATAGATTAACATTAAAACTTAATATATATTCGTAACCAATTATTACAAGATATTGTTAGCAATGATTATGATTAAATTTTTTCCTAAACTTTATATTACTATATAGTATATAGTAGTATTTTAGACATATACTTATTAATATTTATTTTCATTAAACTAAGTATAAAACCAAACATTATATATATTTTTAAAACTGTAGAAATAGTTCCTTTAAAATGATATAACATTTATTTTAGAAAAAAAAACGACCAATTTTAAATTTGTAAAATACGATGAGCGAATAAAATACGTTAATAAAAAGGAAGCTTACACACAGTATAGAGTTGGGATTATATTTTTGATTTAATCACATTTGGGGGTTGTTTGGCACTTGCTGAATGGTTTAGTGCAGAATGATTAAGTGGTCTGAATGATTAAGAGGTTTTTATGATATTGTGTAAAATGAAATATTGTTGTTTCCTAATTGTTCATAATGAAATCAGAGTTCTTAATGACTAAGGGAGGGTCAGGATACTAAATCATTAAGAGGATTTTAGAACCATTAAGAGACAACCCTTTTTTTTGCCAAACAAGATTTACCTCTTAATGATTCAGATGTTGCATCTTAATGTTACCATTAAGAAGTAAACAAACAGTCCCTTGGTTTTATAGATACACAAGGTATCATTTCACTATTTTATGCATTTAAATGGAACAAATTGTTTTATGAAAAATGAAAGTCATCCAACAAAACAAATCTTTCCAATGAGGCTGGAAACCTCATTTTTATGCATATGTTTAGAAAGTCAACACGTATAAAACAATCAGCTTTGGTTGAATGTACGATATGCTCCACTCCACATAATATGAACGGAGCACAACTCACAAGTACTCAGACTTTAATGTAGCTAAACCAAAGCAAACTCTTTGTACAGTCATTATTGATTCCATCTTGTCATAATGATAACATCGAGTTGTCACATGAAATATCATATAAACGTTGGAGATGCTCTTACGTAACTAATTCGTCTCAACATATTTAGGGGGCGTTTGGTTCGTAGTATTGTAATGGGATTCAAAGAAATTGGAATGAAATTGAATTCCACACATTTTGTCGTTCATGGATTTGGTCCTTTCATCATAATTGAAAAGAAGTTTAATTTCATCTAATTTTCTCAAAAAAGGCAAAATTATTAACCACAAAGATTGTGCCGTACTGGTTAAGGCCCTGGAAGATGTGGTGGTAGGGGTGTTCGCGGTCCGGTTTGGGCGGTTTAACCCCTCAGACCACAAACCAAACCGAAAGTGGCGGTTTATTGATTTTTCAAACCGAGCGGTTTGACATCAAGTGCCCAGACCGGTTGTTCGCGGCTTTTCGTGTTTACACCTTTTTTAAAATGCAAGAAAATAGATCTCGACGCAAGTATACATCTTAATCTACTGCCGTCTGTTAACAAGTAATAATGGTACAAAGTACCGAATATCGATCCCACAGGGAAGCGTGGAAAAGTTTCTCTTGAAAGTCGGGTCTGTAAAAGCGAGTTTCAGATGGCGAATTCGAAAACAATATTTTTGATTGGGGGTTTGATTAACACTACTGAACAATTAATTAAAAAAGAAACATCGGTACAATGCTTTGTTGGAATGAGATTAATAATTGGATAAAAAGACGAGATCGCATTCCTTTGTTATCTTAAAGTCGATATTTCATGAAACTCAAATGAGTTGTCGTACAATAAACCAGTTGTCAATTGATTAATTGCAGTCCACCATAAAATATAACTTTAATTTAAATAACTTCGGACAATCATGCGATACGATACACCGTTTTAACTTTTGATCAGTCTCTGTCCCAACTTAACTTCGTATAGATTATAAATATAACAAAAACAGAAATGTAAATTTAACTAAGGTTGGAGACGGTTGGTATTTTCAAACATTCAACGATGGAAATCGTAGGAATGTTGTGTCAACAGCGTGTCCTTAGACAGAATATGTAATTACTTGAAATATAAGACTGAAAATAAATGACGTGAATTAAACTGCAGAATTAAATTAACAGAAAGTAATAGACTGAAATGAAAGTGCAGAAAATAAAATTGCAGAAACTAAATTGCGAGAATTAAAGTGCGTTAAAATAAATAACGTAAAGGAAAACTAACCAATACACACTTGATTTTTATAAAATTGGAAACATAAAACGGATTTAATAAACTACAACAAACCGTGAACCAACAAGAGTTGGGAATCCGAAATTATTTTTCGGACTTCCGGTTTGTAATAGAACTAAAGCCGCAATGAGACCAAAATAAAAACCAAGAGTTATCTAACTACGGGAAACGTAATACGAGAATAATAAGTGACGATGACGAGATACCGGAATTCAAATCGAAAAGAAACATATATTACTAAAACCCGGTTAGATTCGTGAACCAACGCTTTCAACCGTTAACTATTGGCTCAATTCCTTAAACCGGTTACAAAGACGATGGATCAAGGGAGGTTCCTAATGATGATTAAGAGACATGTCTAGATTCATTGAATCTAGACTTTAAAAAGAAAAAGAAAAAGAGAGAGAGAGAGAGAAAAAGAAAGAGAGAGAGACGTGAGAGAGAAGAGAGGAAGAGAGAAAGATGTAGAAAAAAAATAAAAATGTGTTGTGTTGTTTTTTTTTACCAAGCTAACATACATATATATAGCCTCTTTCAACCTTGGGGCCCAAGGTTTACAAAAGAAGCCCAAGGCCTTATAACCCAAAATAAGTAGTAGGATGACCATATATTTTGGTCCAACAAAATCGGCCCATGAGGTGCAAAAAGTCCAAGGATTTCGGCCCCATCATTAGCTCAAAAATCGGTTCTTTATGTTGAGCTTAGTTGCACTCTCGAGGTCGGCCCAAAAAGCTAAAGTCCACGGTGTAGCCCCAAAAATTGCAGTCCACGTCTTTTCACTGCTTCTTGATCATGTTGGACTTCACACGGCCTTCCTCCGAGCCTGAAACATGTATATTAAAAAAATAAGATTTTTGTCGCTTTTTCATGTAAAATAGATTTACTTAAAACCGAAAGCGATAAACGTTAATTTAAACAATAAAACCGTAAAAATAAATTAAAAGACGCAATGGAAAAACGAAAATTAACTCAAAATTATAAAAAGAGGGCTAAAAATAGGGTCAATAAAATGACCCTATCACCGGTCAAGTCGGACCTCGGTTTAGGCGGTTTGGACCTTTTAATGGGCTTTAAAGTTTAAACATAAAAACATATAAAACTTTGAATTTTAAAGGCTAATTCACAACAAAATAACAAAGTCCACAAAAGTTAACAAAATATCTCAAGATAAAAAACTAAAAAAAAAGTAATATGCAAAGTGCAAATAAAATCCACGACTTCACTTCTTCATTTTTCCATTCTTTGTATTCCACAATCCATAAAGATTTCAATTTGTTAAAATACCTTAGGCCTTTTTGTATATACTTGGACATTTAGGTTTTATATAATATATTCTTTATAATAAAGGTATATATATATATATATATATATTTATATATTTGGCGGTCAGTTTGGTCCAAACCGCCCAAAAAAACCTCCAGACCGGACCGGACCGCCCGGTTTGGCAATTTTCCAGACCAGACCGGACCGCCAGACCGCTCAAACCGCCAAAAATGGTCCGATTTGACTTGGTTCGACCGGTTTGAGCGGTCCAACGATTTTTTTGAACACCCCTATGTGGTGGGATATTTCATCTGCCCAGGGTCCGAATCCAGGCGTACACAACAATTGTGGTCACTGAGATTTAATCAGAGTTGATGTCTTACAGTCATAATTTGCCAAATGATTAGTTTAGACTTAGTCTAGGACACTCTTCCCAAAAAAAAGACAAAATTATCTCATCTTCCCGACCATCACCGTTCTAAACCACCGCTAACTACCACTGATCTGAATAATTATAAATATTAATATTTTTTTCAAAAATATTATTAATAATTAAATTAAATAGTTTATTAAAATTATTTAGCATGTTTTATTTATCTATAAAATAAAATAAGTATAGCTTTAATTTTTATGATTTTATCTAAATATGTTAAATAAAAACTCAAAAAATAATTGATATAGTTAATAACATTTATAAATAATAAATAATAATAATTAATACCTATTGCGTAATCTAAATTAATTAACAATTTTTAATTACTATAAATTAATATTTATTTATAATTAATAGTTAATATTTATTTATAATTAATAATAGTAATTAATAATTAGTATTAATGAGGGTTATTATTGAAAAAAAATGTACAAAACTCTTCATAAGTTACTTCAAATAGTTTATCAATAAGTTCATTATAAACTAACTTATGTATATTCAAATGATTATTAAAAAATAAAGTAACTTATAAGTTAACTTATTTTTATCAAACAATACCTTATTATTGATCAAAAATATCAAATGTTTTACAAACAAAAAATAATGAAAACGTTCCTTAACCAAAATCAAAGTTAGGAAGTTTATTAAATACCATTGTTTGAAAAAACGTAATCGGAATAATGGTTGACGTGATGTCACATTTGGTTCACTTTCCTGATAATGTATATTATAATAATTGGATGACATAATTTATAATAAAATTAGAGATAACAAAACAATAATTTTTTGCATATATTTGCAGAAGTCCCTCGAATGATTGTTTATGAAAGAGAAAATATTTTTATTTTTAATTATTTCTATGAATGAGAAACACTGAAATTAAATATTTAGGAGAGAAAAATAATATTTTATAAATTATATTGAATGTTTTGATAATAAGTAATTAACTTTGTAATATATAGAGAAATTATTAGAGATGAACATAATGCTTTTTGAAGATTTTAACATTTGATTTTTTTATTTTAAAGGATTTGTTGTAGGAGATGCAATTAATACGAAAATATATGCACCAAATTCTTTTATTTAATTGTTTTTTAGGTATATATCATTTCTTGTTTGTTAATTTGAACTTATGCTAACAAAATTGAAGTTGGGTGCAATTAGGGTTGTAAATGAACTGAACGAACACGAACGGAGGCTTGTTCGTGTTCGTTCGTTTAAGTTAACCGAACGAACATGAATGATAAACGAACGAAATTTTTTGTGTTCATGTTCGTTCGTTAAGAAAATATGTTTGTTCGTGTTCGTTTATGTTCGTTCATGTAACACCCTTAAATCTGGAAATAGTAACTTATTAAAAATTTACTAAATACATCAATAAATAGATCATCTTCAACCACAAATTATGACTTAACCTCAATACAACCATTCATTCTATACAAAAGTCTATGATAAGGACGGGTGTTACTAAAACCCCATAATAGTTACTATCTCCAACGTTGCGAAAGACTTCACCAACTACTTACATTTGCACAAAGTTAAGGCTCGACTCTTCATATGATTGCTAGGACCAACTCCCAACCTTGAAACCTGATGCACATGCAGACAAATAAAAAGGTTAGGCTTAACGCCTAGTGAGCTCAAGAGTTTTCAACATATATAAAATAATCGTTTAAAAGAAATGATGCGGTTAAAATCGTAGTCCTTCAATATGATATGTCTTACATGTGAAAACGACTCATTTTCCAATAATATGCTTTTTAAACAAAGAACACAAATTTGGACGTTTTCCAAACCCAACCACTACAAAGATGATAATACCAATGTAAGCCACCCATTTATAAATTAGTTTTAACCCAAAACTCACTCAAAGCGTAAATATAACTTGAACCCTCCGTTTATGAAGATACGGTTAAACCTTATATCCCAAGACACCCAAAACACGGGTGGGGCATAATACTCATCCCATAAAATCAAGGGTAAAACCCAATAATACAAAACGTCACCGAAAACTTGGATAATAAAACTCAATACCCAAAAACAACACCTTTCGGTGACGGGGGATTCCCGATTCCATAAAATGTGACGGTCCACAAAGTAAGCCCATTTTATGTTGTTATGACTAGTCATATAAACAAAAGTACACGCAAGAGATGTCAGGCTCAGTAGCTTTAAACGTACACCCACGGGAACCCGAGTTCAACCCCGTCGGGTTCCTATGTCGAGCCCCTCATCTAATATCGTAATACTTGAGCACGAAGGACTTATACCGCACCCCGGTACCTTAACGTGCAACACGAAGGACTTACATCGCACCCGATACCTAACGTGCAGCTCGTAGGACTTACATCGCACCCGATACCTAACGAGCTTCATCCAAAATTGCCAACAAGGCTCGAAGTCGAGTTACCAAAACTGGACAATTGTCCAAAACCCCATCAAAATAACAATGCCAAGCCGCAGGCTTAGCAACCCAATGGACTCATTGATAAATGAAAATAAAAATACGATAAAACGCACTCGACCAACGGATATGTCAACACCACGACCAAAAGTAAGATTAGTTCAAAGCTCAACATTAGTTGAGACAACCCATTTTCCAAATGAACTTATACCCTTATAATTTTTCCAAATGTCTCATAACATATTATATGCATTTTCCAACTTTAACTGCTGATAAGAATGAAAATCATAAAATGAGACTATAAACATTCTTTCCAGTACCTCGCATAAATGTGCAATTAATACTTTACAAAACATTCCATTTCGTGAATGATGCATAAAACCCGACAAACATTTAAAGTGTATGTTTTTGACCAAAGATCTATTTATGCAATAAGACCTCAAAACACATTCATTTGTGACACATATATTAAATGCCCAAAAATCCCAAATGTAGGTATTATACAAAGTTTGTAAGGTTGAATACTTCAAATAATCAAGATCAACAAATAACCCAACATTTGATAATTTCATGTAAAACACATAAACACTTAAAATGGACATTTTGGCATGTACACCATTTTCACAGATCAACTTGAACTCACCTTGCTAGATTTAGGCTAAATCTAGATTTTACCCTGCTTTGAGCCCCTTTGAAGAAACTTGAATCTTCAAGGTCAAAACTTCCATAACCTAGATCCACAAGTATCCAACTGTAAATAACCATAATCAACCATATAGAACCATTCCCCAAATACTTATCATCAAAATCTCCACTTTGGGTAAAACCCTAATTCTAACCCAAAACTCCCAAAATACTTCCAAACCGAAATTAGAGAAAGCAAACACTAGGGAACCATCAATGGAGCATTTATAACTTATATCAAGGTTTAGAAATGGAAGAGATACACTTACCACTTAGGTTTTGATGAAAACCTAGAAAACCTAAGTTCTTGAAGATGGAGGTGATGATGATGAACTCTTGATCCTAGCTTCCACTCCACCACCAAATACTCTTGAATTTACCCAAAACTAACAATCTAACCTTGAAAAGCTCTCAAAATCGAAACCATAGCATTTTGAATCGCCCAAAACGGAGTTATGGTGAAGGAGAAATGAGCAAATGAAGAAAACCCCCCAAAATCGGATTTTTAACTTCCAGACGTGCTCCGCTAAAGTGCCTGGCTAAAGTGACATATTTCACTTTCGCGAGGCACTCTCGCGCCAAATGTACCGAGGGTTTTTAGACTCTCAGCGATAGTGCCAAGCTAAAGTGACAGATGTCACTTTCGCTAGGCACTTTAGCCAAACTTGTACCGATCGCTGTTTTGGCCATAACTTCTTCGTTTTAGCTCCGTTTTAGCTCCGAAAAGAACCGTTGGACTCGTAATTGAATTATTTATCCATTAAGACTATAAAATCTAGAATTCAAGTCCAAGATCATATATCTTATTTTTCCCCTTAAAATACTGATTTCTGCATTAGCTTGAAATGATACATTTCGAAATTCGGGGTGTTACAATCCTCCCAACCTTGAAAGGGATTTCGTCCTCGAAATCTGGCACCACCAAACCCCAACATCGCATTTGGAGAGATCGGTTTATTTCCTATCCAAAAGGAATGCCTTCCTGAAATCTCACCTCATATAAACACCCGATTGCACCTCGGTTGAGGTTGTTGCTGCGTTTCTCATTACATGTCGTTGCAAACTCAATCTCAACGTTTGATACAACTCATCGATTACGGAATAAACATTGATTCCTTTCTTAATCATTTTCTTAATCATTAAATCTCGGTTGTCTTCCAACCTTATGTTGCTCATATTACCTCAAGAGTAACTTACGACTCTAATCCGTCATTTCCACCACGAATACTCCAAAAGAAACAATTCCCTTAGATACCTCTAAATATGACGCATCAAGGTCTCTTCAATAATTGGTTTGTACTTAAAGCCTACATCGACATTCTCATCAAATGTCTCCAAAATCATCATCACTAAAGAGTTATTGTCCTTTGACGAAATTTCCTAACGACTAGTTTGGTCTGAACCATCGCAATATTTAAATTCGTTCCTCAAAGCTGACCCGGACACAATGTCTGCAAGTGCTCCCATACTTTTATAGACCCAATCATTGTGTTTCCACCAGAAACATACCATTACGCTCTACTGATAGTCGATTATCCCAAATCCCATGAATCCTCAGATTCCTACAGATCCACTCCTAATATTGATGAAGATGTCCTTCCAAGGCGCTCCAATGCGTACTTTAGGTAACTGGTTAACCCAAATTCAGCTATCACTCAACTCCGTTCCAACCCCAACTACACAACATTCCTTTAACAAAGTCTTTATCACCACGGGGATGCTTATACCCATCGGTACTTAAACATCAACACTTAACCCTCTTTTAATTCCCGTCACCGAAAGGTCATTATTTCCCATAATCCAACCGGAATACTTCCAAACATTCCAAGATCCATTGACTTCAAGAAAACAAGTCGACACTTAAGACTAAACGGTGACCTTGAAAATGTGGACATCCCGTCCACGATTTCATTCCAAACGGATCGTCGCACTAAGGCTGACACCTAACAAAATGCTATAAATTCCAAATCGCGCATTTCTAACAAACAGATCACCAAAATTTCCTTTTAATCGCGGAACCCACCAAGCCGGTATGCCGACAACACAACCCATGATGAGACACCGACTAGCAATCCATCACAACGAATCCCAAAAGAAGCGTAAATAGTCACATAAGACCTTATTCCGCATGATTACCGAAGTATAAAATCACCCCTTAACTAGCGGAGAAGACTTAAATCTACTACTTCCATAAAACAAATGCGCACAGATTCAAAACTGAAACTCAAACTTTCACGACTGACCGCAAGTCGGAACATCCGACGCCTCCAATTCCAAGGACTCCCTTAGTCCCTAATTACAACTGCTCTTACGCCAGAGTTAGAATCTATAGGCCTAATGAGTTCAAGGTTTTTCAACTAGTATGCCAATTTGAGTTTATAAAACTTCTGAATACAAAGGCTTCCTAACGATTAAACGTGGGGCAAAATACACTACCGTCCATGCGATAGGTTTCAAAATTGATTAACCACATAGCGCATGTGAAACCATTTCCAAAAACTCGTTTGTTCAATACTTACGTTAATAAAAACGGTAACAAGAGATGCGCAACAAAATTTTCAAACGGACTACCATGGTCCTAGTAATGCATCAATTTATACTATGCATATGAAAGATAACTTTCCGCACTATAACATGTGAAATAAAAGTTTGTACCATTCCCGAAAGAAACATTCACAAATTAATTTTAAAGTTCTGACTTCCCAACCCAAAAGTCATTGCGACATAAAATTATTAACCACTCCATATGCAACAGTTTATTCTCCAAAGTTCGATGAAATGATAAGAATGCAAATAATTCTCAAATGCTGTTTTTTGTTGTTTTCTTAAATAGTTAGCTTTATCGTTTGAACCTTTTTCTCTCTCTCTATATATAAATAAAATTTTATAATAATTATATGTTAGCGGTGGGTTGGGCGGGTTGAGTTAGGCCTAACCCAATTTAAACCCTCTTAATGGTAATTTGGTGGGTTGGATTAAATTGAGTTGTTAGCGGGTTGAGTTGGACGGGTTTTAAGGGTTGACGGTTTTCTGTACACAACTATTTATAAAAACATTTATTTTAATTTTATTTTTTATAAAAATGAAATAACAATAGGGATAGCAAAATATCTATAATCTATTTTAATTACTTGATTTAAGCTAAAAGATGCACAAGGCTCGTGTCTTATAAATTTGTTTTCAGTGAGGAAAAAAAGGCTCAACCTTTTTTATATCCAAGTCAGGATTTGGGATTGGAAAATGTGTCGATCGACTTTCAGGTTTAACCGGGGCTTCTCAAGTTATTTAAGACCGAATTCTTTTACGCCAAACATAGGCCTACGCCTACCCCAAAATTTTGGTATTCAAGGTCTGACCCAAACCAGGACAAGACTTTCCAGACCTGGTCTTTTTCAAGCCAAACTTAGGACTTGGATTTTTTGGCATCTCCAATTTAGGGCTTGTTTGTTAGCAGTTTAATGAGTTTTAATAGAAATCACACATTATTTGATCAACTATATATGATAGTTTGATAGTGGCTTAATGATATAACAAGTGTCTTATTCAGTAAGCTTCTACGATGAATCTTTATGCAGAAAACCAAGTTCTTTCTAAATCCGTCCTACCCAATTAAAAAATAAGCACCTTTCATCTATGAAATTTTTTTCCCAAACAAAAGTATTTTCCATCTAATCCACACAAAAAAGTTTAAAAACCAACCAAACAACCATTTTTAACCGTATTACATTTATACACGCTCTACTCTATCTATGAGATTCTATTGGGCTAATTTTGGGGCCTGGTTTCAAATCAACAAGACTGTAAGAAAACTTGGACCCAAATTTCATCAGGATCACTAGGCTGGTCCAAATCGATTGAGTTGATTCAAACTCTCACCTACTGAGTGAAGCAGTCACGGTGGTCGCCGGAGGAAAATGAGCGCCGAAGATTTACCCAAGAAGGAGGCGAACGTATTAAAGGGGCATGAAGGTGCAGTTTTAGCGGCGAGGTTCAACGGAGATGGCAATTATTGCCTTACCGGCGGCAAAGATCGGACTATTCGCCTCTGGAATCCTCACCGGGGTATTCATATCAAGACCTACAAGTCCCACGGTCGTGAAGTTCGTGACGTCCATGTTACAGCGTAAGGTTTGGTTATTAGTTGTGTTTATAAATGCACGTACAGTTTCCTTTTTGTAAACCTATTATTTGTTTTATAATTCTTCTTTCAGAACTTGTTCGTTTACTTTTAATTCTCGTTAACCCTAGCTCTAATCTAGAATAGGAAATTGTGTAGACTCAAATTTGCTGCTACCTTTGATTTTACATGCAGTTGGCATATGAAGCATGATCAATGATAAATAGGTATATTTACGCTGTGTTCTCGAAACTCATTTAACGAAGGAAAGGAAAGGGAGGGAAAGGGGAGGAAAGTAAAAAAATCTCGTGTTCTCGAAACTTTTTTAGGAGAGAAAGGAAAGGAAACGGAAGGAAAGAATTGATAACTTTCCTTCCAAACCTTTCCTCTCAAATGTGGGAGGAAAGGGAAGGAAAGTGAGGGAAAGAAATCAAAATAATTTAAAAAAATTATTGAAATTATTAAAATTACAAAACTACCCAATCTTTCGTTATAAAGAATATATTTTTATAAGAGTATATTTGTAAAATTGACATCTTTCCTTTCCTTTCTCTCCTGTTCAAGAACATAAAAAACTATTTTCTTTCCTTTCCTTTCCTTCCTTTTCCTTCCATCTCGAGAACACAAATGAAAAAATTATTTTCCTTCCCTTTCTTTTCCCTTCTTTTCTTTTCCATCCATTTCTTTTCTTTTCTTTTCTCTCCAGATTAGAGAACATAGCGTTAGGGTGCGTTTGGTTTGCTGACCGGATGGGACGGGACAGGACAAAAACGCACTGTGCCACGTTTGGTGTGACATGGGACAGGACAAAAATTCACTGTTCCACGTTTGGCGCGACATGGGACAACAAAACCGGACAAGGTGGGACAAGATGGACAAAAAATGGTATTTTCTTGTTCCACCAAAATAGGTGGAAAAAACATGGTATTAGTTTTAAGGGTCACCACTACCCATCGCCGCCATTACCACCATCGGTGGCCACCAGTATCCACCGCCAACCACCATCGGCCACCTCTACCTATTTCTCCACCATAATAACCTCATCCACCACCTCCACAACCATCGGCCATCGCCACCACTACTACCATCGTCGACCACCTCCACTAACACCGATCACCACCACTATCTTTCATGTTTTTCACAACTACCGTCCTTCACGGGCCACCCATCGCATTTATCTTTACCTGTCGCTGCAACTATGCATCCGCCAATTCATTAAGATCTTCCAAATTGAATCAAATATTATATTTTTTGTATATGAATCGGATTTTTTCGAACTACCATCAATTATTTCAAATTCTTCATTCAAATTTCCTACCTTTGTTTTTCTATGTATTTATATGTATGAAAATCGTTTAAAAAATAAAAATGTTTTTTTAATTAAATTATTTAAAGATATATTTTATTTGTGTTATTTATAACTATTATATATAAAATCATCAAAAAAACTTTTAGGGAAATTTATCCAGTTCTGTCCTATCCAGTCCTAGCCATACCAAACACAAGATAGACATTTGTCTTGTCCTGTCCTAGCCTCTTGTTCTGTCCTGTCCAGTTCTGTCCTGTCCAATCATGTCTGCGTACCAAACACTACCTAATGGTTATAAATGGTCAATTTCGTGTGATAAACTACCCAAGAGACCCAAATTTTCCATCCGGTTTAATAGTGGTGTTAACTTGGATGATACTTAACACCCTACCTTCCATAATTAGTCCACGAAAACAACTCAATGTTCTTGAGTTGATGATTCCAATTGCAGAGTTGAGGGAGTATAATTTTTGTGATTTATGGTTTGTTTTTGGGTATTAAGTAGTAACATGTTCATATATGGTATTTTAGGAATTAGGATTATCATGTTTTTGTTTTGTACCTTATTATTGGCTCCTTCGTTCTTGATGAGTTTTTTTTTTTTTTTTGTCTCTTTTCATGCCAGTCAACTTATCTTCTGTGACTTTATTGTAGTGATAATTCAAAAATATGTTCATGTGGTGGTGATCGGCAAGTCTTCTATTGGGATGTATCAACTGGTCGTGTGATCCGAAAGTTTCGAGGCCATGACAGTGAGGTATGAAAACATGTTGGTAGTTTAACTAGCGTATGTGGAATTAATTATGCTCAAGGGGGTCTCAAGTAGCAACCACAATTACACTATGTATCATTATCAAACCCTGAAACCAACCATCATTGTTTTTTCAATTGGATATCCCAACAATTTTTTTTTTATATCAATTACACTATCGTTATAAACCATGAAACCAACCATCATTGTTCTTTCAATTGGATACCCCAACAAAGAGATTTATCAATCATATATTTATAATCTCACAACATTTACATCATTTCTGTTGATTTATGTTGGTTGATTCAATGATAATTGAATAGAAAGGAGGTATGATTATGAGAGTATAAGTATGCTACTTTTGTTGAGGAATGCGATTGAGAGAACTATGAATTATCTACTTGTCATGTTTAGTACTAAAATTTATTGTATAAGTATGCTACTTTTGTTGAGGAATGCAATTGAGAAAACTATGAATTATCTACTTGTCATGTTGAGTACTAAAATTTATGGCAAGAAACTTTCAATGCCTTATGGATACAAAGTAAAAAAAAAAACTTATTTCATGTTCTCATTATTAAAAGCCAAAGCTAACCTTGTTACAAGTTTGAGGTGATGATCCGAAATTCCTAACACCTAGTGGATTAAATCTCACTACGTTAAAAAGTGGGTGGAACAAAAATATGCTGTGGTTAATGCTTGATCTGAAATGATATGCTCCTTCAATCGTCGTAAGCCAAAGAGATCCGGTTGACCTCAGAAAGTAAATAGACTCGTATCTGTAAAGGAAGACACCAGGTTGAAGCGTGCTCCACGAAGCAAACTAATGACAGAAAGGGAGAGAGATGAATTTCCTCACTTTCAACTTAAACATAGTAAATGACTGTCTAAGACTGTAATGAATTTTATTTGAAAGACGATAGCTTCTATGGCCAACATCTCTAGTTTGTGTAATATTCCTACAAGAATAAGTAAATTTTTTTTTTGCTATGATCTTAATACATTATTCGACTAACAGCACACCTAAATAGACAACTATCCAACCTTCATATATATTATGCATTAATGCTGGAATGATCATATCCAATGTTCATAATATTACTTGTTCAATGTTATTTGAATATACTCTTGGTGGATTTAAAGTCTCAAATTGGACTCCAAACAGATTCTCAACTTTTCTTCTGCCTGTCATATTATGCATTTGTTAATTTTGACCTACAGGCAACCTGTTACGTTCAGAGACTGTTTTTCTTTTACTATGATCCATTAACCTTTGTATGGATTAAGTTGTCTGAATGAATCAATACATTTGTGTCAAGTCAATCTTTATTTCCATCTACTTTTTATTGCATATTACAAGTTTTCCCGAGTTCATATTCCACCGTATTGACCAGGTGAATGCTGTAAAGTTCAATGAATATGCATCTGTAGTTGTATCAGCAGGGTATGATCGTTCCTTGCGTGCCTGGGACTGTAGATCTCACAGCACCGAGCCAATTCAGGTTTCTTTCTGGTTCCTGTACATGTTTTTATAGTGATAACCAAAAGTTCAGAACAGATCTTATGTAACTGACTGTTTTAATTGATTCGTAGATCATTGACACCTTTCTAGACAGTGTCATGTCTGTATGTTTAACCAAAACTGAAATCATTGCTGGAAGTGTTGACGGAACTGTACGCACATTTGACATTCGAATGGGTAGGTATGTGTGAATAGTCAACATGATCATGATACCCCCCTTCAAATCTCAATGCTTTTTTCCTTGATTTATTGTCACTGGTTATAATGCAGTATTTGACAAAATTTTCATCGAATTCTTGTGAAAGAGGTTTGATTCTTGTACTTAGCATCTTTGTTTTAAACCTTTTTGTATTATTTTGTTCCCTCTTCAGAGAATTGTCTGATGACTTGGGGCAACCTGTCAACTGTATCTCTCTATCAAATGATGGTAACTGTGTACTAGCCAGTTGTCTGGATTCTACTTTGCGGCTTATGGACCGGTAAATTTGTACTCGTGTTCTTTTTCTTCACATCTGATTAACTGAAAGGATGACTGTATGCTGACCGTCCTTTTGCTTTGCAGAACTACTGGTGAATTACTACAAGAATATAAAGGCCATACATGCAAGGTATGATCAGAGAACAGCCAACACAACTTTTATGAAAGAACTAGCGATCGTGACTTGCTTACATATTATCAAACTATCTGCTTGCAGAGTGTTTACATCTCTAGTTTCCGCCTTTTCTGATACATCTAAAGATTATTGTAGAAACAAATGGAAGAATTTTGGTTGCCTTGTATCAGGCTCTTGATGTAACTAACCTTTGGATTTTATTCACCAGTCATTCAAAATGGATTGCTGTCTTACAAACACAGATGGCCATGTAGTTGGTGGATCAGAAGATGGGCATGTTTTTTTCTGGGATCTGGTGGATGCATCGGTGGTTTCAAGTTTCCGTGCTCACTCCTCAGTGGTAAGGTTCTCTTAGTTTTTGTCGTATGAGTCTGTATGTAATACAAAAGAAAGATCTGCAGCACTTGGAGATGCACAAGAGGCCCCAGGTCCTGATCCTTAGGGTAACCAGTCTAGGCTTTGACATATATAATCAAAACCTAAAATGCCCCCCCTTAACAAATGCTAACTTGAACAACAATTGTCGACCAACATGAATTAGTTAACGGGCAAATAGGTAAAATTGGATTAGAATCTTGTTAAGAAATGCAAACACTCAAAAGCATGCCTCGTAGTTTGGAAACGTTGATTATTGCTACATTCTCTTACTTCTATTTGTTGGTAGGTAACAAGTGTTAGTTATCACCCAAAAGATAGCTGCATGATAACTGCATCTGTGGATGGATCAGTACGCGTTTGGAAAGCTTGAGCACCATAACCCTGCCAAGACTCCAAGTATGTGTTGCTTCCATGGAGTCGTATCATTGTTTGTGCTGGTGCTGCTGGATCCGTCTGAACCAGGGGAAGAAATTTCAAGCATTTATAGTACTGAAACAACTTCTTCGTCATTGTTCAAGGTCGATAAGGTTATCTAACGATGCAGATAAACATTCTTCCATTTTGATTGGCCTGTGAATGTCGCTAGTTATATAAAATATTGTTGAAAAGACGTGGGTTAATCATAAAACAGATGTGGATTATGTACGAAATGCCGCTAATGCAAAAATCTTAGAGTTGGGCAGCTTTTCTTGAGCAGATAGGACATTGAGTCATCAACAGACATACTCGAGAGGGGGTTTTAATTCGGCCTTCTACTAAGCGTGTTGCACAAATTCTCTTTCTTATCCCTCCTAGTTTATGTTTTTCCTTCCTATGAACCTATCCCTCCTATAGCTCGACTTCAAAGGCTTACCAACAGATCTGTTACCTGCCCCCTTCTAAAGTCTTGAGCTTGAGATAGAATTATTTCTAGCAAACTGCGGTCTCTCGTAATAATTGCTATTTGTAGAGTTTTTTTTCCCCTTCCTATGATAGTATCCAAGGATAAAGCAGACTAGGTGGGGCAATGCTCTTTTAGAAGCTTGCTTTGAAGCAAAGAGACTAAAGACTGTATGGCTTCTGTTACATCTTGATTCACAATTTCCAATATGAGAAAGGGAAATGATAGTTTAAGATTTTATAGTAGGAGATAATTTGGGTGTTTGGTTCATGGATTTTGAAAGAATTGGAATGGATAATTCCTTTCACCAAATTTTAATTCCTTTGTTTGGTTTACATATAGATCATGATGGAATCCTTTGAATTCCATTGAATTCTACAAATCAAGGAATTCATCATTCCTTGTCTAAAGTGAAAGAATTGAATTCCATCCAATTCCTACCAATCAAACGCGTGGTCAAATTCCATCAAATTTCATTCAAATTCCTTCAAAGTCAAATTACTTTAATGGATTTTAATTCCATCAAATTCCATTCCGCGAGCCAAACGCCCCCTTAGTGTTAGGGAATTGACTTCCATCCTATTAAAAGAAAGGACTTTAAAGAGTCACTTTCATACAATACAATCTTAATATGGAGATTTGTAGGAATCTCAACCAACCCTCTTTAACTTTGACTCGAGGCATTTTCTTTCTTCCCTATCCTTTCTTTCTTCCCTATCCTTATACAACCGGTCCTCGAGCCAGAGTCAACCGGTTAACCAACCTTTGGTCCTTGAACATCCACACCTTTTTGGAAAGCTCTTTTTTTTAAACCATTTAAGTTTGTGAAAAAGCTTCTAATGATGAACTTTTGTTGTCTTAAAAACACACGTCTCATCCCTGCCTCACCAATAAAATTAAGACATCAAAATGTTATATATTTTAAATTTATTTAATTCAAATTCACATTCTCTCATAACATCTACTAATTTGATTGGTGGACAAGAATGGGATAGTGAGATTTTTGCGACAAAATATTTTTCCAAAAATGTCCACCATTGTAGGGATGAGTTATCAAAAATCAACTCCTAAAAGTAGAAATTTTATTGCCACCAGGTATTAGACGTTGGAAATCCAGCTCTGGACAGCCGTTCCTAACCCAAACACTGGCAGGGTTTTTCTTTTGTGACATATCCCAGATTCGCTGTATTCGTGTACGAAACATTCTTCAAAACAGAAACAAACAACACAAATCTAATTTACTGGTTTTACAAACATAAAATGACACCAAAAAGAACCGTCTTACACCCAATTCAGTGCAAGAAGATAGACTCATACAACCTGTCTGGCTTTTATGTCTTCAAGTCGGAGGGTTACAGCTCTCTTGTGAGCATCCAACCCCTCGACCTCAGCCATGGTTGCCACATGAGGACCAAGCTTCGTGAGCCCTTCCTCTGTCAAAGACTGGATAGTTATGTACTTGAGGAAAGAATCGAGAGACACCCCACTGTACATCCGTGCATACCCATACGTAGGAAGGACATGGTTCGTTCCACTAGCATAGTCTCCCACACTCTCTGGAGTCCACTGCCCTAAAAATACAGACCCTGCAAAAATACAACAAAAACGAGAACCAATTATGGTAGTTGTATACTATCTTCGGGTTCTTTTTGCAGATCAACAGATGTAACCAGTTGATAAGATCGAGGTTTTCTTATGGTAGAAGTTGGATTTGAAAAGCAAGAGTTATAAATTTAAGTGTTAGCAAAACATTCACCTGCATTTTCAATAAAGCTTTCCCACTTCTCCGCATCTTTAACATTAATGATCAGATGTTCGGGTGCATAAAAGTTGGAAAAAGTAATTGCCTGAAAGATGTAATTGCAGATTAAGTTTAGAGATCGAACACATGCAGCAAGAAGGGGCACAACACATGTGTAATATCTTGATCTTGAATTCAAACAGTTATTCCTATATGTACAAATATACCGTTTCCATGAAAATACCTTGGTTAAAAAGAAAAAAATTAAAATAAAATGCATGTTATTGTTTCATTCCTGTTCTTCATTTCCTTCTTATCAAATTCT
The DNA here is from genome assembly GCA_023525745.1 of Arctium lappa. Lineage (NCBI taxonomy): Eukaryota > Viridiplantae > Streptophyta > Magnoliopsida > Asterales > Asteraceae > Arctium > Arctium lappa. Next base: position 125,278,564 of record CM042049.1, read on the forward strand.
TTTTTTCGTATTTGGGGTTGACGCCAAGAAAGACTAAAGAAAATGTTTAAATGCTCTGCCATATTGGTATGAGCAGCATTAATCCTTGATCCTAGCTTGTTTGATATGTCGAAATAAGGTAGAGAAAAATACTTGTATTTTAACCAGCGCCCCCTTTTGGGACATCGGGCCAGTAACGAGAAAAATGCCCCACTCCTCCACAGCACGTGTATGAAAGCAAGCACCATCCCGTTAAGGACAGGTTTTTTTGTTTTGTAACTGAAGCTGTAAGTCAAGGGTTCAATGTACAGTGTAATAATATGCATTTTAACTCCACAATTTGAACAGCTATGGTAGAAGTATGTATCATTTTGCATTCATAAAAGTTTAGGGCGAGTCTTGGAGCAATGAATAAGGTTACTCTTTTGTAACCAGAATGTCACAATTGCAAAACTAGGGCATAGGTGTCGCCCTTTTCTGGAGCTCTTTTTATATAAGTTCTAAAAATTGTAATGCCGAGAAAAAACTAACCTCTACCATATCACGAGCAAACACCGTGAAGCTGTGGCTGAGAGCTTTTAAAGCAAACTCTCCTCTTGGGAGACTGTTGCATTGCTTGGTAATTTCTTCATCAATGGCTTTTATGTCTACACCGTCACCTGCAACTACCAGAACCACCTGGCTATCTGGCCCATGCTCGGCCTGAAAATGGAAAAGTTGGAACTTGAGAATGATGTCACACCATGATGTTAAGAAATGGACAACACCATTCATGTAAGCTTTGTTAAAGGGGTTTAAAGGAAAAAGAATAAAGACACTTTTTACTAAATATCTTTTTTCTTTTTCCTTTTTTTTTTTGGGGGGGGGGGGGAGCAATTATACACCTAATGGGTTTGAGTGTATTTTCAGAACTGGGATTCTCAACAAGATGCGGTTATAGCTCAAGTACTCTTTCACTATTCGACCGCCACAATTAACATCGACAGCTTGTGAGTTGGATATAAGATATTGTATCTAGAGGAAACAGCCACTTTATATGGTCAAGAAGGAATGACGAGAAACTGCTTACAGAGAGAATTGTTGAAACAGAAATAAACTAAAAAAGTAACCTGAGAAAGCAGGTCGGCAGCTATGTGAACAGGATTAGCATATTTGTCAGCAATGACGAGCACTTCTGATGGTCCTGCAGGCATGTCAATAGACACCATAGCCTCGCTGTTCTGTCAAAATACAAACATGTAGGTTTTAAATAAACTCTGTCAAAACAAGTAACAGTTAACAATAGCGTAAAGATATCTATTTTGTTTACACTATCGTGTATTCGCCACAAACGGGATCATGGTTAAGAGATGGACGTACTTGGAGAATCATCTTTGCAGCTGTCACATACTGATTTCCAGGACCGTATATCTTCTCAACCTAACATTATGAAGCTTTGCAGTTAAACCACATAAAATGTAACATATATCACAAGAAATTGGCACACATAACATATCTTGTTAGGGACAGAATCTTGAGAGATATCATCTATCATCTCTAAACAGGTTCTTTTGAAAGAGCTGATAGCACTTTCAAGATTGTAAATGCTTACATAAATGAACACTAAATGTTAAAACCTGAAGTGCTATAAACATAAGATATATCATGGTCCAAACGGCCGGACCTCAAGAAACATAATTCTTGTACGAAGTGCTACAACAAAAAAATTACATATCTGATGATTAAAGTGGTACCTTAGGACATGATGCTGTTCCCCAGGCCATGGCAGAAATGGCCTACAAGAGCTAAAGATCATCAGAAATACCACTCAAAGAAAAACGATTAACTGGGAAAAAGTAATTTCATCAACCAAAAGAAAAAAATGGGCTGCTATCGTTGTAAAACCTGAGCTCCTCCAGCTTTAAGTATGTGGGTCACACCAGCCTTCTTTGCGCAATATAGTACCTCCTACATGAAGTTACTCTTCCAGTTTGTAAGTAAGTTAATAACTGACTTGTAAGTAATTATCTCATTAAGATGGAAACAAATACCTTGCAGATGCTGCCATCACTAGAAGGAGGAGTTGCAAGCACTATAGTTTTACACCCAGCAATCTGTGCTGGCTGGTGTACACAGTAAGCTAAAAGTCAACTTACACCGGCTTATATGAATATAATGATAAAGTTAATTATCATTTCTTACTATTGAAAGCATGAGAGCTGTTGACGGTAAAACTGCAGTGCCTCCTGGAACATAGAGACCAACTGAGGAAATGCTCCTTGCCACTCGTTTGCATCTCACACCCTGAAAAACTCAAACAAACAGTATTAACTCAGAAGATCAGGGATAAAAAATTGTGCAATGCACACAACTTACTTTCATATTCTCAACAACTTGCTCAACTGGTTTTTGTGCAGCATGAAATGCATAGATGTTGCTGTATGCCACATCAAATGATTCACGAACAGCTTCATCAAGCTGAAACATGGTTAAAGATAAGTTTTTTTAGATATTACATATATTGAAAGTTAAAACAACAAAGCGAAAATGAATAAGTGTTACTGTAGGCACTAGAAAACTGATCTTTAGAATATATAACTCTGAGGTAAGAGATTGCTATTAAAAAGGATGCATGCTTTGGTGTATTTGTATAATTACCTCTGGATCTGGAAGTTCATTGACATTTTCAATAATCTTTTCTAGTTCAACTTTGTCGAACCGTAAAGTATAACTGCAAAAGGGTACGTAAAACATCATTTGCATGCAAAACATAATGAACACGGATGGTTCAATCAAAAACAGTTGAATCCCCATTGGTCATGATGGATATACAAATACAAGATATAAGAAGCACCGACTCTTTAACAGCAGCATCGCCTCTGCCACGAACATCATCAACAATGGGCTGGACCTGAGATTAAAAAATTATCAGTTTTCACCATGTGTTCATATACCAATAAAAAGTTCAAACCAGATATAATATTCAAGTTTTTTAAAAGACCGCTTCCCAATAAAAGCAGAAAGTGACTCACCGTACTGAAAATGGAAGAGAAATCTATTCGGGGTCGAGCCTTGAGATTGTCAACCTCGGTCTGTGTAAGGTCAGATAGCTTATATGATTTCATTGCGCATCTAACAGTGTTGGAAAGTGTTACTGCAACAAAACCAAGGTGTTACATTTAAAAGAAGAAAAAGAAAACGGGTCCACATCAATGGTTGAAAAATAACAGAAGGGCCACATTCATGAACACCCACATTAGAATTCAGCATATAGCAATTTGGCTTTAAGAGTTCATAGCAATTACCACCTATAGCAATCTTCGTTCACCTCAAGTCTAAGGCCTTGCATTATAGAGCATGACACAAACCAACTGACATGCATATTTACATCATAAACAACACCAAGTGCCCAGTGATAAAGCCTACATTGGTACCATAATGGTTTCTCTCAACTGCCAATCTTTTTTACACCACTTTTCTCAAAAAATTAGAGTTTTCTAATGTATTCTAACTTCTAAGCCCACTCGCGTATACAGCAAACCTCTTGTTCACAACCGTTCCTTTCATACTTTGAAGTTTGTGATTCTCTATTTTGTCAATTTTAAAATAAATATCAACAAATGTTTAGACCTTGCCTTATGGTGATTGCCAGCTAATAAGTTCTCTCTGCTAAATCTACTTATAGTGATAGTGATTGTTACATCAATGATTATGTCAATAGTCAACACCAACCAGCCTTGCATGCATCAAACTCATATTGTCATCAACTTCTATCTAATATGTATAACCTTTGGAACTTTCTTCTCCCTTTTCTTTCACTTCCCAGTGGAAAAGAAACAAGAATATATTATTTACATCTTAGACCAGTTAAACCACCATCAGCAGAAAGTTTTACAGAGGCCAACTTCAACCAGCAACATGGACTTGCTTTTGAAAATGAACAAATGTATGAATTTACATCGGAGTGTGCAAGAAAAAAAAAAAACACAGCAGAGACTATATACAAAATTTGAATGTACAGCAGATAAATAGCAATTAGTGCAATACCAGGTTCTAATAGAATATACAAAATCTTTGTAGTACCATGTGTTATTTATACCTGGCAAAAAACCTCTGTGACCGTTAAATAATAGTTGCCTGTGAATAAGCAAAAGTAGAGGGGCTAGATTCAGGCTATTTATATAAGAACATATATACAAGTTCCATCACTGCACAAAATTTGTGCAGCAAGCATCCAGATGATGCCCTTAAAACATGTATTTCAGGCGATCTTAACACCATGTCTTAATGCACCATTTGGACAGTTGCACATCAAGTTTGTGCAGTTTATATTATCCAAAAAATCACCATTAATTAAAACAACACCGTTTTAGAGGCAAAGAAAAGAAATTGTGGATTCATTAGCAGAGAAACATCAACAAATGCATGAAGGATAAGAAATTGACACAAAAATGAGAAACCATGGAGAGAGAATGAGAGACCTGGATGCTACAGCTCTGAAGGGGCCAACCGTTGATTGGCTTAACGAATGAAAACTAGGGGAAGCAGAGCTCTGACTGAAAACCAGTTGACTGTGGGCTACAAATGACATTACCACAAGCAAATGGAATATGCTGATGCCGGAAGTTGACGGTGAGAGCCTGATTATTGACGGACATAAACCCATACTAGTAAGCATTGGTTCAAGAATACATCCAAATCCATAAAACCCTCAAATCAACAACAAACAAACCAAGTTTTGCAAGACAAAGTTTTACAGCTTACAATCTCAAATGTTTTTATGCATTAACCTCTTTTATTGATATTCAAAACACACATAGTGTTTAAAGAATATTACAGACAAAAGAATCCAATACAAGAAGAACAAGCATTTTATCCACACTATCCTAAAAATCCAACTTGTAAGTCCATAATCAAACAAAATTGGCCATTCAAATAAACAACAATACAGTATGTTAATCAAAATTTATAGTTATAAAATTAAGATCGTCGAAGTTTAATATATAGAAATTAAAAATACGTTGCAAATTCTTGTCGCTTTCTGTCACATTAGTAGACTTCAAATGAACAGCCAAGTAAGAAAATGAGACTATAGCAACAATCACCAAGTCAACTATATTATCAATCAAGAAACTATTAATTTATAAACCCTAATATGCCATTGCAAAGGGGATTGATTACTTACGATTAGCTACTGAAATCTTGGAGAGTGAATAAAGAAAAAGAAAGAAGATTGAGACAGAACGGTGGGCAGGTGGAGGGACGCCGGCACCACTGGGACAACAGAATAAATACGGCGCTGTTGTGGGTGTGTTGCAAAGAGTATTTTTGTTGTGTGGCTTGATTTGCTTGTACACTTGTTTAAATAGATTCCAAATATTTCAAAACACCCCCTTCTACTTCTGCACAAATTGTCATATTGTAAAATATTAAATTCCAAAAAGGTAACATTTCATTTGACGACACTAGTTTTTGTGACAAGCAATGAGCAAAGAATCTGTAATGTCGTCTACGGTGATCGGAACTAGGGCAGAGACCGATCACCAAAGATAAGATGAGATTCAGAAGCAACATATAAAAGTGGCATCAGATACATTCGGAGCAACTTAGGTGAAAGAAAAGAGTCCCACGACATTCGGATGTCCCTTACCCGGGGGCGGGATTCATGTACACGGCCCCGACCCCGACCGGTATGGGGATTGGGCTCCCAACCCCGGTCAATTTCATCCTTTGACAGGGGCGGAACACAAGTCTTCCAACCAACCGCTGGGCCGGTCTCCATACAGTTTTTATCAATGTGTCATCTTTTTACCAACGTTTAGGATCGCCCTATGTGTTTTTAGCATAATTTCACAGTTTTGAGGGATTGGATTTTTAAAGTTTTTTTTGCTTGATTTCAAGGATTTTTTAGTTTTTTTCATTGATTTTGAGAAACGATTTTGGGTTTATTGGTTGATTTCAAGATGTTTTTGTTTTTGTTTTTTTGGTTGATTTCAAATTTTTTTTGTTTTTTTTTTGTGTTAATTAAGGTTGCACTTCTAAAATGATGCGGTTGCAATTTCTAAAACGATATTGTTTCACTTACACATACCTAAAAAAAATTTACCTTACTGCGGAGCACCACAGTAGGTCTGTCCATATTTAGGGGTTGTTGGAGGATTATATGATGAAGATGAAGATAAAGTTAAAATCAATGTGACTCCATAATTCAACTTCTAAATCTATGTTCTATCAACGAAGTGAACAACCTATGAAACACTTTTTTACCAAGAACGTTTAAATAGAAGTGATTCGAACAACTGATTTCAATTGATTTCAACTTCAAGAAACCCTAACCATTCAAACAACCCATCATTTACAGTTTTATCTTGACAAGATCATGAATCTTTTCCAGGAATGAAATCAATGGATTTGCACAGAAAAATGTGATGATTTCAAGACTCAAGAGGGTTTTTATAGAAAACAAATGGAGTACAGAGTACTGCTTACCGATGGCCGCTGAGACAGGAGGAGAAGGAGGGGAGGGGAGTCGGCTGTCGACGACTGGTTGAGTGCCTGAGTGGTCGCCGGCACCGGGGGATGAATGCCTGAGTATAACACGTCGCCGGCTGATGAATCGATGGACTACTGGACTAGGTCCTAGTTGCAGTTCGATTAATCGAAGTACGGTACTGAGTTTGAATCGATTTTTGATAATTTTGAACGTAGATGGACTTCTCACTTCTGGATTGGACTTTTCCGTACTAGACTGACATGGGGATTGTGGGGGCCCAAATAAAAAAATTACACTACAGAAATTATGACTTGCAAGTTTTTAAGCCACAGGGGCCAGGGCCCTAGTAGTCCTGCTTGTCCTCCGCCAGTGCTTTGACCCCGGTCAATACCCGATCCACCCCCGTACTGTCTGTGGTTACCCAACCCAATTACTAGGGACGTTCCAATATTTTTGGAGATCCTATTTGAGATAACAAATATACATATATAAAAATTACCAAGGCGGTGATACGACATATTATTTTTGTTTTTCTGATAGAAATTAGTGAGGCACTAAGGTGGGTTGTAATTTTACATTCGTTGATTAAAGACTCAAAACAAAGTAAAATTGGACCCCAAAAATTTGGGGGTCTTGTTCAAAATCACACATTTAACATATCAAAGAACCACCCTGGCAATTACCAAATAACCAAAAGGTCCAAAAAAAACAGTAGTTACTGCCTTGGGCTTTACCTGCGATTACAAAATTTGGTATCTGGAAACCAAAAGGTCAGCGACGAGGGTGGTCACGGTGGTTGGTGCTAGTGGTCGCTGGTTGACGATGAGAGAGGGTGAATGACGTTGCCGCTGGTCGACGATGAGAGAGGATGGCTGAAAATGACGATGGTCCGACGATCAGTGGTATGTGGTCGACGCTGGTCTGTGGTATGTGGTCGCCAGTCAGAAATGAGTAGCAGAGGGAAGAGAACCGGGAACGACGAAAGTTATTAGATGAAGCTGTGAAGGTCTGTGCAGAATAGCAAGGGATAAAGGGAAGGGAGACTAACCGGCTAAAGGTATCTCCAACATCTTTCCCAAAATTTCTCCAAAATGGAGAACCAAAAGTCCAAATCTCAAAAAAAAAAAATACATCTATCTTCAACAGATTCCTCATTTTGAAGATAAATCATTTATTATATTATTAATTATATATTTAATAAAAGATTATTTATCTCACCTAAATATTTCATTTCAAAGATAATTATTGGTGAGATATAATAAAAAAAAATCATTCTCTTCCTTGGTAATCATTTTTAGGGATATCTCCAAATTTAGAGAAAGCTACACTCTCTCCTATTTTCTCCATTTTGGAAAAAGTTTTGGAGAAGCTGTTGAAGCAAAAAGTTGCTCAAAAATCTCCATTTTCTCCATTTTAGAGAAGTTGTTGGAGATGCTCTAAGTTAAACCTAAATGAAGAATTATTATTAAAATTTAAATAATATATTTTTTTCAAAAAAAAATTTAAATAATATATATAATTTTAAAAAATAAATATTATATATATATTGGGTATCGGGCGAGTCGGAGGGTATGTCACCCGGTCCCGGCTCCGGTTTAAGCCAACCGGGTATCCTCAGACCCGTTTTTGCGAGGATTCACCAGTCCCATTCGAAACGAGTGAAGCGGGTTTCTCACCAGATTAGGGCAAATCACCATCCCTAAGTAAGGTTAAGAAACATAAATGGATGGTAAATAATTATCTATACAATATTATATCGCATTTAAGGTTTACCTTTTTACACATAAAACTTGACTTTTTTAATAAAGAAAGTGATAATATGAAAGAAAAAGGGAAATTGACAAGGTGTGGCTAAATTAACAAACCAAGGGGTTGTTTATTCAAATTTTTAGTCGGTAAGTGTTTACTAGTAAAAGTGAACAGTCTAACTTGATTTACGGAAAAAGATTGTAGTCCATAAAAACAGAAATTTATGCAATAATTTATCCGATAAACATTTAACAAGTAAGAGTCATCATTGTTACTTATCAGATAAACTCTTCATCCTTATCATATTCAACCACTAAAATAATAATTCGATAAACATTTAATAGGTAAGCCTTTAGTAAACAACCTCTTAAAAATTAATTCCGTTAGCACAAAGATCCAACTAATAACAAAATGTAAACAACGAGAACATCTGTAATTATTTTAAGATGTTTTGTGTCGTGGTCGCGAGCGGCTGATCCGCGGCTTTTTCTCCTTTTTTTTCTTCGTCTGCTGTCTTTTTTATTCTTGTTTTCTGCTCCTTATAGAATTTGTTCTCGTTTTTTTTTACCTTATTTCTCCTCATGTTTTGATTTAATAAAAGTTTGTTTGCCAATTAAAAAAAATAGAAAAAATAAGATGTTTTGGCCTGCAATTTAATTCACTCTAGAGTAAATTACAAATTTCGTCTTTGTGGTTATCTAAAATTTTGGGTTGGGTCCCTCAAATGAAATAATTACATGCTTGGTCACCATAGTTTCACTTTTGTTATGGATTGGGTCCCTCTTCTAACTCCAGTAACTGATGTCCCGTTAAATCATAGGTAATATCTTTTTTTTTTAATTTTCTTTTATAAAATTATACATATTTATATTTAGTATCATATACACACACATATATATAGGGGCAGATTCAAACGAGAAGCTAAAAATTTTACGAGAAGGCGAGATGTGTTTAATCATATGTGATACACAAGTTTAATCATATATGATTAAACACATGTTATATTTGCAATACATAGACGTTTAATCATATATGATTAAACACACCTACAGGTCGTGTAATCATATATGATATCACACTTCTCGCCTTCTCGCAAAATGTTTAACTTCTCGCATGATCCTTCCCCTCTCTCTCTCTCTCTCTCTCTATATATATATATATATATATATAAACATAGTCAGAAGCTTTCGTGATTCTAAGTCTTTTGCAAGAAGATATAAACATCTCCCATGGTACATCTCCTGCAAGCATCCAATCTTTATGTTTATGAGTTTATCTTCATGAGTTGGTGCATGATGTTATCCCTTATACCATTCTCTCTCAAAGTACAACCCTCTAATGCACTTAAACATGCAAACCATCAATTAATTCTCTAATATAAAGCTTCATTCATGCTAACTTGGTGGGTGCTGTAGAACTTGATTAATTTTCATATGTGCATATGTGCATGTTGGTCCCGGAGGTGCTTAACAAGTTTGTAGAAGGGGGGGGGGGGGGTTGAATACAAACACAGAAATTAAAGTTTAATAAATTGTTTATTGATAAATCAAAATACAATTTACAAGTTTGTTGCGGAATAAGATTAAGATAGACTCAATCTAAACAAACTTAAGAAACACTAAGATAATTGCACAAGAAATTCAGAGAATGGGGAGTTTAAGAGATAGAAAACAATGGTTTCTATATGGAGTTCAAGGATTGAGCACACCTTCAGATAAAGGGGTGAACTTCCTATTTATACCCTATGCATTAAATGCATGGCAGGGTACTTTACACGTGGCGTTCACAGATTGGCTTTGGGAGTCTGAATTTTGGGAGACATGCTTTCGGCCGGGTCATGAACAGTGTAGTTGACAGAGTTGTTGTACGTATGGTGGCAGAGACATGTCCGTTCTGACACATAGTACTAGTTTGTGCAAGGATAGACAAAAGGAAACTTGAGGCATAAGCTTTGTGATCGATTGATCGCTGAGTATCTCTTCTTGCAGAGATAGAGGTTCAGCTATCGCTGAAGCTTTTCCTCATGTTCCTTCGCGTATTTGTAGAGTTGTCTTTGCTTCACTGATATCCGCATCAGGTCACTAGAAGACTTTTCTTTGTTCAGCAGCTTCGTCTTCGATTCAGCTATGAACATATGTTGACGCGAGACTTGTCTTCAGGGATTACGTTTACTTCAGAAACTATCAGTGATAACTGAACAGACTCAGTCTAATCACTGATAGTGAAACACTAATACATATAAATGTTTATAAGAAAGACTATCAGTGATAACTGAACAGACTCAGTCTGATCGCTGATGGTAAAACACTAATACAAATTACAACGTAATTTTCACTAAGTATAGAAGAGGGTCTTTATCAAATACTGAGAGAGTTTGGATCAACAATCTCCCCCTATTTGATAATGACAAAGTAACAGGAGAAAATTACTTTATAATTCAAAAAGATGGAATAATCAGGACTCGTAACATACATGTCCCAATTACTATTTTGAGGGATCTTTTACAGCACTGATGGAGTTAAGTACTTTACTGAAATTTCATTAATCCAATAAGAGAATTACAAGGAATGAAAATTACAAGTACAAGTGAATAACTAACTACTGTAAGTATAACTAATAGATTACAGAAAAGAAAACTAATCTATCAGCTATAAGAAGATTTAGGAGGATTTATCATATACTCAGGTATTTCTTCTCCTTTCTGTCTTCGTTCCAAAGATTCTTGGCTGATAATTTCTTTGATTTTCTCAGCAGCAGGGAAGAAGTCACACCATAAGCATAAGAGATCCTTGAGATGATTCAGAGGACAGATAGGAATCTCAGAGACTCTTTGAAATCTGAGTTCCTCATCATCATCTCTGAAGAATATTCCATAAGGATTGTCAATTACTTGACCAGCTTGGAAAGGACCACCAGGAGGCAGAGATAAATCCAGAACTGAAAGATCAGGAGGAGGACCAAACAGTGCATCTCTTGAAAATTTGATAGAAGTTTCATTCCTGATGATGGCGACGTCTTCAGAGGAGGAGGACCCAATTCTTCTTTTGAGTTTCAAAGATTTGGGAGGAAGAGGAGATGGCAGCTTCAGTACAGAAGTGACTCTATTTATGAGGGCTTCAAGAAGTCCTTCAACGTAGCCTCTGTATGTAGATTTGGATTTCTTCAGCGCATCCCAGAACTCTATCCATTCCGTAAATCCGAAGCTCTCAAGTTTGGATACGTACATGGCTTTTTGGGTTCCATCCTCTCTGGTAATCTCCATGGTCACTGAGAGTTGATCCTTCTTCTTGCGACCAGAGATAGTCACGGCTGAGATCGGAATAAGATCAGAACGATAATCCATCTTCTGTTTATACCATTCGATAGACATATCGTTGATCTCTTGTTCTTTGGAGCGTTCCTCTTCAATTTCTTTCAGCAGTGCAGCTTGAACTTCCACAGGTTTGCTTTTCAGCTTTTTGTCCTTGACTTGAGAAGATTGAATCTTTAAAGCGAGTTGGGCGTCTCGTCTGCATTCAGCGATCAGTTTCTCAGCTTTGGCAGATTCTTCTCGTTCAGCTTCAGTGAGGAAGTCGATCTCTGAGAAGGATGTTTGAAGAGGGATTTTCAGCCGTTGACTTTCTAGTTGAGCGATCATTTCAACTCTTTTCTTTACCACTTCCTCTGACCAATGAGATGGTCGAGAGGGTCTTCCTGGATGGACCAGGGAATCTTCTTCTTCTTCATCAATCTCAGCGATAGAGATTGGGATTATTTCTTCAGCGATAGTAGCTGGAATTATTTGTAGTTCAGAACCCTTAAGCAGGGGTGAGAACTGTCTGGATAGAAAATGAAGGAAAGAAGGGATAAGTGTATATTTTTAGAAAAAGAGAGATAAAGGCTAGAAGGAAATAGGGGTTTGGAAAGAGTAGGAGAGTGGTACAATTGAAAGACATACCTGAGAAGGATGCTCCCCCTCAGATTGTGATCCAGTCCTCAAGCATTCTTCAGCGATTGGTTGCTTGTCTTTGCTTTGCGAATGAGCGCTTGAAGATGTATCACCTCTCACCCCTGCTTTGACAACCTCTTGCGAAGTTGTCCCTGATGCGACGTTTGGCTTGGAGAACCACATAGATTGGTCTTCTTCATCGTCGTCGTCATCATTGGAGGGTTGATCCTTTTCTTGATCAACAAGATCTAGACCATCTTCCTCTTCATCTTCTTCTTCCTCATCATCTTCAAAGAGAATAAAATGAATAAATGAGGGTTCTTTTGCCTTCTCCCCCTCTTTGTCATTATCAACGACAGGGGGTCGCTCAGCTGCTGGAGTAGCTGTTGAAGCTTTTAGCACTTGAACGTCAGCCTCCAGACGCTTGACCCGTTCTTCAACTGCAGGGATGTCGCATGTGGCATCATGGATGAATTCCACAGCGATGTTGTGATTTGTCCGATCATCTTTAGTGAAGGAGGGAGGCAGCGCTGGAGCTGGTGCAGTCACCTTTTGGAGAAGTTGTTGTAGAAGGGACGTGCAGAGATCAACCTTTGAAGAGAGATCTCGAACTTCAGTGGTAAGAGACTCAAATTGCCCCTGAAAGAGTTGAGAGGACTCTCTGAGTTGGACGACTTGTTCTTCTACAGCTGAAAGTTTGGAGTTCTCAGCTTTGGATGAGCAGGTAGCTGTCAACCTCTTCAGCTCCTCACCAGCCTGATTGACGGCGCTGGTGGTGTCGTTAATGGTGGTGGTGAGAGCGTCCACCTTTTCTCCCAGACTGTTGACATGCGTGTCAACAGACGCCAAACTAGAACCTGAAAATGATATTAGTTCAGATACGGGCTTATTTGGAGAGGTGGGGAAAGAAGTGTTTAGGATTATAGGTTTACCTGACGTATCAAACATTTTGTAGAACTGCAAAGATTCCTCAAACGTTTGATGTTCAGGTCCTATAGGTAAAGAGGATGTAGCGGGTTCAGAGACCAAAGGAGGAGAGGGAAGAGTTATGGGGATAGAAGTAGGGTTGGGGTTAATCTCAGCGAATGAAATAGTAGGTGGGGTCACTGATGATGTGACAGCGATTGAAATCGCTGACACGGCAGATTGAGTGACTTCTGGAGTTGTGGAGGAAAGACTCACAAATGCATCTAAGGTAGCTTGTTGAGAAGCTCCCTCAGGTATAGTACTAGAGGGTGTACTTTCCTTAGTCTTTTTGGCCTTCTTAGAAGGACCAATCGTACTAGATGATGGTCGTTTTGAAGTAGTGGTAGCGACAGAGATAGCAGACGTAGGAACCGTCTGCGTGGTCGTTGAAAAAGAAGAATGGAGAGAGAGACGAGATCGAAGGAGAGAGATACTTACCTCGTTGGCGAGCGGCTTTACCTCCAGTGATCGTTGACCTATCCTGGCAAAAGTGCCATCATCTTTGGTGGGATAGGTGTTGGGATAGAGGAACTTGATGTACGTACATATGAAACGTACGTACGAGATCTTGGGATCTCGTTCAGGCTTCTCTAACCTCGACCTCAGGTCTTCAAAGATTGCAGTGGCGTAGTCAAAGTTTTGACCAGCGATGACGGAGTAGGCCATTTGCAGTTGTGTTTTGCTGGCTTGATCCAGCGAACCACTCTTCCCGCTCATGCACTGAATTATGTGCGAGAAGATGAAGTTCAGTTGTGAAGGCATCTGAGCTTTGAGAATCTTGGTGAGCTTTTTGTTGGGAATAGAAGATCTCGGTTTGTTTTCCCAACAATAGCCCATTGCATCCAGAAAGGATATCAGCTCAGCATCAGTGGGGAGTGCATCGAACCCACTCTTTGGTTTGTCAGGGAATCTCAAAGATTTCCTGAGGCTAAGAGCGGTCATGCTCCATGGCCCTAAATCCGTGATGAAGGAGATAGCAGGGACTCGTTCACCTTTCTTGTTGGTGAGTTCAGTTGCATCAGCAGTGAACCAGAACTGCTGGAGTAGAGTCTTTGAAGGCTTAGGATCCACAGTGATCGCGTAAGCTATGCATGATTGTTTGAGAAATTCAGCAGCTTCCACCAGATGTGGGTATTTGTCAACTTTAAAGTCGAGTCTTCCCAAGTGATTACATTTAGTGATCTCAACTTCAGTAATAGCGAATCGGACATGCTTGGAAGCAACGATTGAAGACTGTGCCATTTCTGTTATGGAAAGAAGCATAATAGAAGAAATGATTATGATTAAAAATAATATGATTACCAGTTTCCATAGAAGAAGGGAAACTGGAAAAATATCAAGTTATTTTTAGGAATAGAAAAATAGTGTTCTGGGTAGAAAGAATGAAGAACACTTTAAAAACCAAAAGGTTTTTATTTAAAAAAAACATAAAATCAGAAAGAATGATCTTTAGTTTTTAGAAAAAAACGTTTAATAAAATCCATGAAGAACAAGAACGAGTAGGATTTTAAAAAGAATAGAAAGCATACGAACAATGCACATAAACATGAAATAAACCTGTTTATTTTGAAGAAGAAGAGTTGCAGATTCAATATTCTGGGTTTACTTGCTTGAGTGTTCTTGAGAAAGAGTGTTTCTTGCTATGAAAGTTTTGAAAGCGTAAACCGTATAAAGGAGGGAAGAATTCCTTTTATACAAAGAGATAGAGGAGAGAGAAGGAATGAAGCGGGAAGAAAATCATCATGTCATTGACACGTTCCACAAAGTTGATTGGATAGAAGAGCAACGGATGAACGTGTCAGAAAAGGCGTGTCGTGAATTATCCGCTCAAATGACGTCATAGGAGAGAGAGACGTTTCATTTTTCCGTTTTGAAATGATCACTGAAGAAAAGTCAGCGATAGATTTTCCTTTGAAAGTATCCCTGATGATAAAGATAGGGATAGATTTTCCTTTTAAAGGATCAGAGACTAGAAATATCAGTGATTAATGTATTTTTCAAAAGCTTTTAATCATTTGAAAAAAGTTCAGTGATTAAAGTTTATATTTTGAAGAAAAACATCTTAACTGAGTTAAGATTCAGTTGAGAGAACATACCTGAGAGTCAGAATGTTTATAAGAGAGAGAACAATGAGAACTTTTGATTACTGACATACTACATGAACGCTGAAGATTTACTCTTCAAGATTCAGCATTCCAAACTCACTGATGAGAAAGTTGAACCTTGTCTCATCAAGAGGTTTGGTGAATAAATCAGCAAGCTGAAAGTCAGTAGGGATAAAGTGAAGTTCAATATCACCGTTCATCACATGATCTCTGATAAAGTGATATCTGATCTCTATGTGTTTTGTCTTTGAATGTAGCACTGGATTATTTGCTATGGCTATAGCACTAGTGCTGTCGCAATAGATGGGAATTTTTGATAACTGAAGGTCATAATCTAATAGCTGATTTCTCATCCACAAGATTTGAGAACAACAGCTTCCAGCGGCTACGTATTCAGCTTCAGCTGTGGAGGTGGACACAAAATTTTGCTTCTTGCTTGTCCAGCTTACCAGCTTTCCTCCCAAGAGTTGACATCCACCAGTGGTACTCTTTCTGTCGAGTTTACAGCCTGCAAAATCACTATCAGAATAACCAGTTAGATCGAACCCTGAGTCTTTGGGATACCAAAGACCGAGGTTAGGAGTTCCTTTCAGATATCTGAAAATTCGCTTTACAGCGATCAGATGGGATTCCTTGGGTTCAGATTGATAGCGTGCACATAAACAAGTAGAGTACATGATGTCAGGTCGGCTCGCTGTTAGATACAGCAGGGAGCCTATCATTTCTCTATAGGCAGTGACATTAACAGGTTTACCAGAAGGATCTTTGTTAAGTGTCAGGGGTGGTGCCATAGGAGTCTTCATCGCTGAAGTTTGTGTGAGATCAAACTTCTTCAGCATATCTTTAACATACTTACCTTGGCAGATAAAAGTGCCTTTGTCAGATTGTTTAATCTGAAGACCAAGAAAATATGTCAGCTCACTCATCATACTCATTTTATATTCTTTCTTCATTCTTTCAGCGAAGCGAGTACACAAAGATGGGTTAGTAGAACCAAATATTATGTCATCAACATATATTTGTACAAGAAGTATATGATCTTTTATCTTTCTGAAAAATAACGTATTATCAATTTTGCCACGTTCAAAATTTTCAGAGATAAGAAAAGATGAGAGAGTGTCATACCAAGCTCGAGGGGCTTGTTTTAGACCATAGAGAGCCTTATCCAATTTATAAACATAATTTGGATACTTAGGATCATAAAATCCTGGTGGTTGTTCTACATAGACTTCTTCATTCAGCTTTCCATTTAGAAACGCTGATTTTACGTCCATTTGATAAACGATGAAGTCTTTTATAGACTGCATAAGCTAAGAATAATCGAATTGCTTCGAGCCTGGCCACAGGGGCAAAGGTTTCATCATAGTCTATGCCTTCCTCTTGTCTGTATCCCTGAGAAACAAGTCGAGCCTTGTTGCGGGTTACAGTTCCCTGTTCATCTAACTTGTTTCTAAACACCCATTTGGTGCCTATAACAGTTTTGTCAGATGGTCTAGGAACTAGATTCCAAACTTTGTTACGAGTAAACTCAGTCAGCTCTTCTTGCATAGCGCTGACCCAGTTTGGATCTCTGAGGGCATCATCAGTCTTCTTTGGTTCTATTAAAGAGAGAAAATTTACAAAGAGACAGATATTACCTGAGCTTCTTCGTGTCTGAATACCTGCTTCGAGATTACCAAGAATTTGATCTATTGGGTGGTCTTTGGTCCATCGCTGAGCAAGAGCATGATTGCTTAACTCAGAGGTTGGATCAACAGTTGGAATGTTTACTGATGATGACGTTTGAGGTTCATCGACAATTAACTGTTGAGAAGGTTCATCAGAGAGATTTTCAGACAAAGATAGAGTTGATGGTAGTAGTGTGTTTAGAGGTTCTGCTGAAACCCATGAGGTGGTTTCAGCGGTAGGATGTATAATGTTTGGATCATCATCAGCGGCTGGAGGATCAAAATGCTGATGGTTTGAGAAGAAAGGTTCAGTTTCTCTGTAGTGAGAAAGCATCCAAGCGTTTAACTCTTCATTGTCAGTAATTGGTTTAGAGTTCGCTGAGCGAGTTTCATCAAACGTGACGTGAATTGTTTCTTCTACGGTTTGTCTTCTCTTGTTGAAAACTCTGTAGGCTTTGGAGATGGAGGAATATCCTAGAAATATTCCATCATCAGCTTTTGGGTCGAACTTTCCAAGTTGATCTCTGTTGTTTAAGATAAAGCACTGACAACCAAAGATATGAAGAAAACTAATAGAAGGCTTTCTTCCAAGAAAAAGTTCATAAGTTGTCTTCCCAAATCGCTTTATTATCAGTGATCTGTTTTGAGTGAAACATGCAGTGTTTACAGCTTCTGCCCAAAATTGAGTAGGGAGATGAGAATCGCTGAGCATTGATCTAGCAGCTTCTATGATTGTTCTGTTTCTTCTTTCAGCGACTCCGTTTTGCTGAGGTGTTCTCACTGAAGAGAAGTTGTGAGAGATTTCCTTGTTCTCAAAGAAATTATTCAGGGAACTGTTTTTGAATTCAGTTCCATGATCACTTCTTATTGAGCGAACAGTAAGATTGTTCAGCACTTCCATCTTTTTCACAAAAGATATTAGTTCTTCTGGAGTATCACTCTTACAGCGAAGAAAGATAACCCAGGTGTAGCGAGAATATTCATCTATAATGACAAGTGTATATTTCTTTCCAGCTATTGATTGGATGTTGACAGGGCCAAACAGATCCATATGCAAGAGCTGAAGATGACTTGTTACTGAGGAAACTTGTTTCGACTTGAAACTTGCTTTTGTTTGTTTTCCTTTTTCACATGCTGAGTAAAGAGATTCTTTAGCATATGAGTGCTGAGGAAGACCAGAAACCAGTTCCTTAGATGAGAGAGAATTCAGGGTTTTGAAATTTAGATGAGAAAGCCTTTTATGCCATAGCCAGTTGACATCAGAAGAGGCCTTAGAGAGAAAACATAAGTTATCAGTGATAGTAGAGTCCATATCTATTACATAGACATTTTCTCTGCGATTACCACTGAGAGCAAGTTTTCCTTTTTCATCTACCACTGAACATGCTTTCTTAGAAAAACGAACTTCGTAATCTTTGTCACATAGCTGACTGATGCTTAGAAGGTTGTGCTTCAGTCCATCTACATAAGCGACTCTTTGAAAGGTAGTTGTCCCATTGCTAAGGACACCAAACCCTCGGGTAAATCCTTTTCCATTTCCACCAAAGGTCACAGAGGGACCTTTCTCTTCCTTGTATTCAGTGAGCAGGTCTCTTTGTCCAGTCATATGACGAGAACATCCACTATCGAGATACCAGATGCCCTTTGATCCCTGCATACATAAGGAAGATTAAGCGTTGTTTGGTACCCACTTTTCAATGGGTCCTTCAGAGTTAGTGGATAAGGAAGGTTCAGCTGTCTTCTTAGCAGATGAAGATTCAGCTTCAGTGGTAATCTTCACTTTGGTTAATTTCTTAACCTTAGTGGTATTTTTCACCTTGGTTGATTTTTCAACCTTGGTGACCTTCTCAGCTTTAGAGGCATTTTTCTTCACTTTGGCTATTTTATCAGATTTAGTGGCAGTTGGACATTTGCTTGCAATATGATCAGTAAAACCACAGTGATAACATTTTCTGTATCTGAAAATGGTTTTAGGACCAGAAGTAGAAGGTTTTGTAAGTTTAAGATGAGCAGGGCCAGGTCCAAGAAGACTTTTCTCTTGAGATCTGGGAGGAATTTTCATTTCTTCAGATCTCGGCGGTTTAAGGTCAATCTTTAGCTTTGGAGGACAGTGATCAAAGATTTCTATCACAGAGCTAGAAGATTGCTTAGCTGAAGGTTTAGAAGGAACTTCCAGCTTTGCTTTCCTGGTTGCCTTCTGAGGAAGGAGAATGGACTTTCCTTTATCCGTAGACTTAGTGTCTTTGGATTTTTCTTCAGGAATGGGATTTGAAGAAGAACAGGGATAGAATTGATTATAAGAAGTGTCAAAGAAGGAGGTGACAAAAGTTCCAAACTTAAGCGAGGAACTTTCTTCCTTAGGATCGTCCTGAGGTGTCCAAAAACCAAGACCAGTTTTATCACTTTCAGGAGTTTGAGCATTTATTATCTCAGAAATCTTTGTTGATGATTTGCACCATTTTTCAACATGAGCCTTTTCTGCTTTTAGAGCAGCGATGGCTTGTTCGCGTTCAATGCTGATGATTTCATTTATAATGACTTGATCTTTCAACTTTTCTTCTAAAAGATTTAGTTCACTGATCTTTTCATGACATTTCTCTAGCTCTTGAGTTAAATATATATTTTTATTTTCAGCTTGAGTTTTGTCGTTTAGAGCATTATAAAGGTCTATTGTCAGTACATCAACAACACGACTTCTCTCAGCTTCAGGTAGAAAGGGATTTGTAGAGATAGATACCTGAGATGATATGTAGCTCATAGAAGGTTCAGATGGTTCTTCTACTTCTTCTTTAATCTCAGCCATGAGGCAAAGATTAGCGACTTCTTCATCATCAGAAGATGATTCTTCTGATTCAGCCCAGTCATGTTCTTCAGCGATGAGACCTTTACCTTTTCTCTGATAGCTTTTCATCTTTTGATATTTGTTCTTCAACTTATGGTATTTGTCATCACTGGATCTTCTTGAGGTAGAAGGTTTGAAGACCTTTTTCGACCTGCACTCACTAGCAAAATGTCCAATTTTTTCGCAGTTATAGCAAGTGGCAGTAGCCTTATCAACCGGAATTGATTTTGGCTTTTCAGTAAGAGAGAGAGAGAGAGGTTTACTTCTTCGGAAGTTACTCTTTCTTGCAAATCTCTTAAAAGAGTTTGTCAAGAGTGCTAAGGACTCATCAAACTCTGAAAGATCAGGGTCTGATAGATCCTCAGATTCAGAATCTAACTCAGTGATGGTGAGAGTAGATCACTGAGATGGAATTATCTCTGAAGAGACTAGAGCAACAGGAGTGCTTTTGGAGTCTTTAGAATCTTTTACAAGATTCTTCTTCAGAAGATTAGATTGCTCATAGTTGAGCAATATTCCATACAGAGTGTTTAAAGATAGAGTATGTAAGTCTTTTGTCAGCTTAAGACATATTGAATAACTGTCCCAGCTTTCAGGAAGACTTTCCAAGAATTTTGTTAGGACCTAAGAATTAGAATAGGTCCTTCCAACAGTTCTTAGGTCAATGATTAGGCAGTTAAACCGCTGATGAATGTCAGAAAGAGATTCATTCTTACCAGCGATAAAACTTTCATACTGTCTTACCAAGTTAATCTTTCGAGTCTCTTGGATTTCAGTGGTGCCCTCGTATTGAACACATATGGTTTCCCACATTTCTTTAGAAGTTTTCAGATGCATGATGGAATGGAAAACTTCATCAGGCAGAGCCATTGAGATAATGGTCTTTGCTCTTGCATCTATGCCTACCTTCTTTTTATCTTCATCACTCCACTGTCTTATTTCCTTAACGACATATCGTTCAGGGACAACTTTAGTAGTGGCAGTAGCGGGAACCGCAGCTATAATTCTAACAGGTTCAGAAAGTCCGTTTTCTATATATTCAGGTATAGTAGGATCTGCACCTTCAAGAAATAGCATCATTCGATTTTTCCATAGAGAAAAGTTATCTCTGCTAAATCGAGGAGGTTTAGAAAGTGAACCATTATCATAGTAGTTTGTGTTTGTGTTTAGTGCCATTTTAGAATAGCAAGGAAGAGTATACAACAAGATCTTGTTTATTAGTTTAAACAAACTGCTCTGATACCACTTGTTGGTCCCGGAGGTGCTTAACAAGTTTGTAGAAGGGGGGGGGGGTTGAATACAAACACAGAAATTAAAGTTTAATAAATTGTTTATTGATAAATCAAAATACAATTTACAAGTTTGTTGCGGAATAAGATTAAGATAGACTCAATCTAAACAAACTTAAGAAACACTAAGATAATTGCACAAGAAATTCAGAGAATGGGGAGTTTAAGAGATAGAAAACAATGGTTTCTATACGGAGTTCAAGGATTGAGCACACCTTCAGATAAAGGGGTGAACTTCCTATTTATACCCTATGCATTAAATGCATGGCAGGGTACTTTACACGTGGCGTTCACAGATTGGCTTTGGGAGTCTGAATTTTGGGAGACATGCTTTCGGCCGGGTCATGAACAGTGTAGTTGACAGAGTTGTTGTACGTATGGTGGCAGAGACATGTCCGTTCTGACACATAGTACTAGTTTTTGCAAGGATAGACAAAAGGAAACTTGAGGCATAAGCTTTGTGATCGATTGATCGCTGAGTATCTCTTCTTGCAGAGATAGAGGTTCAGCTATCGCTGAAGCTTTTCCTCATGTTCCTTCGCGTATTTGTAGAGTTGTCTTTGCTTCACTGATATCCGCATCAGGTCACTAGAAGACTTTTCTTTGTTCAGCAGCTTCGTCTTCGATTCAGCTATGAACATATGTTGACGCGAGACTTGTCTTCAGGGATTACGTTTACTTCAGAAACTATCAGTGATAACTGAACAGACTCAGTCTAATCACTGATAGTGAAACACTAATACATAGAAATGTTTATAAGAAAGACTATCAGTGATAACTGAACAGACTCAGTCTGATCGCTGATGGTAAAACACTAATACAAATTACAACGTAATTTTCACTAAGTATAGAAGAGGGTCTTTATCAAATACTGAGAGAGTTTGGATCAACAATCTCCCCCTATTTGATAATGACAAAGTAACAGGAGAAAATTACTTTATAATTCAAAAAGATGGAATAATCAGGACTCGTAACATACATGTCCCAATTACTATTTTGAGGGATCTTTTACAGCACTGATGGAGTTAAGTACTTTACTGAAATTTCATTAATCCAATAAGAGAATTACAAGGAATGAAAATTACAAGTACAAGTGAATAACTAACTACTGTAAGTATAACTAATACAAGTGAAAAGGTCACCGACTCGGGGTGGGGACGGGAAGGTCCGATGGCAGGGACGACTTTCATCTCTTATTGCTAAAGACTGTGAATCATGAAAGCTTTGAGTTCTGCATATGTTTATGTAACACCCCGAATTTTGGATTATTAGTTATTTTGTATTGTAATATATATATCTGGTTTTGTTCAACTTATGTCGTCAAAAGTTTGGTCGTGATGGCGTTATGGAAAAACGTCAAAATTCGTGGGAAAAGCAGTATGGCGAGAGTGCCATGGTCACTCTCGCGGAAAGCACAATCGCGGGGGTTCGATAGCCCGCGGTACACCTTCGATGAGAGTGCCCCGCGATAGTGCCAGAGTCACTCTCGCGTGTCACAATCGCGGGAGAAGTGGGAGCCGCGGTACATTCTCGGCGATAGTGACTGGCGATAGTGCCCTATCACTATCGCGATGTCACAATCGCCGACGGGGGTTTTAGCTTTAAATGTTTGATTTCAAGTGAGGAGTTCATTTATTTCATTTGGATTTTTTTTGAAGGCAGACGATTTTTCTCTCCTAGGTAAGATTTCTTCACCTCAAAACTCAATCTCTTCAACATTTAATCCTCTCTAGAATCTTGTTGGGGGTATTAAATGCTAACCTAGGGTTTCTCTTCTTTGGTAGTCAAGTTCTAGCCATTTGGTGAACCAGGGTTTCTCCTCACCTACTTCTCATCTCCTTGAACCATCTAGGGTTTGGGGTATTGGAGCAATCTAAGTAAGTTTTCTTAACTTATGTACATTCATACTTGCACCATTACTTGTTTATGTGAAATATATGAAATGCATGGTGTTGACCTAAAAACTAGGGTTTTACTTATCTTCAATAAATAAGATTTTTGGGATGGGTGGAAGTATTTAAACATGTGGAAGAGTGTTATGTACAAGTCTTATAAAAAAAAGAGGCAAATCACGATGTAGGTCTACATCCCTACAAAATGAAATGTCAAATGCCTAAATTCTTATCAGCAGTTGGGATCATTATACTAGTTGAGGATTTGCATGTGGTTAAATGAGTTGTAGTTTCTTATGGTGAATATATGTCCAGCATGATCACACTATCTGGGCAAATTATATGTTGCATGAAGTTTGTCGTCTATAATTGTTCATAACTCTTGTTGGGAGTCTTATATCTATTTCCTTGTGCATGAGGATTTAGATGGTATGCATGATTATTGCATTGTGATTGCCGTTGGGCATTTTGAGTAGACAATAGGGGGTGCAAGTCCCTTAGTTGTACACTCGGCTAGATTGGATAGACACCCTTGCCTGTAAGACCTTGAGGTGTAACCCGACGGGGTAAGCGCTAGAGGCAGAGAGGGTTTGAGGATTGTGATGTCCGACGTGGCATGGGAACTAGAACTGGGCTGGACGGTGAAATCCAATCTAGATCGCGGGTTATCCCGCTATACATGGAAGATATTTGTGTATAAATTGTACAGGAAATTACAATGTCCCGATTTGGGAGGTTTGGCATTGACCTCAATGCATTGGGAGCCGGTAACGTTTAATTATTGTTCTTGTTTACATTATATTTGGTATCGGCATAACAACCAATAGGCTTTATTCTAACATTTGTGTTCATGTTTAAATGGTTCACAGGTTCCGTTAGCGGTGCGAGTAGGATGTCTTGATCTGCCGGGATCGCACCTAGGACTCCTCCTTGGACCGGGCATTTTTGGGAAAAAGAGAAAGAGCGTTTTGAAGTCATAGTGACACTCACTTTAATCTAGTTGCTAATTATTTTAGATTGAATAGGTTGTCATGTATATGTCTTATTTATTCCGCTACTTCATTTTAGAACTACCCCAACTCTGTTGGGTTTTAGTCTATACGTTTACAGGTTTTGGATTCGCCTTATTTTAGGCGTTATATTGCATAAATTTTAAGTTTTATTTTACCTTGAAATTTTAGGGTCTTACAGTTTACTATATATATAATATTAAATATAAATATGTATAATTTTATAAAAGAAAATTGTAAGAAAAAAAAGGATATTACCTATGATTTAACGGGACATCAGTTATTAGAGTTAGAAGAGGGACCCAATCCATAATAAAAATGAAACCATGGTGACCAAGCATATAATTATTTTATTTGAGGGACCCAATCCAAAATTTTAGATAATCACAGGGACGAAATTTGTAATTTACTCTTTACTCTAATAAATTTATTTGGAAACTATATTCAATGTTGTACGACCCGACACGGTCCGTAGTCCGTACCATATTTTAGCAAAAGGGAGTAATAAACGACGTTTTACAGATCGCAGGGGTCGTGTTAGGTCACACAAACGAAGATGACACAGTCGACAAAATGAGGAAATTCGATCCATGGCCAGTGTTTTTCCGGCGAGAGTTTAGCAGGAACTGGCTGTTCCTTGTTGGCTTCGCCGTCACCGGCACCATAATCACCAAGTTTTCTCTCGGTCTCACTGGTAGGGGTGTACGCGGGTTGGGTTGGACGGGTTGGGACGTTTTTACAACCCAACCCAATTATGGCGCTTTGGAAAATCTCAACCCAACCCAACCTATTAAAAAATATAACCCAACCCTTGCGGGTTATGGCGGGTTGGGTTGGGTTGACGGGTTAGTAATATACATAAATTTGTCGATTGAAATACGATAATTAATACTAAAATTATTCTCAACAAAGTTATTAGTTATTACAATTAGGGCTTGTTCGTGTTCGTTCGTTTAACTTAATCGAACAAACGAACGAACACGAACGGTAAACGAATGAAATTTTTTAGACCAAAGGGTCTTTGACCTAGCGATAAAAGAGCCTTTGACTTCCTAGGAGGTCAGAGGTTCGAACCTCACCAAAGGTGAGGAGGGTGTGTGAGTTTTTTTGTTGCATTTTGCCGTCTATAAATATTATATACTTAAAAAAATGAAATTTTTTGTGTTCATGTACATTCATTAAGAAAATGTGTTTGTTCGTGTTCTTTTATGTTCGTTCGTTAAGATGTTAAACGAACATAAATGAACATAAACGAACGAACATAAGTGGACTTAAAAAGACATAAACAAATGAACACAAATATACTTAAACAAACATAAACAAACGAACATAAATAAATTTAAATGAACATAAATAAATTTAAATGAACATAAACGAACGAACTTAAATGAACAAAAAACAACCACCATTACTCATCATTCCGTTCCTAAAAACTAACATAACTAAATGAAAAACTGTGTAAACTTATGAGCGATAAAAAAAGAATTCTAAGAATTCAATTTACTTAATGATTTTACATATTAATGTCACAATATATAAATATATTTATATAATAAACAAACGTAAACGGACATAAACAAACATAAATGAATGCAAACGAACGAACATTAATGAACATAAATGAACGAACGTTCACGAACATAAATGAACGAACGAGACCGTTGTTCATGTTCGTTCATTTAACTAAACGAACAAAAAAATGTGTTCATGTTCGTTCATTTATTAAATGAACGAACATAAACGAACTTCCCGCCAAACGGTTCACGAACGGTTCACTGAACGTTCGGTTCGTTTACAACTCTAATTACAATCATCCAATTATAAATTATAATCCATAAGTCTTAAAGTTAATTTGGGTTGTGAATAAAATGCATATATATATATATATATATATATATATATATATATAGGGAGGGGTTCATTTGAGAAATGATAAATATATAAGAAATAGAGAAGTAATCTTAGCCATTCATCTGGTCAACATTTGCGGCTTTGACCGCGAAGCACCGAATAATTTCTTGTGTGGTTTATAAAAGGTAGAGGGATAATTTCGTAAAATACACGGGATGAGTTCATATATGAATCTGTATGAATTACAAAGATTCATATATGAATCTGTTAATTATTTCAACTGATTCATATATGAATCTTTGTGATTCATACAGATTCATATATGAATCATTTGTGATTCATATATGAATCTGTTAGTTAGTTCAACTGATTCATATATGAATCACAAAGGTTCATATATGAATCAGTTAAAAGAGTTCAGTTGTGAATTGCACTGGTTCATATATGAACATATAGTTCATATGTGAATTATACATGTTCATATATGAACACAGCCCGTGTGTTTTGTAATATTTACGAAATTGTTCTTTTATTTTTAGGATATCCACAACTTTTGACCAGTCAAAGCCGCAATATTTGACTAGTCAAATCCGATCTTGACCATATAAATGGCTAGGATTACTTCTCTATTTCTCATATATTTACCATTTCTCAAATGAACCAAACACTATATATATATATATAGGGTTGGGTTATTTTGTTAACCCAATTTTTTATACTAACCTTATTAACCTAATTTATAACCTTTGATCTTAGAATGAATGACCTAGATTAATTATAATTAAATAAACCAATTTAACAAAGGTGAAAAGAGTAATTAATATAACGAACAAAGGTGCTTGAGGGTATTTAGGGAAAAAATATCTTTTTCAATCTGTGTAACCCCCGTGTATTAATTAGCCCAATTTGAAACCGACGTGATTGCTAATCGAAATCAAATGAAATCTTTATTTTTGAACATGTATGCACAATAAACATATATGCATAATAAACAAGATAATTGGACATTTATTTTTGTACTTGTTTGTGGAATGTTCATTCGAATCATGAACATTAATGAACATAAATTTTGTATTAAAATATGAATACGGAACAAGGATGAACATGCAATATGAAAAAGTACAATGAACACATATAACGGTTACTCACTACGAAATTTTGTATAGGAACAATTATGAACCATGGTATTAAAATTTGCATGTTTATGAACACTACAGATTGCATTTTTTTTTGTTCATTCATGAAACCGTACGAACCATGAACAATCATGATCATATGAAAACTCCAGATATATGAACTATGGTGAATATATTGGATCTATATTCATGAACATGAACGAACACTACATGTTAGTGTTCATGGCATAAGCTATTACATGCTAACATCCTTTACAAAATACAAACAAATTATGACATAAGATAAACATTAATCTAACTATGAAATATAATTTTTCGCACACATAAAAAAAATCTTACCCATACAATCATCTCGATTGGATTCAATGTTTTCAACTCATTTGATGGGACTTCCATTGTCAACATAGTCATTGAGTTGCGTCTCATCATCTTCATCCATTATTATTATTATCATTGTCGAACGACCCTTTACATCGACTCCACAAAAGTCATCGTTAAAATACTCGCATTCGTAATAACGTTCGTCAAATCTTCTTGTTTATGTTTATGCTAAACATCGATTTTACCAAACATGAATCCTTGTTAGTCATGTTGTACACCCATTTTGTCAATCCTTGTTAATAAATTTTGAAAAACCCAAACATGTATCTTAACTCATTTTTTAAAATTAAAAATATGGCTACAATTAGGAATTATAGTATTGTAACTCCTAATTAAATGAATGCAATTATTAACAAAATAAAAGAATTCCAATAATACCCTTATATATTTATTAGACATATATATCAAACCAAGACTCACAATGACTTTCTATTGGTTGAAGAGGGTTAACAAAGTTAATATGAATGAGATGGTTAACAAAAGAACCTCCCCTATATATATATATATATATATATATATATATAAATAGCGGCAGGTTGGCGGTTTGGGTTGGGATGAGTTCTCCTAACCCAATTTCAACACTTCTAATTAGCGGTTTGCGGTTTTGCGGTTTCACGGGTTGGGTTTAATTGGGTTGGTCGGGTTTTGCGGGTTGACGGTTTTATGTACACCCTACTCACTGGTATTTGCCCTTATCTACCAACAATGAATATATGAACGCTATCTCTAACAATAATGAACGTACATGTGGTATAAATTTCACACTTGTTATCTGATAATTTTTCTGATCATCCGAGTAATGAATTGATTGCAGAGGAGGACGCCAAGAACTCTGCCTTTGTTCAGAGGCACAAGAAGTAAGTCAACTTCCCCCTTTGTGATCGTAGATTAAATTTTTAAACGCCTAGAGATCCATATTTCAGTTGAAACTTGTATAAATTTTTTAGGTTTTCATATAATTGATATCGTGTTTAGAGTTTTTGATAGGTTTGCCATACCATGATTTACTGTGCAGATAATTGTTACATGTAATTCATCTTAATTTTTTAATTTTCCATTAATCTATAGAAAAATAATCCACTTTTACAATTTGAAAGGTTGACAAAACAAAATTTCAAACAATTTATAGACAACCGAATTAATGGGAGTAGGGGGTTTGTAGGATCTATATGAAGGGTTTTTTTTCTTGGACCAATCATTCAATTGCCAATGAGCTAAGTGTATACGCCATACGGTGTCAACTTCAGTTGAGTGGTAGTCTGAATATATGGAGTGTATATGTGTTGTGGTTATAAGGAATACTCTAGAATTTAGGTATACCTTGACAGATTGTTTCCTGACTCCTCCTGTAACACAAATCATTTTGAGTCATTATAAATGAATTTCCTTGCTATGCGTTTACAATGATACCGTAACTTGTTGCTCATGTAATACAATTATTTTGAGGAATCATTTGATTATAAACTAGAGAAGATGGGCAGGCTAAAATTAAGGGGTTGTTTAGCAAATTTTTCATTAAGCCCTGTATGGATAAATGTGTCTGTCTGAATAAATTTGTCTGTCTGGATAAATTGATGTTGTTGTTTACTTTTTTATCTGAATTAACAGTCTGAATAACATAAATGACCAATTTACCTCTGAATATGAGTAGGAAGGTAGGCATGTCTTTATTTTTAAAGGGTATAAATGTCAAAGATGTGTCTTAATGGGGACAACACATCTTTCCCCTACTTAGTGATTAAGCCGGAAATGTCTGCGCGAATAAGCCGGTTTTGTCATTAAGCCCCAAGTAAACACTCCAAACGTTTGTGCGAATAAGCCAGTTTTGTCATTAAGCTCATTAAGCCCCAAGTAAACTATAAACACCCCTAGTTTCTATCACACATTTATACAGTAAATCGTGGTCTATCATCCTGTAGTTGCGTTAAGCTTCCAGCCGACTTTCTGGACAATATATATTTATGCAGCCATTGTTTAGTGTGCAACTGTTTTCTTGTGAAAAAGTTACCTGCTTGGCTGCTTTGACCTATTCTGTAACTTGATTAAGGCTAATGCTTGTGTTGGAAGTAGAACCAGTTTGCACTTAATCATCTCAAGTAAACAGAAAATGTTGTCATTTGGTGGCAAACAATTATTTTTACCTTGTTCCACGAGGACATTAGTAATTATGTTTATAATAGGTGAAATAGATGATTTTATAGGCTAAGCTAGTGCAATCCATTCTCTATATTGAAGCTGGGACAGCAGGTTTTGGTCATATGCAGACATAGAGAAAACAAGAGAATGATGTCTGTTTGAAACTTGTAAGAAAATGGCATCCCATAAAATGCAATATTCACGCAACTTGTAGCGGCAAGGGAACATTAAAAGTTACATAGAAATGCACGATAAAAGACATGGCAACATAGCAAGCAATATGAGTAAGCAAAATATGAAGGTCTCTTGAACAAGCAGTTTTCTCTCTCTCTCTCTCTCTCTCTCTCTCTCTTTTTTTTTGGGGGGGGGGGTTTCAAAACATGACTTTCCACTTCATTGTTAAAAACAAGTAAGGGGCCGTTTACCTAAGCGCTTACCAGGTAAGCGCTTACCAGGTAAGCGCTTACCAGGTAAGCGCTTACCTTACCAGGTAAGATTCTAATCCATTAAAATGACATCGTATGCAACAATTTATCCGGTAAGCTCTTTTTTTTTTGGAAAGGGTATCCTGGGCCTATGGCCCAGACTAATCCCTGGCAATTAGGGTCTTTGGCCCAGCTGCTAAAGCGTGCAACCCTGAGTTTATCCTCAGTGGCCACAAGTGCTGCTAGTGGGGCTCGAACCCAGGTTGAGCGCTATGAACTCCCCAAGCCTTTACCACCACACCACAGCCCTTGTGGTTATAAGCTCTTACCGGGTAAGAGTCGTAACACTCACTTACCGGGTAAGACTCTCGACCCTTACCATCCTCTTACCGGGTAAGATTCTCGGTCATTGCAATGTTCATCCGGTAAGGTAAAATGACATGGTAAGCGCTTACCGGGTAAGCGTTTATTAAACGGGCCGCTTGATATTGGTTTTGAACATGCATCTATCTGAAACTAATAGGGGGTATTTTGAGAATGGTGACCTGGATGAGTTGATAAGTGACCAAAGGGACTTTGGCCCAGCAGTATCAGCCTATCAGGTAGCCCAACCTTTCTAGGGATTAAGGGTTCTAACCTCACCAAAGGTGAGGTGTGTGTGTGAGTTTCAGTTGCCGTATATAAATATTATATACTTAAAAAATGACCAACTAAGTGTGTGTGGGCATTTGCCGTAAGCCCGTAATTGCCATTGCTTGGAATCCTTGGTTTGACAGATTGAAATTATGTGTGGAATCCTTTAGGGTCTTCAACTTTCTGTAAGTTCAGAAGACATAAGTTGTTTTATTTAATTCTTTACCATGGTTGAACTATGAGGTCTGACTTGATGTTAGCCTTGAATTTTTACGTCATTTATCCATTGGCATACCCTTTTTAGCGTGTTGGATAAACCTTATTTTTTTTCCACCGATATGTTTAGTGCTATCTACTGGTGTGTTTTAGCTATTTCTTTTATTCTCGTTTGTGTCACTGTGTTATATATCTCATGTTAGGCTGTTTTAAGTTGAAGATGCTTGAAGTATCGTACTTTTAATTTACGTTGATTCTGTTATTTTCAGGTGAATTCTTGATGGCACGAGTTCTTTTGAAAGATTGGGCGCCATTTCCTTTGTTTTTTGCACCAATTGAAATATGAACTAAGATGACATGGTTTGAATGTTTTTTTTGGCTTATTAAACACCTTTTGTTGTCATGTTTTGAACTTGGTTACGACTTAAGAGATGACATGTAGTACAACTGTACAACAAACCTATTGTGCATGTTTCAGGTTAGGGAATGAAAATATGGGGGATGGACCCATTATATTGTATAAAACGAAACAATTTCTTTTATTATCATTTCTATTGATTACTGTTTAATACCTCTAACAAAACACGAATCACGGAATCAGTCATATAAGGAGTTTGAAGTCGATATAAATATAACTATATATATATATATACACACACGGTTGGGTTCTGGTGAGAATGAAACTTATGGTTAGAAGGGTAAGAAAGGATCTCCACCCTTGGATGCACATTAGGGTGAGATGCACCGGATCAATTCACGTATCAAACGTGATTCATTCATGGGATGGGTTTGAGATCAAAAGTGATTAAAGGTTCAGATCCCTTCTCACCTTAACTCTTTTTCTCATACGATCCTTCGTATCTCTCTCTCTATATTACTTGGAAAATTGGAAATTATATGTACATAATGAAATTGTGTTGGGAGCTAGTCAAATAACACATGGCATGGTTGTACATACTATATGAAAACAGATTATCTAAAATGTATATTTGAATACTTCATGTATTTTATCGTTATGACCAATTACGGAGATTGAGGAGAATGACGAGGAGGACAAAGAAAAACTAAACAAATATGAAGATGGCCAAAATTGGAGGTTGATGAATACGTGGTCTTACGTGGCTCAATGCCTTTTCAAACAAACAAAAACGGATGAAGAAAATCAAAGAAAAATATCCTAAAAAGAACAGAAGGAAGAGGAACCACGGTATAAAAAGCCATAAAATTAAACCTTGGTCATTTGTTTAATTTTGTAGTAATGATTAATTTGTTGTTACCGATTCGAATTTATACACGGTTTTTCGATTGAATCCGTATGATGTAGGTTTTATCGGATGACAACACTCTTAGATTAGAGCTCAAAATTCCCTTTTCCTGGCATGCAAGGAGTTGGTATTTCCAACCTGCATTTAAGCATAAAGAGAGCCTCCAGCCTTTATTCCCAAATAGATATGAGCAGTGGGTGTTACATACCGAGTAAAAAAACGCTCAAAACATGAAAATATGAAGAAATTGCACAAGACATGAACTGGACACTTCAATTTGCTCGAAAAATTGTCCATTATGGTGTCCTGGTGATTCCAAGTCTCTTTCGGAAATCCTCTTCCATAAGAGGAAGGCCCTCACGCAACTTGATCGTGGGTTCCCAACCTAGCAACTCCTTCGCCTTGGTGATTACTGGCTTTCGTTGGCGAGGATCATCTGGTGTGTTGTCCACATGTTGGATTTCCACTTTTGGGTTGATCAGCTGCATCATAAACCATGTTGGTTAATAGTTTCAACAAGAAAATTAACTTCTACCATTTGCTGCTGTTTCGCAACTAACCTCTTTCACACATTCCGCAAGTTCAATCATGGTAAATTCACCTGAGAAATAAAAAACACCCAGCTAATGTTATTAGCACAAATCTACAGCTTTTACGATAAACTTATCAGTTATCATATATTTTTTCTATTGGAAACTTAATGCACATTTACTTTCCTCAATAATAAATTCAAGTTTAGTAATCTCCATATCTTAATCATGTTTTTGTATGCAATTTCCTATTGAAATTTGCTAACGTATGGGGAAAAGTAAGATGTCAATTGGTGTGATTAACCCAAAAGTTGCCCAAGATATACACGTACAAAACTAATCATAGTAACCTGGATTTCCAATGTTGATTGGCCCTGTATTGCTTCCTTCCATAAGTCGGATAAGACCATCAACCTGGTAAACGAGAAAAAAAGGCAAGTACTCAAAGAGGGGCAAAAGGTGGATGGACCAAGGATTGGCCCAAAAGGACCAAGATCATAAAGACCATTATAACAAGTGGTGCCAAAATATGTGGAATCCCATTAGATTACTTTTTGAAAAAGTGCTTCAGGAGTGAAAGGAGGTTCCAACATATATTATGGAAGATTATCCAAGTCTAGCTGATATGGGACTTCAATACACCCCCTCCAACAGACGCTAGAGGGGCACATATTGTCCAAGAGTGTCGAGTCCTTATAGTGGTAGACCTTCATGTAGCCCTTTAGATAATTTTCAAAAGAGCCTTTATTAAGGAGAAAATGAAAATGCAACCGATATGGGACTCCAACACTTTTGGCTGGAATTGCACAATGTAAACAGTATGTAAAAGTTGTAGCTTACCATGTCAGAGACATAACAAAAGCTCCGAGTCTGTGTTCCAGGTGATTGAACAGTTAACGGCTCATTGCTGCATTCAAGCACAAAAGGCATTTTGTGAAACCATCAGAGATGAACAAAACAAGCCAAGGGGGTGGTGAAAGGTATGAAGTAGGTGATTACAAAAGCTGCAGGGTGGTATAGCATGTTACCGGATTGCTTGAGCTATGAAATTGCTGACAACACGACCATCATCAATGTTCATTCTGGGCCCATATGTATTGAAGATCCTAGCAATCCTTATTTCTGTTGCAAGGGCCCATATCAAAATTCATTTGGCACTGGTCAACCTTTGTTCACGCAATGAATTTATCATAATGATTGACTTTTAGAATCATCATATTTGGCTTTTCTTTGAAAACAAGCCATCTTTCTTGCAAAATACAGAACGAACAACCTACTTTGCAACAAAGCGTTTTGAACAGAATGCCTCGAGTATGAATTCTATTCTACTTGTTTTTTTGCATCTACAAGTTTTAGAGTTTGTTCAACATAGCTCTTTCTTGCAAACTCTCGTTTCTTTTTCTCTCTTCTTTTTGCAGTATCATTAAGATAAGTGGCTAATTTACAACGAAAAGACAAGTGACATTGTTTAAAAACTATGCTCACCTATCCCGTGTTGCCTGTGATAGTCAAACATCAAAGTCTCTGCTACTCGTTTCCCCTCATCGTAACAGCTCCTAACTCCTGCAATACACATAGGGTAACATACATGTGTCATAATGTATGGCCTATTATAAATAAGGATTAGGTTCCGGTGAGAAGTGGAGTTAACGTGAGAAGCTGAGAAGTGGTTATCAATTGTTGGATGCACATTAGGATGAGATGCACCGGGATAAGATGCAACGGATCAATCCCCGTATCAAGCGTGATTCATGGGTAGTAGGCTTGAGATTTAAAGTGATCAAGGGTTCATATCCACTTCTCACACTTCACAAGTTAACTCAACTTCTCACACAATCCTTCACCTTATAAATAAACTATACGAAACCATTATAGATTAGCCATTCAGAAAATATATTTCATAACATGGTCGCAATATCATCAAATTATAAATCAAGGACTGTGAGAAGGTCAAGTGTGGTAAAATTTACCAATAGGGTTGACATTTCCCCAATAGGTCTCATCCTGAGGATGCACAAGAGGATCTCCATAAACCTCTGAAGTAGATGTTAACAATATCCTGTAAGCATAGCACCGATATTTTAGAATGCGATCTCATATGTAGCAAGAGCATAAAAACAAAAAGGAAGTTTCCGACCTAGCTCCAACTCGCTTGGCAAGTCCCAACATGTTCAAGGTTCCAATCACATTGGTCTTGATTGTCTGTTAAAATTTGCATACTTCATAAATCAGGGTGTGTTCATGCAGAAGTGACCCCTCAAAGGCCATGAAAAAAACAAAAAGAAGGAAAAGGAAATTTTGCATGGTCTAGAACAAGTTTCACAAGTAATACTCAAGTAATGAAACTTAAGTCTCAATTAGAATGAGATACCTTCACAGGATTATGTTTGTAAAATATTGGGGAAGCGGGACAAGCTAGATGATATATTTGATCGACTTCAATCAACAATGGCTGTGTGACATCTGTATCATAAAAAAGGATTTAGAAACACAATATGTGTAATAAGACCAAAACTAAAGATTGTACTAGACCAGCTGAAACACAAGTGAATGCAAACAGGATGTGCAGGTGGGCAACATGTGTTGACTGGCTACGTGTGAGTTACCAACTACATCAGCACCGGACGCATCTTGATTTTGGACATAAAACGGTGAAAAAGGCTCATAGGTGTGCAATGTGTGTTGCATTGGCATAAAAGATGCAAGGTAAAGTAAGATCATCTTGAAATTTCACATAAATTGAAACTTCTGAATTATAGTTCTTGTTACAAACAAACTTGATGTTTCATGGCTTGAATTTCGGCTTTGCCTTCACATGTGGGTGTGAAAAACAAACTCGGATCATCATAAACATTACATGGTTATAACAAACTCACAACTACAAATGGACAAAAGATGTCACCATTTGGCCATTCTAACGATACTTCCTGGATACAAATCTTTTTAGGATAATTTCAGATACCAACTATATAAAGACTGGTTGCTTCTAGATTTAGCTCTTATAAGTCATGAAAGAGGTTCACAGGTAAACAACATCAGTTGGTGGTATTTAGTAAAAGGTGCTACCATCAAACAAGAAGGGGAAAAAGAGGGTTTGAACATGTGACCTCAAGGTATTACCACATATGGAACAGACCAAGTAAATGCTTAATGGCATCACATTGACCCATTTATCACGTTATCTTGTTTTAGGAAAAATAGATAGATTGATTATCACTGTCCACATAGACAAATTAGACACCCTGCTTGGTAAAATTGCAGGATAGACGAGTAACATAACTGTTGAAAATAGATGGTTTACAGTTAATACAGTCAACTTAAGCAATGTCATAGAGTTGAAGAAATTGTAAATTAATTATAATTGACAGTCTAATGGTATCCATGAAACTAAAAGACGTTGTAGCAATCTTGCAAAATCAGAACACATACCATGACGAATAAGCTCAAATCTTGGGTGGCCAAACCATTGTCTAAGGTTATCCTTT
This sequence comes from Arctium lappa, assembly GCA_023525745.1. NCBI lineage: Eukaryota > Viridiplantae > Streptophyta > Magnoliopsida > Asterales > Asteraceae > Arctium > Arctium lappa. The sequence goes on from CM042049.1 coordinate 125,314,521, forward strand.
GATCCGGTAAAGTAATTATCCACAACTACAACCTGAGTAGAATCTTTCAGTACCCAAATGATGGAAATTTCACCAAAACCTGTTTAAAGAATGTCTACCTCATTTTTTTCATTTTGCATCAATCTATCCACTAGATGAGAGCCAATGAAACCAGCTCCTCCAGTAACCAATATTCTCATGTTGGCCTGCCAAAATTAGAATTAAATAGAATTCAGCTTATAGTGAATACAATTTCCACAAATAACACACAAAATGATGATCGATCACTCTTAAGTTGGGAAGGGACAAAAGAAGAATACCCATCCAACATTCCCTTCCTTGTGTACCATCATCCATCCAACTTAAAACCAATATCAATATTGTTCACAGTTTCAATGACTCCTCATAATATCATTTGCAATTAGCATCTTCTAAAAGAAACATAACCTTAAAATCAAGACCCATAGAAATTATACCTGGAAAAACTTGGCATTACGTAAAGGAGATGGATTTGGAGGTGGTTTTGTAGTAGTATAGCTGTTCCCATTTGTAGCCATCCTCTTCGGATCCCTTCTTCACACTATACACGGCAACACAAACCATCAACACACACACACCATATGAAATTTTCAAAACATAAAAGAAGAACTCTTAACGATCTCAACATAAACCAACAACATTTAACAACAATCCTCGGAAAATGCAGATTCCAGTTACCTAATTGCTTATCAACTCTTTCTTTATCACCCTAATGTTCTCTTCAGCCGTGTGCTCACTGCTCCATTTGTAAACGCGACAACTTCTATTATATAGCCGATCAGACGAAAAACAAATACAACACTACAAAATAAAAACACATCAAACTTTCGCTACCAACTAGAGAGAGAATCAATCTTCGAAATCACGAAAAGCTAAACAACAATCATGAAAGCTAAGCTGTAGCGAAGATGTGGAGTACCACAACTAACGATTTTTCAGATCTGAATCTGATCAACCATTAATTAAACAAAAAACATCAGAACGAACTGAAAATTTTACATTAAACTAAAGATTGAAAAATTACCAGAAGTGTTGAGCAAATTGTTCGGAGTTTGGTCACAGAATCGTGAGCCGGTGGTCGACCTATAGAGAGAGACATGCATTTGTAACTATATGCAGATCCAACGACTACGAAAGTGGGTCCATTTCAGTAAGTGTAAGACCAGACGTTGGTTTAACACGAAATCGGGCGCCTTGCAAGGAAGCAAGGAGATTGGAGGGATGTAGGTGAACTAATGTGGTGTCGTCACAGCGGATTAGATCAGTTCGTGTGTTAAAAAAAATTCAAATATCCTTTAGAGTAAATTGCAAATTTGGTCCATGTGGTTTGTTGTTTTTTGCACTTTTGTTTCCTACAAATCTTTTTTATTGCAAGCGACCTTATGGTATGCAAAAATTCTTGGTTTAGGTCCTTCTAACTATATTAGGAGACGTTTGGTTCATTTTAAGAAATAAGAATGAGAATGAAAATGAAAATGGGAATAAAGTAGAATGGGAATAGAAATGAGGCGGTCGAAGCCGAGAAGAAGAAGGTCGAGAGTCTCAAGACCAAACTTGTCGAAGCTCAAAATGAGACGATCAAGTTCACGAACCATGTCCTTGAACTTGAGGCCTTAACGTCCAAGCTGGAGGTGGAGAAGATAAAGGCAACTACTGCTGCTGGTGCCTCTGCTAATGAAGTTACATCCCTCAAGAAGAAAATCGAGGAGTTGGAGGGTGATGTCAGGGATTTGGAGGAAGAGAATAGGCAGATTGAAGCTTTCTCTCGTCTCACAGCCCGAGCTGCTTTGATGAGACGCCATCTGAGTGGGAAGAATCCCATGGTGTCGGCCGCCGAGGAGCTCAAGACCTATCTTGACACTGTGGGGACTGAAAGGGACCTCGACGAGGATGACGATCTGGAGGAGAGCGATGGTGGAGGAGAGGTGGCGGCAGTAGGGACGGAGGTCGTGCAGGAACAACTTGACGTTCCCCCTTCTTAGCTTATTTTCCTTTAGATTTACGAATAAGATTTTTATAATTCCCTTTTGAACGACTAATGAAAGAATTCACTTTGCCCACTAACGCTTATTGTTTTGCTTTAAGTTTACACTTTATTGTACGTCGAGTAATCGAAGAAGATAAATAGTCATAGCATATCATATGTTTAACCATACTATCATCCATTGTAAGGACTTGGATTGAGGTTTATGACCAACCAAAGACAATCTAAATATCAAACGTCAAATGCAAAAGATTGACTTCTATCAATGGTTACGACTAACCGTGTACTTGCGATAGTGTGAGTATTACTCGACATAAAGATTTTAACTAAGTCGTGCGTCCCTGCGAAAATCAACATTAGTGGGGTGGTCATTAGTTTGACCAACGACCATCAGACATCCAATCACATCACCATTTATAAAGTAATCCACTGAAGTTCTAGATCAACCAAAGACAGTTTGTAATAACGATTTTAAATTCTAAGTACTGAACATCAAATGCAGAAATTAATCTTTGTCATTAATTACGATCGATCATATACGTGTGATCATATGAGTTTTAAATAAGTCGTGCGTCCCTGCGAAAAACAACATTAATAAAGTGGTCGTTGGTTTGACCAACGACCCTCCGATGCTTAAGTCAATAATCTTTCTTAAGAAATAATCGAAGGAAATAAATATGAAATTTAAAAAAAAAATACCTCTTTAAATGAACTGCATTCCAGCTTCGTGGGATATCTCGTCCATCGAGGGTTTAGATAAGGACTTTCCCACTTAATAGAAAGCTTACCTGGACATTTTTATTGAAATGTCGCTCGACCACTTGTTTTTGTACCGACATGCGAATGTGCGCAGCTTCTCTAAACTCTTCTAAAGCGTCGAGGTCATAACTTAGGTCAACCAAGTTATATTCAACGGACGTATGTCTTAAAGTCAGTAGTCGTGCTACAATAGGTGACACAACTTCACATAAAGAAAAGGGAGTTTGTCCTGTGGACGTACGAGGTGTCGTACGATGAGCCCATAGAACGGAAAGCAATTTTTTCACCCACTTCCCCTTGGCAACTTTGATTCTTTTCTTGATTGAGTTGATGATAGTTTTATTATTCGACTCGGCTAAACCATTCGATTATGGATATTCGAGGCGTCGATGTTACCAACTTGATGTTCCTTTCTTCACAAAATCTTCACGTTCGATCACTGATGAATTGTGTCTCATTGTCGCACGTTATTTCAGATGGAATTCCAAACCTACAAATGATGTTAGTTTGGATAAAAGAAACGACTTCTTTGTCCCGAACATGGGAGAAAGCCGTTGTTTCAACCCATTTAGAGAAATAATCAGTTAGAACTAAAAGGAATACCTTTTGCCCGGGAGCAGGTGGTAGTTTCCCAACAATATCCATTCCCCATTTCATAAAGGGTCATGGGATCAACGTCGAGTGCAAAAGTTCATAAGGTTTATGAGACATACCTGCGTGTCTTTGACATGCGTCGTACGACTGTACATACCTGATAGCATCTTGTCTTATCGTCGGCCAATAGTAACCTTGTCGTGGTACTCGGTTAGCTTGACTTTCTTGCTTCCATTCTGTCATCAAGCAGTTAACCGTTCTCCAGATAATTTATAATGTCGTCCGACCAAGAGTTTTTTCTTCGATTGGTGCGACTGAAATATTATCATCTTCTTTAATAGAAGGAATATCAAGATGAACTATTGGGATATTGTCGAATGTCGTTCGACTAAGTGCTGACCCCAAATTAGCCAGTGCATCAGCTTGAGTGCTCTGATCTCTTGGTATTTGCTCGATTACAAAGTGGCCGAATTTTTTTTGCTTCTTCTTTTACTATTTTATAATAGGCAATCATCCTTGCATCTTTTGCTGCGAATTCTCCATTGATTTGGTTAACAACTAAGGATGAGTCGCTCAGGACGAGTCGCTCCGGACGTGCAAATGTGTTGCCCCCAAGTCGTGAACAATTTTGATTCCTGCAATTAGTGCTTCTTATTCTGCCTCATTATTTGTAGCTTTGAAATCGCACCGTATGGAGTATGGAATATACTATTTTGCCCCCTTGTGGGGACTGTAGGACGACACCCAGGCCTGTTCCGCGTATGTTCGACGAACCATTAGCGTCGAGTGTCCAAGTGGTGTCGTGCAAAGTCGCCACAATTAACTGGTCGGATGTCATTGTGTTTTCCATTTCTGGACTGAAATCAGAGACGAAATTTGATTTCTTGATCGCTGTTTTGGGCTTGAAATATAGTAAATCGGCAGTTGTCGTCCGTCGGTTTCTCGTATAAGAACTGCACTTACTGAATTATTGCTGCCGGCTAGGTAAAGTTGAAGGACTTCACCTTGCTCAGGTTTAGAGAAAAAAGGAGGCGACATCATGTATTTTTTGAGTTGCTGCAACGCTTCTTCATGCTTGTCTGTCTATTCGAACCCTTTATTCTTTCGTAGGACATTGTAGAATAAATGACACCTGTCGGACGACCGAGAAATGAACCGGTTTAGCACTGCTACACGTCCTGTAAGACGTTGGACTTCTTCAAAATTTCTGGGCGATTTTAGCTCAACAATTGCTTTAATCTGTTATGGATTAGCTTCGATTCCTCGTCGTGTGACCATATAACCGAGAAATTTTCCAGCTCGAACTCCAAAGGAACATTTAGTCGGATTCAACTTCATCTTGTATTCACGCAAGATGTCGAACGACTGCTTCACAATGTCTGATATGATCGTCCGCATGTTTTGATTTGTCAAACATGTCATCGATGTATACTTCTATAGTATCACCCAAATGTTTTTTGAACATCATATTTATCAATCGTTGATATGTCGAACCTGCATTTTTAAAACCAAAAGGCATTACTTTGTAACAATAAATACCTTTATCCGTCATAAAAGCTGTTTTTTCCTGGTCGTCTGAATGCATCAATATCTGGTTACCCAGAATATGCATCCATGAATGTGAGTAGCTCATGTCCTGCTGTAGCGTCAACCATGGAGTCGATATGTGGTAATGGAAATGGATCTTTCGGATATGCTTTGTTAAGGTCTGTGAAATCGATGCATACTCGCCATTTGCCATTTTTCTTTTGAACGATTACAACATTAGCGAGTCAATCTGGATACTTGACTTCCCATATTTTTCCATGTCTTTGTGCGTCCAAGCAAAACAATCATAGTGATCCTACAAAAAAGAAATTAGTTGCTTTTTAAAAGAAGGATCGAGCGCAGAACTTATGTAAACTATCTGGTCAGGTTTATCCTGGTTTAAGACGACAGCTTCCAAGCGATAACCGTCGTTAGTAACAGGAATGTCCTGGTTCTGTAATTGCTATATTGTCTGCTTCGGGGGCTTCAAGGAAATTTTGTAACATTCCCTAGCAACCTTTCTTTCGCCTTTGATTTCCTGTACTCCCCATTGCGTAGGAAATTTCAAAGTTTGATGATATGTCGAAGGCACAGCCTTCATGCCATGAATCCAAGGTCGCCCAAAAATAACATTATAAACTTATGAACAATTGACGACATTGAATTTCGTCTGTCTGTTGATTTCTTTAGCATATACTGGGAGTGTGATTTTTCCCATGGTACTTGTAGATCCACCATTAAATCCAACGAGTGTGGTTGAACGTCGTGTAATCTCGGATTTGTCGATTCCCATTGCTTTCACAGGGGAATTGTGGATACTATTGGCTTCAATGATCCGATTAATGATCTCAAATTTTGAGTTTCTTGGAATGCCATTACCCTGAAAAAAGAGAACACTCGAAGGAAAACGTTAGTACGTCGTAAGATTATCGAAGATTTTCTTTGGATGGAGCCCCACGGTGGGCGCCAAACTGTTTATGCCAAAAATCTCACAAGGAAAATTTAAGGTAAATGTGGAGCTTGATCCAACCAAAGAAAGTAACAACAATAATCTTACGACTATAATAAAAATAAAGTAAATAAGACGAGAGAATTGGTGACGCGGAAAACCCCTAAAATGGGTAAAAACCGCGGACGAGTGTGAGTCGTCGTGCACTATGGACGTCAATCAGGGACGTCGTCCTTTAGAACAGGTGTTACAAGTGTAATACAATGTAGAACAATACGATAAAGTAAAGTCGGTCGTGCGTCGTGTGTAGTTTAGACTTCGGTCGTGCGTCGTATGAGAAACAGCGGAAAACTATGAACTTCAAGAGAGATTGAGTAAGCTTTGAGAGTATAATTCGTGAGCTTCTGAGGTATGAGAATCAGATGTCCTTGAGTGAGTTTTCCTCTTCGTATTTATAGTACATTCTTCCGTTAGGATGTCTTTAATGTGTATCTTACACATTAATGAGATGATCATTTTGACATTAATGATGGCGTCCGTTATGTCCGTTATATCCGTTATGTCCGCTGCTATTGATGAAGGCTTCCGTTATGACCTTTAGTCATAAATATCCTTGACTCCTGCATTAAAACATGGTGTAATATATGCTGCTAATTAGTAACTGAAATCATGTCGTACGATGGTATTCGTTGGACGGATATTTAACCGTTTTAGTCGAGGTTGCTGAAGATAGAGCGTCCCTTACCTTATGTCGTACGACAATAGTCTTTTGGACTTCCTTACCTGTTGTCTAGTGTCAATCGTACGACAATGTACTATTGAAATTTTTACCCAAACAATTAGTATACTATTTTTTTAAACATAAGAGTGAATTACATTTTTGGTCCCTCACGAATGCCTGGATTTCACTTTTCGTCCCTCCAGTTCTGAAAGTACATTGGTGGTCCCTAAAAGCGAGATATGGTGCCCAAACTCGTCCTTGACACTAACACCGTTAGTCTAGGCTCCGTTAGAGCAGCCATGTGCCCCTCACGTGAGGGGCATTTTGGTCTTTTTACCCTTTTTTATTTTCTTTTAAAAAAGAGATGTATTAATATTTTATACTATATAATAAATAAAAATAAATATTAAAAAACACCATTTCCATAAACCACTTAAATTGTCCCCCCCCCTTTCCAGATTCCGGTGAATCCGTCCCCCACCCCTTTTCCAGATTCCGGTGAAATCATCCCCCACCCCCTTCCAGAATCCGGTGAAAATCATCCCCTTTTTCGTCGAGAGTTTGCCGACGCAACAAATCAACATCACCGGCAGCACCACAGATCGTCGCACCAGTTCAACACCATAACCAAACCCATCATCGTTCATCCTTTCTACCATTCCACCATCCACCACCAATCGTCGCACCACTGACCTGCTCTCTTCTTCACCAACACCCCTAATATCTAAAAAACCTACCTTTTATGAACATCTTCAATATTTGAAACACCCACAAGACGAAAACCAAATCCATATCTGAACTACCCAAGAAACGAGGACCAAATTCAGATCTGAAACACCATGAAACGAAGACCAAATCCAGTTCGTAAACAGAGCCAAAGTCGAAATTTAGACCTGTTTAGGGTTTGAAGTCGTCTGTATAGGGCTAGACATTTGATTAGGTTTTTGATTTCATGTCTAGATTTGTATACATTTGTGAAAGGTTCAGAATTTTCGAATTTAAAGATATGATTTAGGATTTTGATTTTTTATGTATTACAAGTCTCATGAATCTAATATTTGTATGAAATTTTTGTATGAAAAGAAAAGAAAACCCCCTTTTTTACTCTAAATCCCTAAAATCAAACACAAGAAAAAAAACCCATTTTTTTTTCCAGGAACACCAAGAACATTTAACAAATCCCATATCCAAACCCACTTCGAAGAATATCAATAACATTAACAAATCTCATATCCAAACTTGTTTCAAATCCCAAATCCAAATCTGTATCATACTTTAAACGGAAACCCTAAAAACATCATTGAACACAAATTAGGAACCAAGTTCCAGATCTGGATCGATGGAACAGAACACATAGAAGGAAGGAGAGAGAAAGAGAGAGAGAGACGATTCGTTGGTTCTTCGAGTAAAAAACGAAATCCATATCGGATGATTTGATCGAGAAATGATGAAAAATGATGTATTTGTTGGTGGTTTTTAGCTGCTATGATCGAGAAAGTGGGTATGATTAAGAAAAGATGATAGAGAAAGTGGGTATGGTGGTGGGGTCTTCATGGAAGATCTAGGAAGGTGGTCTTCAAAAAAAAGGTTTTTAAATTTTTAAGTTTTAATTTTTTTTTGTAATATAAATATTATTAATTTTTATTTTTAAGAAGAAAATATGAAAAAGATATAAAATGACGAAAATACCCCTCTCGTGAGGGGCACATGGCTGCTCTAACGGAGCCTAGACTAACGGCGTTAGCGTCAGAGACGAGTTTGGGCACCATATCTCGCTTTTAGGGACCACCAATGTACTTTCAGAACTGGAGGGACGAAAAATGAAATCCAGACATTCATGAGGGACCAAAAATGTAATTCACTCTAAACATAATAATTATATTATATAATTAATAAAAAATATTATTTGATTTAAAAATAGCTTATTTAAAGTGAAAGATCAAAATTTTAAATAATTAATAATTTATATTTAAGTATTGTCGACCAAAATTATAATAAAATAACTTATATTTTCGATTTTACTAAATTTTATTTTTAATAAAAAAATATTAAAAATTATATATATCAATGATCAACAAATATATATAAACTTCTTTTGATTTTTCATTTATTATATTATATAATTAATAAATAATTATTATTTGATTTGAAAATAGCTTATTTAAGTGAAACATCAAAATTATAAATAATTAATAATTTATGTTTAAGTTTTGTCGACTAAAATTATAATAAAATAACTTATATTTTTGATTTTACTAAATTTCACTTTTAATAAAAAAAATATTTAAAATTGCATATATCAATGATCAACAAATATACGTGAGCTTCTTTTGATTTTTCATTTGGGTTTTTAAACTTTAGATTTTCTTACATAAAAGTTATTTTGTCAATACAATCGTTTTTAAATACATATAAAGATTTCTATTTAAAATGCACTTATATTTAATATGCACTTTAAAATAAAAAAATTGATTTGTGATTGGAGATGTAAATTTTTTTTTGATAAAAAGTGAAAAAAGAAAAGGACGTTTTTCACAAAAAAAATTAGTGTGAATTATACTTTTGGTATTTATAGATTGTCCAAAGACATATTAAGGGGCCGTTTGTTTTTTAAGAAGTCTAAAGTCTGAAGTCTTATTTTAGTTATGATTAATAAGAGGTGGTGTGTAAAAATGTCTGAATGATTCATACTTGAGAGTCATTAAAAACTTAAGAGCCATTAAGAGATTTAAAAAAAACAGACAAACAACCCCTAAGCCTCTTTAGCGATGATTAATTGACCCTGTTAATTTCAAGAACCTTGAGTTTTATGAAGTTGAAAAATTAAGTATCTTCAACATAGATAGTTTATTTTAGGAATAAATCTAAATTTTGAATAAACCACAAGAACCACCGATGTAATTCACTCTTTTTTATTATTATCACCATGTTCACTACAAAAGAATTTTCAATTTCCTTTTCACATTTCGAACGTCCAAAAAGTCGACAATTCCATTAAGTATTTTAAGTAAATAATAAAAATTGATGTAACACTTCAAATCCACTATTGGAGTCCTTTGTTTGAATCAAAAATATCAAAATAAAAATTTTGTTCTTGGTACTTGAACCAAAACTTCAAATTACCACTTGCACATTATCAACAAATGCTATTTTATGCTCCTGTTTATCAAACTGAAACTGAAGGGCTGTTTACACAAATATTTACCCGATAAACGTTTACGATAAGAGTCAACATTATAATTTACTTTATCAGGCAAGATTGTAGTTTATAAAAACAGTATCGTATGTAACAGTTTACCCGATAAGCGCTTAAAGGGCAAGAGTAGTCACCCTCATTTACCGGGTAAAACTCTCCATCCTTATCAACGCTCTTACAGGGTAAGACTCTCAGTCCTTTGCCATGTTCATCCAGTAAGGTAAATGACTTGATAAACGCTTACCAAATAAATGTTTAGTAAACAACCCATACAAATTACAAATAAAGGACTAAACATTTATAAAGGACTGAACTATCCGATCAATGGTAAAGAATGAATTAAATTATAACCCTTGTTAAGTCCATTAAGCTCTTTTCAAACAGCCACTAGGGCGTGTTTGGTTTGTGGGATTGGAATGGATTTGGAGAGATTTGGATTTCAAATCCATTCAAATCCTACGTTTGTGTTTGGTTTGCAGGAAAGGATTTCGTTGACCGGATTTCAAATCCGTTGACCATTTTAAAATCCCTCGTATGATGGATTTGGAAATCCTTGGCGTTGGACCTGGATTTGAAATCAAAATCCGATGTATTCTAAAGCATGATCCATACTTCAAATTGTATCGATCCAAATTCGACGTTTACCAATAAAAATAAATTCTTTATAAAACAAACAAATAATAATTAAAAAAAATTCAATTCAAATCCTACAAACCAAGCGAGACTTGTAAATGAATGAATTTGAAATCCATTCAAAATCCTACAAACCAAACACATGAAGGGATTTCAAATTCCCCCAAATCCAAATCCCTCTTTGAAATCCAATCCATTCCTAAGGGCGCGTTTGGTTTGCGGGATTGGAATGGATTTGGAGGGATTTGGATTTCAAATTCATTCCAATCCTGCTTTTGGTTTGCAGGAAAAGATTTTGTTGACCGGATTTCAAATCCGTTGACCATTTTAAAATCCCTCATATGATGGATTTGGAAATCCTTGGCTTTGGGCCTGGATTTGAAATCCAAAGCCGATGGATTCTAAAGCGTGATCCATACCAATGTTTTAAAAACCGTTTTTTTGATTGACCCGGTGTGGTAACCGGGTCACGGTTCAACCACCGGTTCAACCCGGTTTCAAAAATTTATTTGTATTTTTCATTTTCATGCATATATATATATATATTGATGTCCACAAGTTAAAACATTAAAAAAAACACATAACAACAAATTTTACATCAATCCAAAAACATTAAATAAACACACATAAGCATAATTTTTCATCAATTCAAATATATCCAAACGAAATATAACGATCAAACCTAATCATTGATCTTGAGACATTAGAGTGTTGGTTTTTAACGCTAATACGTATTGCCTATTGGACTATTCGTTTTTAACTTTTGTTACCAGGTCAACCAGTTCGATACCGGTTCGTTATGACCGGTTCAACCGGTTTTTTAATAGAACCGGCCGGTTCAATCCGGGTCATAAAATGGCATAAACCCGGTCTCTTCACCGGTTCAATCCGGGTCATAAAATGACATAAACCCGGTCTCTTCACCGGTTCCCGGTTCAACCGGTTCGACCCGGTTTTTAAAACATTGATCCAGACGTCAAATTGTATCGATCCAAATCCGACGTTTTCCAATAAAAATAAATTCTTTATAAAACAAAAAAATAATTAAAAAAAAAACTCAATCCAAATCCAAATTCTACAAACCAAACAAGACTTGTAAATGAATGAATTTGAAATCCATTCCAAATCCTACAAACCAAACACATGAAGGGATTTCAAATCCCCCCAAATCCAAATCCAAATCCGTCCTTGAAATCCAATCCATTCCATTCCAATCCCGCAAACCAAACACGCCCTTAGTGATTGTATAGAAAAATACCCAATCTTGATTATATGTCTTTTCCTTTACAATTGCTCCTGTTTGGCTTCAAGAAGTTCTATATAAGATGAAAGAGTAATGTACTAATACATTGTCGGAAGTTTTATATAAAGGGTCATTTATTTATCTGATAAGTACTTACCGGGTCACCTTACCACATCGAATGAACATGACAAAATTGAGAATCTTACTCGGTAAGTGAGAGTAACGACTCTTACCCAGTAAACGTTTACCGAATAAAAATATTTCATCGATGCCGACATGCCGTTTTAATGGACTAAAATCTTACCCGATAAATTAAGTAACAATGTTAACCCTTAGCAGTAAGCACTTACAGAATAAACGTTAGATAAACGGCCCTAAGTCTCATTACCAAACATCTAATCCAATTGGCTTTCATCCGATTCCCAACCCTTATTTCCCCAAATTCACAAACCATTAAACTCTCCATTGGAAACCACTGAAGAAGAATCCTTTCACAGTAACCACCTCATACAATTCAAAAACAAATTCCCAAGGAAACCAATTGCAATCCAAAAACTGGTAATTGAAACAAGGAATCCAACTCTTACATCAACAACTATTACCCATATAATTTAGAGCATAAGGTTACAAGTATAATACTTATCACCGAGTCTAAATAGAGATGAAGATGTCACTTACCAGAAATTCCATCGACAGAGATTCAAGCCTGGACATATAACAACTATAACATGTTTATAAATATATATCACCTACATGATTTCACAAGGAAATAACAAAAGGAAATTATAAGCTTGGAGAGTGCTCGCATCACGGTTCATTCTTATGGTCCATTTGGGCTGTAGTTATAGGAGAGAGGGGAGAAGAAAAAAGTTGTTACTAAAAAATAAAATAAAAATAGTGCTGTATTGAAAGACTGCAATTTTTAAATTTATAAAAAAAATCAGAATAGTGCCTACAGTAGTTAAATTGAATGATCAAACCATCACAGACTCAAAGATTTCAAATTATAGCTTCAGTGTATGACATATGCAAACCTTTTGTCCCAACAAAAACCTACAAAAAGTCACCAATTCAATTGAAATTTATTTTTGCACCAGCAAATAGTACATAACGGAAGGGAAAAACATACAGCTGCTCATTGCAAACCAGTTACATATTGTACTCGGTATCAATCAGGCTAGTCTTCAACCTAAACATCTTTAGGTTGCGCTTTGTCTGATGACAAACTTATAGATTGATTTAAGGATAAGCAAAACATGAACGCTTCCCAAGCATAGCAGCATGTGCATTTAAAATATCAGTTCCAAACCATTTTGAATTCAAATTGGCTAAGTTAGTAAAATTTTGTGCATCTCAAAATGTAAGGCCACAGCAAATAGTACAATGAAGTTTGGATACAGATGATTTGCACTAAAAAAGAACGCACGTCTATTAATTTTGAAGGAAAACTTGCACCCAAGAACTTAATATCTAAATATGACCACCGGCCAATCTTGTTCTCATAAATCCGATGCAGATTTATTGATTAATATATAATTATCAGGTTACAACACAAGTTCAAATTTAAACCATCGATCGTAATTAATCCAATTGATAATCAAATTACAAACTTCACCTCTGCTAAACAATAATCAGATAAACTTGTCCATACATTATGATAACCAGATCTCGTTAAAGTAAATTTACAAAATGATATAAAGAGTCATTAAACTACGTTTCATCCTACGGTTTGTTAAATATTGCTACTTTCGTCCATGTGGTTTTGAATTTCGTCTAACTTACTCTGTTAGAAAGGGTTCGTTAAGACAGAGTTAACGTACCCTTTCTAACAGAGTTAATTAATTGTTGACTTAACAAACTCTTTCCAAGAGAGTTAGTCAGACAAACAAAATTCAAAACCAAAGGGACGAAAGTAGCAATATTTAACAAACAGTAGCGTGAAACGTAGTTTAATTACTCTTTATTTCATTTTGTAAATTTACTTTAACGAGATACGGTTATCATAATGTAGAGACAGGTTTATGTGATACTAACAAACAAAGGCTATTAGAATGTAATGAAAGAAATAGTGGAGGTAAAGTTTGTAGTTTTGTACGTTGTTATTTCTGTAGTTTCCTGTATTATTGTTATATATTTTTGTAGTTTGATGAAAGTTGTGATTTGCAGATTGAAGTTATCGGGACCATGCCTAAGACGAGCATCAAGCCTGAGGCGGTTGCGTTGTACGAAGACAGGATGGTTACTGATCTTTTTGTAGTTGGTATTTTAATAAACATATCAATATTGTTTTCTAGGTTTTAATGTTTGTTTTACTTTATAACTACATGTTTATAACTGAATTGCAACGTGAATTGTATCTGAGGCGTCTAGCACGTGCGGTGCCTATATAGAATGGGAGTAGAAGAATGATATTAGATGGCGGACTAAAGTAACCGGACTAGAAAGCTTTACAATACCTTGGAATTTCGGTTGTTTACGATAAGTGGGGAAAAAGTGAGATGGTGAGCATTATATTACAATTGCTTGCCAAACTTACTTTATATCGATAACATAGATTGAGGGGCAATGGAGTTTCACCGAGATTGAACAGGTAAAACTGAGAGCAGCAATGTAGAAATGGTCAAGAAAGGGGTATCTCTTTACCTTCTTGGATCCCTTGATTAAGAAATACCCTCCATGGTCAAAGTCACAATCGCCACCTTTCTTAATGTCACTCGTCCAACACAAGTCAGACTTGACTAGGGGTGCTCAAAAAACTGACCAACCCGATCAAGTCGAACACAATTAAGTTTCTGGGTAATCTGGCTAACGGACATTAGACTATCTGGGAAGGTAGAAACATAAAGAACAGATGATAAGTTTATGTTTGACAGATTGCTAGTGGAGGATCCTATGCCCATGATTTGACATGAAGATCCATTAGCAAGTTGAACGGGGTTATGAGATGTATTAGTTTCAAGATTGGACAAAAGGTGTTTGTTCCCGGTCATATGATTTGTGGCTCCTGAATCAATAATTCAAGATGGTGAGACGACAAGTAGATGGGATACCTGGTTATGTTGTACTAGCACAAAACGTCGATTGTTGCACCAGAATTTCGTGTCTCATTATGAAATTGTAAAATCATAACGTTGGGTGGTCTCGAAAAAAAGGCCAAGTTTCTGACAGATTTCGAGCACTTACAACATATTCCGACAGTTCCGATGTGTTCCAACAGGTTTTGAGGTGTTCCGGCAGGTTGTGGCAGATTCTGACGTGTTTACGGTAGGTTCTGCCGTGCTTTCGGCAGGTTCTAGCGTGTTTCCGGCAGGTTCAAGTCGATTCCGGCAACGGCAGGTTCACATATAAAAGGAAAAAGGCTGGAACCTATTTGGTAGTTCATGTATCTGGATACAAGAGGAAAGATTTCTAGGTTCTTGTTTCTGGAAAATGGAGACGATAGATCTGGACTATGAGGACAACAGCAAATCGAAGTCGACAGCAGTAGATCTGAACGCGGTCACCGACGGCGGCGGATCAGGACAAGGACGCCGGCGGCAGTGGTGGATCTGGACGAGGTCGCCGGCGGCAGTGGCATATCCTGGGAAAGGAGGGTGTCGGCTAGGGTACCGGGGGTAGCGGCAGCGGTTCTGGCGGCGGCGACGGCGCTAGGGTTCCGGGTGGACGGCGACGACGGCGCTAGGGTTCCGACAGGACAGCGACGGCTAGGGTTTTGTCATGGCTCTGATACCATGTAAATACCCAAATCAGGTGCTTTTGTATCATATTCATTCTTAAGGAAATACAAAATATATATACAAGATTAAGGTGCCCAACTATGGAAATACCAAACTGCTAACAAGAAAGGAGAACCCTACTTTACTATATCTAACAAAACTAGTTTTACACGGTTTTTATTTGATTTTTCCCATATACTTATTCATGTATCTTCTCAATATACAACACCCCAAAGCATGATCCATCCTTGTTTTCTTATTTAAAACTATTTTATATGCATATTAACAAGACTTTCTATAGCAGCAACTTCCCTCTTGAACCAGAATTGTACAACTAGTCAACTACTATGTATAATTGTTTGTTAAATAATTGGAGTAAAATAAAGAGAAGACAGTTTCCATGGTTATTCTAACACTATACAACAAAATTAAACAAGTCAAAGTGATGGATAACTGAACTATCTCACCTAGATTAAACAAACACCCCTTCTTCACCAGGAGCCCTTGATACACCGTTAAATGACATTCAACTCCCATATTTACATCCAAATTGACCGTATATTTGGTGGTATGACTCTTACTATCTCCTAACCACAAATTGACCCTATATCTGGTTTTCATACTATTTTCTTTTCTGTTATTGACTTTGTTAAAAGTTTACAAAATTGTTGATATTTGCAGATACTATTTAGCTTTGTTAAAAGTTTACAACTAAAACTATTTAGCTATTCTTAAAAAAATCATTTGTAAATGGGGTTCAATACAGACAACCCTTATGGTAAATGTAATGTGGTTCAATATAGACAACCCTTATGGTAAATGTAAGAAGGTTCAATACAGACTACCCTTATGGTAAATGTAATCCAAGCTAATGTCATCGTTCAATTTAATGTTGGTGTTTAACTATAATGGTATGTAAATTTTCGATAATGTCAGGTTTAATAATGGAACATCCCATTCCCACAGACGTGGATCGTGAAAGTGATGTTGTTGAGCAAAGCCAAAAACAAATGCCCCAAGTCGGAGAAAAGAAAATCTAGCATTTGGCACCATTATGAAGACGTTAGAAATCCAAACACGGGCAAGGTTGCAAAGGCAAAATACAAGTTTTGTTCCAAGTTATTGCGTAGTGTTATGTTAGCAATGCATCTGGAATCTAAGTAACATACGTGCCAAACGAAGCAATTCATAAAAGCTATCAGAAGAAACGCAATAGAAAGAGATGATCCCGGTCATCTGCCATTGATTCATTACCTTAAGGTATTATTAATGAAACTCTTTTATTTTAGTTTGTAATTTGATTTTTTTTTGGAAAAGTGTGTGTATATCATTACGAGTTTGGTTATTATAATGTAAGGACATGTTCATGTGGTATTGACTAACAACGGCCGCCAGGATGTAGAGAGGGAAATACAAGAGGTGAAGTTTGTAGTTTTATACATGGTTATTTATGTATTATTGTTATATATTTATATGTAGTTTGATGAAAGTTGTGATCTGTAGGTTGAAGTTGATGTGTACAAACCCAGGGCTGCCATCAAGCCTTCTGTGGTTGCAGCGTACGAAAATGGGAGTATTTTCCGGTAGATATTATTTTAATAAACATATCAATATTACTTTCTACGTTTTAAAGTTTTTACTTACTTTATAATTACATATTTGTAACCGGATTACAGAGCATCATGTGTGTGCGGCGCCTGCACATAAAGTGATTCAACGTGTCTAGCGTTTGAAGTCTCAGTTTGAGCACCCATAACTGCCTAGCATGGGTGCTCAGACACTTATGGTGCTCAGACACTTATGGGTTTCAGACGCTAGACACGCCGAATCACTTCATGCTGCAGGCGCTGCACACACTTGATGCTCTTCAATCCGGTTACAAATATATAATTATAAAGTAAGTAAAAACTTTAGAACGTAGAAAGTAATATTGATATGTTTATTAAAATAATACCTACAGAAAAACACTCTCATTTTCGTACTCTGCAACCACAGAAGGCTTGATGGCAGCCCTGGGTTTGTACACATCAACTTCAACCCACAGATCACAACTTTCATCAAACTACATATAAATATATAACAATAATACATAAATAACAATGTATAAAACTACAAACTTCACCTCTTGTATTTCCCTCTCTACATCCTGGCGGCCGTTGTTAGTCAATACCACATGAACATGTCCCTACATTATAATAACCAAACTCGTAATGACACACACACTTTTCCAAAAAAAAATCAAATTACAAACCAAAATAAAAGAGTTTCATTAATAATACCTTCAGGTAATGAATCAATGGCAGATGACCGGGATCATCTCTTTCCATTGCGTTTCTTCTGATAGCTTTTATGAATTGCTTCGTTTGGCACGTATGTAACTTAGATTCCAGATGCATTGCTAACATAACACTACGCAATAACTTGGAACAAAACTTGTATTTTGCCTTTGCAACCTTGCCCGTGTTTGGATTTCTAACGTCTTCATAATGGTGCCAAATGCTAGATTTTCTTTTGTCTCCGACTTGGGGCATTTGTTTTTGGCTTTGCTCAACAACATCACTTTCACGATCCACGTCTATGGGAATGGGATGTTCCATTATTAAACCTGACATTATAGAAAATTTACATACCATTATAGTTAAACACCAACATTAAATTGAACGACGACATTCTTTAACAAGCTTGGATTACATTTACCATAAGGGTAGTCTGTATTGAACCTCCTTACATTTACCATAAGGGTTGTCTATATTGAACCACATTACATTTACCATAAGGGTTGTCTGTATTGAACCCCATTTACATTCAAAGGAAATGATTGTTTCAAATTTTTTTTAAGAAAAGCTCAATAGTTTTAGTTGTAAACTTTTAACAAAGCTAAATAGTATCAGCAAACTGCAAATATCAACAATTTTGTAAACTTTTAACAAAGCTAATAACAGAAAATAAAATAGTATGAAAAGTTCACCATGGCTGACATGAAAAGAAAATAGTATGAAAAGTATCAGCAAATATCAACATTTTTGTAGTTAATGCCTTCATGGCCGCCTCACAGCACAACAATGAACAAACCCAAGAGAAACAATTTGTAAGTTTTATCTGTGAAGTGTGAACAATTTGTAAGATGAAGCAGCAAGCCAACAAAGACCTACGGCTGTGTAAATCGCAGAGAGAGAGAGAGAGAGAGAGATCAGTAAATCGTAGAGAGAGAGAGACTTGTGAACATTTTGTAAGATTTTGTGATTTACCTGTGAATCTTGGATTTCTCGATTTTCTGTGAAGTAATGAAGTGAACGATTGAATGGTCGAACGGGAAGAAATTATTATGGCCGAACGAGTGATTGTCGATTGAATGTCGAGCACAATAGTCAAGAGAGTAGAGACGATGAAGAAGGAAGCGGTGGTGTTTGTCTAAGTATGAAACCAAACCAAATACATTAACATTAACTTAAAATTATTGTGTTTATAAATATATAAATTATTTTTTATTAAAATAATAGTGGGTACCCGCCGGTTCTGGTTCGGATACCCGTCAATTCCGGGTACCCGGTCTCAGAACCGACGGGTACCCAGCGGGTAACTGTTCCAAAAAATCGAGAACCGGAACCGGTCCCGATCCCGATCGGTTCCGTATTTTAAGAACCAGAACTAGACCAGTCACACCGGTTGGTTCCAAAGGCGGGTATCCGTTTCAGAAGCTCACCCCTAAGAAAAAGGATGTTTAAGCACATGTGTAAATTTCAACTATTTAGGAAATTCATTCTAAAAGGTGACTATAAAGTGAATTGAGAGAGGTAGATTGACTTCTGTAATTAATTTTACTTATTGTAATAAAAATCAAAATTAAAAATATAGAAAATGTTTTTAAAGAACGA
The DNA here is from genome assembly GCA_023525745.1 of Arctium lappa. Taxonomy (NCBI): domain Eukaryota; kingdom Viridiplantae; phylum Streptophyta; class Magnoliopsida; order Asterales; family Asteraceae; genus Arctium; species Arctium lappa. The sequence goes on from CM042049.1 coordinate 125,333,736, forward strand.
CATGATAAGTGATGTGATTTAGGGGTGAGCATCGGGTTTGAAACCGGAACCGCTTCGGAACTGTCGGTTTAGGAACCGAAACCGATGTGATTGGTTACGGTTACGGTTCCTAAAATATGGAACCGATCGGGACCGGTTCCAGTTCTCATTTTTTTTGGAACCGTTACCTGCTGGGTACCCGGTCCTGCTATTTTTTAATATATTTTATTTATTTATAAAAATTTAATAAACTATCTTTTAGTGGAACATCGTTTGTACTATTTATTAGCATCAACTAATTTTAAGGACGTGAAATGTTTTGGAAGAATCGTTTGTAGTATTTATTTGTTTTGTAAGCACCGTTTGTAATATTTATTTGTTTTGTAAGCATCATTTATAATATTTATTGGTTTTTAGTTTTTATCGTATTAGTTCACGTTTGTGGTATTTATTTCTTTACGTTTGAACTTCGTAATATAATTAATATTTACCTTTTCATAATATGAAAGATAAAAAAAAATTAAAAATTAGACAGTGGGTACCCGGTACCGGAACCACCGGTTCCGGTTCCCAAATATAAAGAACCGGTGTAACCGGTTCCGGTTCCTTCATTCCAAGAACCGGTTCCGGTTCCAGGAATTTTAGGCGGGTACTCACCCCTAAAGTGATTTTACAAGAGAGAAAAAGTTAAACAAGGAGGGAATATGGAAGAATAACCGGAGATAATTATCCGCTATGTAGGAGGAGCTTGATTTTGATTAACAATACAAGTTACAAAGACGGACCCAAAAGAAATTTGAGGTGGTGGCACAAATATATTTAGAAAATTCTCATAATATTAGTATATATTTGGTTGTTTGTTCATTCTCCCACATAGAACGAACAATATTCCAGTCCTATCTATAGATCTTTGTATATAAAAAGATACAAAAATATAAGTTGAAAACTAAGAAATTTGACGAAAGTTGAACCCATACCCAGGCCTTTTTGTACAAAAGCAACAACATTTACCAACTCCGCCATTAAACACATGGCCAAAAATTCACTTTCAAAAATATATAAGTGAACACAACAAAGACGAAGAATCGTATGAGAAGTTGAGGTTAAAGTCAGAAACGTGAGAAATGAACCGCTAATTACTTTCAATCAAATGCCTTTCCATTATTGCAGCTTAGAAGGGAATAAATCCGATGCATTTCGACGCATCTCATCCTCATGTGCGTCAATTTCTCAACCAAAATACGTTTATGGCACATGCATTAATGTATAGGAGGGAGGGGTTAGAGAAAAACCGAAATTTTAAGTAATTTTAATTAAGGGACCATTAATGGATAATTGATTCCGTAAAAAAGGAAAAGAACAAGTACCTGTGGATTATATACGAACCGTGTAGAAAGGAAAAGAAATTCAGAAGAATGTAGCAGATATTCGAGAGACCTGAACTAAATCTGATTTGATTCAACCAATTTATGCTTGGAAAACCCCTAAATTTCAGCAACAACAGTTGAGCCAATCAATTAACCATCACATTTTTTCCAAAAACGTGCATTTAAACTCACTCCACCAAATTTTTTGAGACAATAGAAGAAAGAAAGATGAAGAACAATGGTGTTACCTCCCAGATATGTGTCGCCGTTAATGGAGGGATGAGATAGGGAGGCGAGATGGGGAGGACGAGAGATAAGAGGGTTAGGGTTTCATTACGATTTTAGGATTATAAGGAGAGAAATAGATGATTAGTATAGTCATGCAAATGAAACCTTAATATGATTTTTGGAAAGTATAGTCATGCAAATGAAACCTTAATACTTTAGAAAAGCATGACTTATAATACTTTAGAAAAGCATGACTTGCGATTGGTTCGTAGAATGATTTCTGAAGAAATGAAATCTGTCTAAGGAATTGGAATCTGGAAGGAATTGGAATGAAATGTTATCAGGTTTGACCAAGTGTTTGGTTGACAGAAATTGAATGTAATCAGTCAAATGAATTGGAATTTGTCTGTTTGGTTTGCAAAGGAATTGGAATGGAATTCTGAAAAATAACAAAAATACCTTTTCTTTTATTTTTATTTTTTTATTTATATTTTTTTAAATACCGAGAAAGAGAGGAGAAAGAGATTGTGAGAGAGGGAGGGAGAAGGAGCGGGTAGAGAGTGGGGGAGAGGAGATAGGAAAGAGAGAGGAGAGAGAGAAGAGAGAGAGGAGAGAATGAAAGGAGAGGGGAGAGAGAGGGGGGAGAGAGAGGAGACCAAATCCACATTTGATGGGTTTTAATTTTGTTAAGAGGGTATTTTTGTCATTTTCAAAATATTGGATGAAATGAAATTAAATTCCATCACTTTTGTGAAGGAATGACCAAATCCACATTTGATGGGATTCATGGAATTCAATTTCATTCCATGGATAACCAAACATCATGATGGAATTTGGTCAATGGAATTGACCATTCAAATTCCATAAGATTCCGACGGAATCTAGCGAACCAAACGCCCCCTTATAGTACACACTAACCAAATCAAATTCTCTCGGGGGGAGGGGGGATGATTTGCCAAAAAAAGCTAACTTATAAGCTAGTTTTACATGTTTGGATGACTATAAGTTAGCTTATTGAAAAACTACTCATAGTAGTGTTTTAAAAAACTAACTTATCAGCTACCAACTAGCTTATAAGCTAGTTTGCCAAACAATGCATAAAGGGAACAAAAATTTAGGGAAATAAAAAGGGAAGAAAAATATAGTATTATGTAAGAGCATCTCTAACAACATTGTTAAAATAGAAAAAATTAGATTTTTGTTTTCTATCATTCTTCAACAATATTCTTATTTTGTTTGCTATAATATAAAATCTTGAAAAAATATCTAAATATAGAGAACTCTCTATAATTTTCTAAATAGAAGAGAGAAATATTATTTTATTTCATCCCACCAATAAGATTTAATTTTTATCATTTTATATTAAGTTATTTTTAAAAGTGTATTGGGATTATAAATTAGATAATATTTTAATAATATAACTTGTTTTAAAATTTCTAAAATAGCAAATCTGTTGAAGTTGAATGTAAGACATTTTAGAGATTTTCACTTTTGGTTCTTTATTTTAGAAAATTTATAGGAAAGTTGTTGAAGATCCTCTAAGAAAACTTTTATGGTATGCACAAAGTGTTTGGTTTAGGTCTTTGACTAACTTCTTCATATTTTTATTTATTAAGATATGTTGAGAGCACATTCATCCTTTTACAAATAACAAACCACAAAGACCAAAAATTAGTTTACTCTTTTATTAATATACTATTTTTTTAAACATAATAATTATATTATATAATTAAGTAACTTATTTAAATGAAACATCAAAATTTTAATTAATTAATAATTTATATTTTAAGTGTCGCCGACTAAAATTATAATAAAATAACTTATATTTTCGTTTTTACTAAATATATGAAATAATATTAAAAAAAGGTAATTATAACTAAACTTATATTTTATTGAACTCGATTTTTTTTTTGTTTTAAATAAATCATCCTACGATTATTAATTATATTTAATCTTTTTGCATGTGCAATTCACATGAATTTTAATGTATGAAATCTGAGAGAGTTAGTTAGAATGACTCAAATCAAGCACTTTTGCATGAAAGTATTTTTACAGTAAAATTTTTGTAGGAATTAAAAGTGCGAAAAACAAAAAACCATAGGAGCCAAATTTGAAATTTACTCTAATTTTTAATATAAATACATTAAAAATTTTACTTTTTTTATATAGAGGGGGCAGCCCCTCCATCAAGAAAAAGAAAGACAATTTTTTAGATTTTTTGACATAAAATTAACTAAAGTTAGCAGACACGGGATGATGCATTAATTTTAAACTAATTGAATATCCATGTAAATGTAATGTTGCAAGATGTTAAAGGTTCTATCAAGATACATTTAATTTTTAAAAATCATTTTTTTTACAAAATATCTTTGAAATATTTGGTGGTTTACATTCACATGTTATATTAAGAGTTTTTTTTATAATGCAACGGGATACATCGTAAATACAAAAATGAACTTAATGCAATTTCCATTCAAAAAGTCTAAAATTTATGTTTTAAACAAAATAGATTTTTTTTTGGGAAGGGTATCCTAAGTTAATGCTTAGACTAATCTCTTGACAAATTATGACCCTAAGACATCAGTCCTGATTACACAATTGTTGTGTACGTCTGGATTCGAACCCTAGACAGATGGGATATTCCACCACATCCCCCAGGGCCTTAATCAGTACGCCACAACCCTTGTAATTAATAGAAATTACAATCATCACTCAAACTTCTCGATAACCACATTTGACATGTAGACTCTGTCCTCTAATACCTTTGTAGTGCCACATGATATCCCTATGGATAATGTCACATAAAGTTGGCCGTAGAAGAATATTGTTTTTGGTAGATATATATATATATACACTAGTTGTATACCAGCGTAATGCGGCGGGAGCCGTAAATATAAACGATTTTAAAGCTTTTGTTAGTTTTGTCAGAAGAGATTTTAAGGATGATATATTTCCACTTAAGGGTTGTTTACTCAATAGTAAGCACTTAGCGGTAAGATCTAACACTATAACTTACTTTAAACGATAAGATTGTAGTTCATCAAAACGGAATCGTATGATACAATTTACCGGTAAGCTCTTACTGGGTAAGACTCCATCCTTACCTAGTCGTCATTCTTACTTACCGGATAACACTCTTCATCTTTATCATCACTCTTACCGGGTAATATTCTCAGTCTTTGTCATGTTTATCCATTAACGTAAATGATCCGGTAAATCCCTTAGTCTTTACATATTAATACATTCTGAATAAATAAGAGTTATGGTTCTAATTGTAGCCGATCGACAAAAAACTATATAACAATTTAAAATCCAATCTAATTTTACTGTAGATTGAAAATTGGTAAGTAGTGTAATTGTCTCGTTAAACCTATTAGCCAGGAAAACAATTTTTTTGCAATATGTTTCACCTAAGTAACAGCCATCTTTATCTACAAGTGAATCATTCAACAAAAACACAATGACAAGTGCCCAAAAACAATTAGGAAGAATAAGATTTTGTAGATAATGTAACAATCAGATTTCCTATAAGACATCACAAAGCTCAATTTGTTATCCTGCAAAACAACAATGAAATTAGTTAGATTGCAGAAGAACATTCTATTGAAATTAATTACATTTATTTCATCCTGTAAAAAAATTTGCAATCAAAAAAAGGTCTACAAGAGTTATAGTAAAGGATTTGAAGTTGCCATTCTTGAAGAACCATTTGTCTTCAACTTCAAAATACCAAAGAAGTAACAAACTAACAATAAGATTTCATCACAAACAAATATGATATGGATACACATGAAACTCAACTCTACAGGTTTATGTAAAAACCCATCTCATATAAATAAGTTAGCAGAGATAATTCTCAAGTTCTTTGTCAACTTAACATTCAGAAGTCAACATGGAACCCGCATAATTCCAAATTAGAACAATGAATTTACAGAAAGAAAAAAAAATCGTACAACAATGCCGCATAAAATTGTTAAGAGATTTGTTGAATTCATATACAAAATTTCAGGTAAGAGTCACCACCATCACTTACCGGGTAAGAATCTCGATTCTTACTATGTTCACACGGTAATTAAGGTAATTGACTCATTAAGTGCTTAGCCAATAAGTGCATGGTAAGCAACCCATTAAATGAAGCTATAAATATCAACATCTATCACCAAAGCCATATAAATTAGAGTGATCATAAAAGAAACATCAACTGTGAAGTGAAAAACGATTTTGATAACATGAAGTGCAAAATTGATAAACTACTTACCGGTAGCATGTTTTATCTTGCCATAATGCCTACCGATTGAAGTGCAAAATGATTCTTTTCCAAATGAAGGTAAGCTTCTTTTGCAGTAGCATGTATTATCTGGTGTCGAAATCATTTTGAGTTATGCTACTGAAAAGGTTGAGGGAAAGTAAACCCAGAGATTGAAATCATAAAGTGCAAAACGATTTCAACATTAGGGTCGAAACTGATTGTAAGTTTTTGCGACCCAAATCAACATACACTGAAATTTGGTATTACCTGTTGCAGTAACTTTAGTATGTAATTTTCCTAGTTATGCAAAAACTAAACATCTAAGGACCGAAACTTGTTCAACAATTAAAAAGGGTGAATGCAACCACAAAATTGTGCCTACGGAACCCGAATAATTAAAAAGGGTGAATGCAACAATAAAAAAAAAGTGAACATCATAAGAACATTGGCTGCAAATATCTTGATGCTATAGAATGGATATGGGTTAAGGGCATGATGCACACAAACTCTACAATTATCGAACATGCTAACCAAAATGACCCAGTAAATCACACTTCAGTTTACCCTTTTTAAGTTCTAATCAAATTTCAACAGCATAGATCTACAATTAATTGATTACATGGCTTTATAATTGGTTTCCGGGTTTGATAATGGGTTCCGCCTTCATGGATCTGTTTATTAGAATGATGTCCAATGCATTTTCTAATTCTGTTTGGCTGCTGTACTATGTTAATTATTTTTGGGGGGGTTAGACCTGTTTGGTTTATTATTGCAATGGCCATAGGCCTTATTGCAATAACTAATTTGGTTGTTGTGATGCTCTCCTTTAGTTATCAACTCTAGAATAGGATGGAGTCATATGTCACAAACTGGTTTACAGCTATCGGCTGCTGGTATATCAATGCCGACACAGATCCATCCAATGGTTAGTTTTTTTCAATCTTTTTTATCTGGGTTTTTATTGTTTCTTCACATTCCATCAAAAAGTTGTCTAATTTACCGTAAATGGTTTGTGTGATTTTAGCCTAGTTTAAAGGAACACAGTATTCCTGGTCATAACTATTTGATGACTCTCAACACCCAATCGTTTTCTAAGGGGCCATTTACTTAAACGCTTAACCGGTAAGTGCTTACCGGCTCATTTAGCATATCGGATGAACATGACAATGATTGAGAATCTTACCCGGTAAGAGCGATGAAAAGGACCAACAGTCTTTCCCGGTAAGTGAGTGTGATGACTCTTACCCGGCAAGTGCTCACCGGATAAAAATGTTGCATAGGATGTCATTTTAATGGACTAAATTCTTACCTGGTAAGTTAAGTGAAAGTGTTAACAATTAACGGTAAATACTTACCGGGTAAGCGTTGCGTAAACGGCCCCTAAGTCTAATGTTGCTACTATAAGCCTCAATTACCAAGAAGAGGTTAACATATGAGTTAAGGCTAGGGGAAACTTTATACAGATCAAACCTCAATTTTCTGATTTATTGTACAACTTATTTGAAATTTGGACTCAAGTTTCTATAGACACAGTTAATTATCACTTCATACAAGATCATTAGATAGCTGTTAGGGGTGGCTACTTATCAATAAAATGCTATCAAATTTGTTCTTACTTAAAAGGATAAAATGCTATCAAATTTTTATGCACATGTGAATGACCTAAAGAACTCAAAACAGTTTCTTGATATAAGGCAGGTATACACATGTGAATGGTGGTTCAATTTTGAGTCATTTTATGGGTGGAAAATCATGAAATGATTGAAGTTTACCGGCAAATCTGATGAATAAAAACAAGTTCTTCAGAGAACCCTATCTTTCTCTAGTTCTTTGGATCTACAAGGTTTGATTTTGAGCATAAAATATTGATTTAATGGTGTTATAAACAAAGCATTCAAACATAAAGTAATGGTTTTTCTTGGGGTTAGGCAATTTGTGTTTGTGTTATATGCTGGCCAGTTTACAATTCAAATTTTTTGGGAAATTACCAAAATGGACAGAGAGATTGACTGGAATCTAACATGGGTTTTTGTCCCAGATTGGTAAGAAAAGTATAATGGAAAGAGGGCTTTGGGAGATGTGAAAGCTCAGAGGTGGTTGGCAATGGTGATCTTGAGGTATTATCGATGATTATATATATATATATATATATATATATATATATATATATATATGGGTAGTTTAATTTACAACCCATGCAACCCACTTCTTAACCGTTGGATTAATGGTCGACCGTTACAATACATGTTGGTCCAATATTTTCAATTAAAAAAATCAAAAAAATAAAAACAAAATAACCGTTTATCATGAATCCAACGGTTAAGATGTGGGTTGATTATAAGATTTACATGGGTTGTAAACTATCCTTAGCATATATATATATATATATATATATATATATATATATATATATATATATATATATATATGTTTTGATTCCTTTCAGGGTAAATGTTAAATGTGCTCCCCTTTGTCTGAAATGGGAACTGTGTTTCTGAATTTGAATACATATTTGATCTTTTAAGTATGGCATGAATTCCCCACAATCAATTCTGCCTTTTCAGTATACCAAGTAAGCACCATACCCCTTTGTCCACTTTCAATTTCTTGTTATTTATCTCCCAGTAAACTACAAATTTGGTCAATGTGGTTTGTTGAAAATAGTACTTTTCGTCTCTGTAGGGTTGAAATTATAAGGTGGCCATCGTGGTTTCTAAAAACGTTCGAATTTTTGGTGGAATCAACGGCTGAGATCCCTTCACAAATCTTCTCCAATGGTGGTGGTGCTTGTTCTTGATTCATATTCAAGAAAATCTCCAAGAAAGAAATTAAGGTCGCGTTTGTTTTTTAAGAGGTCTAAAGTCTTATTTCACTTCTGATTAATAAGAGGTGGTGCTGAAGTCTTAAATTTGAATCAATAAGACTGTTTGTTTTGTAACGTCTAGAGGCGTCTTTAGAGAAAGGAGAGCATATGAAATGAGGCGGGATAAGAAATTTTTAAGAAGTTAGGTCACTACTTATTTAAGATGTATTTAAGGGCCATTAAGAGGTTCCGAAAATTTGGAAAAAAAAACAAACAGTCTGAATGTCAAAAGATCTAAAAGATTCAGACTTAAGAGTCATTAATAGGTATTTTTAAAAAAACAAACAGCCCCTAAATCTTCCAAGAAAATCTTGAAGAAATCTAAATGGGTTTTGTTCCAAACCAAATAAAGATCCAAGGAAAGGATTTTTATGCAAAAATCACAATCAACATCAAAAGGGGTAGTGACAATCATTCAAGAAATCAACTTTTATTTCAAGATTTGAAAATGAGAATCAAGAATGGATGTTAGATTTAAGTTTGCTCAAATTAATGCTGACAGAAGAAGTCAAAAAAGGGTTTAAATCAGTGATTGTGACTGTGATTCAGAAATTGCGATGAATGCAACAGTGGACTTTTATGAGCATGAAGGGGTTCCATACATGTGAAAATAATACATCATCTTCTACTGATTGTGGGCCAAAACCACAAGTACTACCAAACCCCACCATTTTTAACCCTTGGAAAGAACTCAAAAACAGTTTCTTGATATAAGGCAGGTATGCACATGTAGAGACAAATGGAAATCGAAATCATCAGCATACCTTGTAGAAATCAACGGAGAACCAATCGAGAAATCAAAACACGATCTGATATTTAGCTGCAAAATCGAAATGGAAATACTATCATTTCACCATGACTCCCAAATGTTGCAAAGAAACATAAATAAATCACCACTACTTCCAAATGATAACTAGTAGGGAAGATAAACAGATTAAAAACAAAGCAACACACAAGTACCAGTTTTGATTTCGTTTCACTAATAACATATTCTTTTATATTTTATTATTTATATTACCAATCACACTCATCACCATCACTGGGATAATATAGGACAACTACAAGCATGGGGACAATATGTATTAGAAGACAAGTTTATTCGTTTGTTCATGTTGTTTTCCTCTAGCTACTTTTATGTAGTACCGATTGCTGATTATTACTATTGGAAACAACATATGCGAAAGAATACAGGTGAAACTGGTTTACACGGTTTTTATGGTTTTCATTTGATTTTTCCCGTATACTTATTCATGTATCTGCTCAATATACAACACCCCAAAGCATGATCCATCCTTGTTTTCTTATTTAAAACTTATTCTATATGCATATTAACAGGGCTTTCAATAGCATCAACTTCCCTCTTCAACCAGAATTGTACAACTAGTCAACTACTATGTATAATTGTTTGTTAAATAATTGGACTAAAATAAAGAGAAGGACGGTTTCCATGGTTATTCTAGCACTATACAACTAAATTAAACAAGTCAAAGTGATGGATAACTATCTCACCTGGATTAAACAAACACTTCACCAGGGCCAGGAGCCCTTGATACACCATTAAATGACCATTCAACTCCCATATTTACATCCAAATTGACCGTATATTTGGTGGTATGACTCTTACTATCTCCTACCACAAATTCACCCTATATCTTGTTTTGGCTTAACATACATCACTACAAGCGTGGTTTTGGCCCTCACTATGTTCCGTCCCTGATAATTGTTATATATTTATGTACTTTGATGAAAGTTGTGATTTGTAAGTTGAAGTTGATGTGTACAAACCCAGGGCTGCTATCAAGCCTTCTGTGGTTGCAGCGTACGAAAATGGGAGTGTTTTCTGGTAGGTGTTATTTTAATAAACATATCAATATTACTTTCTACGTTTTAAAGTTTTTTCTTACTTTATAATTACATATTTGTAACCGGATTGCAGAGCATTGTGCGGCGCTTACAGCATGAAGTGATCCAGCGTGTCTCTAGTGTCTGCAGCCTCAGTGTGAGCAGCCATAACTGTCTGAGCACCCTCCTATAGGACATTATGTTTGTTTTGTGTTTACTCTGAATTTGTCACTAACATACTTGAAATGGCATCGACAATGCAAGTATTGTTAAACCTACCGGTAATGGTGGATTGTTTGGAAATTGATTAGTATTTTCTTGGTTAATATATTTTCTTGGTTTAAGATCCTTGCAAACTTGGACTATACAATCGAGATCTGCTCTCCTCTTCCTTCATCAACACATTGAGTAAGCTGTCAAGCTTCATCAATGACGGAGTAAGAGGGTGTAGATCCAAAATAACAAACATTAGGACGAAAGTCAAGATGATCTCAACTACACCCGATATCCGATCGGGTTTTGGGCCCCGACCCGACCCGACCGATGCTCAGGCCTATTTGTAGTTGAGATCATCGTTACTTTCGTCCTAATGTTTGTTAATTTTGGATCTACACCCTCTTACTCCGTCATTGATGAAGCTTGACAGCTTACTCAATGTGTTGATGAAGGAGGAGGAGAGCAGATCTCGATTGTATAGTTTAAGTTTTCAAGGATCTTAAACCATGAAAATACTAATCAATTTCCAAACAATCCACCATAACGAGTAGGTTTAACAATACTTGCCTTGTCGATGTCATTTCAAGTATGTTAGTGACAAATTCAGAGTAAACACAAAACAAACAATAATGTCCTATAGGAGGGTGCTCAGACAGTTATGGGTGCTCACACTGAGGCTGCAGACGCTAGACACGTTGGATCACTTCATACTGCAGGCGCGGCGCTGCACACACTTGATGCTTTGCAATCCGATTACAAATATGTAATTATAAAGTAAGAAAAAACTTTAAAACGCAGAAAATAATATTGATATGTTTATTAAAATAACACCTACCGAAAAACACTCCCATTTTCGTACGCTACAACCACACAAGTCTTAATGGCAGCCGTGGGTTTGTACACATCAACTTCAACCTACAGATCACAACTTTCATCAAACTACATATAAATATATCTATACTATATTATAAAGATGACATAAAAACTCTTAAAAACAAGTCTTAAAGCTTAATGTACAACTATTTAATGTTAATTACTTAAAAAGTTGTATGTACTACACTTAATACTATTTATTAATTTTCAATCATTATCTCTAACCATTTTAACTCTCCTAAAATCATTTCCCACTTTAACTCCCCTAAAATAACTCTCAGCATAATTAAATATAGAATAAAAATCAAATTTTAAATATAAAAATATAAAATATAATTAAAAAATCTAACAGAATATTTTATAAAAAAATTATATTATTAAACCAAAATAAATTACATTATATTATTAAGTCTAAATTAAACAAATTTATATAAAAAAATCATTATCAATCTCTCACAACCAACCAAAATCATAATGTAAATTAACAAAAAATAAAAAATAAAATGAAACATTAAAATCGTGATGTATCTACCAGCATTGCGCGAGTACACTTCTAGTAACAATAATACAGAAATAACAACGTATAAAACTACAAACTTCACCTCTTGTATTTCCCTCTCTACATCCTCGCGACCTTTTTTAGTCAATATCACATGAACCTGTCCCTACATTATAATAACCAAACTCATAATGATATACATACACACATACACATTTTTCCAAAAAAATCAAATTACAAACTAAAATAAAAGAGTTTCATTAATAATACCTTCGGTAATGAATCAATGGCAGACGACTGGGATCATCACTTTCCATTGTGTTTCTTCTGATAGCTTTTATGAATTGCTTCGTTTGGTATGTATGCCATTTAGATTCTGGATGCATTGCTAACATCACACTACGCAATGTCGGGCGACATACCCCACGATAGTTGACGACAACAATGTTGACATACTTTCTTAGATTTAACTCGAACGCGATTAGGCACCGCATGGCAAGAGAAGCCATTATCACTAGGTTTAACTCGAGATCCATTAACTTGAAACGAACTGTAGCGCAAAAAAAACAGATTATATATAGTTTAGCGCAAAATATCCTTCCACTATATATATATATAGTACCAACAAAGTCTATTTCACGTCTTATGCATTTTGGGTATATTTTTGCATTCATAAACCTGTTGGAAAATCTTTGGTCCCAATGCGTGTTGAGTTTTGGGTTAATCACATCTTTGGGGTATGTGTCTTCATAAATGTTGTTTAAAGGCATTTCATAATTGGAGGACGTTAATTGTTGGTCAAAAGGCTTTTGAGCATTTTAGCTCGGTACTGGCGTAAATGAGTATTGAGGACACTTGTCCGGTTTTAATGGCTCGATTTAGAGTCCAAAAATATGGTTTACATCTCAATGCATTTTATTGCAAATTCATTATAAGTACAGGCTCGAGTGTTGTAGTCATTCATGAGTAGTCGTGTATTTTTAGACTGTGTTGCATTGGATCCATAGGCACGTAAGTCGGTTTTATTTGATGGTCAATTGGGTGGTACGGGGTTGGACTCCGGGACTCATGTTTTATGACCGAAACTTGACAAGGAGGGACTAGGAGGGTTGAGTCTGGATAGTGCTGCCTGGGCGGTGAGTACTGTGACCCCCGTCATTTCATTATTGGGGATTTTCCTTTGTTGTAGTCCCCGGGGCCTTTTTGGGGTGGAGTTCTTTGTAACGGCCACCAAGGTCAATGACCTCTAATGGTGAACTTGTCAAGAGGTCGTAGGGGCACTTGGGTCGCGGGTCGTGAAGTGTCATGCGATCAACGTTGTTGAGTGGCATACTTTTGTGTTCCTCCGCTCTCAACGGATACGGGTACCCCCCGTTGTCGGACCGTTGCATTTTGGATATTTACTTGTCCACACTTTAATAATTGGGGTTCATTCTATTTTATGGTCGTGTGAGTATTAATTCGAGTTACAGGTTTTCAATGACGTACCATATCTTTACGAATTGTTTTCCTTTATTCAAGGGTCGAGTATCACGTCACGCCCGTGTGTTGGGTGTTTTGGGATAGGAAGTATTATTCACCTTTTCACAAATTGAGCGTCAAACTATGATCCCGTTTGGGTGAGTTATGCGTTGCATCATTTTATAAAGAAGGGGTGTCTGGGAGTATTGTCTTTAAAATGCATATTGTTAGTAAATGAGTTGTTCTCTTATTTCAAAGTAAATCATTTTAAAGGATCATGATTATACGTTACAATGTTTCCATTTTACGCTTTCCTCTATATTCATGATATAAAACTCTTGAACTCACTAGGCGTTAGCCTAACCTTCTTATTTGTCGGCATGTGCATCAGGTTTCATCTCGGGATTAGTTCTAGTGACACCGTGAAGTGATGAGTGCTAGTTGTGAGCTCGATGAAGTGATTTAGCTTGACGAAGTCTTCCGCAATATTATTGGAGATAGCGATTTGGTATTGGGTTATAGTAACACTCGACTTTAGTTAGTCTTTATGTAAGATTTTAATTATCTGTTGATGGTTCAACCTAGAAATGTATTTAAATTATGGACCGGTAGTAATAGATTTATTATCCTTTAAGGTATTGTTGAAAGTTTTAAATAAGTTGCTATTTCCAGAATTTAGGGTGTTACAACATTCATAACCTTCATAATAGTTTCTTCAACTTGGGCTTTGTTTGAATTACATGTTTCTTTAGCTTTTCGTTTCTTGCTTTGGATTGGAGGGCGAGAAGAACACTCTTGAGTTGAAGTTAGGCCTCCGGTTTCTTGTGTGTCAGGCATAACTTCAACATCTTCATTCACATTGTGTTGGGTCTGAAATGTGCTAAGTCCAGATAGTGCTGCTAAGTATTGAAGATTACTACTGCTGAAGACTTTAGTACTGCTACTTGAAGATTAGTACTGCTAGTAGTATTAGCGCTGCTTGAAGGCTTAGTACTGCTAGAAGAATAGTTAGTACTGCTTGGAGAGTTAGTACTGCTTGGAGAGTTAGTACTGCCAGTCAAAAATTACTACTGCAAGCATGGTTAGTACTGTTGATGATGAAGATACTGTTGGAAGATTAATACTGCTTATGATGATAAAGATGGTTGGTTGCTTAAAGTGAAAGACAAGGAAGTTGAAGATAATTATGGAATGGATGTTGAAGATCAATGTTTCTTTAATAATTATCTTGTAATATGTTTTGTATATATAGTCTAGAAGTCTTTTGCTTATAAAGCATAGAGAATATACGTTTTTGTTCTAGAGAGAATTAGCCTCAAGATTATTAGTGATCCTTTCATTAGAGAAGTATTGAACGTCTGTTGAGCCTGTTCAACAGATTGAGGCTTTGGTTGTAATCATTAAGTTAATTCAATATAACTTGTGATTTGATCTCATATACTGTTTCATTGATTTATTGTTAAAGTGTTATTCCGCAACTTCTTTAACATAGTTTCTAAGTGTTTAGTTTAATTCTTGTTTTGAATTTCGATCCTGACACATTGGGATCAGAGTCGTAAGGATCAGGAATCGTCGATGCGGTTCCATAACTCTCAAGCCCCACACTAGCAACCCCATCAAATAGTTGGACACAAAGTTCTGGGTAAAGAAGTCTCGTACTCCTCAATGGTTCCATTTATTTACTTTGCTGTTTTAAAAGAATTATATCCATATAAATAAATATATTATAAAAGAATAATTATATAAAAGATAAGAAAGAAAGTGACCGAAATTTCTATCTTCCATTATTCCTCGGATAGATTGAACGTGTTGGTTGTTGGATCGTAGAGATTGCCCGTTTTGTTTTTCAGTTTAGACCAAGCTGCATATTTCCCCGTAAGAAAATCGTAGTGAGTTTTCATTTGTCGTTGGTCGACGTCAATGTTATGTTTCTTTTTTTAGTTCTTCTCCAACATTCTTCCACGACTGTGGCTTAAGACTACTACCTTCTTGTCCATTTTTTATTGTCTTATGTAAACACGCTTCAAGGAATGTATGGACCAACCCATCCTTTTTCCATGTAATTCTACGTTTCTTTTGGTGCGAGGATTCACCGACTACTTCCATACCTAATCCAAACAAAGAAACACAACTATGAACTATCCATTACTATTTATCCATTACTATCTACAAAGAAATTATGGCATAAAGTATCTATTCAACAAGATCCATTACTAGTAAAGCAAAAAAATCAACAAGATCCATTCAACAACAAGATCCATTACTAGCAAAGCAAAAAAATCAACAAGTTGTATCCATTACTAGCAAAGCAAAAAACCCAACAAGATCCATTCAATAACAAGATCCATTACTAGCAAAGCAAAAAAATCAACAAGTTGTATCCATTACTAGCAAAGCAAAAAACCTAACAAGATCCATTCAATAACAAGATCCATTACTAGCAAAGCAAAAAAATCAACAAGTTGTATCCATTACTAGCAAAGCAAAAAACCCAACAAGATCCATTACTAGCAAAGCAAAAAAATCAACAAGTTGTATCAATTACTAGATCCGTTACTAAAATAAAAAAGATGTATCAAATCAGCAAAGAATAGCAAAAAATCATTATGTTATCGAGAGTATTCAACAACAAAGAATAGCCAAAAAATCTAAAAATCAGTATGTAAAGAAAAAATTCAGATTTTAGCAACAAAAAAAAACAAGGAACGAGTTGAACACTGTGGAAGAAAATTCAGATTTTAGCAAAAATTTCAGATTTTAGCAAACATTTCAGATTTTAGCAAACAAAATCGATGGTACCTGCAGCTAAAGAAGAAAAGAACAAGCTTCGTGGGAAGATTGAAGCGACAAACCTAGCTTCGATGGTACCTGCAGGCTGCACCCGAGAAGGGAGAAGCGAGTGGGAGAAGGAGAAGACGACGCCGACGAGAGCAGGGAAGCGGCGCCGGCGAGAGCAGGGAAGCGGCGCCGGCGAGAGAAGGGAGAAGGGAGAAGGAGAGGACGCTTCCTATTTTTTTTTAAAACAAGGGTAGCAATGTAAATATCAATCATCTGAATGGTTGAGGGGAACCCTAGACACAAAATGGTTAAGAGGCAATTGTAACCATTAAGAGGACAATTTTTTTTCCAAACAGCCTCTACCTCTTACCGATTAAGAGGTAGGCTCTTAATGGTTACATTAAGAGCTAACCAAACAGCCCCTCAGTATCCCACCAGTCAAGTGTCGAGTCCACCAGGGTAGTAGCCGCATATGTCACCTTCTGATCCTCGGAACACTTGCAGATCTTGAAGCAACTCTGCATTTTCTTTATCCAGTTCATTAGGGCTACCGACCCCTCGATACCCTTAAACTCTTTCAGACCTGTGTTACTGAAGTCCTTAAAAATTGCATTATTTCTCCTTTGTGGTTGGAACCACTATCCTATCATCTTCATTCATACTCACCTTAGTATTCTCCTAGTTGTTTGCCTCAGTATCTTTCTGGTCTCCCATCTCAGTATTTATTTGTTCAGTCTTCTCCTCTTCTGCCTGTTTCTTTAGTCTGGCCTCTAACGCTGCCTCTATCATACCATGTAGGGTATTCTGGAGGATCTGTGTCATTCTATCAACCATCGTCTCCTCGGTCATAGGGTTTCCGCCTCCCCCTCGTTGTGCCCTCCCACGTCCTCGGCCTCTCCCTGTGGCTGTACTAGCGTGTACAGACGGGGTGGCACTAGAGCCGGTAGTATGACCATCACCACGACCTCGACCTCGGCCCCGGCCTCGTCCCACCGGTGGTACCCCATCATTGGCATGGCACCTTCCCCGATGAGTTCAATTCTCCTTGATCCTCTATAGACGCCATACTGATACAAAAAGGCACCGTTAATCTCCATATTTACTTCTAACCATAGTCTAAATAGACATCATCACACAAAGTCCCATACTAAAAGAAACGACATTTTCATTCACATAACTATTAAGTTTGTACATTACCTGTGGTGCGTTTGGTATCAGGACAGGACAGGACAGGACAGGACAGGACAATTGTTCAGTGTTTGGTAAGAAATAAGTAAACTGGACAAGACAGAACAGGCTTGATTAAATGACCAATTTACCCCCAGTGAGCAGTTTAGTGGTTTTTTTTACCAAATAATAATCTAAATGAAAATTAACAAATAATATTTAAAAATACAAAAACATCAAACATAAATATTGATAAAACCAATCAAATTTATAAATCAAACAACCTAAACAATTTTTACCAACATACACATCTTAAACACAAACGTTTAAATGTTTCCATTGTCTAACAAAAGACTTAAACACAAAAGTTGAATGTTTACCATTGTGTAACAAAATACCTAAACACAAAAGTTGAATGTCTACCATTGTGTAGCAAAAATACCCAAACACAAAAGTTCAATGTTCACCAACTACATCACATGCCTAACTTCTTGAGTACCGTCTTCACAAATGGTTTGAAAGTGGCATTCATGCCATTCCAAAGGCGAAGTTGAACCGGGTTGTCTGCAAAATACATACTAATAGCAATACATTGGTCGCTATCAAAACCCATTTCGCTTAATGTAACACCTCGAAAATCAGAGTATATTAAAACCTGGAAACCTGACAATATAACGAAAGTAAAGCCATAAATTATCATAAATGGGATCAGTCCTCAAGACTATACAATCCTATACAAGGATTTCATCAAAAGAATGGGACTTAACAATGCCCAGCAACAATACTAATCAACTCCAAAAACCTCGAGACTCAAAACTCGTCTCTCCAAAAACCCCGGCAACCCACCGCTAATGGAAACCTGATACACATACCATTTGAGAAAAAGTGTCAGACTTAAAGCCTGGTGAGAACATACAGTTTATGAAGCTCAAAAGATAAAACATTTGCATCAAGATAACGTTTCCAAAGAGATTAAGTTTACACAATAGGTCCTTGCCACAAAC
This sequence comes from Arctium lappa, assembly GCA_023525745.1. Lineage (NCBI taxonomy): Eukaryota > Viridiplantae > Streptophyta > Magnoliopsida > Asterales > Asteraceae > Arctium > Arctium lappa. The sequence continues at coordinate 125,352,262 of CM042049.1, forward strand.
GGGCTTTTTCGTTATAAACATGCCATAAAAGGACCGAAGCAAAACATTTTACCAAGGATTGTGGCGAAACACAAAGTTAGGCCAGCAAACCGAGTTACGAGCTAAACCAATTGGAGTCCGCGGATACGAATCACAAAGTCCGTGCTTCAACGCGAGATCAAGCCCCAAGCGCAAAACCAAGGTATACTCCTTCGCTAGGATCACTATGAACCATGGCTAGTATCCGGCCTCACATAACCGTACCAAGTTGCCCCCGAGGAACAAGTGATCCATAGCTACAATTCTGGGGAATGTAACATCCCAATAATACAGTCTACTCCAAAACCTAGGGATCCACTAGTAATGGTAAGGACTCGTCACAACAACGTATGTGACCAACCATAAATAAACATATGGTTACAAACACATTTTTATAAACAAAATGCTATTCCCAGTTCAATTTCCTGTAAGAATGAAAATCATTTAAAAGAAGATCATTTGAATATTTCTTTCGCATAAACGCACAGGTAAAACATCATTTTACTTTTAAAATAAGATAAGATCAAAAAGGTAACTTTTGATATGTATACCGTTTAAAATGATAGTAGGAACTCACCTCTGTTTCCTTCTTCTTAACGAGCGCTACCTATGATAACACCGAAAGAATCGGTAAGTCGAAATACAGATAAACCTCTCGATACTTGAATAGGACTCAAAGACACAGAAGCTAACAACTTAACAGAACCTAATCCGGTCAAAGGACAACTCCGGTCTACAACCACACCGGTCGAATGACCTCCGGTCGGGCACGACCCCCCGGTCGAACGACCTCCGGTCGGGCACAACTCCCCGGTCGGGCACAACCCCCCGGTCGAACGACCTCCGGTCGAACGCTCATCGGGTCAAAGGACTACCGGTCGAATGACCATCGGTCCTTTGCCCATCCGATCATCTTGTTCATCAAGAACAGTACGATGCAGAACCCAGATTCAACCCAGATCCAAATGAGAAAATACTCAGATCTCAAAATGGAATGGTTCAAAACCTTCACAACGAGATTCTACGCGGCTAAAAGCATTTAGATCAAAGCATTAAGCTAGATTCGTACCTCGATTTGCCCGAAATGATCGACCCTTCAACACTGCCTTTCTCCTTCTCTTCTTTCTCTCTGGCTTCTTTGATAAGAGATCAGATCAAATGAGATATCAGAAATATCTCAGATTTGATTTCTATATAAATAACCCAAGTTACACTTTGCCCCCTTGAACTTTGGGTAAAGGTCAACTTCTCACCCAATCCCAAAATTCAGGGTGTTACAATCCTCCCCAACTTGGGAATGATTTCGTCCCCGAAATCCAACTATACAAAGAGATGAGGATATCTACGCTTCATATCCTCCTCGGATTCCCAAGTCACATTTGCTCCTCGGTGATGCTTCCACTGCACCTTGACCAAAGTGACTTCCTTATGACGCAACTTCTTAGTCTTTCTCTCTAAGATGGCGTCGGGTTCTTCCACACAACGGTTACCTTCGTCAACCCTTAACTCTGAGAGGGGAATGACGCTGTCTTCTACCGCCAAACACTTCCGGAGGTAGCAGACATGAAACGTGTTGTGTATTCTACTCAACTCCGGTGGCAGTTCCAACTGGTAGGCCTGCAACCCTATACGCTTAAGTACTTTGAAAGGTCCGAGGAAACGAGGACTCAACTTCCCACGTTTTCCGAACCGTATGATGCCCTTCCATGGCGATACCTTAAGCATAACGCGGTCGCCTACTTGGAATTCCATCGGTCGCCTCTTCTTATCGGCATAGCTCTTCTGACGATCTTGAGCCGCTTTCATCCTCTCTCTAATACACTTGACCTTGTCGGCAGTCTCTTGCACGATTTCAGGTCCGGCGAACTGCTTCTCTCCCGCTTCTAGCCAACACACGGGAGTCCGACACTTTCTCCCATACAGTGCCTCAAAAGGTGCCATCCCAATACTCGAGTGGTAGCTATTGTTGTAAGCGAACTCCACCAAAGGCAGGTGAGAGTCCCAACTACCCCCGAAATCGATGACACAAGACCTCAACATGTCTTCCAAGGTTTGGATTGTTCGTTCGCTCTGCCCGTCGGTCTGCGGATGGTAAGCCGTACTCAACTTAACTCGCGTACCAAGCTCTTTCTGAAATCCATCCCAGAAGTTCGAAGTGAACCGACTGTCGCGATCCGACACGATCGACAATGGTATTCCATGCCTCGAGACCACCTCATCGATATAAAGCTTCGCCAACTTATCCATCGGTAAAGTCTCGCGCATAGGCAGAAAGTGAGCGCTCTTCGTCAATCTATCCACTATCACCCAGATGGTATCGTGTCCCCGAAGAGTTTTAGGCAACTTCGTCACGAAGTCCATGGTGATATGCTCCCATTTCCACTCGGGAATCTCTAAGGACTGAAGACTCCCATACGGTCGCTGATGTTCGGCCTTGACTTGCGAACACGTCACACAACGCTCAACGTAACGCGCCACATCAAGCTTCATCACCGGCCACCAATAGTGCAACTTCAAGTCCCTGTACATCTTCGTACTTCCCGGGTGGATGGAATACTTGGACTTGTGTGCATCTTCTAGCAACAGCTCACGGTTTCCCCCAACCTTGGGTACCCACACACGACCGCTGAACAGTTTTACCCCACGGCTATCTTCCGTTAAGAGTAAACGTTGTTTTGTCATGACTTCCTCTTTGAGATTCTCTTCCAACAATGCTTCCATCTGAGATGTCTTGATCTTCTCAACAAGACTAGACACTAGCTCGATTCTTGAATGGGTAGCCTGAATACTCCCGCTATAGTCCTTCCGACTTAGCGCATCGGCCACCACGTTCGCCTTACCGGGATGGTAAAGCAATTCACAGTCGTAGTCTTTCAACAACTCGAGCCACCGCCTTTGCCTCATATTCAGCCCTTTCTGACCAAAGACATACTTCAGGCTCTTGTGATCCGTGTAAAGAGTACACTTCGTGCCGTAGAGGTAATGTCGCCAAAGCTTCAAAGCGAACACTACCGCTGCTAACTCCAGATCATGGGTTGGATAATTCTGCTCGTGTTTCTTAAGCTGCCTCGAGGCATAAGCGATTACCTTGCCTCGTTGCATCAACACGCAACCCAATCCCATCTTTGAAGTGTCGCTGTACACCACGAAATCTTCCGACCCTTCAGGTAACGTCAAGATCGGAGCTTCACACAACTTCTTTTGAAGGATCCGGAACGCCTTCTCTTGGGTTTCGGTCCATTCAAACTTCACATTCTTCCGAGTCAGAACTGTCAAGGAAGAAGCGATCTTGGAAAAGTCTTGAATGAATCTCCTGTAGTATCCCGCCAGACCCAGGAAACTTCGGATCTCTGACGGACTCTTAGGAGGCTCCCAATTCATCATAGCTTCAATCTTGGAGGGATCTACTTTCACTCTGTCTCGAGTGACTACGTGCCCCAGAAATTGTACTTCTTTAAGCCAAAAGTCACACTTGGAAAACTTGGCGTACAACCTCTCTTTTCTCAACACTTCCAGAACTTCACGCAAGTGCTGCTCGTGCTCTGTCTCACTCTTGGAGTACACGAGTATGTCGTCAATGAATACAATGACCGACTTGTCGAGGAATGGTCGGCACACTCTATTCATCAAGTCCATAAACACCGCTGGTGCGTTCGTCAGGCCAAAAGGCATTACAAGGAATTCGTAATGGCCGTAACGCGTTCTGAATGCCGTCTTCGGAACATCTTCTTCTCTCACCTTCACTTGGTGATAGCCTGATTGTAAGTCGACTTTGGAGAAACAACCCGCTCCTTGAAGTTGATCGAACAAGTCGTCTATTCTCGGAAGCGGATACCTGTTCTTCACTGTAGCTTTGTTCAACTCACGATAGTCGATGCACATTCTCATTGTGTCATCCTTCTTCTTGACAAATAAGACTGGAGCTCCCCAAGGTGACGAACTCGGTCTTATGAATCCCTTCTCAAAAAGTTCTTGGAGTTGTGCTACCATCTCTTGCATCTCCGATGGCGCTAAACGATAAGGTGCTTTAGCGATCGGTGCAGCGCCTGGCACAAGGTCAATCCGAAACTCTACCTAACGATCGGGAGGCAACCCGGGCAAGTCGTCCGGAAAGACATCTGGATACTCCCGCACGATCTTCACATCTTCCAGCTTGGACTTCTCTAACTTGGCATCGATCACATAGGCTAAGAAGGAAGAACATCCTTTTACTAAACACTTACGTGCCTTTGCCATTGTGATTATTGCCACTTCACCCTTTCTCTTTTCGCCATAGATGACCACTACCTCACCAGAGGGGTTGGGAAGTCGAATCATCTTTTTGGAACACACGAACTCGGCCTGATTGTTTGACAACCAATCCATACCGATTACAACGTCAAAACCCCCGATTGACATTGGTAGCAGATCGATCGGGAATTCCCTCCCATCGATGCTAAGAGCACACTGCTTCAGAACTTCATGGATCAGAACTTGCCTACCATCTGCTATTTCTACCACTAATGCATCCTCAAGACTAGTAGTGGGCATAGAAATTTTCTGACGGAACAATTCAGATACGAAAGAGAAACTAGCACCCGTATCGAATAAAATACGAGCAGGTACAGAGTTTATAAGAAAAGTACCCGATACCACATCAGCGGATGCCCTAGCCTCTTCGGCCGTCATCTGAAAAGCTCGGCCCTGAACCTTCGGAGGGTTCTCCTTCCTTGCTGGCGCGCTACCCGACACAAGCTTCGGGCAATCTCTCTTTACATGCCCCGGTGCCTTACACTCGTAACAGACGATTCCACTGACCGTGCAATCTCTGACAGTGTGACCGGGCTTCCCACACTTATAGCAAACTTGAGAATTGTTGTAACAGTTACCGTGATGCTTGGTTCGACACCTCGGGCACCACTTAGCTTCCTGATAACTGCTGAAGTTGCGGTTTCCGACAAAAGGTCGGGTCCGCTTGGGAGGTACTGAACTGTTCTCCCACTTTCTCTTTTCAGGCACCACCACTGCCTTCTCAGATTTGCCCTTCGCAAACATCTCTTCCATAAATTGAGCTTCCTCTACCATCTCTCGGAGGTTAGAAGCCTTGAAATTATGGACCATGGATTGCATGTCCGCAGGCAAGCCGTTGAGATAAGCTTTCATCTTGTCTTTCTCTGTTGGGGCAGCGTGCCCCACCAGACCAAGTTTCTCCATAAACTGACGGGTGTACTCCCTCACCGTCAGGCTTCCCTTCATCAAGGACCGGAATTCTTTCTCAATTCGGTCCATGGTCCTCTCGTTGCAAAACTCCTCTAACAGCTTTTTCTTGAACTCGGCCCACGACAACTGAGCCAGTACTTCCGGAGATAGAGTGGATTGGATGATATTCCACCAGATGAGTGCAGTGTCCCTCAGCAATTGGGTACCAAACCGCACCCTCTGATCATCACCACATTCGGAAGAGCCAAAAGCTTGCTCAACCGCTCGGATCCACTTAACGCACACCACCGGGTCGTCAGAACCGAAGAATTCTGGCGGTCCGCAGCCCAGAAAGGACTTATAGGAACAACCCTTCCTGTTCCCCGGAGCTTCAGAACTCCTGCGCTCTACTGCCGTGACCCTTATACCATCATTACCAGAACCTACTACGACATTCCCTACCACCGTCTCGCTTCTCCGATGGTTTACGTCGCGGTCCTCCATTGCTTTAAGCAGAAACTCTTGCTGCTTCGCCATCTCTTCCCTCATCGCCAACATCATGCTGGCCAGCAACTCTGACTGGGGATTAGCATCCCCGATTACTGGGTGGGACGAAGCCAGGTCTACTCTCGGAATGACCTCTGGCCCCCCACCTAGTACTTGCTGAACGGGTGGTCGAACGATAACCTCAACTCCTTCCGGCTGACCCGCTGTAGAGGCTGTCGCTTCCTGACCATCAACACGAGCACGCGGTCTCCCACGCGTACCTACCATTCTGAACTGCTACACAGAGCAGTGGAAGAGATAAGAAAAGATAGAAAAACACGAAGGGAAAACGTACTACCACATTACCAAATGCCATATTAATAGCAATTCAAGGACTCTTACGTACAATATCCTCATAATAACATTAGCTAAGTGAGATTATGAACATACAACACATAATGGTTCTTGTCACCACTACTACAACGCCTGATAAACGTACTTTCCGTCGACTCTAAGACTAACCCAACTTAGGAGCTCTACCCAATTCTCGCGGATCAATTCTTAGCATACGCAGTCTAAGTCTAGACATCTTACATTCATGCCTAGTTCGCTTAAACTAGAGCTCTGATACCAACTTGTAACACCTCGAAAATCAGAGTATATTAAAACCTGGAAACCTGACAATATAACGAAAGTAAAGCCATAAATTATCATAAATGGGATCAGTCCTCAAGACTATACAATCCTATACAAGGATTTCATCAAAAGAATGGGACTTAACAATGCCCAGCAACAATACTAATCAACTCCAAAAACCTCGAGACTCAAAACTCGTCTCTCCAAAAACCCCGGCAACCCACCGCTAATGGAAACCTGATACACATACCATTTGAGAAAAAGTGTCAGACTTAAAGCCTGGTGAGAACATACAGTTTATGAAGCTCAAAAGATAAAACATTTGCATCAAGATAACGTTTCCAAAGAGATTAAGTTTACACAATAGGTCCTTGCCACAAACGGGCTTTTTCGTTATAAACATGCCATAAAAGGACCGAAGCAAAACATTTTACCAAGGATTGTGGCGAAACACAAAGTTAGGCCAGCAAACCGAGTTACGAGCTAAACCAATTGGAGTCCGCGGATACGAATCACAAAGTCCGTGCTTCAACGTGAGATCAAGCCCCAAGCGCAAAACCAAGGTATACTCCTTCGCTAGGATCACTATGAACCATGGCTAGTATCCGGCCTCACATAACCGTACCAAGTTGCCCCCGAGGAACAAGTGATCCATAGCTACAATTCTGGGGAATGTAACATCCCAATAATACAGTCTACTCCAAAACCTAGGGATCCACTAGTAATGGTAAGGACTCGTCACAACAACGTATGTGACCAACCATAAATAAACATATGGTTACAAACACATTTTTATAAACAAAATGCTATTCCCAGTTCAATTTCCTGTAAGAATGAAAATCATTTAAAAGAAGATCCTTTGAATATTTCTTTCGCATAAACGCACAGGTAAAACATCATTTTACTTTTAAAATAAGATAAGATCAAAAAGGTAACTTTTGATATGTATACCGTTTAAAATGATAGTAGGAACTCACCTCTGTTTCCTTCTTCTTAACGAGCGCTACCTATGATAACACCGAAAGAATCGGTAAGTCGAAATACAGATAAACCTCTCGATACTTGAATAGGACTCAAAGACACAGAAGCTAACAACTTAACAGAACCTAATCCGGTCAAAGGACAACTCCGGTCTACAACCACACCGGTCGAATGACCTCCGGTCGGGCACGACCCCCCGGTCGAACGACCTCCGGTCGGGGACAACTCCCCGGTCGGGCACAACCCCCCGGCGAACGACCTCCGGTCGAACGCTCATCGGGTCAAAGGACTACCGGTCGAATGACCATCGGTCCTTTGCCCATCCGATCGTCTTGTTCATCAAGAACAGTACGATGCAGAACCCAGATTCAACCCAGATCCAAATGAGAAAATACTCAGATCTCAAAATGGAATGGTTCAAAACCTTCACAACGAGATTCTACGCGGCTAAAAGCATTTAGATCAAAGCATTAAGCTAGATTCGTACCTCGATTTGCCCGAAATGATCGACCCTTCAACACTGCCTTTCTCCTTCTCTTCTTTCTCTCTGGCTTCTTTGATAAGAGATCAGATCAAATGAGATATCAGAAATATCTCAGATTTGATTTCTATATAAATAACCCAAGTTACACTTTGCCCCCTTGAACTTTGGGTAAAGGTCAACTTCTCACCCAATCCCAAAATTCAGGGTGTTACACTTAACTCATCGGGCATACTTTGCAAACCCGAAGTACCAACAACTGACACCAACTTACTCATTTCCTCCGATACCGAGTTCAACCCTTTTTCAATCGTCTTAATAACATCTTCAGCGACATTCACTTTTCTCTTTCTTTTTTTTATGATGCTTCTCCGTCTTGTGGAATGGATGATGCAGAAGCGGCATTAGACGGATTAGGCAAAGGCACGCTCAACTCTTCGGTCTCGGCACCGACTTCACTTTGAAGATTGATGTGCTCTATTGCATTCGCGGCAGATTTTGCCAATGATCCCGTTGCTCGATCTTTTCCAAATATTGCCTTCAGTCGCTCATATTGGAGAAACGATTTGTTGGCAATATAGTTTTTGGTTGGATGTTTCTACCAAAAAAAAATGCATGAATATATATGTTAACCACCATCAATATGAAAGTAAATACCAACTAATTACATAAACAATATAAACATTACCTTTAAGTAGTCCTCTAACACTTGTGCATCTACCGTTACGCATTGACGTGCATCATCCCAACCAAACCCGCTTGTATTTAACATGTCATAAGCAGCGGAATATTTGTCTTTGAGCCGTTTCATCTTGTTTTGAACATGTTTTGATGTTATATTGAGGTCCGGAATTTTTTCGCGCATTTTTAAGACAATTTGTTCATGTGTGCCGGTACGGAAACTTCCATTATCACTCCTACCACCGGCAGCTACAATTTCTTGTAGGATGCTAATCAACACATCCTCTTCTGCAATATTCCAATTTCGTCTATCCGCCATCATTTTAATAATAAAACAATACATTACGATAACATTTAAAAAACCAACAATAATAATAAAACCATACATTACGACAATGTTTTAAAAACCAACAATAATAATAAAACCATACATTACGATAATGTTTTAAATAACATACTACATAATAATAATAATCTCATTATCTACTTGACATCCACGATTCAAACATCTCTTGGGCTATTGCATCTCTCCATTGAGTCCACTCATTACTTGATTCAACAACGTCAATGGATGCTTCTCCGTAATTTGATTCAATAGGCTTTTCCCCGATAGACATATCTTCTAGTGTGAGTGTCGTGTTTTCCTCTGGATCAAGAGCCATGTACATCCTAATAAAATTATGTAATAAGGCACAAGCAATGACCATTCGTCCTTGAAGTTTAATTGGATAAAAAGGACTTCGTAATACAGCCCAACGTTTCTTCAAGATACCAAAACACCTTTGTATGGTATTCCTAGCTTGTGAGTGTTTCATGTTAAAATATTCTTTCTTATTGGTAGGTGTATGACCAATGTGTTCCCATTCTCGTAAATGATACCTAGTACCTCTATATGGTGCCAAAAATCCGTTGCCATTGACATATCCTCCATCAGCCAAATAGTAATTACTCAATGGGACCTTTAAACCTTTATTCCTTGTAACTGCATCTCGTAGTACTCTAGAGTCGGTAGCTGAACCTTCCCAACCGGATAAAACATAGATAAATTTCATGTCTCGAGTGCATGCACCTAATACATTGATCGCAATATGTCCCTTTCTTGTTCGATATCTTGGTTTATCAGACTCGGGTACGGTCACTTCAATGTATGTCCCGTTTATTGCTCCCAGACAACCCTATAAACAAAATAACTTGGTTTTAACTAAAATGGTAAATGTGTTATACAACGAAGAATAAGAGTGGTTAACAATGAGTACCTTAAACCATTTCCATCTTCTGTCTGTACATTCATCTTCTACCGGGGTTGGTTTGGTAAACAAGATGTCTTGCAACCGCAATAAAGCACTTAAGACTCGATGGACATACCTACTTATTGTTTCACCCGACCTATAAAATCTAACTTGAAGACATCTATTTTTGGTGTGATGTGCTAATATGTTTACAAATATAGCAACTTGTTCCTCAATTGTCACATCACCATCTTCTAATAGACCACCACGAGTTTTTAACAATTCACACAAAATGGCAAATGCATTCCTATTCATTCTTAACTCATTTATGCAAACAATGTCGCTTTCACATGTGATACGTTGGATTTCTCTCGATCTAGTTTGAAATCTAGTGAAGGTTCTTTGCCTTAAATTTCTCCTCTCATGATGTGTTTGTTCATATTCTATCAACCAATTTGCAACATTAGACAAAACTATGAGCAAATGGACGTAAGCCCTCAACACCTTAACAATTATAATTAGATGGTTATCATCCATGGCTACAAAAAAACAAAACAAAAAACAACAATCATATATCAATCCATGGCTACCAAAAAAGAAAAAAGAAACAACAATCATATATTATCCACGGCTACCAAAAAAGAAAAAAACAACAACAATCATATATCATCCATGGCTACCAAAAAAAGAAAAAAAAATCATATATCATCCATGGCTACAAAGTTTTATGGTCTCAAAATCAAAAAGAAAAAGTTTTATGGTCTCAAATCAGAAAGAAAGAGTTAACTGTAACCATCCATGGCTACCAAATCAATTGTAACCATCGATTTCACTTTTTTTTCCCCTAAAATCGATTTAAACAAAATCTGATTTTGCAGAAATCAATTGGAGGTTCTCGATTTTCAGAAACATTAGAAACAAAATCGATTTCAGATGTAGGTACTCGATTTTCAGATGGAAGTAAATCGAAAAACAAGAAGAATGTTACCTATCGATTCTCAGAAGGAGGTACTCGAAGTCGATGGAAGCTCGATGGAGGCTATGGTTGATGGAGGCGTTGATGGAGACGATTTCAGATGGAGGCGCTGATGGAGGCGATTTCCAGTGAGAAGAGAGCATATCATTAGGTTAGAAAAGGGTATATTGGTCAAAATAAACTCTGTTCCATCTTGTTCTAAGGGTTAGGGTGGAACACGCATGTTCCATATTTGTTCCAGTTAGTCCTTGTCTGTTCCATTTTAAGTCATGCCAAACATGGGACATCAACCCTTGTTCTGTTCTGTTCCGCCTACCAAACGCACCCTAATAGAAGTTACTAAACATAAATAAAGGACAACCAAAATAAGATAGTTGAGTCTAAAAACGGCCACACATGCACGGCAAAATACAAACTCCTAGCAATTCAATCCCAACCAAAGACTCGAAAAATGTAACACCCGGAAAATTTAAAAGGTAAGTTTTCGCTCCCTTAAATTCGTTAATTGTATTAATTGAGAATATGAGACCTATTATGTGCACATGCTCACTTTTATAATGCCTTAATGATTTATGAACTGTGTATTCATGTTTCCCGTTTGAACCTCGCGCTCGTAAATCGAATTGGGTAGAGTTTCAGTCTGGGTTGGGTGTGGCGTGACAATGCCACGCGACAATGACCAGTGTCATAGTGTCATTGTCGCATGGATGGTACCGAAGGGTGGTGAGAGACCGCGACAATGCCCGACGACAATGCCCTGGGCAAAGTCGCGGGGCAATGTCGCCCACGTGCACCAGTCTTCTGTTTTTATGACCAATCTGATGCCATTTCTACCATTCAACACTTGGAAAACAGGAGAGCCTCTTCATTGGCGATTTTTTAGCTTCCAAAACACTTACACACTTAAAGCTAGGGTTTTGGGTTGTTGGGGGCATTTATTAGTCATAAAGCTTCATTCAAGATCATTCTTTGAAGTGTTTTCAAGACCCTCACTCCTTGCATTCAAGTCTCATCTTCTTAAAAAGCTAGGGTTTCATCTTTTCTAGGTTTTGGTCAAAAACCTAGATTGTGAGTTTACTAACCTTTGTTAAAACTAGATACACATCATTATCTTCTACTTGTTGATATTAATGCATCTCTCAAATGTTCATATTTAATGTTTCAAGTATTTGGGGGTTTTTACCCATGGATTTATGTATATGAAAGTTACCATGTTTTATATGTGTATATCTTGGTATGTTGATGATTCCTTCTTGGAATGCCTTTTTGGCGACCTTATATTCTCACCTATGTTGTTAATATCGGATATCGGTGGTGTATCGGTCAAGGACCGATACACGATATATCGGAAATATCGGTGATATATCGGTTCATATTACATAAATATAAATATTAATTTCAATAAAATAGAAAAAAGCATACAGCTCATAGCCATCCAATATAAATATTAATTTCAATAAAATAGAAAAAAGTAAACTTATTTTAATTATTATAAAAAGCATACAGCTCATAGCCAGCCCATTCTCCCCCAAATTCAGAATTGTAAAGCGATGGAACAAACACCAACTCCACCGTCGCTCTCCGCCACCGCTGCCACCGCCGCCACCTATCCTGATTCTCTCGATTCTTCCCCTCGTTCCCGCAACACCGACTCCTGGGGCGAGGACAACTCTCTCTACCCATCCAATAATGGCACTACGACGGCGGTGATACACGAATCGTCCCTCGTCCCTCGTCCTCATGACAAGTCTCTATGCTACGTTGGCGGTGATACACGAATCGTCGTCGTTGACCGCCACACGACTTTATCTGACCTCACTCATCGACTCTCCAAAATCCTCCTCCGATCTTCATTATCAATATATCGATTATATCGACCGATATTTTGATTAAAATATCGCCGATATATCGGTAAATATCGCCGATATATCGGCGGCCGATATAATGTCCGATATTTTCCACCGATATTTTACATAGGGGGCGATACACGATATATCGGCGATATATCGCCGATATATCGCGATTTTAACAGCATAGATTCTCACGAAGTATTTGGATGAATATTATGTCATATGTTGGATCTACATGATTAGGATGGTAATAGTGTGTTCTTAGTTGATATCCGAAATTTTGACGGATTGAAACACATCTTGAGACCTCCTAAATGCATTATGTGGACGAACCAAGTCTGTGATTCACTATAGGAATGTAGGTGGGTGACATTTGGAGAATTTCCTAAGCGGTAGTCTCCTATGTACCTAGACCTCCACCGTCGGGGAATTTCCTAAGCGCTAGTCCCCGGTGCGTATCGGGCCTTTGAGTTGCCAGTGAAAGTGGCTTCAAGGTGCATTGCCTCTTTGGGTGAACCGGATTGGAGATATGGGTCGCTCCCGTTGACTCCACATCTACGTGATTAATTGTTTAACTATTGATAAGAACTGTAACTGTTTCTGGCATGCTTTTACTCTCAGGTATTAGCGGCACGACTCCTAGGCAAGTTTAGATGCTTTGGGCAAGAGCTTGAAGATTTTGGCACTTGAACTATTTTTGAAAGATTTGAGTTTATAGATGACACCCCTTTTGTAATCTCTTTTCTAGATGTAGAAATTAGATTAGTTAGTTGTTGTTTATTTATCCGTTAAATTACAAAATTGTGATTAAACAGGTTATTTGTATATTTCCCCTTTTTGGGAGGCTCTTGTTATGGCAAACTTTATACCACTTCTCCATTTTTGGAAAGTTTTTGTTATCCCTATTTTTAGGGTGTTACAAAAAAAAATAGCATTCTCCTAATATGAACAATAAAGAAAGATTTATAAATTGAAATCTTCCAGCGTCATCGCTACTCCTCATGCTCGTGCTCACCCTCATCCTCCTCATGGTCCTGGTGTCCCTGGAACATCGGCTCCTCAAATCGATAGTAACGGAACCCAAGCCAATGATGATAGGGCTGGATCGGGTGGAAGTAGAAAGTAAACTCCATATGCGGTCCCTGCTGAACCAACTAATCCACTGCCCGATAAATATTGTCGCACCTATATATACATCCCGTAAAACCTCCCACATGTACCTGGACCAGTCCACGACGTGGACTCTGGTCCAAAACGACCTGGTTGTTATGTGTGCCTCCCGTCTGGCCTTCCGGTATGCTACCACTGTCATAAAGATGCGATGCTGCAAATCTTCTATGTACTCATTATATTGGTGAATCATGGCGAAAGGGACTTTAATCCTCTCCCTGTGCAAGCCCGACTGGCTGGTCGACCTCCTCGTACTCTATGCCAGCCTCTATCTGTCTCTCCAACGTGTATCCCTCGGAGCCACTATCCGAATGTGTCATGTCCACCATGTCCTACAAGCCATAAAAGTATATTGGGTCAGGTATCATAGTGAGATCAAACTTAATATAAAGCAAGATAATGCTAGGACATAAACGATCACATACACCTACTCCTGCCTAACAAAATCTCTATCCCCTCCTCTCCAAAACAAAGTCCAGTTTAAGCTTAGGCTAACTACTTAATCTAATTCTCTTAAACTATGGCTTTGATACCAACCTGTAACACCCCCAAATCCACCCTTGGGTAATGTCACATCTTTCAGCCCAAATATTACCTTATGTCGTCGAATGTGACATCAAGATATAACCAAATCACCATCACAGCGAAAGTCTTAACTTAAAGTAATACAAGTCTCCAACATTAGTCCGTCCCATACCGGACTATATTACATAACACTCCAAATACATAATAAATAAGTTGATAACTAGCAAAGCATTAAAGAACATAATAAAAATAGATCTAATTACGCTTTGCCCTTTCCTTTGTCCACACCTGAACCACCGGCTCCTGAGATGCATACTAGTACTTAGCTAAGATGCACACTCCATCAAGCATAAAAATTTAAACACCAATTAAATAGTATGCATATTGTTTTCAGAAAACATTTTGACACCAATGAGATCTCCTAAACCCTCTCACCGTGTAGGTCCGCTCTGTCACTCGCATTCCCTAGGTCGCACGGCTCACACCCGTCCGACGCCCATTACGGGGTCGTGCCACCCCCAAACGTGACATATCGAGCTCGGTCCCATACCCAATATTGACACCAAAATGTGTCACATGAAATCAACCCATAAATATGACATGCTAATAATGTTTATAAACCAATGAAACAATAACATGCAATCTCCTTTATAAAAATAATGTACATGAAACATTTCACCCTTAAACATGTACATAACCAATTATCATGCATAACATACGTACTCAAAATAAAAAACACATTTATATACATGTAATAATACACCGTAAACATGCACATAAAAATGTATTATTTTTACACCATATACGTACACCAAATAATTATCATGCCAACATAATTTTAATTACGTATGTATGCATCCCAAAAAAGTCTCATGAAAACCCACCTCGATTTATTGTAGGCTCACCCTTCACAAAGTAGCTCCCGAATCCTACATAAATCGTAATAATTTCTAAGTACCCTCTACTTATAAATAATTGCCATTTACGAGCTTTTAAATAATCTCGTAAAATTCTATTTAACCTCTTTAACCCATTAGACACCTTAGTTCAGATATTGTCTACACTTCTTAATAAATAGGTGTCTATCTGATTCATCATTTTATTAGATAACATATACATGTACATATGTATACTGTGAATATATTAACACATTCTTTCTGAACAAGCATATATATAGACATATGTGTGTGGTGTACCTATATATATATATGACATCCAACGCATATATACATACCCACATATATGATATATATATACACATGGTACTATGGAGACTTTCAAAGAAACCAAAAAGTGTACCTACCACCTACTGCCATCATCCATCATATCCCTTTTTTTCTTTTCATTTCTTTTTTTTACTAGCCACTTTCATACCTCACGTACTTACACCTTTATTTTTCTTTTTAGATTTATAATATGTATATATATATATATATATATATATATATACACATATGTAACCTGCAACTCCACAACCCATTTGGGTTTCTATGAACAGTAGTCTCCAAATTCAGTGTCCCAACATATTTATTACGAAAAGAAGTTTTCATTCTTAAGTGTCTGTAAATGAAGGAACTCCCAACCATTTAAAAAAAAAGATATATAAACCTTCATCTTTTAATCCATACGTAATATATATATATATATATATACACATGTATGTATATGTAGCTTTCTCTCCATCAGAAAACCTTTTAAAAGGAAGCACCTTTTAAAAGGAAGCCCCTTTTCTTTATTTTTCTTCTTCCTTTACATACATGCACATACGTGATATATATATATATACACACATATGTGTTCATGTATGGCTTTCATCCTCCATAGAATTTCACAAAAGCAAGTTCTCTCCTTTTCTCCTTATTCACATACATATACACGTACCACATATCACTGGAACAACACTGATTCAAGAGATGTATAGGCTTCTTACCTTGATTTTCAGACCTCCTCAAGTTGACAACTAGAAATCTTGCTTCGTTCTCCGGCGAAGTTCCTCACTATCTCTTTTCCCTCTCTCAAAGTGTTTCTCTTCTTCACTAGCACTCCCATATAAATGAACAATTTCTCCTTAATGAATGAACGAACTCTCTTGAACCGGTTGCCGCCCAGAATTCTCTCATCTGCAACCCACGATTCCAATTTGAAACTTTAAGGATTTTGGCAAAACTGACCCCTATGACTTACACTCTCCACCCATATTCTTTTCTCTCCATTTCACTTTTAACCCTTCACTTAAGTTTAAATTATTTTCTCCCCTCAACCTTTATTCCCAATTATTACGTTTTTTTTTTTTCCGGGTGTTACAATTTCAGATTTCAGCACCATAACTTAAAAATTAGAAGTGAAATCAGACTTCAGACTTCAGCACCACTTAAAAAACAAACGCCACCTAAGACACTAATAAAAGTATTTTAGTAGGGGACAACTATACTATAATACTAATGTGATCGTGCAGAAACTAGTTAATCTATATAAAACTTAACCAAAATACAGAAACTAAACGAAGTTCAGTAAACCAAAATCATGATCATTTATACAATTCATATATATATAGCACATCTTAAAGTACGGTTAAATAACGGTAAATACTTTATATGAGAGAGTTGTAGTTTGAAAAGTCAAAGCATGGTTAAAGGGTTGTGGTATATGAGATGTATACAACCACATCATTACGGTTAAATAATGGTAAATACTTTATATGAGAGAGTTGTAGTTTGAAAAGTCAAAGCATGATTAAAGGGGTGTGGTATATGAGATGTATACAACCACATCACAAAAGCCATGTCAAGTTCAAGGTCTCTTTAATCTAATCTAGCGAGTGAGTTTTAAATAGGTTTGAAAAGCAAAAGCATTTGAAGAGCTTTATATCCTCAAGTTACCACTTGTCCATCTATTTTTTTCACTATATGTAAGTAATAAACCAATAACCTAATCAGTAATCACATATTCAGAAAGTAGGGCAAAACCTGAACCTAGAAGAGCAAAGTCGAGAGCATCAGTTCGAGGGACGAAGGTGAGAAGCAGAGACAGTATGGTCGACACATCGGAAAGCCTGAGCTTTTGTAACTTTTTTTTGGAAAAGAATGAGGGAAAATTGCATCAAAATGGAACCAACTTTACCCTTATTCCTATTTTACGGAACCAACTTTTAAAGCATTCATTTTAGGGTTTCAAACAAACTTTTCATTTATTTAAGGGACTTGTTTACCTGTTGAGCAAGGTAACCGGTTAACTCAAATGATGTGGCAAAAATACTTTAAAAAAAAACTAAAACTTAAAGAAATATTTTAACATTTTTAATTAAAAAAATATTTTCAAAACAAAGGAAAAAGTTAAACAAAAATTCTAGCCTAAGTCGCCGCCTACTGCCTAAATCATCTTCATCTCTTCAATCCCTTTCCCACAGCTATTGCAAACACCTAAACCAACTTCGGTGACTGCATTAATCTCCAGCAACAGCCTTTCTTCTCCACCTCTCTTCATTCCCCACCCATCTCCATCAAGATCCATACCAACTCTCTCCACACCACCTCTACCCATCTCATAATACTATATATATTGAGAGAAAAAATCAACTGGTCTTCGATGGAGGAAAGCGCAGGCGTCGGGAAAAAAATTCAAATCTCTCCATATCATTTCTACTCCTTTCTTGTTAACCACACACTGAACTTTAAAAAACCAACTCGTAGTTGATGGGGAGGTGGAGGGTCCTCATCGAAAAAAGAAAGGGAGGGTGGGGAAGGTGAGGGTAGTCGGCAGAGAGGTGTAGTTGCCGGTACGGAGTCGGAAGTTAGGGAGGTGGAGGGCAGGATTAGGAATGCATATTAAATAATATTTTAAAAACTAATGACATGTAATTTTAATTTATATTAAAAAAATGACACATCATATTTTACCGGTTCAACGTCATCATTTGTAGATTATCAGGTAAACGAGTCCCTTAAATAAATGAAAAGTTTGTTTGAAACCCTAAAATTAATGTTTTAAAAGTTGGTTCCCCAAAATAAGAATAAGGGTAAAGTTGGTTTCATTTTAATGTAATTTTCCCAAAGAATAAGCCTACTATCTAACATATATATATTATATACATATATAATATAGACATATAAAGGTTAGGCCTGGGCCACCATCCCTCTCGACCCAACTTTCGATTGGATATATTAGGTTGGTTTGGTTTGATCTCTAGCTTTTAAAAGAACTCAATCGCAATGATTATGCAAAACATGACTTAACAATCGCCAACGGGGTTTTATACGTTGGGGTACAACCTGTCTCTATGATTATTTTATTAAAAATAATAATAAAATATATTAGAGAAAAGGTGGTGGTCGAAATCACGGTTTAGAGAGAGAGGGTGGCGTTCGGTGATGAGGGGGAGGGGGGTTCAAGGCTCTCACAGGTTTTTGCATATTACTAGCGATTAGCTTCTGCTTCTTGCTCCCTATGACGATTACCACCGATTTAGCAAGGAAATAGAGGCAAAATTCAAAAGAACGAAATGCCATTATTTAGCGATATTTTAACTTATAGTGTTAATGTCAAGGACCACCATCATAGCAAAATGCAAATCATAGGGACCAAAATTGTAGTTTACTCATAGATATAGATATAGATATATACTAGTTTCCTTTTCCTTTCCCTCCTTAAATTAGAAATGTATCCTCGCAATGGAGCGGATTTCTAAAATCTAGAACTCGAACCCTCGATCATTATCCATACTCTTTGTTAGTTTTTTATTTTATTTTATTTTACGATTTTGAGAAACCTAGATTTAAAACAAAAATATATTTTAGTTTAGTTTAATTATGTTTTTTTATAAAAAATAATAATAATAAATTTTGTTACGGGTCAAAAAAATGTTTAATTTAAATGATAACTATATTTAAAATATTTTATATTTAAAATTAAAAAAATAACATACTTCAATAAAAAAATAAAAATATGGTGTTTTATCTCGAATTTTCTTATATTTATCGGTTAGTTATATCAATAGTTAAAAATTTTAGATATTTTAGAAAATAAAAATAAGTGTTTATCTGCAGTTGATTACATGATTTAAAATTAAAAAGATAACATACTTCAATAAAAAATAAAAATAAGGTGTTTTATCTCGAATTTTTATATATTTATCAGTAGTTATATCAATAGTTAAAAATTTTAGATATTTTAGAAAATAAAAATAAGTGTTTATCTGCAGTTAGTTACATGATTTAAAATTAAAAAAATAACATACTTCACCTGTTTTATTTTTTAAAAAATATATCTATTAGATCAATGCATATTTTTATAATATAGTATAGATATATTAGTTATGAGATTATAACTAATATAGATATAGATATATTAAGTGCAAATCATAAAATAAAAAATAAATATTGATAATAGTAATATTGATCAAATCGTCCAATAAATATAAAAAATAAATATTGATAATAGTAGATTATATTAATCAAATAGTCCATTAAATATAAAAAACAAATATTTATATTAATAAATGAGTATTTATTCCACAAATAGATATGATGTGAGATACTGTGCTTGGATAAGTTGTACCAATGTATTATGAAATTGTAAATTAAGTAATTGACTTTAATTAATTATATTTTGTGCTTAAAATGTTGTAATTAAGAGTTTTAATGTCTATTTTATAATATAGTATAGATGAGTTTCGACAACCCAACGTTAACAACCCTAAAATATTTAACAAGTAAATTTTGGCCTTTTTGGACACACAGAATAAAATGTTGTATTTTAGCGATTATATATGTTATAAATCCTAAAATTGTCGGTCTAATTTGGATAAAACAAACCAATAATATGGAGTTGCGACATAAACCCTAACTGTGAATGTGAAATAAATTGAAAAATAGATTAAAGAAATTAGATTTTACCTCATTATAAATAATCTCATTATAAATAATTCCGAGACCACTGATTCCAACAATCAAGTAAGATCAGCGCTAAAGAATCTTATCTTTTTTTTTTCTAGGTTTGTGAAAAGAAAACAAATCTGAGAAAGCTCCCCCATCTTCCATGGCCGCATAAATTCGAATGTTGTTAGGTTGATCCAAGCACCTCAAAAGTAAATGAATATGAAGATCGGAAAAATAACAGCGTCGCCGGCGACGGTGTAACAGTTTTTGCAGAAAGAAATTGAGAAATTTGGTGAAATTGAAGGTTAAAGGAAGACGAAGGAGAGACGGTAAAAAGAAGATGAATGTGTGACGGCGGATTTCTTTAGGGTAAACCACGTATATATGCATCTTGAATTATAATTTTACTTTTCTTTTTTGTTAATTTTACCGACACATGGCTTTGAAAAAAAATGAAAACACAACCATTTTTATTTTATTATCAGTATCATTTAAGAGTATAATTTATTATCTATATCGATATATCTATACTATATTATAAAGCACGAATAAAAAACTCTTAAATACAAATTATTAGGTATAAGATACCATCATTTTATGCAAGATTTTAAAAATCTCTTAATTTACAAGTATCAAAGCACAAAATACATGTTACTATTGCAGACTTTTAACACCTATCAATTTGGTATGTACAGAACTTTCCTTTTATTCAGACATTTACATGTATCACTATTAATTAATATACTATATTACTATAAATTTATTTTAATTATATTATTAATGTAATTGGTTATTTTTTTTAGATGTCATTAAAATATATAAGATAATCATTGAATATTTTTTTTATATAAAAAACATTATATTATTAAGTCTAAATTAAACAAATTTATAAAAAAACAGTATCACTTTCTCAAAATCATCCAAAATCGTACTGTAAATCAACAAAAAAATAAAATGAAACATTAAAATCGTGATGTATCTCGTTGCATTGTACGAGTACGTTTCTAGTCATATATTAGTTGTGTACTCGTGCAACGCAGCGGGAGTTTATATGTAGACAGTTTTGATGCTTCGGTAGTTTTATTCGAGAAGATTTTAACGATGATATGATTTATGTTTAGGGTTGTTTACCAAATTGTTACTGTGTAAGCATTTACCGGCAAGAGATTCACCTTCAATTACCTTATCGTGTAATATCTTTCGCTATGATAAAATGGATTGTTGATAAGCATCTTAAACACGGTAAGCAGTTACCCGTTGACGGGTAAGAGCCATTTTCCCGCACTTACCGGGTAAAACTCTCGATTCTTACTTTGTCTCTTACCGGGTAAGATTTTTGATCCTTATCTATCTATAGTTCTATACTATATTATAAAGATTACATAAAAAAACTCTTAAAAATAAGTCTTAAAGATTAATGTACCGCTATTTAATACTAATTACTTAAAAAACAACCATAAAAGTTGTATGTACTACATTTAATGTTATTCATTAATTTTCAATCATTATCTCTAATCATTTTAACTTCCCTAAAATTATTTTCCACTTTAACTCCCCTAAAATAACTCTCAGCATATTTTAGATATAAAAAATCTAAAATATAATTAAAAAATCTTACATAAGATTTTATAAAAAAAATTATATTATTAAACCAAAATAAATTACATTATATTATTAAGTCTAAATTATACAAATTTATATAAAAAAATTATTATAAAGATGACATTAAAAACTCTTAAAAACAAATCTTAAAGCTTAATGTACCGCTATTTAATGTTAATTACTTAAAAAACAACCATAAAAACTGTATGTACTACATTTAATTCTATTCATTAATTTTCAATCATTATCTCTAATCATTTTAATTTCCCTAAAATCATTTCCCACTTTAATCATTTTAACTCCCCTAATCATTTTAACTTCCCTAAAATAACTCTCAACATATTTTAGATATAAAAAATCTAAAATATAATTAAAAAATCTTACAGAATATTTTATAAAAAAAATTATATTATTAAACCAAAATAAATTACATTATATTATTAAGTCTAAATTAAACAAATTTATATAAAAAAATCATTATCGCTCTCTCATAACCATCCAAAATCGTAATGTAAATCGACAAAAAACAGAAAATAAAATGAAACATTAAAATCGTGATGTATCTAGCTGCATTGCGCGAGTACACTTCTAGTCATGTTCAATTAATAAGATAAATGATATCGGTAAGTGTTTACCCTATAAGTGTTTATTAACAACCCTTTTAGTCTTTACATTTTAAATAAATAAAAGTTATGATTCCAAAAAATGTATGACAATTTAAAATTCATTAAATCAAACCAATCCAATCAAATCTAATTACCACGTAAATATCAAAATAAATAATTTACTTCATGTAACATTTGGTGATTAAATCAAAATATTAAATGAAACCAAACCAATTATATCATTCATTTTAGCCTAGCGGTTTTAGAGCCTCTGGCCTCCTAGGAGGTCAGTGGTTCAAGTCGCACCAAAGGTGAGGAAGATGTGTAAATTTATTTGTTGCATTTGTCGTATATAAATATTATATACTTCAAAAAAAAAATGAAAGATCCCAATGACTCCCCTTCTTTGAGATTTCAAGAAGTTGTATCAATATCACATTGAAATATGCTCTTTCCTTTTCCCTTTTTTAGCATAAACGCTCAAACTTGAAACTTTGGAATTTTTCTTAGAATCGGTATCCACACGGTGGTTAAAATGGGAACTTCAACATGAACAAACCCTTGGTTCTGAAATAAAATATAAAGAACCCGTGGGCATAAAAATAATTCAAATTACTTGTTGTCATTTGTGAGCTTCACCATTGGAATAAAAGTCAATTGTAACAAATTAGCCAACAATCTAATAAAACCAATTCTTCCTACATCACCTCAGTAGATTATAATTGGACAATTCAACTCGTCTTGTATTCCCTCTAAAAATGCCACCACCATCCACACCTCCAAAATTATAATTTCAACAAGATGAAATGTGTGTAACCTTAGACTAAGATTGCAAGCTTTACTAAGATTAAAGATTAAAGACATACGTTAACCTGTAAGCTTTTACCGGGTTATCTACCATATCAAATAACATTGCAAAATTGAGAATCTTACCTGGTATAAGCAATGATAAAAATGGAGCCTTACCCAATAACTGAGGATGACGAATTTTACTCGATAAACACATATCGAGAAAATTGTTGCATACAATTCCATTCTGATGGACTACAATCTTACCTCGTAAAGTAAGTTAGAGTGCTGACTTTTAACGGTAAACACTTACCATTCAAATGTTTGAGTAAACAGCTTCTAAGCAATCAATGTTAACTTTGTAAATGTCTCGAAATAATACTTTTTAAATACCATTAGATTCCCAGTGATTCTAAAAACACATCGGCTCCTCAACCTCAAGTCCACCATTGACCACAACATAAATCCATAATCTTTGCAAGAATAATCGTGAATAGAAAGAAAGAGGAATGATTAAGATGATTGATAACATGATGACAAATCCCTAAATTGATCAAAAATCCAAAAGAAAAAAAAAATGCAAAATCATGATTAAAACCCCAACTGCACAAGTAATTTCTACACTTAAAAACAACGATCAAATAGAATGATTCCCAATACCAATAAAACAACCATAAAATCGCTCAATCGCCATCAGTAATGACCAAAAGGTAACATATATAGACAAAGGGAATCCTGCGAGTTTTGATTCTTACTTGAATGAATTTGCTAGGAAGGACGGCGTGCAACGAAGGAAGAATTTTCTCATATAAACATAGAGGGAAGTAGGAGTGCTCACGGGTTGGGTTGATCGGGTTGAATGCGTTTCAACAACCCAACCCAATGTTGGCGGTTTGAGAATTTTCAACCCAACCCAAACAAAAGTGCAACCCAATCCAACCCAACTCGTTCGAGTTGGTTGGGTTGATCGAGTTGTGTTTAAACAAAGTAAAACAATATTGAAAACATAAAAATAAGAAATTTTTTATTTGAAATACGATCCATCATTCAAAAGAATACACGAATTCATCAAATATTTAGGTATGACCTATAACTTTCCAACAATGTCCTCTTATGAGTTATATTTCTCGTTATTGCCGAGTTGTTTTTGGTAACTTATACATATTAAGGAGAAATATAAATAATTTTAGAGACGTCGCTAAAATGTTTATCGGGTTATCGGGTTACTTTGAGCCTAACCCAATAGCTTCAGGTTGTCCTAGTTTTGTATCGATTATATGTCGGGTTATCTCGAGTTGATTTTTTCCTAGGTTGGTCGGGTTGGGTTGATCGGGTTGGTTGGTTTTTTGAGCACCCCTAGAGGGAAGGAGTATTATGTTTGTCCGGTTGTCCAACTTTTATTTTTACAATCAGGAAAATTGTATTCAAATATGAAAATTGGTTCTAATATATTTAACTTTTCAATTAAAAAAAAAAACCATAGTTGCTTCAACATTTACATTATTCTAAATAGCACAACTAACAGAGGAAGAAGAATTATGTCATCAATGGTTAGTGTATCAAAATCTTCATATCACGATCAACATTTTTTTTGGGTAACCGTGAGTTTTCGAGCCATCTTACGCGCACCGATTAATCCCCGGACGACCACGAATGGTCTGAAGTCATCGCAGGTAAACCTTCATGGCCACAAGAGCTTTGGCAACGCCTGGAGTTGAACCCTTGGTAGATGAGATATTCCACTACATCCTTCAAAGGCTTTACCAGTGCGCCACAACCCCCATGATTATATCACTATCAACATTAGTACTCATTAAAATAGTTTGAGATAGTAATTTTACAGTTTTATTTATTTATCGCTGTGGTTTCATTATTTAATTTTAATTATGGTAAATTTAATTTAGTCTAGTTTATATTATTTTCACTATGGTAAAGTTAACTTATTTAGGGGTTGTTTGTTTTTTTTTAAAAACCTCTTAATGACTCTTAAGTTTGAATCATTCAGATCTTTTTACACATCACCTCTTATTAATCATAACTAAAATAAGACTTCAGACTTTAGACCTCTTAAAAAACAAACGACACTTTAGTATAGTTCTTAATTATGTTAGCATATCTTATCCATGATTGTGATTTTTAATTCAAAAGCATTTTTAATATCAGTTAACTATTTTAGCTTTGAATTTATACTTGAGCAAAGAAAAACAAAGTATGATTTATTTATTGAATATTTATGTAACATGAAAAAAACACTATCCATGAGTAAACTACAATTTTGATCTTTGTGATTTATATTTTGCTACGAAGGTGGTCTTTGACATTAACACCATTAGTTAAAATATCGTTAAATAATGGCATTTCATTCTTTTACATATTTCTTTAATTTTTTTGTAAAAAAATAAAACAATTCATTGTATAATATTATTTATTTACATTTTAATTCAAATATATGTGTATATACACACACACACATATATATATATATATATATATAACATTAACCATCCATTTTGATTCATCGTGACACCACCCTATCCTTGTTCTATCGATGATTGACCACTGCACCACCCACCACCTCTATTTCCTTGCTAAATCGGTGGTAATCGTCATAGGGAGCAATAAGCATAAGTTAATCGCTAGTAATACGTGGTAACCTGTGAGCGCCTTGACCCCCCTTCCCCCTCATCACGGAACGCCACCCTCACTCTCTAAACCGTGATTTCGGCCACCACCCTTTCAGAATATATTTTAGAGTAGATTACGTTTTCTAGTCTATGTGGTTTGTTGAAAATTTTTATTTTCGTTCTTATTGTTTTGAAATTATGATTTTCATTCCTATGGTTTATAATTCATTACCTTATTCATTTTTATGGTTTAATTTTTTTTTTTTTTCATCTCTATGGTTTACAATTCGTTTCTATTTCATACATTAATACTTAAAAGTAGTGTTTTAGTTTTAGAGACGAAATAGAAATGAATTACACACCATAAAGACCAAAACTGAAATTTCAGGGAGGAAATTCGCAATTTTTAACAAACCATAGGGACTAAAAACATAATTTACTCTATATTTTATTAATAAAATATTCATAGAGACCGACTCCACCTCAACGTATAAAACCCTTGTAAACCATAGAGATGAAAACCCCAGAAAACCCTGGCTCTACAACAACTGTGGCGTTGTCTTTCTTTCTCTGCATCCAATTCGCTTTGTTCATAACATTCAATCATCCATTACACACCGAAACCGGAGGTAAATACCTTAATCTCACCCTGTTTTACTTGAGTCGCTTTTTCTTGATTCCAGTAAAATGTAAGTTATAATGGTTACTTTTTGATGTATAGATCTTGTATGTACGTGTTACAATGAGTAGATCTTCTCTAGGGTTACAATGAGTTCAATATCTGTTTGTCACTAACATATCCGTTCGAGGGACGGTAGGGCAAGCCCAACCTTCATATGTATATATTATGTTATAAATAGACTTAGGGGGCGTTTGATTCGCAGAATGTTTTTGAATGAAATGAAATTTGTCAAAGGAATTTGACTTTGAATGAATTGGAATGGAATTTTATTAGGTTTGACCACTTGTTTGGTTGACAAACATTGGAATAAAATTTGTTAAAGAAATTGGAATCTGACTGTTTGGTTCACATAAGGTAATTTTGGAATTGGAATGAAATATTAGTAAATGACCAAAATACTCTTTTTGAAACTTTTGAAATCGAAATCCAACTATAGTGGTTCAAATCGGCAGTGGTTGGTGGTGGTTCAGATCGGTGGTGGTCGGTGACGGTTTAGATCGGTGGCAGCGGTTCAGATTAGTGGTGGTCAGCGGTGGTTCAGAACGGTGGTGGTCGGGCGGTTCAAATCGATGAGGGTCGACGGCGGTTTAGATCGGTGGTGGTCGGCGGCGGTTCAGAACGGCGGGGGTCGGTGGCGGTTCTGAACGGTGGCCGTTCAGAACGATGGTGGTCGGCGGCCGTTCAGAACGGTGAGGTTCGGCGGTGGTTCAGAATGGTGGTGGTCGGTGGCGGTTCAGAACGGTGGTGGTGGCGGCAGTTCAGAACTGTGGTGATCGACGACGGTTCATATCGGTGGTGGTCAATGGCGGTTTAGAACGGTGGCCGTCGGTGGCGGTTCAGATTGGTGAGGGCCAACGGTGGTGGTCGACGGTGGTTCAGACCGGTGGTGGTTGACGGTGGTCGGTGGTCGTTCAAACTGGTGGTGGTCGGTGGTGGTCGGTGGTCGTTCAGATCGGTGGTGGTCGGCGGTGGTTCAGATCAACGGAAGTCGACATATGTTCATATAGGTTTGGGTAAATCAAGCAGGGAAGATGAGGGTAGTTTTGTCTTTTTGAGAAAATGGGATGGAATGGAATTGAATTCCTTCTCAATTGTGATGGAATGACCAAATCCATGAATGGTGGAATGTGTGGAATTCAATTCCATTCCATAGGTAACCAAATGCCTGAATGGAATTTGGTCAATGGAATTGATCATTCCAATTCCTTCAGATTCCATCGGAATCCTGCGAACCAAACGCCCAGTCGTAGGCTTATTTTTTTTCTTCCAAAAACCCTCGTCCCTCGATCTGATGCTCTCGGCTTAGCTCTTCTAGGTTCAGGTTTTGCCCTACTTTCTGAGTATGTGATTACTGATTAGGTTATTGGTTTATTACTTTCTCTTACGATACACTTTGAATGCCAAAATTTA
Source organism: Arctium lappa (assembly GCA_023525745.1). Classification (NCBI taxonomy): domain Eukaryota; kingdom Viridiplantae; phylum Streptophyta; class Magnoliopsida; order Asterales; family Asteraceae; genus Arctium; species Arctium lappa. Next base: position 125,380,058 of record CM042049.1, read on the forward strand.
GCATCAAATTGTGATTACGACCAGACTGATTTAAATAAGAAAATGGTTTTGGGGAACATTGCTCAATTGATAAGTGCCCTATGAAAACGGAAGTGAAGCAGATAATAAAGGTTTTTTGCATTTATCTACCAGGATAGGACGGTTAATTACTACTATAAGAACCTGCACGTACTATGGGTGCTAAATTTAAAGTGAAGTCGAATTGTATAATGTATTCTAATCCGAGTACCTTATGTTTCTAGCTTGATTAATAGTAGTACTACTACTTGTTTTTGGGGATGCGATAAGTTTATACAGTACCATGTAGCTCTTCTGTTATGAAACGGAAAGGAGATAATGCTAACTTAGTCCCAAATTAGGGAGTTTAACCAAAGTCAAACAAGGGATAAGTTAGTGATCCCAATGAATCTCTAGCTTGAACACTCAAGGGTGTTCTTAGTGTACAAGACAAAATTCTCAAAACATACAAATATGATGATTCTAAATATGCATCCAACACAAAGTAAAGAGATAGAGTTAGAAGACAACACCAAGATTTACGTGGAAACCCAAATCGGGAGAAAACCACGGGTGGAGGAGACCACCGAGAGAAATCCACTAGTGAAAGATGAAGATTACAATGCTCTTGAAGGAGAAGAATCACAACTATAGTGAGTGTGTGTATTTGGAGATAGAAATGATAGAATGGGATGATTTTCAAACATGTTCTCAAATGGGTATTTATGCTTGAAGCTCAACCCCATTGTTAGAAAACACTCCAGTGATATAATTTGAGTGGGATCTTGTATAACCCAATTTTGGGGAAAAAGAAAAGTTGAGTGTTGCAAGCATCATTGATCAGATCTTTGTGGCCCAAGAGAAGAGATTTCAAAGGGGACACAATCCCTTAAAATAGGGAAAAAGTAAATCTGATGAAGAAGCAACTTTTGAGAAAAGTGAACGGTGCTCGCGTCCGCGAGCAAATAGGGGAGCGGCCGCGAGCAACCCTTCTGCCTCCAAGTGAACAGTGCTCGCGCCCGCGAGCAAATAAGGAAGTGGCCGCGAGCAGACCAAAAATTTGAGGCACCCTTTAACATCTTCTCTAGGGTTATAAGATATATAATGAGTTTATTATCTGTTTGTTACTAACATCCAGTCATCCATTCCAGTTCTGGATACTAATTTGGTAGGTTTTTTGGTACTGGTTTTTATATTAGAATTAGAATTGGCTAAAAACTAAGGTCGTTGTTCGTGACATGCCGATTGCAATTTTAATTCCCTTTGATTTGCCATCTTATGTTCTGAGGTTTTTGAGGGGATACCTCAAAATGATTCATCGTTGTGTGCCACGGTGCAAGCTTTGATAACTCTGTTATTTCCTCTATAATTTCAAAAATTACCCACTTGAGAAGCCATAATGAAAGTCCTTCCCTGGTGCAAGCTTTGCAATTTCTCTGTAACTTCCGATTTCTTCATCTCTGTAACTTCCAAATTGCAAGCTTTGATAAGATAACTATGTGAAAAGTCAACATCCTCATCTCTGTAACTTCCAATTTCTTCACTTGCGCACCTTCTTTACTGACCAACATTGTGACGCTACCCTGTTAAAAGTGAGAGAATATATTCTTAACTGTGTTAAAACATGCTAAATCTTATTTAGAATCTATTGTATTCTGTCTTGGCTTTCCTTGCCACTCTTGTGCCTCTTCATGCATGTAGTTCTAGTTGTTTCAGTTGTTCAAATTTCTTGATTAAAAAATATACCACTTTCAATTACCGTGTGCAAGACCTCCACTCTTTGAGCACCTATTTACTCTTTAATTGTATTTGGCTTTTCAATATAATACATTACTGCAGTGTTGATTAGTTGCTGGTCTGAAATCTGAATATGGTTTTTTTCAGCATCTCCGGTTATTGTATAGGTTTTTCCTTCTCTTTTTTCATTTGGTTGAATTGAGTGAATATGTTTCCTTGCTTTACAAATATCTGATCTTGGTCAAATATATTTTCTTGCCATACTTAAATCTTCAGTTATATATTATACATATATATACATATAAAATTTAATCTCTTCTCTTCGGCTACAGTTTCTTTCAAGTTATCACCAAGATGGAAGATTCCACGGATAATGAGAAGTGCTTCAAGAAGAACTGGCATTTGGAAATGGAACAGGAAGTTCGGAAGTGGTGGGATGAGTGTCATGTTTTCAATGCCGAAGCTAGCGACCAACCTCCCAAAGCAGGCGAAAAGTTTTTTGGGACCTTCCCATTTCCATATATGAACGGGTATCTGCACCTGGGACATGCATATTCACTCTCTAAGCTTGAGTTTGCGGCTGCATATCACAGATTGAGGGGTGCTAATGTTCTTTTGCCCTTTGGCTTCCATTGTACTGGTATGCCAATCAAAGCCGCAGCTGATAAACTTCGAAGAGAGATAGAAAGATTTGGTAATCCGCCTTCTTTTCCTTCACTAGAGACAGAGGAGATAATCAGTGAACCAGGACCGTCTCAGCCGGATAAATTTAAGGGGAAAAAATCCAAGGCGGCATCAAAAGCTGGTAAGGAGACTTACCAGTGGGAGATAATGCGTGGTTATGGCTTATCTGATGCTGAGATTGCCACGTTTCAAGACCCTGTTCAGTGGCTTCGGTTTTTTCCTCCTTTGGCTGTTGAAGACCTTAAAGCTTTTGGATTGGGTGCTGACTGGAGGAGGTCCTTTATCACAACGGACATCAACCCGTTTTTTGATTCGTTTGTGAGGTGGCAGATGAGAAAGTTGAAAGCACACGGGAAGATTGTTAAAGATTTAAGGTACACGGTTTATTCGCCTTTGGATGGACAGCCTTGTGCTGATCATGATCGGGCATCAGGGGAAGGCGTTATCCCACAGGAGTATACACTCATTAAGATGGAGGTGGTCCCACCGTTCCCCGCGAAATTTTCATTTTTAGAAGGGAAGAAAGTATACCTAGCTGCTGCAACTCTCAGACCGGAGACCATGTATGGCCAGACAAATTCGTGGGTATTGCCGGATGGGAAATATGGAGCCTTTGAGATTAATGAGTCCGAGGTCTTTATCTTAACGGAGCGTGCTGCTCGTAATTTGGCATTTCAGCGTTTGTCCCGTCTTCCTGAAAAGCCTTCATGTCTTGTTGAGTTGACTGGTCAGGATCTTATCGGGTTACCCCTTCGATCACCACTTTCATTTAACGAAATTATATACTGTCTTCCGATGCTTTCAGTTCTCACTGATAAGGGTACTGGGATAGTTACCAGTGTTCCCAGTGATTCCCCTGATGATTTCATGGCATTGCAGGTAATATTTGTTGATATATGTACTTATAGTCTTAATGATGTCAGGTTGTTTCATACAGTTAATCACACTCACCCCTCCTCTGTGTGGGGTTTATGCCTCTTTACAAAATGATATATGAACTTGTCAATATTTCCATTGGATTAGAATAATCACAGTTTTGATTTGGATTCTGTTACAAATTTAAAACCAACAAAATGGTATTGCAGGATTTGAAAGCAAAAGCTCCTTTTAGGTCTATGTTAGGTGTGAAAGATGAATGGGTATTACCCTTTGAGGTCATCCCAATCATCAGCCACCCGGAATTTGGCAACAAATCTGCTGAGAAAATATGCACCGACATGAAGATCACGAGCCAAAATGAGAGAGAGAAGCTTGATGATGCAAAAAAGGTAATTTACAAGGGTGGTTTCTATGAGGGAACCATGATTGCTGGTGAATATGCCGGGATGCGTGTTCAGGAAGCTAAAAGCTTAATCAGAAGCAAGCTTTTAGAACTTGACCAAGCTGTCGTATACAGTGAACCTGAGAAGAAAGTCATGTCGAGATCTGGTGACGAGTGTGTTGTTGCCTTGACTGATCAATGGTATCTAACCTATGGCGAATCTAGTTGGAGAAAAGACGCAGAGGAGTGTTTAGCCAACATGAATCTCTACTCTGACGAGGCCCGGCATGGGTTCGAGCACACATTGAGCTGGCTTAACCAATGGGCATGTTCCCATACTTTTGGGTTAGGGACTCGTATTCCTTGGGACAAGGAGTTCTTGGTGGAATCGTTATCTGATTCCACCATCTACATGGCTTACTATACGGTCTGCCATCTTTTACAGAAAGGGGAATTGTATGGTTCAGACACTTCATCCGTAAAACCCGAACAACTTACGGATGAAATATGGGACTATTTATTTCTTTCTGGCTCAGAACCTAAATCTTCTGGTATCCCAATTCCGCTTCTTGAAAAGATGAGGCAGGAGTTTGAATATTGGTATCCGTTTGATCTTCGTGTTTCTGGTAAGGATCTCATTCAGAACCACCTTACGTTTAGTATTTATAACCATACTGCGATATTTCCCAAAAGACACTGGCCTCGTGGGTTTAAATGCAATGGCCACCTTATATTGAATGATAAGAAGATGTCAAAGTCAACCGGGAATTTTATGACACTAAAGGAAGCTATCGAGAAATACTCTGCTGATGCCACTAGATTCTCTCTTGCTGAGACTGTCGATGGGATGGATGATGCCAACTTTAAATCTGGCACTGCTAATGCTGCCATTGTGCGGCTTTCCAAGTGGAGGGTGTGGATGGAGGAAGTTGTAGCTGCAGAGTCATCTTTAAGAGTGGGACCGCCTTGTACTTACGCAGATCGTGTATTTGCAAATGAAATGAATATTGCGATAAAGTTGACAGAGAAGAATTACAGCGATAACATGTTCCGCGAAGCTCTAAAAACAGGGTTTCACGATCTCCAAGCTGCGAGGGATGAATATAGGTTTTCTTGTGGATTTGTTGGCATGAATCGTGACCTTGTGTGGCGGTTCATGGACATTCAAACGCGGCTTATCGCTCCTATATGCCCGCATCATTCTGAATATGTATGGAGGAATATCTTGAAGAAAAAAGGATTTGTCATCAAAGCCGGATGGCCTGAAGCTGAAAACCCCCCTGATCTGACCCTTAAGAAGGCCAACAAATACTTGCAGGACTCTATCACCAACTTCAGGTAGAATGTAGTAAATAAATTTTGTTTACTTCTTGCTGATTAATTTATATTTATTTAAAACTACTGCTGATAATCGATGCTTTCAGGAAGCTTCTTGCGAAACAAGGTGGTCCGAAAGAACATACAATCGGGTTGATATTTGTGAAGGAAGAATATGAAGGGTGGCAAAGGGAGTGTTTGAGCATCCTACGAGATAAATACGACAGTGAAAACCACAAGTTTGCGCCAGACCAGGAGATACTAGAAGCTGTGCAGCAGAGTAGTGCAGTTGGGCAACAAGGAAACTTTAAGCAGACACAGAAGCTATGCATGCCTTTCTTGAGGTACAAGAAGGATGAGGTGATGAAACTTGGGGTTGAAGCTTTGGATCTAAGGCTGCCGTTTGGCGAGATCAAGGTTCTCCAAGACAACTTAGAGGTGATAAAGAGACGGATTGGCCTTGAACATGTGCAAGTTTTGTCAACAAATCCAGGGGATTTGATCAAGGATGACCACCATGCTTCAATCCTAACAAAGAATCCACCATCACCAGGGTCTCCTACACCTATATTCTTCACCAAGGAGGATGGTATCTAAGATTTGTCCCCTTTTTACTAATCATTTTTGGTCAAAATGCAACAAATAGGAACTAATCTACACACGTTTACCAATCTTGGTCATTTAGGAAGGAATTTACTATGTTTTTGCCTTCTATCCACATCTAGTGTTATACCCTCCGTTGGTCGGGTATACAACATGACATTAATCTAGATTCAGTTATTTGATTAGTCAGTCTTCTCATAATTGTCGAATGTTTTTTTTTTCAATCGAGCAAGAAGCTTAGTCAAATTATAACCGGTTTTCCATGCCTTGGTTAGGTACCCTTTGGCTTGAAAGGTCCTTATGTATCTTTCATAATAGATCATATAGGCAAATAAGCGATCAAAATAGGATTACCCCTTCTCGATTTCAAGATTTTCATGATCTCAAACTCAAGTTTTTAAAGCGAACCGGGTGAAAACGCAGCTTGATCATCGAGTCCGTTCGAGTTAATCTTGATATCGATTGTGCATGAAAGAATTTACATCTATTGCCATGTTTACTATGCCCTTTAATGAAATAATGGCCAATCTTTGATGGTATTTCATCTCTTCTTCCTCTTAGGAGGTGTTTGGGATTGCTTATTTAAAATAACTTATACTTATTTTGAAAAGTGTTTATCAACTTATGCGGTGTCAAACCGGAGTTTTTAAAAAGGTGTTTGAATTAGCTTATTATGACACCAAAACGTAATAAGCTAATAAGTTGTTATTTAAAGGTGTTTGGGAAAGGCATGCATAGCTTCTGTGTCTGAAAACGTAATAAGCTAATAAGTTGTTATTAAAAAGGTGTTTGAATTAGCTTATTATGACACCAAAAAAGTCATAAGCACTTTTCAAATAAGTTAATAAGTTAAAACAAAATGACTTATCAAAAACAGCTTTTCAGCGGTTTGGCACCGCTATAAACTCTTTTCATTTTCCTCCATCCAAACACTAAAAAGTGCTTATCTCCGATGTCAAATCGCAATAAGCTAAAAAACACTCTAAATAAGCAATCCCAAACACCCCCTTAATCCAAATTTCTCATCTCGGGTATAACAATCTTCAGAAAAACTTGTGATTTATCGACTAAAAGGTTCGAATTGAGCTCATAATCCTATACATAAATTTTGATTTTGGTACCTACAATCATCGGAAACCATATTCAGATACGGTAACATCATCAGGCACGGGATTTGTGAGAACTAAAATGGTTGATTCGGATGCAAAATCGGTCGAAATTGAAGCGATGGCATCGAACGCAAATGAACCGGTTTCATGACTAAATTAAGCTCGATTTTGGTCTTTTGTATTAGGTTTTGGATAAAACTATCGGGGCCGAAAACTAATTGAATCATTTTGTGATCGGCATGGTCTAGCAAGTATATGTAACAAATTATTTTTCGAGTTTTGGTTTCTGTTTCTAGAATTCTATTTTAAACTTTTGTAGCTTTAAAAGCTTCAATGTAGCCTCAGTTTATCCCATTTGTTTGGTCCTCTAGTTACATACTCGAAACTGAAAAATCGAAACAAATAATCATGCTCCATTTTTTGTTCTATTTCCTTCCTTCTTGGTGTTAACTTTATGTAGAAAATAGAAAATGAAAAACTAAGGGATATAAAGTTAATTAAATTACTAATTATAAAGATATAAAATGTAATTTAAAAATTATAAATGATTTGGTTTTAAATATATGAAAGAGATTTTAAATAACTAAGGCACACAATGCCTATTTAGTTATAGCTCTTAAACAATTTCAAGATAACCATAACTCCTCTTTTATAAAAAAAAAATATAGATATAAACTATAATATTTTGTATGTATTATATGAACTATGAACTTTTATATTACCATGTTCCAAGCATCGCATTTAGGTATAAACCGCACCATACCTATGGATATAATAAAATAACCTTAAGTTATGGGCATCGATCAACTTGTACAGTCTAGCAATGCGTACAAGATACACATACGAGCAAAACCGAATGGTACTAACTACTACTAAATTAAAAGTAGGTATAAGAAACTATGTGACATGGAAGTTGGTGCTTACATTAGGATCATCTCCAAAACCATACATCATATGCTGCACTGTTCCATCCAACAATAGACAAACAAAAGACAAAGTTAAGGTTACGTACAGGAAATGGAAGATAGAACTTTCAGTGAGAAAGGTAAGTTCACTCGCAATCTTTCTGAAAAACTCCCCGCTTGCGCTTGAATGAGGTTTCTGACACCTGGGATGAACCAACTCTCACTTTAGATGAGGGTCCTACTGAAGTGTTATTCATCTTATCTTTCACTTCTCTATAGTCAGTAAAGCAAAACTGAAAGAAGATGAGATACTATCTTTAAAAATGGTTTGAAATGTCAAAGTGCTTATTGCCATTGAAACTTCAAAGCAAACCAACAAACCCCTTTTCTGGGTTGTATATTTGCAAATTTATCACTTGTACTTGCACAACTGGCAAGTGATGTGAAAAGTGTCACAGGGATAATTATCAGTAATTGTTTTAAGCAGACTGATAGATAATGGACTTGAATGGTTTTGAAACTTTATGAAATTAAAAAAAAAATAACAAAAGACATTTCCTTTTTTGTTGTGTTATGGTATACACCGACACTTGTTCTTGCCTGAGGATTCGGCTCTACGTCTGGAATATTTTGCTATTTAGTGTAAACGGTGAAGTTGGTCAAATATATTACAGATTAGCAATGCTATAGGTAAGTAATATCATATCAAACTGAAGTAACTTGATGTGTTTACCATTATTGCTCTGTACATGTGTTGGTTCCCTAGTTCACTAGTTCAGTTGGAATATCTGATCATATTAAGTGAGCTTCCCCCTGCTTTTTTAATGTAGTTATGTTCTTTGCAGATAGTTCAATTTCGATCTCTGGATAGACCTAAAAGGATGATTTATGTTTGTAATTGTGAGTTCATTTTTCTATTACCAGATTGCTCTAGAATGAGCCCAATGTTGTTTGTTGACTGTTGATCAATTCTCTTTCATGTGTTCACAGGTCAAAAATGCATGCATATGATGACGTGGTGGAGAGAGTGGCCCAAAAGCTTGATCTGGATGATCCATCCAAAATCATGCTTAATCCTCACAACTGCTATTCTCAACAACCCAAGCCCCATCCCATTAAATATCGAGTTGCAAATCATCTGCTAGACATGCTAATTCACTATGATCAGGTTTTTTGTAATTTGGGTCTCTTTAAATTGATCTTTTATGTGGTCATCCCTCTGCCGCAGTTGCAATGTCTAAAAACTCTGAAGGTTGTTTTTCATCATGCTACAAATGAAGATGTATGTTCCTAAATCCTCCTATAATTATTTTTCTTCATTCAAGGGGGGAATAAAAGTGTCTTTATATTGTTGGATATGTTATGGATATATTTGTTGGTTCTGATATTATGTTGTATATTTTGTTGCCTGTAGTTCACAATATCAGGTTGCCTAGGCAGAGCACCATCGGAGATGTTCTCGATGAATTAAAGATGAAGGTATGTTTTCAATAATAAATACATGGAATAGCATTTAAGCTATCTTTAAACTCGGCCTAATATATAAATAAAAAATCTTAGATTGCTCTTCATTTGCAAATTTTGTGAGGTAGGCTTTACTCCAAAATGAGCCATTGCATGAACCCAAATACTAATTCTACATTTTTATGTGCATATCTATCACCAACTCCTGTCAAGGATGCAAGAAAAATGCATATTTTTTTTCTCTATCTTCATTAAATTCCTTTATTTATTTTTTCACTGCAAAAATAAAAAGACTTATGCAAAAAACCGTAATATTCCGTTAAGACGAATGTTGAAGAAATATCATAAGACACCAATGTGACAAAAGTGAAGAGCCACACATGAACACTTTCGAGAATAACCCAAATGTATATAAAATTATGTAAAATTGTAGGCACTTTTTTCCCATAAATTGAAGCTCCAAAGCCAACCTAAATGCAATGATAAATAGAGGGACAACTTACCTGGAAAAAAGATTCTTCAATTCAATGTGCAGGTCGTCTCCAACAATTTTTTTATCTTCTGCAGATAATTATGCATAACAACCAGTGTAATCGCAAACCCCTACATTGCAACAAAAAAAACAATTTAAATGTCAAATTGATATGTAATACATTGTAATCGTAAACCCCTACATTACAACAAAAAACATTTTAAATGTGAAATTGATATGTGATATCTGTATACAGATACAGAGAGTACAAGGAAAAAAAACACCTGTCAAATATCATAATAGGAACTTAAGATATCATGTGCAAAGACAATGTCGTACTTACATGATCAAACAATAACCTTGTACCATCCAATGAGGAACCCATCGCTATTAAGAGGGTTATTAAGTCGCACCATTTAGCCTTGGAGTGCAGTGCTTCGGAACCTGTAGCTTTTACGGACTATAAACATTAATGCTACTTTTTTACGACCTCCCCAAAAAAATATGATCTGCAGTTAGATCGAAAGAGAATTATAGATAGGGAAATTGATTGGAACTCACCTTGTTATCAAATCAATTTTCAGATAATGAACATCATATCTCGTAAACTAATTGTTGAAAAATAAATATGGTGAATCACATTAATCCCTAATTTAAATTTCATAATTTTAGAGATTAGGGATGTGGAAGATAGAGTTGAATAACGATTTTGGATATATAGTACCGCCGGAAAATCAAAATATCTGGGAGATATTCTCCAATCGATAAACCTCAAAAACATATTACATACCTATATTCTGTTGTTGAATTGGAAAAGTTGAATCAAGTGTTTATAATGTTTACCGAAGAGGAGAAGATGACCCTGGCTCAGGAACACAGATTGCAAACTTCTGTTTGCCAATAGCTGGTTCAGCTCCGCCACCATTGATGTTAATCGAGCTCAAAATTCCCGATCCTTTGATTCCAGTCCTAGATCCTTGATCAGCAGCTGATTGAGAAATCACTGAACCCACATTAGCATATTTAAATCGATTTGGAAGTGTTTGATATGCATATGGTACAGTTTGACCAGCTCGTAGAGGGTGGTTACATGCCAACGTTAACCGGAAGGGCTCGTTCCCATTTAGATGTTGGTCTAGTTGGATGAACAGCCATGAATGCTTCAACTTCATGGGATCATTTTAGTTGTTCTTGCCCTATATTCGAGAGGAATATTTGGTCTGATTTGGGGGACAACATCTATGAGTGAACCCATGAATACAGAATCTGAGTTACTGTGTTTACTCCCAGCATAGCGATTAGCAATTTCAGAGGTTGAAAAATCGTTTCTTCTGCCCATAAAATGGCACCCCTTCAAGATGAGATCCAACCTGTTTATCTACCATGGTTAAAAATGAGAAAATTTATCGAATTATGATACTAATGTGACAATCTGTCACATAACATGATCACCATTAAAGCATCAAGTATGAACTCTAGCGTGTTCAACCACTTGTTTTAATCGATCATAAAGATATATATCCTATCAAATACTTCTGCAATGAGAATTCAAATAATGGGAATTTGGTGAAATTGCAATATTGATGGGAAAAAATCTGAATAACACAACAAATATTTTATCAAACGGTTGGTGGGCATATACGTCCAGATCACTTTATGATAAGATGGTAAAAGTTTCAGTATCCACATAGTAATCAAGTGTGCAAAAGTGTGTAAAATTTCAATATCCACATCAATTTTAAGCCAAAAACCAACCAATTTGAAATATAGTCAAAATGAATCTATGTTTTGATTGGAGATAGAACTATTAATGAATCTATGTTAATAGGACTTAAAATCATTACAACCACACCCTCTCCAATGAACCAATCTGATAAGAGACACACAAGGTAGGAATCATATTTCCAATGAAAGTCAAATGTAGCAAGTGTTAAGTAAAAAGCCCTAAACATGTTTGTCACGTATCGTGTATCGATACATGGCTCCCATCACACCCGAACTGCCCTTTATGTCGTGCCGGAATCGTCTATAACACCATCGATTTGCCATCGTTGGAGCAAAACAGAGATGATTTCGGGGGACGATAATAGGGAGAAGGTAGCGAAAGTCCTGAATTGAGAATTGGGGAAGAAAAAAACCACGTACCTTCGCCATTGCTGGAAGAAAAAGAAGAAAAAGAAGAAAAACCAGAGATAGATTGGGAGTTAATGGAGTAGGGATTTCGCCGCATCCAACCAAAACCTCTAGACTTCTAGGTCCCGACACCGACGACCTCCTCAATTCGTATCACTCCGAACTGGAATGTACACCATCTAGGGCTCTTATTCGGGGTAAAACACGGTGCAGGTTAGCAATCATTTATGAGGATGAGAAGTAATCTATTTATAGTTGCAATCATGAAATGGGGGAGGGGGGTTGGGTTGGAACTCCATGAACGTGGAGGTTGAGGGTGGGGAGAGTCGTGGAAAGAAATCAGGCGTGAGAGGGAGAGCTCGTGCAGGTTGAAGGGACGTGGAGAGAAATCAGGCGTGAGGTGAGAGAGGGAAACAAATAGAGGAAGTGGGTTGGATCGCGATTTGGGGTGGGGGATTAAGAGCAGTGCGCTGCCGTGAAAATCGGAATTTGAACGGCTCAGATGAATTTAAACGGTGTAGATTGAATGGAGAACTGGTTGACTCGTCTCCATCCATATATATATATATATAATTTTGGTTGGACTATTTAGTTTACTTTAGTTTTTTTTATCGAGATATAAAATTTAGGTTACTACTATAGAGGAAGGGTCATGGTAGAAGTTAAACATTTTGTGAGAATGCGATAAGTGTGATATCATATATGATTACACGGCTTGTGGGTGTGTTTAATCATATATGATTAAACGTCTATGTATTGCCAATGTAATATGTGTTTAATCATATATGATTAAGCTTGTGTATAGGCATGAAAATGAGACCCACCCCATTGGGGAACCCGATGTACTTGCCCCGACGGGGACGGGAATTCCCCGCAAAACCGGGGATCGGGGATGGGGACGGGGTTCCCCGAAAGTTAAAAACCGGTGATGGGACGGGGACGGGTAACATGAGCCCCGCCCCGCCCCCGTATATCAAATATATTATATAATTATTACTAATTATTATGTATATTTATTATTAAATATATTGTATATCTATTTTTAAATATATCATTTATAAAGATTTGGTATCTTTTAGATTTATAAATGGTATTTTGATCTTTCTTGTTACATTTTGTATACTTGTCTTATAGCAAGACTCTTACTTTTTTTTAGATAAAAACCATAGAGAGACAAAAACGTTTGAACAAATAATTACGTATGATGTTGTGATTTTGTCACATGAATATTTGATAGTCCATAAAAACAAAGTTTGAAAATATGTGAGATTTAGGCATGGACCATTATCGATCGACTATAGTGCTCGATACATTTCATTTAAAATATATCACATAAATGGAGAAAATTCCTCAATTACCCGTTGGGGACGGGGATGGGGATGTGACGGGGATGGGGATGGAAATTGGGATCGGGGACCCCCCGCCCCATTTACATATATGATATCACACTTATCGCATTCTCGCAAAATGATTAACTTCTCGTTTGAACTTGGTTTTACCGTCCTCACCCCCTTAACACGATAATATATAAAGATCTTGTGATAGGCCCTCGTGGGCTGTACAATTTCATTGATTGGAAACCATTAGCAACAATCCAATCATGATCTTATAGTCCACTATATATTCAAGAGTAAACTACAATCATAATCATAACTGTTTACATATTTTCAACTTTTTTTTAACCTAAAATTAATGTCTAAGGTTCTTAGGGTTTTATTTTTGTTATGGATCACGTCCTTTACACTAACTCGGTTAAGAAAAATTTTGTTGATAAAGATCTTATTTCTTTAATAGATTTTCTATTACACAACCACATTCTTCTTGTACAAGTGTATCAAGCATTAGTTGATAAAGCAAAAATATGATTCTGGCCACTACTTTCTCCGGCGACGACTGACCTTATCAGTTATTAAGCATTAATTGTTTATATATTTTTCTCTTATTTTATGGATTGTTTGTGAATTAATTATTTGATCAAAAAGGTCATAATTTGTCAAATACTTAAGATTATGAAAAAAAAAATTACAACTTCAAGCAATAGAATCACATATAAACCCAATTGGACCTTTTACCAATGTAAATTAGGATAGTGTTAAATGGATATGCCTTGATTAAGAATGGTTGTTTACCATATATTTTGTAGTGAAATGCTTACTCATTAAAATATATGACCATACTTCTATGAAAATGTTTGTTTTTTTTTGCTTTTTGGTTGTATTATTGTGTCAATAATTATATATTTCTAGCACATTGACAGATTAATTTGGTTGGTTTGAATACCCGATTGATGTGAATTTATTTAGTTACTTTTCCCATTATGTTTAGAAAATATATTTTGTCCTACCAAATTTTATTAATTAAAGGAGGGGCAAAATCTATTATAAAAATAAAGGTAGAGTTAACGATCAAATTTGTTATAAAAATGAAAGTAGATAGAAGGACCAAATTTGTTATAAAAATGAAAGTAGAAGGGGAAGAGTTAATGAACAAAGTTATCCTGCACTGACGACCGTCTAATGACCATGTTATTAAGATGAACTATATTTGTTATAAAAATGAAATAATAGGGATGTCATTTGTTAAAAGTTCTTTTCAGGAGCTTTAAGTTAATTTATGTAAACCATAGGAATCAAATTCGCATTAAACTCGTAATATAAGGGTATTGATATACACCCCTATTTATATCATAATCAAGTTAATTTATACATTTAAAATATAAAAATTAAGTTTTTATTTTAATGCATGCCAGAAGAAAATTAGTAGGCATGAATGCATTTAGAGCATATTCAATGGAATGTTCTAAAAGTAAAAATTGTAGGTTCTTAAAAGAACTATCATTAGAGAGTTCTTATAAGAACCTAACATTTTCTGAGTTTTTTGTATAAGAACTTTGGTCCTTACCTTGAAGTTGCAATGAAAATTACATTCTTGGTCCTTGTGGTTTATGTGTTTTAACATTTTAAGTCCCTATTTTGAAATATCTATGAATTACATCCATGTGGTTTGCATTTTATAACACATTGGATCCCAAATCTAACTCCATTAAAAACTTATTAAATAGGTTAAGTAGAAGGGTATTTTAGTCATTCTATTCATTTTTTAATTTTCTATTACAACAACAAGACTAAGAATGTAAATTACTCTACAATATCATCTTCCCCACCCTCACGTCTTCATCTTCCACACCCCCACGCCACAATTGTCCGCATCTTCGGCCTGTCTCAGCCCTTACTATCGCCGGTGAAACCTTCGATCTCCGCTCTCGCCACACTATGGGGTTTTCTGAACGAAGCAATGGTTGCAACGCCGCCTCATCCATTGTCGTCGACTTTCTCTTCATCTGTCTTTTCACCGGTGGTTTTCCCAAAACTTCCTCTATGGCTAGTAGAGAACAAGGAGGAGGAACACGAAGTTGAGGAATCCGTCAACGACTTTGACGACCGGAGTGACCAAACACGGTCACCGGTACGACTCCGCTTACTTCTCGTTTTTTATGAACCATATTCTTAAAGGAAGTGTTTACAACAACAAGAGTTACCGTTTCTGTAACACCCCTTCCCAAGATGGAAAAGGGGGTTACGATCCACTTAAAACAAACTGCTAACAAAAGAATATCGAGCACTATTAAACCTGATTTATAATACACACCATCAAATATAACAATTGATTCAAATGATACAATTTTTTTTCTTCTAATACTTGCTTCAAAATATTAACAAAACCTACAGATACAAATCAACAAACCTCTTAGATACTTGGATCCCTTACTCCTTAGTTTATCCTTGGATACCTGCCACGAAGAAAGAAAACGGCTG
The DNA here is from genome assembly GCA_023525745.1 of Arctium lappa. Classification (NCBI taxonomy): domain Eukaryota; kingdom Viridiplantae; phylum Streptophyta; class Magnoliopsida; order Asterales; family Asteraceae; genus Arctium; species Arctium lappa. The sequence goes on from CM042049.1 coordinate 125,395,555, forward strand.
AGCCAAACGCTCAGTGTATGGATACAATAGATAACAAACGGATAACCAAACTCAATACCGAATACAATAAAAATATGTATTTTGGACACGAGACTCGAATTTTTGAGTGTTCATGAAAGCTAGATCGAATATTAATTAATTCAACATGTAACTTCAACAACAGACCAAAATATCTCAAACAAAGAAAAAGAAACCAAAAGAAGTTAGACCAAATAATTCAATTTAATTGTTTAACCAAAAGTCATAATAAAATGAATATATATCCGAATTCATTATATTGAGACAGTAATCTCGTCAAAAACCAGAACTAGAACTGTTAAATCAAAACAAATATTGTCAACTAAATACCAAACTAATCTGAGAAGCTTAAATCAAAATCATATCATAAGATTGCATACCGAGCTCGAACAAATAATCGCATACACTTGAGTTTCATGTCACACATAAACAGATACAACAAGTGTCAGACATAAGCCACATAGGCACGTACGTTGGACATTCTCATCCAACTGTACTAAATCATGTGAGATGCGGTGTTGGGCACTACACCGCCATCCACCCTACAAACTAGGCCGACCCATACGCCTCCCATCACACCACGCCAGTTCCCATCAGAGCACACAAAGTCAAAAGGAGACGCCGTGAACTGATCACACCGCCACGGGTGGTGTCACGCCATCGGTGCCACAATGACGTGCCTATGGTACCCCCATAGGTGGTTAGTAGCTCGGTACACCTTAACGTATAAACTTCAAAAGTATATCACAACACATGTGAACATACTAAATGAATAGCAAATCATACTAATTACAAAACAAATCAAAAAGGTATTTGACTATATAAAAATATTGACCACTCTCCTTGAACGCTTTATAATTTTGAACACACTTTTTAGAACGACTTAGAATCGAAAAAGAGTTTAATTGATACGAGTGTCATAACCCATTAACATAAACAAAAATGTATGGCGAAGCAAATCCGAACGCAGACTAGGAATTTCACACCTACAAATTTTTGAAATCGAGTCGTACTATTTTCATAACTTTACACGTTTATAAATCCAATATTTCCTCGTACTTCAAAGAGGTTTTAGAAAACTGTATCTAAACAGAAGTTTTGAATAAACGTCTTAGGATTCCAAAGGATCAAAAATGGACTGAATCGGTTTTAAAATAGATTTTATACGAATTTTCGAAAAACATTGCGCTGTTCTGGCCTAAAACGAGACCAGTTTGGAAAACCCAGATTTTAGACACCTTAACATAAAAATTATAGTTTGCTCGTTTGACAGTAATTCGTAGACGACATCTTCAACTTTCCAAAAACATATCGTGTGCCTTAATCCGATAAACGAAAGATTTTTTTATGATTTTTACAAATAATACGAATTTTTCAGAATAAAAATCAGCAAATCATAAAGAGAGTTCGATGTTTCTAAAATATCCGGATCTCGATTTCTTATATGTAAAACCGAAAGAAGATACACCCGACAATACACACGAATAAACGATCAACTAAATGAGTGGAAATGAAAAATAACCTTGATGGAAGTAAGAACACGTTATTGATCACTAAATCGAACGGAACGACTCGAAAGAAAACAAAGAAACCATACACGTATTCAACGAATCGAACAAACACAATTCGAAAGGACTTCGTACACATATCAAATGATCTAATAAACACAAACGAGAACATAAAGAATCCGTACACACACATATATATAACGACTCAAATAAACACAAATTAATGAGGGAAGAATAAGGAATCCGTACCTTAGTTAACATCTAAAAATCGCCAATAAACTTCATTTGATTTCTTCAACAACTCTTTAAAATCACGATCAAAACTTTAAACACAAACTCAACCTAAAACCCAAATATTGATTCTTGAAACTCCAAAGTTTTCAATATAATTCTCTCTCTCTCAATTTTTTTTCCAACGATTTGACTCCTAAAAAAATACATACGATAGATATTAAATTTAAAAGTATAATCCCAATTTGATAGGAACTACTCCTACCTACGATAACAAAGAATGGCTATCCAAAAATCATTCAAGTTTTCTTTATTGTCAAATTAGCCCCTCTAATTTTATAAGGCTTTCAAATTTGGATGAAGACATTTACTTCTATAAAATTTTCACATAAATTATGGGATACTACAGTTTCCGTCGCCGGTTTCCTCTCCGGTAACTTCCTCCTGTAACAACACAAGGTTGATAACCAACAATCTCTAATTTATCAAAAAGGAATCACGTCAAATATCTGGGTTTTGCGGGTTTTTTGTTTGAATCCAGTTTATGGTATTTTTGTTTGAATTCGATTTATGGATTTTAATTTTTTGCACAAATTTGTTCTTGTGTAATGTTTATTGATGTTACGGGAGTTCTTAGGGTTGTTTTTTATGTTATTTGATTTCAATTCAAAGTTTTTGATTAATTTGTGGATCTTGATTTTGATTTGGTATTGGAATTTGTTGATTGCATTTTTTTTAACTTGGTATGAATCTTGGATAAAAATGACTAAAAATGGGCTTGAAACTAGGTAGAGGATGGTGTTAGTATGTCAGAGAAAATGATTGGTCATCAGAGAAGATGATCGGTGGGTCGTCGTAGAAGATGATTGTGAGAAGGGGTTGGTGTCGGTGGGGAGACGAAGACGATAGGGTATAGTTACATTCTTGGTCCCTGTGGTTTAATAAATAAATAGAGTGAATTGATTGAAGATAAAAAATAAATTAAATGACCAAAATACCTCTCTAAGAGCATCTCCAACAACTTCTTCAAAATGGAGAAAATGAGAATTTTAGACATTTTTTTTGCTCCAATAGATTCTCTAAAATGGAGAAAATAGGAGAGATAGTGTAAATTTCTCCAAATTTGAAAATATCTCAAAAAATGATTACCATGAGAGATAAATGATTTTTATTGTATCCCACCAATGAGAAACCTTGAAATAAAATATTTATGAGAGAGAAATAATATTTTATTAAATATATGAAATATTTTAGTAATATAATTAATGATTTAATCTCCAAAATGGGAAAACTGTTGGAGATTGATGTAATTTTTTTTTTGAAGATTTTGACTTTTGAATCTCCATTTTAGAGAAATTTTGGAGAATCTGTTGGAGATGCTCTAAACTATTTGGCATGGAGTTAAATTTAGAGATTCAACATGTTATAAAATGTAAAACATATAGATGTAATTCATAGATATTTCAAAATAAGGATCCAGAGTGTTAAAATAATAAACGACATGACCAATAATGTAATTATAACTTTATAATAGTTTATTGATATTGAAAAGGAAATAACTTTACACTACCTTATTTAAAGACCTTCAAAAAGTTTGGGGACTTTTTGGAAGATGGTGGAATATAAAATTGGATAGGGTCAATTCACTTCCGGAGTTAATGGGGTGGTATCGCAAGTTCAAAACAATGTTAGAGATGCGAAGAGGCTGGAAGCGACAATATGGGCGTTTCTATATTTAATTTGGACAAACAGGAACAAATGGACGTTTGAGAATGAAAAAAGGAACCTGTCAGAATTGTTTTTTGAGCTACAGATAAAGTCGTACGAATGGATCGCAAGGAGGGATTTGGAGCTGAAACTGAAGTGGACTGTTTGGTTCACGGCTCCTCTAAGCAGCTGATCGTGTAGAGTTGTTCGAAGACGAAGGCCCTGTACTCTGAAATCTGTGGTCGTGTTCTGTGATCGATCGAGGCGTTTGTCGTGACTACTGTTGGGTCAGCTGTCAAAGGTTTCTGGATTCGTTTTTGGGGCTGGTGAATATACGTGACAGATGTGGGCAGCGTTTTGATAAGTATGTCGTTGTGCTTATGGTTCGGATGTTGACGGGCAATACCAATCTGGAAGAGAGGCACAGTTGTAGTTGCAGACATGGGGTTGTTTCGGTCTCATGGCGTGAATTTGCTAGTGTTCGATGTTTGGTTGTAGCCGTTGTCTTTGAGCTAATTTTGCTTGAGGAGATACCGTCTCGGGGGTGGGTTTGCTCCTCGCAAACAATCCTCGGGATTCACCGTTGTTTTTCTCCGTTTTGTTCGTTTGTGATGTATTTGTGTGAATGTTGTTTTTGTTTGCTTATGGTGGACAGTCTTGTGGTGTTTGTAGTTGCATTTTTGGTGGGTAATAAAAGTTCTTTCTGCCATTAAAAAAAAACCCTCCTTATTAACGATGTGGAAAAGTCATAAACATTTTTTTCTCAACCCAAACTCTCAAAATGACTTATTAACGGTGTGGAAAACTAGAGTTTTAGGGGGTGTTTGGGATTGCTTATTTGAGAGGGGTTTTAACTTATTGCGATTTGGTACCGGAGATAAGCCATTTTGAGTGTTTGGATGGAAAAAGAAAAGAAAAGAACTTATAGCGGTGTCAAACCGCTGAAAAACCATTTTTGATAAGTCATTTTGTTCTAACTTATCAACTTATTTCAAAAGTGCTTATGACTTTTTTGATTCTTTTATATGTATAAGCAATCCCAAACACTTTTAAATAACAATTTATTAGCTTATTACGTTTTGGTACCACAATAAGCTAATCCAAACACTTTTTAGAAAATTTCGGTTTAACACCACATAAGTTGATAAAAACTTTTCAAAATAAGCATAAGTTGTTTTAAATAAGCAATCCCAAACACCCCTTAATAAGCAATCCCAAACACGCCCCTAAACTTTTATTAACTATTAGGTTATGTGTATAAAAAGTATTCTAACCTCCATTGAAGACTACTTTGCAATGTTTTGATCGTTTGGTTTGGTCTCTGGTTTCTCGGAACGGCGCTTCAGTTGAGCGACTTCTGTCAATCTTTTTTTTTTTCGTTCATCTTGAGCAACTGATCAAGCATCTAAGGTATGTGATATCTTCCGGTTATGAGTATTTGTAGTAATTCTTACTTTCTGATATTTTAATCTGAGGATAGAGAGGCGTTTTTCAATTTTCATGAACGATTAGAGATTTGATCTCGTTCATAAGTTATAGATCGTATGTGATCCCGATGTTTTTGAAACGCACTTCATTTGAAATTGTTTTTTTTTATCAATATCTGCACATTTAGTTTCCAGATCACAAGATTCGGAACTGTGTATCTCTGTGTGTCAGAGCGATTGTTGTTCATTTTAAAAGATCGGAAATCATACATAAACAGATTTTAGTATTGGTTTTGTTAACATCTATCTGCTCTCTAGTTTCCAGATCTCAAAATTTGGAAATCGAAACTCTTTGTATATGTGTTTGAAGGTTGTGGTTGATTTGGGAAATAATGAGTAGTGATACATAATGTAGAATGATACATAAAATGATCGCATAGCGGAGTGGATATCGCGTTAGACTCCGAATCTAAAGGTCGTGGGTTCGAATCCCACTGCGATCGTACCCTATCTTTTTGTTTTTGCTCTTATTCCTATCTTGTTTGCTTCTGAATCTTGTTTTTTACTTCCCCTCATCTTCTTTTTCTCTGATTCAGAACTTTTTCAAGGTTTTCTTCACCAGGTGATGGGTTTTAGGGTTTTGAATTGTAGTTCTAGTTAAATAATTTCACACTAAACTGGTTTCTTCCAATTGAAATTCCAAAACCATGGAGCTGTACTGCCTAAACATAAACTAGATGGGAATGTTCTATTTGATGTATTATCCATGATCTCAATATAACTTTGGTTACTGTAGCAAATGGCAGTCCTTAAAAATCTTGAGCTAAAATTAATTTCTAGGTTTTAGAGGTTGAAAGTTTTTTTCATCAGATGGTGGGTTTTAGGTTTTTCTGAATTAGAGTTTGAGCTAATTTTCTGAACGCTTCAAACTGGCTTTTTTGGATTCAAATCCCAATACCATGGAATTGTGGTTTTTGAGCATGAACTAGATGGTCTATATGATGTTGTTATCTTCTCATAATCTCATTATAACTTTGCGGGTCTTGTAGCAAATGGCAGTCCTTAAAATTCTTGACCTGAATGCAGAATATTGGCTCCAATTTAGTTTCTAGTTTTCACGGAGAGAAATTCATAAGTTGAATTATATTGGAGGTTGGAAATCTGAAGTCTTATTTCACTTCTGATTAACAAGAGGTGGTGCTGAAGTCTGAAATATGAAATAAGACTGTTTATTTTTGTAACGTTTGAAGTCTGAAATCTTAATCTGGATCAATAAGATTGTTTTGTTTGTGATAACAATTAATCAGAAAAATGCTACCACTTCTAATTTCGGATGTATTTAAGAGTTAAGAAGGTCCGAGTATGAAAAAAAAACTGACCGGTTCAAATTTAAGAGGTATTGAGATGTTTTTTGAAAAAAACTAATTACCCCTTAGTAAATGATAATATATTAGGGAGTATTGTTCTATCATATGCTGAATGTCAAAACATAGATGATTATTTGACATTCTTTCTTCATTTTCGAAAGGAGCAATGGACTCGCTGTAATCATCTCACTCTTCAAAGTATGTATGTATATGCAGAAAGCTCAAAAATGATGTTTCCTACTCGCATTTAGTAAAAAAATTACAAGTTCCCATGTGATCCTTACTCTCATCTCATAGAAACTTCTGATTTTTGTGAGATAATATGGTATTTATAGAAAGATCAAGCACCAACTTTCATATTCCTAAACAAAATCAACAATAGAAGGGCATTATGGACTATTTTTAAATTTGAAATTAATGTCAAACACAATGTCGTTGTTTATACGTCATTTGATATCAATTACTGATTGATATGCCAAATATACTGTAGGCCAAAGGCTAATTTGCAACCCATGTAAATCTTGCAACCCATGCAACCCACATCTTAACCGTTGGATCAATGATAAGCGGTTATTTTATTTTTATTTTTTTGTTTTTTTTAATTAAAAATATTGGACCCACATCTATTGTAACCGTCGATCATGAATTTAACGGTCAAGATGTGGGTTGCATAGGTTGTAAAATTTACATGGGTTTTAAATTAAACTACCCCATATACTGTATGCCTGTATTGTAACTGAATTACTGAAGCGTGCTTTATGAACTCAGAATTCTGTATGGCTTCATTCTTTATGGGTCTCTAAAGGTCAGCCTTTGCAATGCATGACAGCCATTACTTAATGGGCCTATATGGTTTAAACCATGCTTTGCTTTGTTCTCTCAAATGTATATCAGCACATAGGCTTGGCCGAAACCCGTATCCCCAAGTGGCATTCTTTTTAGCACACACAAATATATAAACAAAGCAGTACACACACTCGATGATGGTGTGATTCTTTAACACCTCAATTTGCGCATATACTTGCCCTAACATGCTGGATTTTTGTGGTTGTGCACTTGCAGATGATAACCGACGATGACCTGGGATTTATAGCCAACTTTCTCGGCATATTCATATTCGCTCTTGTAATTGCTTATCATTATGTATTGGCCGACCCCAAGTATGAAGCAAATTAACACCTTTTTATTTCAATGGGATATCAAATGTAGTAGTAGAAGAGGATAATGAATGTATACGACATCAGGAATGTGCAATTATGATGAATGGAATTTTGGTAATTCGTTTCTCAAGTGTGTAGAAATTGTGTTTTGTGCTTTTATTGGGAAGAAATATTATAGCTACCCAAATGGTTTCAAGATAAAATGATTGTTGATGATAAGCCTGCAGAGCCAGAGACAAAAGGTTGTTGCAAACCCTACCATTAACAAAACCACAAACTCTGTTAAGCTTATATCAAAACCCATATGTAAAATATGTCCGATGACCATATCAAGCATTGCCAAAAAAAAAAACAGTGGTTTCAAGAACCACTTGTGTTAGGGAACATGAGTTGGTGATAATAAGCTGCTAAAATGAAAACACCAAACACCCACAGCAGCAATGCGGCCGCAGCAGCAATCTTTACGTGATCCCAGTTTATATCTAAGCTACTACCAACATAAACCTCAGAAGAAGCAATGTTTGTTCTTTCCACAACTGTCTCTACCTCATTTGCACATTTAGAGCAACAACACTTGCCACCAAGAAAAGCTGGGAATTCTTCAAAGTATCTGGAAAGAACCTCTTGGTAGTCTTCCCCAACGATCGTCAACTTTTGCTGGGTTCTAGGCTTCAAAACCTGCATGATTAACAAAAGCTCCCCATGTCAAGATTTCACTAGGAAAAAACAAGTTGGAGACTGGATGTACAATTTTATTATCCTAATAAGTGAATAATTTTAGTTAATAAAATCACCTTTCAATTTTCACGAGACAAATTGTCGCAACTTTCATATCATGAAATCCATTATGACAACCAAAAATATGTTATTGTATTTAGGTTCATAAGATTCTTTATTTATGCTTATTAAAATGTATTTTAGATATTCTGTTAACAGCCAAATATTTTACATAAAACTTTATCCAAATCAAGCATAGGCAATTTACATGAGACAAGGAAGTACCGAATAAATAAAGACATGCACAAGGCTAAAAATGACTGCAAACAAAAATTGTGACGCAGAAGGAACACTAAAAAGAGAAGCTTACTTGAAATAGAGTTTGTGTTATCACTCGGGCAACAGACGGAAGCCGTACAACAAGTAAACACCCAAGCCGGTTTGGGTAATGATCTTGAAGAAGTACCACACATGATCTAAATGTTTGTACAGGGAATCCAAAGGGTGATAATCCCTCACAATCCATCAAGACAGTAAGCTGAGGATGTTCCACATCAAGCAAGTTTAGAACTCCATATTCTACCTGGGAAACTGAAACATAAAGTTATGGTTTCATACATTTTACTAAGCATCGATATTGTTAGAAGTAGAAGAAAACGAATGAAAGCCAATACAAGTAACAAAATAGATAAACTCCACTGAACTGCACCAAGCATGGGTTTCTAATCATACCCTAAAACACACCTTCCATTTTCAAAATATACCACCCATTTCAATAAGCCTAGAACTTTAGTAGGATGTACTTTAGACCCATCGTGGCTTTTGTAGTCTTATTCTAAAATTGGGGCTTTTGCTTTTTAACGGTCTAAAGCAAAGATCAAGATCCTCACTGAAGAATGGAGCGCTTCAAGCTGTTTAAATGCCTAGGTAAGAATATGCCACCAAAGTATGAATGCTCAAAGGTAGCAAGAATGACAGCCATCGTGAATATCAACACCACTCGTAGAAAAAACAACCATGTTCCCATTTGTGGTCATCTTTTTAAGACGAGATCAAGATAGGCAGAGTCAAATGTGGATCCAATGTTTGACAGACTTCTGGACAGAGTGAATGCCATCATATTCCCAACAGGGGGGACACTTCAGCATAAAACATCTTACTCTCTATTATGATAATCACTATGCAACATTCAAAAACAAATGAAAAACCCCGCTCAAATCGCACAATTTCCCATTGTCATTAATGGCACATACTAGATTCACAGTAACATGGTCTGTCCATCAAATCACAATATAACACGCAAAATGAGAAAAAGAGATCAACTAAAATCACTCATCTTTTACATGAGATTCTAATGCTATATGCTAATTAGCCATGCCCATTGGCTGGATGGCCTAAAATTTGCCTGATCCATGTGAGGCAAGTACTTTGCAAGGACCTGTGGACTGGTCGGGACAAAAATACCAGATACCATGGTATTAAAAAGAGGCTTTTATACTTAAATTAGTAGTAGCGTAGTGTACCCATCAAGACCCTGTAAAGTAGGTTGCATTTTATTTCATTGACAAAGCCAGCTAAAGAAAGACTCGCATCATAGATTCCAATTCTTATAATATGTTCTGCAAATCCTTTTTGTTGCATCAAGAATCTGATTGTGCTTGATTGTATTTACTCTACAAAATTAAGTCAAACAAAACAACTAGATATAGAGTGTACAAATCAATGATTATTTGGACGCACCGACTTGTTATGAACTCTCATTGAAAGCCTCTATTTGTGACCTAGCCTGTAGGAGTGATGGATTTCCCTCGCCAGATCATTGACATAAACTGTATGTTCATCAAGTTTTTATCATTATCAGCACCAAGTTAGAAGCTTCTTCGACCTAAGTTCTCTAAACTAGGGGTAAAATAGCAACAAAACAAGCGCGGTCCTACACATAAAGGAAGGGAGGTTGACAAAAATATGTTCTGCTATATTGGTAAGAATTATTGATCACGTAACCACAGGGCAAAGCAATAAAAACAAATCAATAATTAGGACATTATGTTTGATACTTCAAGCAACCTGAGAACAAACATAGAAAAGTTACGAGGAAGAACTGCATACCAACTGCTCTAACAAACTGTGCGCGGCCATTTGAAACCAAATTAGAACCTGCAAGTCCAACACGTATAATGAGGCAAGGTCGTTGCATCACATCAGATCCATGCCAAAAGACCAAGTTGCCCCAAGCCTCAAGTTCTTGTGGTGAAAGAAGAGTGTATTTCTGCCTCCATCGAATAGTCTTCTTAACTGATGATAAAAACCTTGCGAAGTCACCATCGGAGACAGCATAGAACCTACGAAGCTCCTCCTCATTAATCCTGGAACAATCATCCCAATTATGTTAAAAAGAATCGTGCATGCAAGGTATGGAACATAAGCGACCTTGGCATTCTCTTATTTAATTGTATTAATTATATAGATCTGAAATACATTAGGAGATATAACATGGATTCTTTTTAGCTTTGTTGAGATTGCAGGAATACAGGTCATAATGTGAAAAATATGAAAGGGAAAGAACAGTAAAAGGAGTACAAGGGCCATAGGACTACGCGCAGATCAGAAGCCCTATGCTAGAGGATGTAGTGATAATTTACTGGTCATTGACGACGATCCCATGCATATAAGCAGCTGGTCGTGTCGATGGCTCCAGCATAGAGATGCAGCGGTTCGTTTGGCCAATTATTTAGTTTTAGTTTGTGTCCAATCATGGAATCAGACAATATAATGAAGCAGATTATGGTTTTGAATATATATGTGTGTGCAGTGTTCGTTGGTTGATTTATAGAAAGACCTTTCCATTGGTTGCCTTACATTTTGGAAGACATGTCATTTGTTATCTTACCACCTACGCTGCGCAGCGCCCAAGTAGTTTAAGGGTTTAGAGGGAGAAGTTGAGATTGATGACCTGTGCCTACGGTGTGTGGCCAATGATTTTTACATATTAGCTGGTTGGTGGTTATCCTCAACTTTGATGCAATTAATTAGTTGCTTGGTCGAAAGAACCAAATTGATAACCAACAGAGAGAACCTAAGGCCTATGAACCAAATTTGTTACGGGAAAACTAGAACACGGTTATATATTATGAGAAGCTAATCAATCTGATCCTTCAGAACAAATCATGTGCCACATGATGGGACAAAAACAAGAGTGTAGTAATGTATCCTATAAAATAACAAAATGATAGTACCTCTCTGGTATAGTAATACCCTGCTTATCAAGCTCCGCATAGAGTTCCACCAACCAATCTTCCATAATAACGCTTCTCGAAACCTTGTTGACGGGCACGGGCCTGCATAACTCAAATATTTGAGTGCAATCAAGGTTTGATAAAGTACGAAGTTGGGAGAATAAGCAGCTAGAATCTAGCCACAGCAGCATAAGTCAAATCCATATAGTGAGATTAGAGAGACAATGAGCACAACAGTTGCTCACAGTATAAGGTTTGCCTGAAATTAACATTAAGCTAATCTTCATCCCAGCCACTGTTGATTGCGGAGAGTTAATGCTCATGCTATAAGGTTTGCCTGAAATTGACATTAAGCTAATATTTATCCCAGCCGCTATTGATTGCGGAGAGTTAACAATGAGTGAATTATTGACGTCTTCCAACCATCCTAATCACAGTACTTCATTCGTTCCTTTTTTTTTTTCCCTTTCTTATGTGGTATGTTATACTGCAAGAATCACATATTTTAGGGGTGAATATGTGACCGATCAATTGGCAACAATACTGATCTATCAAGAAAGAGGAAAATCACATGAAGAATGTTGTTAATGAGGCAGAATTGTCACTAGGTCTCCATTTTAATGTCCTGCACAGTCGGTATTTAGTTTCCACCATAGAATGTAACAAATTTTAGGCAGCATCAGCTCTATACCCATTGGACCAGTGAGGTCAAGGGGATCTTAAACCTTTTAACAAATGGTGCAGCAAATCATCTGTCAAGATATGCATATGTTTGTCAAACTTAAGCTTATTCCCAACCTCATTTTTTTCCGACCACAACACATTACCTACAAATCAAAATTCTGCGAACATCAGACTACACAAAATGATCCCTGCGCCTCATATTTACTACCAAACTAATTAATCTGGATCAGTTTTAGATATTAGAATCTTAAAACAAGAATTACACACCCTGTGCCTTGGGTGGACAACTGTGAAGACAGTTCTGTAAGATCAGCACTCAAACCACTAAGCGTTCCTTTTGAGGAGCTTGATCCATCAAAGAAACCAGTTGCCACTGAGAGGAACATCAATGGCCTTGACAAAGTCTGGCAGAAGAGATAAAAGTATCAGATATTGTGAAGAATTTAACAAGAGTAGAAGACGGATAAACAAACCGCATAACATCGATTTAGGGTCCTTGTTGCCATGATGACCACAAATGCACATCTTCACAACTTTGTATGGTTAAATTCAAGTTAAGCACAAGAGTTACAAAGACACCAACCAATATTAGAAGATGCAAAAGTCATATGTTTTCATATTGACAGTACGAACACGCAGAAATGTAAATCCAACCTGCATTCCTTTAACCAAACCAGTGAAAGGAGCATATTTCTGGATCCATTTAAATGGCGGGAAGCAGAGAACTTGAAGCGCCTGAAGCCCACGCCAAATAATTGGACAGTTGGCCGAAGAGAACCTGCGGACCATCTCTAGTACTGCAGTTGTCAAAAGAAAGACTCCGATTTCCCCAGCACCACCAGTGGCCACCAAGCTGACTTTCATTGAAGTGACACATTTAAGTGTCTTCTTTGACGATTTGTTTGAAAGTGAACCAAGTAAACGATTTTTAGGTAGATTTTGAGTAGCAGTAATCCTCAGCTCCAACTTCTTATTTGATTGGAAAAGGCGTACAGTCTCCCCCATCACAGCACATCACATCCTTCTCCTGAGAAACTGCATGGACTGTTAAATAAACCAAAGTGCTACAAAGTGAAGCATTTACAAAGGTTTTCCCCACCTTCAAATCAAACACCAAGCAGCCAATCATATTTATTTCAAGAACAATATGACTACACTTTAGCACAATCAAAGTCAGTGATCAATGGATCCAATGTTTGTCTTGCAAGGAACTGCAATATGAGTTGTTGTAAAATTCACAGACAAAAATATCCCACTGCAAAAAAAGAAAAAAAGAAAAAAAAACAGATAGCATTTAATGGCTAAACCCTCAAATAATAAAGAAGCAATACCGACAGAAACTTGAGTGGTGGCAAACTTTTGAGGCACCCCTAGCTTAATCGAATAGCAAAGTTACTGATTTAACTACATTGATGCCCAACAAAGCCAAATAACAAATGAATTTGCCAGCAGATATATTCATCGATAGTGTACATTCTTCACCCTCAATTAAATAAATGGAGTAACTTGTCATACTTAGTCATAATGCATGAGTTAAGTTTCCTAGTAAATATAAACACCATGGCATCATTTGCTATTTTGCTTCAAAGATTCCAATTCTAACAGATATTCGGTTACAATACTACATTCTTCTATCAAAAAAGATATTTCTTAATCATCCACTTTTTTTTTTTTGAACGGCAGATAACACACACGTTCCTGGGGTATCCGGGCTCCCACTCAAGGGTGCCACCCGACTAATCCCCGTCGACCACGACCCAACCCAATTAAGGGTAAGTGGCAGGCCCATGATCTGGATATCGCCACATGCTCACCATGGGGTTCAAACCCGGGTAGTCAGGGATACCATCCACTTTTGCTTGACTAAAAAGGTGAACTTCTCATATTTCACCAAAGATATACTGGCTTTTATCTAACATATTCTTAAAAGTATATCACAATGAAAATTATACAACATCACAAGAAATTAAAAGTCACTTACTTCAGAAACTAGGAACAACATTCATCAAAATCACAAATAAAAGTTGCCTCAAGAACAAATCCAATCAAATCATGACTCTTTGCTTTATTTAGCCCATATAACGATCTGAAATATATTAAACTCAATACAATAACTGTGAAAATTATTCTTACCCGAACTACCCCCATTGGTTTCAGAGTCCATTTGCACAACTCCTCACGATTTGACAATTTCAACTAACCTCAAATTTCATATATTTGGGAGATTGAATTCCGATTAACGAGATAGTTATTCAAACAACAACGCACATCATGATTAATACCGATGTTAAAGACCAACATCCATATAATCAATCGAGATTTGAAGCGTAAAAACAACACATAATCGATTGCGCTTCGAAGATACTGAACAATGAAGAATAAGAAAAAAAAATACAAATCCATATATCAAGTAGTCGATTATACCTTACGGAATTCATAAGAAACAGCGCCACGTTAGCCCGGAAGTGCTTTCTCTTCAATGGCGGTGTCACGGTATCGTTTATTTGGACATGATTATGACTTGTTTGAGAGAACCGAGTCGACGTCGGTATTTATTTGGGATCCGACTAGCTTTCCGAATTGTGGCCCGGGTCGAATCTTCTAGTTTACACCAGTTTGGTTACGCTTTTATTTCTGTTTATTAGTATTTGTTTACTACAAATTTTTTTTGGGTAACCATGGGTTTTACCACGAATGGTCTGGAGTTATCGCATGTGAACTTTCATGGGCTTTGGCAACGCCTGAATTTGAACTTTGGATATATGAGATTTTCCACTACATCCCCAAAAGTTTTACTGGTACATCACAACCCAAATGGTTAAACTATAATTGATTAACAAATAAAAATAGGGAAATTGCAGTTTTTAGGTTTACCGAAGCATAAAAAATATGGTTATAAATAGTTGTACGAAATCGTTACGAAAACATATCGATTACAGACAAATTTCAAAAAATATTACAGTACAAAACAAAATATGACAAAACAATACTACGGATACGAAATGGTTATGAAACCGATTCATAAAACATTCTATCGTAATTTTGCAACCAGATATTATTTAGCGGTTGTTTGTTTTTTTAAAAAAATTTCTTAATGGCTCTTAAGTCTGAATCGTTCAGACCTTTTTACACACCACCTCTTATTAATCATAACTAAAATAAGACTTCAAACTTTAAACATCTTAAAAAACAAACGGCACCTTAGTATGCCATCATAAAAGAATCTATCATAACCATAATTATTTCGTAATTTTATCATAAATAATATATTTGTATTACATCATGAAACACTCGTGATCTAATTGTATCTAAGTTTTTTTTTTTTATGGGGAATTCAAATTTATTATGGTACCCATCCTTAGATTTGTGGATGACTTAATATAATCATTCGAAAAGGGAAAAAAAAAACATGTTAAGTTAATATCCTATTAGATTCCTACTTGAGGCTTAGCAAGGGGAGACTAATTACACATTTGACTTTACTAAATGCACCTTTATCATAAATTTTCTCCTCACACACATCAACATCAAAATCTTCTTTTTACATTCCCAATACATGAATTACATTCCCAATTAATGAATTGACTTAATTTTGACATAATTTTTGGTGCAAATAGCACTCCCCCTTGGCAAACACCCATGTGTTGCATTATGTAACACATTTTCACATAATCAGGATAACTAATTCACTATTACCTAAACATGCAACATATGGATCAAACTCAATTAATTATCTATTCAAAAAGAAAAAAGGTTTATGTCTAGAGAATCCATATCCAATTGAAATTTTGCACATATAAGATTTTCATCAAACAAAACAATTTTATTTTAAAACTTAGATTGCATTATTTATACCATTTTATAAGATGAGATATTGGGTCAGTTTAAACAAACCCTTTTAACATATGTCAAAATCAAGCTTTCACCATTTACATTTACAATGTATTGATCATAGGAAAGTTTGTTTATCAATACCATAAGAGATTTAGGGTTCAATTTTACTTAATGCTATCAATTTGTGTTGTAAATCATATATGTGATAATATCATAAAGAACGTTATTTATACTCTTTTGAGATCAACTCAAGACTTTGAAAATATTGAAGGAAAAAAAAACATTAAATGTTGATGTATTCAAGAATAAAATTATAAGAAATAGTTCAAATAACATGTAAAGGTAATAAGCTATAATCACACTTTAATCAAATCATATGTGAATGAATATTCAAGATGTCATAATAAAAACAATGGATAATTATCAAGCCAGCCACATTAAATTAACATCCTTTACATTTTAGCTTCAAAAATACAAATTCACCAAAATAGTCACATGAATCATAAAATGGCTTTGCTAACTGTACGGATTTTGTTAGCTAACTACGTGTCAACCGAAGGGCATGCCTCGTGTTTTCTGTTTACCGAAAAACTGAAAAACAAAACCCTAACTGCAAAACATGAGCGTGAGTTCACAAAACATAAGTGTAAGTTTGCAAAACAAGAGAAGCTTGGTTAGTTTTGTCTGTTATCTCCTTACATAATATTAATTGTTTAGCAAGATTGGCCATCATCTCAAATCCCAAACATTTAATATGTAGTGTGGACGAAGCTTGGTTGATTCCCTTGATAATCTCACACCTTCTTGTCCAAATGTCGAGAGAATTTCGGTATTGAAGAAGGTACAAAATAAGAGATAAAGACAAAATTATGCGTTTTTATAACGAGGACCTTGAGCTCGTAAAAGCCGTATAGTTAGCAAAAGTTATTTTGCAATTTACATAGCTATTTTGATGATTTTGTATTTATGAGATTAAAGTATAATAAGATTTAGATTTATGGGTTATTAAACATTTACTCGGACATTAACCTTTTGACAAACACCAAGAATCTTACCTGTTAAATAGCGAATTTAGGTGTGTTTTTCTATTTGTTGAAAAAAGAAAAGGGAGCCTTGCAAAACATCAGATGACTCCGACGCCCACAAAGCATGGGAAAAATCGTACACTCCACCACGTGGCACAAACCCATTGAAGGGGACAAACACAGCACACCTTATCAAATATTCAGTCTTCCTCACAAAATAATCAGGTGTGTCTCGTTAACTTGAAACAATCCTACAGATGAAATCTGGAGCCGTTGATTATGAAACAGACGACTCTAAACCCAGACAGCAACGACGAGATCATCAAGAACAAAAATCCGGCGAATCCCAACGCTATCGCGATGTCTGATTGCACGCAAAACGCATTATTAGCCGTACACGTGGCAATCCTTCTCAGCTGTCTCGCCATTTCAGTCCCCGCCGAGTCCGCCGACAGCAACAAGTACGCAAAAACCTACACAAGACGACACCGTTTTATTAACTCAGGACCTTCACTACGTCCGCATATGTGTGTGTGTGTGTGTGTTTTGCAGATACAAACATTCTTTTGAAAAATAAAATTCACACGAAAATTAGCGCCATTAATGGCTGCAAAAATTTGAATTGAAAATTTCGAAAACAAAAATGACATGAAACAATGAAATACACAATTCGATGCGATTAATAGTCAGTAATGAGGACCTGATCGTGGCCAAAATCAAACCAGACTTGACAGAATTCGGGAAAAATGGTGGAACCTCGAGAAATTTCCCAAACAGAAGCAATCATTTCGAACAATGAATATAAAGCCACTATTCCATTTGCTGCAACAACGAATCTGTAGAGTTTCGTTACAATTATTTATAATTTTTTTTTCTCAATCTGTTGAATCGAAAAAGGGGATTAAATCGAGAAGTTTACCGGAAAGCACCGAAGTCGTACCAGCGAGGGGAATCGGACTTAGTAGCGAGCATGAACACGGCGGCGGAAAGAGCAAAGCAGAAGGCGGTGAGCCGGAAAATGAAGATCAAAGTATTGAAACGGCGGAGTTTGCGTTCGGAGAGAGTGGAGTGGAAGTGAGGCGTGTCGTGTGGATGAGTCTGGTGGATCCGAGGTCGAGGAGACGGACTCTCGACACCGGCGCTCCGAGTCATTTTACTCCGGTTCACCGTTGACGGCGGTCGTCGGCGATGGCAGTAGAAGTTGAAATTAATGAATAGGTTATGAAGAGGTGGTGGAATGATTTCTATAATATTCTTGTGGAGATGCGGGGGGTTGTTGCAGAGCTTAAATCAATCACGGGGGAAAGCATGATTTCCATGGGAGATATAAAAATTATATGATGGAGAAAGAGGGAAAGAAAGAAAGCAGGGAGAGAGGGTGTGTGTGTGTGTGAACTGTGAAGCGTGAAGTCTGTGAAAAAAAAAGGAACAGAGATGATGATGATGATTGGTAATGAAAGTACTTTATTCCTTTTTTTTAATATTCTTTTTCCTTTTTTTTAGTCTTTTATGTTATGGAATAAACTACAAATTTAGTTCCTATGGTTGGATGATTATAATCAATGTTTTAAATCTCAGTTTTTTTGTTGACCCGGTTTGGTGATCGGATCATGGTTCAACCATCGGGTCAACCAAATACATTAAAAAAACATCGAATCAACCAAATACATTTAAAAAAAATACCGGTTCAACCACCGGTTATGACGGGTTCAACCGTTTTTTTTTATAAAATCGACCGGTTCACTCCGGACCATAAACCCGGTCGCAATTGACCCGCCTTCTTCCCCGGATTCCGGTTCAACCGGCCGAGTCGACCCGGTTTTTAAAACATTGGTTATAATACTTTTGGTATTTACAGTTTTGAAATTATAATATCGCTATTATGATTTGCAAAAGCGTTCGGATAAAATTCCGTTAATTGAGGGATACTTTACAACTTCAGTTTTTTTTGTATTTTATTCACACTTTTTATTAAAAATGAAAATGCATTGTGGTGAATGGCTGATATTGGAGGATGGTTTGATTTTGGTGATAGGTTGTGGTGAAAGGCTGATATTGGAGGATGGTTTGATTTTGGTGATGGGTTGTGGTGAAATGTCGTCGAAGAAGGTAATCAGAGTGAGGAGAGGAAGTTGATGAGGTGTTTTATTGTAATTATAGTGATTATCACAAATTGTGGTTTTTATAAAAGAGAATGATAGAAAATTGCAAAAAGAGTAAAGTACCCCTCATCTAATAGATTTTTTTAATGGCCGTTAGAGAGGGATCAAATCTGGACGTTTTTGCAAACCCCAATGGCCATATTGTAATTTTGAAACTATAGGGACCAAAAGTTTCATAACCACCAAATCATATGGACCAAATTTGTAGTTTACTCTATATTTTGGGATGCATCCTTAATTAGAGCATCTCCAACAGTATTGCTAATTTTTTTTCTAAAATAGAAAATGAAAAATCAAAATCTCTAAAACCATTTTCTTCTAACTCCAACAGTTTTTCTATTTTAGAGAATCAATCATTATTTATATTATTATAATATTTCATAATTTATCATTCCAATACACTTTTTAAAAAAAACTTAAAATAAAATGTTAAAAATTGAATCTTATTGGTTGGATTGAATAAAATAATATTTTCTCTCTCCAATTTAGAGATTATAGAGAATTCTCTATATTTAGAGATTTTTTGATCTTTCTCTATTTTAGCAAACCATATAGCAAAACTGTTGGAGAGGAATAGTAAAGAAAAAACCAATTTTTTCTACTTTAGCAATGCTGTTGGAGATGCTCTTAAAAAGTAGTAACAAGTAATTTTGTTGTGTTTGAATTTTCAAGATTAAAGATTATCAATTTTTGAAAATAGATTTTTTTCTAAATCGCTCTTCTTCTAGAACATTACCAAGATTATCCTTTGTTGTTTGACATATTCGGTCAAATCCGAATCCGGTTACTTGTCCTTCTCAATCACTACTCCATATTCACCCTCTCGATCATCGCTTGGGGGTTGTTTGTTTTTATAAAAAATCTCTTAATGGCTCTGAAGTCTGAATCGTTCAGACTTTTTTACACATAACCTCTTATTAATCATAAGTAAATTAAGATTTCAGACTTTAGATCTCTTAAAAAACAAACGGCACCTTGGTGTTGTTGCTTGGTGATTTGAAGTAAGCGAGTAGAGAAAGAGAGGCGGCTTGGACTTGAGGGTTTGGAGGAGAGGGATGAAGATGAGATAATAGGAAGGTTTAGGGGTTTAAAGTTATATATTAATATTTAATTTAACTTGAAATGATATTAATTTCTTGAGTTTGGAATTTATATTAAAGAAGCCAAAAAATATAAATCTGAAACACTTTAGGGAAGTACAAGTAGGTAAACTTATCAAATGTGTTTGTTTCAATATAACATGTTGATTAAATGTACATTAATTGGTAATTTTCTATATTTTATATTTTTAAGGTAATTTGTTTTTTTTTCAAATTACTTAGGCTATGTTTGGCAAAAAAAAAAAAAAAACTAACCTAGCTTGTAGCTGATAAACTAGTTTTTCAAAACGCTACTTTGAGTAGCGTTTCAATAAACTAGCTTATAAGCTAGCTTATGGTCATCCAAACATGTACACTAGCTTATAAGCTAGCTGAAGCTAGTTTTTTTTTTTTGCCAAACATAGCCTTATTAGACATAAAATTATATATAGGGCTAAAGTAGTAATTTTCTTTCATTGAGAATATTTACCGAACAAATTATTAATCATTTAGTGTCAATTATTTAACATCTGTCAAATAACTGTAATACTAATACCAAGGTGACCCACAACATGTTTGATACCAATTTCACTTGATTGGTTTCTTTATTTCCCCATCATCCATATTTAATTTTTCTTATAACAAACTTTATTTTTAATAAAAGTACAAAAAAGCTACTTTCTTTTAAAAAGATACAACATATAATTTAGGACAGTTCAATAATATTTGACTACAAATCAAACATCTAAATTTTTTAAAAGATTAACAATTAAAAATCAAATATATTTTGTAACGAATGCTTAAAACACCAAAAACAGTGGTAAAACACTAAGGTGCCATTTGTTTTTTAAGAGGTCTAAAGTCTGAAATCTTAATTTAGTTATAATTAATAAAAGGTGATGTGTAAAAATGTCTGAACAATTCAGACTTAAGAGTCATTAAGAGATTTTTTTTAAAAAAACAAACAACCCCTAAATTGTTTCACTAAACCAACACATCATGTTCTGTCATGCCAAAATAGTATTTCATAGGCAGTCGCCGTTACATACACACCTATTTACATCAAATATATAAAAAAGAACATGATATATGTGAGGAGGATTTTAATATATAGGTGTGTATTTAACAAATCTTAGGTCTACCTAACCCCATTTAATAACCATCATCCAGAAGAAAATTAGGGTTCAGAGATTTATGCCAAATCAACTTCTTATTGAAAATTCAATGAAAAAATGTTATATCCTAATCACTCCAGATTGGTGTGATGGGGCCAAAAATAAAAAATATGATTACCCATTTCTAACCAAATGTCTACTTAAAAACCATAAAAGATGAGCTAACTATGGAGGAGGTGGAGGTACATTAGCTTTTGCAAATCCTATCCATACCACAATGGTTGCAGCAAGAATAACCCATCCAAATATATCATACTTCAGATCACTGTTCTTCTTTGACTTCAGACCCTGCAATAATGCACATAAATTGACACCAAATAAATCTACATCCAAAAGTAGAATGACATTTTTGTCCATCCAGAGGAGATACTTGTTTATTCGGTATTGGACCATCTTTAGCAGTCTTAGCAATTTTATCAAGTTGACTAGTAGTTCCTTTTGGTTATCATCTTGTTCTAGGGTTCATCCTTCGGAACCATATCAGATCCCGGATCTGATGAAATAGGATTGAATTGAGATGGAATACGTAATTATCTTGAGATTAACCATTTCTTTATTTTCTGATCACCTTAGAAAAGAAAGATCCTGTTGCTTCTTCTCTCTTTAACAACATATCACCACACTATCATCACTTATTAGCATTTTAGAAATCTTTCACACGTATTGCAAGCATAAAACTGGGAGGAATGAAACTTGAGCGTGCGACATTGCACAAGGATAGGAGAAGCTTCTAAGACTAAGCTCACTTACCTGATCTCTAGAACATTTAGGGCCATTTACCAAACGCTTATCGGGTAAGTACTTACGGGGTATCACTTACCTTACCAGGTGAGTATGGCAAGGACTGAGAATCATACCCGGTAAGAGGCATAGCAATGACCAAGAATCTCACTTGATACCCTATTAGCACTTACCGGGTAAGAGACGCTTACCAACAATCCATTTTGATGGCTGAAAATTTTACCCAATAAGGTGAGGGTGGTGACTCTTGCCGGTAAGTAAGCGTTTGGTTTCACACTCAAATATGCCAATAGACCATTAGAATCCCATTCATTGATATCCTCTTAGGCATGTTTGGTTTGCGGGATTTGGAGGGATTTGAAATTAAATTGCACTTTGATCATGTGTTTGGTTGAAGGAAAGTGGTATCAGTTAAAAGTGTGGATTTGAAATCCCACAACCGAGGGATTTAGAAATCCCATGGGGGAAGTTGGTATTTCAGGATTTCATAGAATTTGTTTGTAATAATGTTTTAAAATATGTTAAAATATTCGTTTTGTAAGAATCATTTAATAAAATGTAATTTAATTATTTTTATAATTATTTATAATTCAATTCCAAGTACTTCCATAATCCAAATCCCTAAAAAAACATTTTGTGGGTGTTAATTGACATAGCATATGTCATTTCTATTATATCTCTTTATATTTCTTTTTTATAGATGAAAAGTTTCAAAATCATCATAGAATAATATTATAATCCAGAGAGAAGTATTATTCATTCACAACACAATTATGACAAAAAGGATGCATGCACATAAAGTAGAAGAGAGCATGAGATAATACCTTGGCATTGGAAGACGTTGATGAACCTGCTCCAGCCCCGGAGGCCATAACTTGTTGATTGAACCCCTGTTTATGGAGCTCTGCGTGTAATTCAGGAGCCTGAAATTGCAATAATTTGTCATCTATTCAGCTACTTCAGAAGCTAAAAGCAAATGCACATTTCTTTTTCCCAGTGAGTCATGTATAGAAAGTCCTAAACCCCATTTCATTTTCTATAAGGTAACGCTTTATTCCCCCCAAAAGGGACCATAATCGATTCCATAAAGTCATGATCATAAAATTATCCATAATTGTATTATGACATTGACATGTCCCAAAATAGACATTGTTTTGAGGTGTAAATCCCCACCAAGTCACTACACAATACACATGTAATATCCACAAGAATCTATGATTGTTAATTTTCACCAAGGATCTCAAAAGATTATGTTGCTTGCATAGATATTAGAAATGAGGAGCCATCATGAGTGATATTTGATAAATAGAAATTTTCATAACGCATAT
This sequence comes from Arctium lappa, assembly GCA_023525745.1. Lineage (NCBI taxonomy): Eukaryota > Viridiplantae > Streptophyta > Magnoliopsida > Asterales > Asteraceae > Arctium > Arctium lappa. Next base: position 125,418,954 of record CM042049.1, read on the forward strand.
AAGGTGTTTTTGTAGCTTCTTTTATTGTGTTGACCAGTCAATTACTCTATATACTCGTGTTATTCACAATAATACTTTTTTTAAAATCTCTTTTCATGGTATCAGAGACACGACTCTAGGTAGTAACCCCATCAACTTCTAAGTCATGCACAACAGCTCGTGCTGCCAGCAATGTTACGTCAGTTAACTACTTACGTGTCTGAATCTTTAATTCCTGTACCCTGTGCATGTTTATTAAGCGTCAACCATAAATTCATGTTTACATAAGATGATTTATATGCAAGCTCATGGATATATATATGCTGAATTAAAAATATTCCTTGAAGTATCTTGGCATATCGGGATTTCTGGTTTTGCAATAAGTATCATAATCACACTACAGTGAAACCAAAATTATTCATCATTCAGCTGAGAATGGACAGCCATGAACAGCAATATACCTTTGAAGCGACTTCAAATGATTTGCGATAAAGTTCATTCCCTGGATCCTGCAACGAACATAATTAATCCATTACACTGCTAACACCAAGAGGAAAAGCATACATACATGAATGATGCATGATTTCAGTCATTATACATGCATGATAGTATATAAGCAAATATAGATAAAGCTAATAATGAGATATGCCCAGTAATTGCCATCTCATGAAATTGAATTTCACAATCCATTCTAGAAGTAAAACTTGCCTCATCAATTGCCTTCTGAAAGTAAGTATTAGCAGCATCAAAATAGCCTTTAGCTTCATCTTTATCAGGAGTCAGAAAGGCATAAGAAGTTTGAGCATTACCCATGCACCACAATGCGTCATGTCTCTTTGGGTCAATCAACAATGCTTCATCCAGTTTTGATATAGCATCTATTGAATAAAATTCAAACAAACCAAAACGAATAGAAATCAAACCCCTAGCAAAAACATCCATTCCATACATATTAGCTTGTTTTGTTTTATCCCATCTCTAGTAAAGCACATCACAAAATCGACTCCAAAACATAAATCCAGCATTAGCATCATAAAATCAGTCATTACCTTTTATCATAGTCTTTGACTCCTCAATGCTCTGGAATGAAGACAATTCAAGCAAAGCACCTCCCCATCTTGTTAGGTTCTATGCCAATCAAGGAACAAGAAGAAAATTCACAATTCAGAAGATTTTATAGAATAAATACCAAAAGATCATGCATACATAGAAACAAACAGATACGTTCAACATGCAGTGTGCAAATTCTAACCTCGGCGTCATGAGGATTTTTTGCATAGGTGGCTTCAGCGCTCTGGCGAGCATGCTCGAAAAGTACAAGGCGATCGAAGTCCATTTGCATTTCCATCGTTGTCGTCTGAATTTCTCCTTTTGGCGTCGACTCGAGAGGGTTTTAGTTTTGGTGCGTGACTTTTGGTTATAAATAACGATAAATCAAATGAAACAAAAAAGAGTTAATTTTGTTTATTTAAGGTTAACTTTTATTTTTATGTAAAATAACATATTTTATTTTATCAATTGATGATGATTTTATGTATTTTAGTTATTATATTAAATTACAATTTGATATCAAACTAGTTTTAATGATCTCGTGTTAGTAAAAATAGACCGAAATTTGGTTATAAAATAACAGAAGTTAAAACACATTATTATTTTACGCAAAAAGAAAATACATTGCATATAATAAGAATTAAAATAAAGTATGTCATTAAATTATTATATACATTTAAGCCTAAGTAAAATAAATATTGATCTTGTTTCTAAATTCTTAAATAGTATAAGATTATAGCCAAAACAAGGCATGAGGGTGCACCATTTACAAACTTTGGCTAGAAAACAAGATAAAGATGTCTAGACATTGGCTTTTTCGAAAGTGTGCTGTTTAGATCCATGATCAAGGGAGGAGCCAAGAAATTTGTCTAGGGTGGTCCTCTTTAATAAAACTAGAAAACGAAATAAATAATGACATTAATGTTCAATAAAATAAATGTATATAACTATACATTACAAAAGTGGAGCACTAACCTTTACAAATTCAACAATGACAGTCTACACCATCAAGATTGACACCGTCAAATATCCCAACAATTTCACAATACAAATCTACACCATCATGATTAACAACACTTAGAATGTGTTATTTGTAAGTTTTCAAATATAAAGAATCAAGATAGCTGAACTACAGACGCATTAAATAATCAAGATAACAGAAGCACTAAGCATATATAAGTTCCCAAACAAACAAACAGAAAAATGTAAAAGTTCCCAAATCCCAAATTCAAACTAAATGTGTAATCTGTAAATCTATGGATGATGGAATCTAAGAGAAGCATTCCAAAAAACATAAACTTTTAAGATAACCCAAGTGATCTCATTCTAAGGAGAGATTACTAAAACTAAACTCCCAAAATTGTAAATCATGATCTGTGGAGGATGGAATCCTTATACAACAGAAGCTTTATCTAAGTCTAAGGAGAGATTACTAAAATTAAACCCCCAAATCCAAACTAAATATGTAAATTGTAATCTGTTGTGGATGGAATGGAATTTTTATACAACAGAAGCATTCAATTAATATAACTCAAGTGATCTAGGAGTGATTACTAAAAGTAAACCCTAGAAATTTCAGCATACCGAGAGTTGTGAGCGGCGCAGAGCAGCGGCGAGAAGGAGAATGAGAGAATATGGATTGGTGATGGTGACAAAGCCGGGTAGCAGGGAAGGGAACTGGATTCGTGATTAAGCGGTTTTATAGTTTTTATCTGGAATATATATGTTGCCGACCGCTTCTTTATTCAAGCACCATGTATTCAAATCAATTAAAATAAAGCTAAAATTTAGGCTTTTATTTTTCCTTTTCTTTTTAACCCTATCAAACCAGCGATTAAATTGTTAACTTTAATCAGTAAAAAAATTTAACAATTATAAAAAACTAGAATCGTACTCGTGAAATGTAACGAGATACATCATGATTTTAATGTTTTATTTTATTTTTTTGTCGATTTACGGTACGATTTTGGATGGTTTTGAGAAAGTGATAATGATTTTTTTATAAATTTGTTTATTTTAGTCTTAATAATATAATATTTTTTATAAATAAAAAATGAATGATTTTATTATAATTCAATGATTATCTAATATATTTTAAATTTTTTATATTTAAATTAAGATATTTATCTTGTTTTTTTAATAGTTTAATAATAATGTAATTTATTTTAGATTTAATAATATAATGTTTTTTAAAATAAACATTAAATATTATGTTATATTTTCTTAATTATATTTTAAATTTTGTATATTTAATATTTGATTTTTATCCTGTATTTAATTATGCAGGGAGTAGTTTTATGAAATTGAAGTGGGGAGTGATTTAGGGGAGTTAAAGTGGTTAGAGATAACGTTTGAAAGTTAATAAATAGCATTAAATGTAGTACATAAAGATTTAATGGTTGTTTTTAAGAGATTTTAAGTAATTAACATTAAATAACGATACATTAATCTTTAGCGATTGTTTTTAATAGTTTTTTATACGTGTTTTATAATATAATATTAATGTTTAATAATAATGTAATTTATTTTAGATTTAATAATTTAATGTTTTTTTAATAAACATTAAATATTCTGTTATATTTTTTTAATTATATTTTATATTTAAAAAAATATAGAGATTTTAAATAATTAACATTAAATAACGGTAAATTATTCTTTAGAAATTGTTTTTAAGAGTTTTTTATCCATACTTTATAATATAGTATAGATTAAACTTCTTCCGTTGGAATTTTATATTAACTTTGTTTTAATTTCATTACTATCATTTTTAAATTATTATAATTTTAATTTATATATATATATATATATATATATATTATTAATTATAAATTAAATAAAAAATGTGGGACTCATTCTCGGTTCATAATTGAAAGAAAAAATTTGTTTAAAAGGTTTATGATATGTATAAAAAAGAAAAAAATAATATAATATAGATCTTTTTACATATGATTGTAGATGTTCTAAAAAGAATTAAAATGTTTTTAAGCGACGTTTTTATTTATATTTTTACACTGTTGCAAAATCTTGAGTTCTTATATTCAATGAGGAGCCTCCCCAGATCATAAATATGTTCCATGTTGAGATGATACTTTGTGAAATATGCTTCAAAGCTGTTCTCTCTCCAAAATACCCTACTGCCTAAAACTATTTATATAACTTTGAATCCCTCTTTCTATTATTCCCATCTCATGTCAGATGACATATTTTACGAAAATAATTAAATTAATATGAACTCGAAAAGGAGGTCGATAACAGTTCGACATGCTAAATACAACTCAACACTATTCAGTTCGATGTGTACTCAATGTCTGCGACTAATACAGCAAAACTTAAATATTAAAAATACATTTCTAACAACAACAAAAGGGTCAAGAACCATAAACACTTTGAGGCTCCACCAGAATTTAACAATAGAGAGGAACTAGAGATGAAGTTGCAGTTGAGAAGATCATGAAGCAAATAAACAAAAGCTTCTGGAATTTCTTTGATAAATAATCCATCCCATCCATCCCTTGTGTAAACAAATGTGTCAGCCAGCCAAAATAACAACAAAAAGGGAATGGAAACACAAAAAACAACTTTAAATGGAGATTCTACATGATGGGTTTTACATGAGTTCTTGTGATTTCCTTACACATCGACCCACTTTCTTCCTGAACTCTTCCCTTCTTTCTCTCCATTCTTTCTGCAACCAATTACACATATCATTAAATTAATGCCCACTCATAACAAATGCAACATTTCCATTTTTGGTAACTTTCAAGATACATACAACTACATATCTCTATTTGCCCATCTTTATTATTAATTGTAATCAACAAGATTTCTTTATTTTGTCACTCTTGAAGACATGTAAGACCTTTCGCATATAGTCAAAAGAATAAAAAACCGTGGGGACATTTTCATTTGATTGAGGGAAATATCAAGAAAAAAGAACACTTGCAGAAAATGACCCACAAAAAGAAACTATAAAAAGATACACGAGAGAGTAAATGTGGGTGTTACCGCAGCTTCCACGTTTGCAGGAGATTCATCATTGGGGCTAGAAAGCATTGATATAATACTCAAGACTATGCTCTCCACCTGAAAATATATCATTTTTTTAATTTAGTATACACTACTACAGATAATAGAAGAAACACAGAAACTAAGCAGAAAAGGATAAGACAGCAAATCAGTGGAAGAGCAAGTGACTACTCTGAATACTGATCAAAGTATAGCAGGTGTTAAAAGTCAAAGAAAACAATGCATTCCATTGAAAACCACAAGAGATGGCTACTGAAACAATGGCAACCTACAGAATCACAAAGAACTCTTTGCATAGTTGCTACTAGCCTGGCCACAATCAATAGATGTTCATGGAACAAGAGGCCAACAAACAGAATACATTATTCCTACTTGGAAACTAATAAAATTCAATTAAATAAAAGGGACGGGGCCTGGAGAAGCCAGACCAGTCCGTTACGATTCAAATTATACAAACAAACCGTATAAAAATTGTGAGTAGGCTGTATACAGAGGTCTTATCAAATATCCCTTTGGTGTACCCAGATCACCCTCTTATGCAGTTGTATTGGAAGTAGTATGTGGGTCTGATGAGAGTAGATTTGGTATCAAATATTTCAGGAAGAAAATTAGAAAAGGGTAGATTAGTCTTTTGCTGAAATTAGTGGAGAGGAAAATTGTTTTTCTGTTACAATCTGTTTAGAGAGCATCTCTTGTAATGTGAGGAGGTGTTTAAAAGGAGGTCTACTGAAAATAGAAGGGATATGATATGAATAAACAGAAAAAGGAGAGCCCACTTTCTCGAAGTGTGGGAAACAATACCTGTGAGAATTCATACAACTTGATGCAAATTTACAATTGATTGCATCAATTGGTATCAGAGCGATGACACGATCAACAGTTGCTAGAAACGAAGCGGAAGAAAATGTTTAGGCAAGGGTTACATCGCTGGAAGAAACAGTGAGAATGATGTCTCAACAGTTGGCGATGGTGATTCGTTTGCAAGAAGATGCGGCACGGCGAGCCAGCGGTGCAGAGGAATCGTCGGTTGATGGAGAGAGAAGGAATCGAGGTGGCGAGAGGGAGGTTCGTTCTTTGCAATTAAAGGTCGACGATTAGAGTTGCCTTTGTTCGACAGCACAGATCCGGACGGTTGGGTTCTGAGAGCCGACCGATATTGTCAATTGAATCGTTTAACCGGTGAGGAGAAATTAGAAGTGGCTGTGATTGCTTTAGAAGGGGATGCCTTAAAATGGTTTCAATGGGAAAACAAAAGGAGGCCGATTGTCACGTGGGAAGAATTCAAAAGGTTATTGATCACACAATTCAGATCAGTGGGGGAAGGAAGCCTATGTGAGCAATTTCTCGCCGTGAAACAGGAGACAACAATCAAGGAATATAAGAGAAAATTCATAGAGAGGGCAGCACCACTTGAAGGGATCACAGAAGAGGTGTACGTAAGTCAGTTCATAAATGGTTTGTTACCAGAGATCAAGACAAGACAAAGGTTGTTGGCACCGGTGTCCTTAAATAAGGCAATGGAGATAGCTTCAATGGTGGAAGAACGAAATAATGCGGTGAGTAAAAGTAGAGGGTATAAGGCGCCGATAACATTCAAAAGAAGTGGCGATCAGGTTCTTGGAGAGAAGAATGGTGGAATGATTGCTAATAAGAGTGGTTTGACAAAAGGAGTGCCCGAATTCAGAAGATTGTCTGATAAAGAATTGCAACTACGGAGGGCGCAAGGTTTATGCTACCGATGTGATGAGAAATACATGCCGGGACATCGATGCAAGAAAAAGGAATTGAACGTTGTGGTATTACAGGAGGACGGATCCAATGACGAGAGTACGGAACTGGCTAACTTGTTACAAGTAGAGGAGGTGGAAGTATCATTGAATTCGATTGTGGGAATTTCGACCCCAGGAACGATGAAGTTGCGGGGAATGATAAAGGAACAACCCGTTGTAGTGTTGATAGACAGCGGGGCATCTCATAATTTCATTTCTATGGAATTAGTACGTAGGGTAGCATTGCCGATTCAAGAAACGAGCGGGTACAACATATCTATGGGTGCAGGGGAAGGAGTTCGGAGCAAAGGGGTGTGTAAGGGGGTGAAGGTATGGATGCAAGGTATAGAAATTTCACAAGATTTTTTACCACTCCATTTAAGTAACTCAGATGTGATATTGGGCATTCAATGGCTTCAATCATTGGGTACAGTACAAGTAAATTGGTGTACTCAAGTTATGAAGTTTGATTGGGAGGATGAAAAGATCAAATTGAAAGGTGATGAGGCACTTGGAAGAACGTTCGTGTCGTTAAAATCGATGATCAAGACAATTAAGCAAGAGAAGCAGGGATTCTTGATTGAATTAAGTCATGCAGAGGTGAGCACAAATCAGGTTCAGGGCTGTTCAACGGCGATGGAGGAAGTGATTCAAGAGTTTGAGTCTGTTTTCAAAGATCCAGTTGGCCTGCCTCCAATTAGAGGAAGTGAACATCGAATTGAACTCCGTCACGCCTTCGAACCAATAAATGTCAGACCATACAGGTATCCTCAGTTCCAGAAGAATGAAATTGAAAAGTTGGTGAAAGAGATGTTGCAAGCAGGCATCATTCGACCCAGCCATAGTTCGTTTTCGAGTCCGGTGCTTTTGGTAAAGAAAAAAGATGGTAGTTGGCGTTTTTGCATCGATTATAGAGCACTTAACAAAGGTACGATTCCGGACAAATTTCCTATTCCTATAATAGATGAATTATTGGATGAACTATGCGGAGCTAAATGGTTTTCCAAGTTAAATTTAAAGGCAGGATATCACCAAATACGAATAAAGGAAGAAGATGTACATAAGACCGCTTTTAGGACACATGAAGGGCATTATGAATTTTTGGTAATGCCCTTCGGATTGATGAACGCCCCGGCTACATTTCAATCGTTGATGAATGATATATTCAAGCCTTTTTTAAGGAAGTTTATACTCGGTTTTTTTTACGATATATTGGTGTATAGCAAGACGGAAAAAGAGCATTTGAGGGTGGCATTGGGAGTTTTGCAGCACCATCAGTTATACGCAAATCGAAAAAAATGTGAATTTGGCTTGAAACAAATAGGGTACTTGGGCCATGTTATTTCAGAAAGTGGCGTCACAATGGATAAGGCCAAAGTGGAGGCTATGTTGACATGGCCAATTCCCAAAACAATTACCCAGTTAAGGGGTTTTCTGGGACACACAGGATATTACCGCAAGTTTGTGGCGAGGTATGGTAGTATCGCTCAACCATTAACAGATTTACTTAAAAAAGGCAAGTTTGTGTGGAGTTTAGAGGCCCAATCAGCGTTTGATACACTTAAAAAAGCAATGACGGAGGCTCCCGTATTAGCTCTTCCAGATTTCGAGCAATCTTTTATCATTGAGACAGATGCGTCGGGGGGAGGTTTAGGTGCAGTTCTGATGCAGGAAGGAAAACCGATAGCATTTTATAGCCAGACGTTGGGCATTCGAGCAAGGCAAAAGCCTATTTACGAGAAAGAACTTATGGCTATTGTGTTTGCCATTTCAAAGTGGAGGGCGTACTTGTTAGGAAGGCAATTCACAGTCCGTACGGATCAACAGAGTCTCAAATTTTTGTTAGAACGAGTTATTGACCCACAATATCACAAATGGGTGATCAAATTGTTGGGATACGAGTTCGATATTTTTATAAGTTGGGTAAACATAATCTTGCAGCTGATGCACTCTCAAGAAGAGATATTGAGTGTGCGGTGATGGGAGGACCACAATGGAGGCAGTGGGATGTGGTGCGAGAAGAAGTAAAAAATGATGTTTTTTTCGAGAAGATATTGGCAGATTTGAAACAAGGGTCTGTTAACCACGTTGGTTTCACATTACGGCAAGATTTGTTGTGGTACAAAGATCAGTTGCTATTACCGAAAACATCGACTCTTATCACAAAGATTTTGGAGGTGTTTCACAGCTCACCAATAGGGGGTCACTCGGGGGTGGATCGAACATATCAAAGGGTGGCGGCAGAATTATTTTGGCAGGGGATGAGAAAAGACGTGAAAGAATTTGTTCGAAATTATGGAGTATGTCAACGTAATAAATATCTGGGGGGTTCCCCGGCTGGGTTATTGCAACCAATTCCTTTGCCAATGAGGGTGTGGGATGAAATTACAATGGATTTCATCGAAGGTTTGCCAAAGTCGGAAGGGTATAATACGGTCATTGTGTTTGTGGATAGGTTGAGTAAATATGCTCATTTTGCACCATCGAAACACCCGTTTGATGCACCAACAGTAGCTGGAGTATTCATCAATGATGTGGTTAAGTTGCATGGTATCCCGCAAGTGATAATTTCTGATCGTGACAAGGTATTTTTTAGTAGATTTTGGAAGGAAGTCTTTAAGCTACAAGGAACCAAACTGGCTTTTTCAACAACCTACCATCCACAGACGGAGGGGGAATCGGAAGTCGTAAACAGAACGTTGGAGCAGTACTTGAGGTGTTGCATAGCTGATCATCCATAAAAATGGAAGAAGTGGTTAGTTTGGGCAGAATTTTGGTACAATACAACCTTTCATGCGGCACTACAATGTTCACCTTTTAAGGTTTTATATGGAAGAGACCCCCCAACAATTTTGAAGTATACCGAGGGTACCACGGAAGTACAATCAGTTGAGGACATGTTACGAGAAAGGGATTTCCTCTTGGATGAATTAAGGATTAAACTCTTGAAAGCACAACAACGTATGAAGAATCAGGCAGATAAACGTCGCACCGATCGAGAAATTGCTGTGGGAGATTTGGTATTTTTGAAGTTACAGCCTTACAGGCAGAAATCTTTACGTAACCGCAAAAACCAGAAGTTATCAGCGCGTTTTTACGGACCTTTTCCAATAGTGAGCAGAATTGGGAAAGTGGCTTATAAGTTGCACTGCCAGCAACGTCCCGAATTCACCCGGTTTTTCATGTTTCGCAATTACGAGAAGCTAGGGGTCAAGAATTAATCTCCAGCGCACTTCCGAATTGGGAAAGTGGCTTATTGGTTTGTGAATGCCATCTCTTGCTCTAGTGACCTTGCAGGGTTGAGGTTGGGTTGCAGTGGTGGAGAAGTGTTTAAGTAGGTAGAATGATGTAGGTAATGAGATTGTGAATGGAAGTGATTTGTTGTGGAGTGATGGAGGTTGGGGAGGATGAAAAAGTTGGAGCAGATGAAGAAAGTTGGGATGCCATTGGCTCTGGAAGGTCTGATACCCGGTTGGAAATAAACTTTTGTATTATCAATGAATAAAGACAAGCAGTAGCACTACATCTATTTATACATGTTGTGAGGGTAAGGATTTCCTGCATTTTTGGAGAGTTAGCTGCTGCATTTGGTTGGAGTTTGATCACGCCCATGTTTTGTTTAAGTAGTCATGCTGACTTGGTCTAATAATATCTAATTGTTTATAAAAGGTCAGATAAATTAAACTCATTTACATGTATGATAAGAATAAGATGTTGAATGATGAAATTTGTTTGGTCAGTACTATGGCTGGCATGAAAAGCTTTCAATCTACTTGTTTACATCATTTTCAGTTCGTCGCTTGTAGTTTCTCGACTCATTACACAAGGTACAATGATGTGGATTGCAAGGTTAGGAATTTAGGATGAAAGTTACATCAAGAATGTGTATATAATTCATGTGATAATCACTATGGCGACTCTCAACATTTATATTTTATCATTTATGGTTCTTTAGCATCCACAGTTATTGTCGGTATTATTACATATAGGTCGTAATCCCCAACATTGATCATTAGATGATGTACTCAAAGAATCAAAAGTTCTCTCTTTGATTGTGTAAAACAGTCACTTTAGGTGAGATGCCTTGGATAGTTAGATTATTACTGACGAGAAGCTCAAAGGTGTTCCTTTGACATGAATCCTTAGATACCTAGTTATTTTAAACAAAATCCATCCATCTCTTCTACATTTCTGTAGTGGACCGCTAAGTGCACAAAGAGGTCTCTGTCTTCCATCTAACTTGCAAATAAATTTTAAAAAATTGAAGTCATGTACATGTACCGACCGGCAGACCCTAGATGTGGAAGCTTAGTAACAGAAACTGATCATGTTTTGCTAAAACAGAATATGTTATTACCTTCTAAAACAAAAAAAATTCAAAGTTTGAACGACTAACATCAATACAAAAGGGTATATAAAGCATTAGACGGTTATTATCAGACACCAAATAGTGCAATTGTGAAGAGTGAAGACAAGAAAAGTCAACACATTGCTAGAGCATTTCTTGGAATTTTTTATATTTGCAAAACAATGAGGATCAACAAATAAACGGCTGCCTTATTACTTAGAAAAGGAAAATAAGAATATTTAAGAAATAATCACTTTAATCTTACTTATCATGTTGCAGAGCAAGTGCTCAACATGGATCAGCATTGTTCTTGTTTTTTTATTTTCAATAGTACTAGTAAGAACTGCTTTAATGAGATCTTGACGTTGCATTGCTAGAGAATCCTAATTCAAAACAAACGGATAAGAAATACCACTATTAAATGTGCCTAGAACAAAGCCTTGTTACATATGTAAAGTCCTGCCCGAGGCTGGAAGAGCATTAGCAAATTTTAAGGTCAGGACAAATTTCAAGAAATAATATACCAACTGCTACTATGAAACAGAATCAAACATGCATGGCCCCAAAACCTTTCAAACATGCCTGGGCTGGCTCCTGACATAACTTGCTATTTCTAAATTCTAACTAGCAAGGCATTAACAGTTCACTGGTTCATCAAATGAGTGTTCTCCTAGAAGATATGGAAACCACAATTGAGGGGATTAAACTTTTGCCTACTGCCCTGCCCACTGATACACTCTTGTAGTTCATCATAAACAAGTGTGGGGTTTGAAAATCAAGACTATAGGTTACAAGTTATCTTCAACAAATTCCAACTGATTAAACAAGCTGAACTTGGCTTCACAGAAAGATTACTATGACTACTGTAGAACAAAGGATACTTGAGTGGTTGGAATACTTATGCATGAACTTAGTTCCATAATATTTTTAGTTGATGGAAATAGAACCAAATAATTATTGATATTGTTAGAATTTATACCCACAATCCCACATCTTCATTTTAAATAATCAACCTCATACCGTATGAACTGGTGTCCAGCGCTCACTTGCAAGCTCGTAGCCATTAGGGTCGTCACCGGGGGGATGAAGGATTGAAATACAGACCTTGCCATCAGGGTAAACTGTACAAAACCAAAGAGAGATACATCTTTCTTGTAAGAGATAAGGTTTTGGGTGTAGGATGATAAGGAGAAAAGCAAAAGAGACCAATATTTGAAATAAGCACATATACAGCATACTAACCGTTGGGATGCCAAACTTCAGAGGTAAATCTCACTGTTGGAGGGCTATTTGGATAATTTGGAGGAAATGTCATTATAGCATTGAAGAAACCCCCATCACTAAAACCACACATCCAGAAATCATAAGTCAGAAGCAATTGAAACAAGGGCAACCCCAAAAATCATTATAACGATCAAACTATCAAGCATGTATACCTACAACTTTTTAACCTATACAAAAATGACAAATCAGACCGTTGTAACATAGCATAACTAGTTGATAACAATAATCTGATATACGAGGCTAGTTTGGTTTGTTTTTATACTCATGAGGATTAATAAAACATCAAGAACGTCCTAAGCATTTTACCAAAAACAATGCATAGCGATGGGTTTTGTGATCAATTAAGGTCCTAAACACAAAAAAGATCGCAACTAAGTTTAAAAACCCAACAAGAACTCCAGGCAGATACATCCAACTAAAAGGCAAGAGAAAATAAAAACCCTAACAAGTAAATCACGAATATCAAATCAATTCGCATGATCCACGAAACCCAATTAACCTCCATTCTACCAATATCGGTTCATGCATCAAATTAGACATAAGGTTCCAAACATTGAACAAGAAAGGCAAGTCAGTACATTGTATCAAGAGGCCATATACTTTATCAACTTGTGAGCCTTATATTGGATTCTATAATAACACAACTTCTTAAACCCCAAAACCCCCCAATTAAACGCATACACGGGCAACCGATACCATGTGAAATGCCCAATTGACAGCATAGAAAAAACGAATAGCCGAACACATGCAAAATAAATTGACCACAAAGAGTAGAGGAACCAAAATAACCTCACTTGCACAAAATAAAGCTCTCAATTAAAACTTAAAAAAACACGAAATTCGATATTCTAATGGCAGGACATATAAAAACTCACTATAATGTATCGGGCGGGCCGATAATTGTGACACTCCATTCGAAGAGATTGCTTTCATCAACAAGACCGGCAGAGAATCCGTCGACAGGGTTTTTACAAAGATCTGCAAAAACACAGCACGGATCCTGATCGCGTAAATCAAAAAATTAACCACATCAAATCAAAATTGAACCCTATGACTGAAGAAATAAACAAGACCTTTGAGCTGTTTCTGAAGAAGGAGACTAGCTTGAGATGCAGATGCCATAGTTGAGAGAAGAAGGTTCTAGAGAAAGTGGAAGCAGCAGGGGAAACGGGGATTAGCGTAAGCCCCTTTGATTGATATACAGACCGATGCATTTCTCCATAAAGTCATATAAATAAATTTAGGCAATATTTAACATTTATGATCCTAAAATTGAATTAAATGTTTCAATTATTGTGAAAAATTTATAGGTGAGTTGTTTTCAGGGAAAAGGTAAAAAATAAAAAATAAATAAAATATCTTATTTTGAATGATTAAGGGAGTGTTTATTTGGGGCTTAATGAGCCTAATGATAAAACCGGCTTATTTGTACAGACGTTTTGAGTGTTTACTTGGGGCTTAATGACAAAACCGGCTTATTCGCGCAGACATTTTCGGCTTATTCACTAAGTAGGGAAACATGTGTTGTCCCCATTAAGACACATCTTTGACATTTCTACCTTTTAGAAATAAAGACATGTCTACCCTTCTACTCAATAATCACACAATAAAAACCTAGTTGCTCGATTTCACCTTCACTTCACTGCTTTTTCGATTTCGATTTCATCTTCATCGCTCGTTCGATTTTACTGCTTCGAGTTCATTGTTGGTTCGATTACACTATTTCTATTCACTATTGGTTCGATTTCAACCCTAAACAATAATTTCCTTTGGTCGGTTTCTCCAAAGGTAATGATTTTTACTGATTGTTCGATACTTGTTTCTTCTTCATACTCGATTGTTGTTCCATACTTGTTTCTTCAGTCGATTGTTGTTCCATACTTATTTTCTTCAGTCGATTGTTGTTCCTTACTTGTTTTTTCAGTCGGTTTTTGTTCCATACTTTTTTCTTCTCCATAGTTGCTCGACATTTCTACATGTAGATTTTTGTAACCATGATTTCTACAATGTCGATTTCATACTTGTTACTTTTTGTTTGAACTTGACTACATTGTGTTTGAACTTGGAAGTTTAAGTACTTAATGAATTTTTGTTTGATTTTTTAGATTATATCAATGAATTTATGAATATATGACTTAAAAAAATAAACAGCAATTTATAAAATAGCTTAAAATTCATATTCAGGGGTAAATTGGTCATTTATGTTATTCAGACTGTTAATTCAGATAAAAAAATAAACAACAACATCAATTTATCCAGACAGACAAATTTATCCAGACAGACACATTTATCCATACAGGACTTAATGGAAAATTTGGTAAACAACCCCTAAGTCTTTAAGTTATTTGTTTGAATAAAAAACAATTAAACTTTTTCATTTTGAATTATTAAGTCCATAAACATTTTTTTGAATAAATAAACCATCGAACTTCTAAAAATTGGTTACCTTTTTTTTAAAGATACCTGAAATTGATTATGAAAGTTTTAAATTAAAAACAAATCTAAATCAGTTTTACCGTTCTCAAACTCTACGTCATTAAAACCCTCACAAACAATCGTATCGCTCCGGCTCGCCACTTCGTGTTGCCCGAACATTGTTCGTTCTTCATATCGCCTAACATGTTGTTGCCCATGTCATAGATCTTCCTCTTTTTGATTTATTCTTTATCTATCAAAAGAGGAAAAATCAAAAGATAATCGATTACAGATGGTTCTTTTGGGTTAAAATAATGTAAGTAACTAATTTTTAGAAGTTTCGATGATTTAATTTATTGAAAAAAAAATCAGGGACTTAATCATTCAAAATGGGAAAGTTTAATGATTTTTTCATTCAAAATGAGAAAGTTTAATGATTTTTTAATTCAAAAAAATAGTTAAAGAGCTTAATCATTCAAAATGGTAAATTTAATGGTTTTTTCATTCAAAACATTAGTTCAGTGGCTTAATCATTCAAAATGGAATAGTTTGTTGGGTTTTTATAAACTTTTCTCTTGTTTTTAATCGTTATATTTAATTTTTATTTCAAAATAAGGCGAAGAATCGTGTGAGAAGTTGAGTTAATGGTGAAAAGCGTGTGGATCTGAACCGTTTTTAATCTTAGGAGATGTTTGGCAGTTGCTGAATGGTTTAGTGCTGAATGATTAAGAGGTTTTTATGATATAGTGTAAAATGAAATACGGTTGTTTGCTAATTGTTCATAATGAAATCAGGGCTCTAAATGGTTAAGGGAGGGTCAAGATACAAAATCATTAAGAGGATTTTGGAACCATTAAGAGGCAACACTTTATTTTGCCAAACAAGATTTACCTCTTAACGATTCAAATGTTGCCTCTTAATGGAACCATTAAGAGGTAAACAATTAGGGGTGTACGCGGGTTGGGTTGGGCGGGTTAGGACGTTTTTACAACCCAACCCAATTATAACGGTTTGGAAAATCTCAACTCAACCCAACTCATTCAAAAATATAACCCAACCATTGCGGGTTATGGCGGGTTGGGTTGAGTTGGCGGGTTAGTAATATACATAAATTTGCTGATTGAAATACGATAAATAATACTAAAATTATTCTCAAGTCTCAACAAAGTTATTAGTTATTACAATTAGGGTTTGTTCGTGTTCGTTCATTTAACTTAACCGAACAAACGAACGGTAAACGAATGAAAATTTTTTAGACCAAAGGGCCTTTGGCTTAGCGATAAAATAACCTTTGACTTTCTAGGAGGTCAAAGGTTCGAACCTCACCAAAGGTGAGGAGGGTGTGTGAGTTTATTTGTTGCATTTTGACGTATATAAATATTATATACTTAAAAAATGAAATTTTTTGTGTTCATGTTCATTCATTAAGAAAATGTGTTTGTTCGTGTTCGTTTATGTTCGTTCGTTAAGATGTTAAACGAACATAAATGGACTTAAACAGACATAAACAAACGAACACAAATATACTTAAACAAACATAAACGAACGAACATAAATAAATTTAAATGAACATAAATGAACGAACATAAATGAACAAAAAACAACCACCATTACTCATCATTCCGTTCCTAAAAACTAACATAACAAAATGAAAAATTGTGTAAACTTATGAGCGATAAAAAAAGAATTCTAAAAATTCAATTTACTTAATGATTTTACATATTAATGTCACAATATATAAATATATTTATATAATAAACAAATGTAAACGAACATAAACAAACGTAAACAAACATAAACGAATGCAAACGAACGGACATTAACGAACATAAATGAACGAACGAGATCATTGTTCATGTTCGTTCATTTAACTAAACGAACAAAAAAATGTGTTCATGTTCGTTCATTTATTAAATAAACAAATATAAACGAACTTCCCGCCAAAGACGGTTCACTGAACGTTTGGTTCGTTTATAGCTCTAATTAAAATCATCCAATTATAAATTATAATCCATAAGTCTAAAAGTTAATTTGGGTTGTGAATAAGCTGCATATATATATATATATATATATAATTTTATAATAAAAAATTAGCGGCGGGTTGGCAGGTTGGGTTGGGTTGAGTTTTCCTAACCCAATTTCAACCCTTCTAATTAGCGGTTTTGCGGTTTTGCGGGTTGAATTTAATTGGGTTGGGAGCGGGTTGGGTTGGTCGGGTTTCGCGGATTGACGGTTTTATGTACACCCCTACAAACAGCCCCTTAAGCCCTTCCATGAATTGCATCTTAGAAGGGAATTGATCTGGTGTATATGGGTGCATCTTATCCTAATGTGTCCATTTCTATCCAACGGTCGATAACCACTTCTCAACATTAACTCAACTTCTTACCGGAACACAATCCGACAAAGTAAAACCTATTGTGGAATAAAATCAGAAGAGAAAATATTGTGTTTATCAAAAATCAATAATTTTACCATTTTTTTATAAATTTAACCGATATATTGTTTACAAGAAAAAAAAAAAGAAATTATAATCGTTGCTAGATGACACATTATTGCCAACTCATTTAAGCCCTTCAATTATTTATTAGTGTCTTCAATGTTTGATAGCAAAAGCAATTTGGATTTCAACCAAAAATGGAATATTATGGTATCCATGATTCATCCACTAGTGAAGATAAAACAATTTGATTTTTTTTCCCTTTTAAATCATGTTTTTTGTTCCATGAACACGTTGAATTTTGATATGCGACTTCATCAAAAAATTAAATGGAGTGGAAAATGCACAAAGTGACTAAAGGCTGTATTCGTCCACTTTTTTCTTGATATAAAACCATTATTGACATTTAAATTGTTGCATTCTTGTTTAAAAAAAAAACGTTAATATTGATGTTAATGTATTAATATAGTGGTATTTTGATCAACTTGTTATGTAGCATCCTAACTTTTTGAGCATGGATCTAATAAATATATCAAATGGGATGACTAATTACGAAATAGTTGAAAGTGTATGTATACAGTAGTTGAAATGTGTGGATTTCATAGTATGTGGGCCAAAATCCGTGAATTTGAACATGTATATTGATCACGATTTGATTTTAGTATATGAAACTGGATTCAACATAATAAGACAAAAACTCATTATTTTACGGTTGTTGCTACATGAGATTGGGACAATGATTTATTTTGTCATAATTTACCAATCAATTAATGGACAGTGAGTTTGCAATCCTATTCAATGTTAACTAGTTCAGTCTTATTTCACGTATCAAACACAATTTAAAATTTTACTTCGGTTTAATACGGAACTTTTAGGCATGATCGTCAATTCAAATAGTTGAGGGTAAAAAGTGAAATTCAAGCAAATAAAAGGGGATGAATTTAAAATAAAAGAGCCACGTCGTTTAAAATTTGAGAGATGCTAGGAATCTCCAGAAGGGACGAGAAGGGACGAAAATCGTAAGTCAAACAGGTCAGCAATTTTTGAGACTTTTTCCTAGCCGTTGATTCATATTTGGCCTCGAATATCGACGGTCCAAGATCAAGGTTAAGAAATTTCTAGAAAATAATAACAGTATAAAAACCAATTCCCACCTTCAACTTCCCCATCTCGCTGATAACTCGTAGTAACAGTGCAACTTTCTCTCATAATCTCTATTTTAATTTCCGTTTCCAAGAGGTGTGTGCGTATTTTTGTGTGATCGAGTCGACGATATGGCCGGAAAAGGTGAAGGACCAGCGATCGGTATCGATCTAGGTACGACGTACTCGTGCGTCGGGGTATGGCAACACGATCGTGTTGAGATAATCGCGAATGACCAGGGGAACAGGACAACGCCGTCTTATGTTGCCTTTACTGATACTGAACGTCTGATCGGTGATGCTGCTAAGAATCAAGTCGCAATGAATCCCGTCAATACCGTTTTTGGTAAGCTTTTTCATGCTTTACTCTGTTTTGTAGTTTTTATGTGTTGATTTTGTGTACATTGCTGGCCTTTGTGTTTGTTGTTGTATGTGCTTCCATTAGATAAATTTTCAGTTTTCGATATCATATATTCGAAAGTTTTTTGGTGCTAGATGATGAATGATCTATTATACACTATTAGTTTTTTAGGATCGCTCTTTGGATACGGTAACATTATTTCATTATACAGGTTTGAAGCTTAGCTCACTATTTAAATTTTGTTTTTTCTTCTAATCTTCGTAGTATATGTCTTGTTGTGCAATGTTATTGTAACGTTTTGATGTAATCCTATTGTTTATGATTAAAAAAAAATTACAGAATGATTAGAGATCCATCCATACAATCGAATGGGAATTAGTGTTGCAGTTATTATATTTGGAACTCGTAACAGAACGATTTACACTAGAAATCCATATTACTTGAATGTGGCAGTTATTGTATTTGTTTACTGCTTTCCTGAAAAGAGTGTTCTTTTTTAAGTTTAAATTTTAAGAAATTGGGTTTTTGGAATTGACATTGCGGCTTGCTCATGTGAGATATGGTATTTACACTTGTTAATGCTTGATTGCGTACTCACACGAAGCTTGGTTTTAATGGCAGATGCTAAGCGATTGATTGGCAGAAGATTTACTGATGCTTCTGTACAAAGTGATATGAAGCTATGGCCGTTCAAGGTCATTCCTGGTCCTGCGGACAAGCCAATGATTGTTGTTACTTATAAAGGAGAAGATAAACAATTTGCAGCAGAGGAGATTTCTTCAATGGTTCTCATAAAGATGCGGGAGATTGCAGAGGCTTATCTTGGCACCTCCATCAAGAACGCTGTCGTCACTGTCCCTGCTTACTTCAATGACTCTCAACGACAAGCTACAAAGGACGCTGGAGCAATTGCTGGTCTCAATGTGATGCGTATAATCAATGAGCCAACAGCTGCAGCTATTGCATATGGTCTTGACAAGAAGGCAACTTCTTCTGGAGAGAAAAACGTGCTTATTTTCGACCTTGGTGGTGGTACTTTTGATGTATCTCTTTTAACCATTGAAGAGGGTATTTTTGAAGTGAAGGCAACTGCTGGTGACACTCACTTGGGAGGTGAAGATTTTGACAACAGGATGGTGAATCACTTTGTACAGGAATTCAAAAGGAAGAACAAGAAGGATATCAGTGGAAACCCTAGGGCGCTCAGACGATTGAGGACCGCATGTGAGAGAGCGAAGAGGACTCTCTCGTCCACCGCACAAACAACCATCGAGATTGATTCTTTGTTTGAGGGTATTGATTTCTATTCAACCATCACCCGTGCCCGTTTCGAGGAGCTTAACATGGATCTCTTTAGAAAATGTATGGAGCCTGTTGAGAAGTGTTTGAGGGATGCCAAGATGGATAAGGCCACTGTCCATGATGTTGTTCTCGTAGGTGGATCTACGAGAATTCCGAAGGTGCAACAGCTTTTGCAAGACTTCTTCAATGGAAAGGAGCTTTGCAAGAGCATCAATCCCGACGAGGCTGTTGCCTATGGTGCTGCTGTCCAAGCTGCTATATTGAGTGGTGAGGGTAACCAGAAGGTGCAAGATCTCTTGCTTTTGGATGTTACTCCATTGTCCCTTGGTTTGGAGACTGCTGGTGGAGTCATGACTGTGCTCATTCCAAGAAACACCACAATTCCCACCAAGAAGGAGCAGGTATTTTCAACCTACTCGGACAATCAACCTGGTGTTTTGATTCAAGTTTACGAAGGGGAAAGAACAAGAACAAGGGATAACAACTTGTTAGGAAAGTTTGAACTGTCTGGAATTCCTCCAGCGCCCAGAGGTGTCCCCCAAATCAATGTCTGCTTTGACATTGATGCAAATGGAATCTTGAATGTTTCGGCGGAGGACAAGGTTGGTGGTCAGAAGAACAAGATCACCATAACCAACGATAAGGGAAGGCTCTCGAAGGAGGACATTGAGAAGATGGTACAGGAAGCTGAGAAATACAAGGCTGAAGACGAGGAGCACAAGAAGAAAGTGGAGGCAAAGAATGCACTTGAGAATTATGCATACAACATGAGGAACACCATTAAGGATGACAAGATAGCCTCGAAGCTTCCTGCGGATGACAAGAAGAAAGTGGAGGATGCAGTTGAGCAGGCGGTGCAGTGGTTGGATTCAAACCAGCTTGCGGAGGCGGAGGAATTCGAGGACAAAATGAAGGAGCTGGAGGGTATTTGTAACCCCATCATTGCTAAGATGTACCACCAAGGTGCTGGTGGCGTCCCTGATATGGATGCCGATGGTCAGGCTGCTGCTGGAAGCGGTGCAGGTCCCAAGATTGAAGAAGTTGATTAAGTCTGGTGATTGATATTTTGTGTTTTGCTTTTCGGTGTAAGACTGTCTGCCTTGTTTGGTAGTAGTTGTTTCTGTTATGGTGTTGGAATGATTTCAAAATTTAGCTTGTTGAGAATGGTTTAAAATTTTGGGTTTTTCTTGGTAATGTGTTTCTCGAACATGTTCAGAGGCAAACAGCTTCTTCTAGATTTGGGGATTCCACATCCCCGATCCAACTCAGAATTTCCCAATCAAACCACCTTCTGTATCAGGCAAAGGATTTTGTCATCACCATTACCGTTTACCAACCACATTAAATTCTTCAAGTTATTTCTTTGGAAATATCCTCAATCTTGATATATTTGAAAGATGTTTGAGAATCAGAATACAAGAGTTTGAAAACAATGGCTAACCCATAACAATTTTCACCAATAGTAGGAAACAAAGACCCCTTTTAAACAACACATTGGATCATGCAAACCTATCAATCTTACCAGTAAACAATCAATCACACATGCTACAAATTATAATCAACCAAAAAGAAAAACGGATGCCGAAAGATTAAACTCGGTCCGTCGTTAAACTGCCATTAATTCAGGCAACAAATGTGGCATCACAACCATATTTGGTTAAATGATGCAAACAAACACTATATTCAAGAAGAAGAAGATGAAGATAGATCAACGATGGCACAAAAAGCAACCATGATCTATTACAAATCACTACCAAATTGTCCTACAAATAAAAAAAACAAAGACAATTATACACTTTTCTTTTTTTTAATGTTTCAACAAGCAAAAGAGGGAAACAGGATATCTGTAGAATGCAACTTTTCACTTTAGAGTTTCTACTGCTTACTCAGTCCAACAAATTTGCAACCTTTACTATTCAGCATACATTTGTGTGGTCTGTTTAGATCAAAAGTTTCTTTTCTTTTTTTTTTTGGTTTTGCAAGAAAAGCGATTGCTGCAAATTTCGATTGACCGAGTATATAGTAAGGTTAGCAAAAACAATGAAGCGCCAGCCAACGTTCTTCCACCGCGAATTCTTAAATTAACGTTTCTGTCAAGTCAACATACGGACGTTCGTTCCAAGGAGAGGGACGAAGGCAAACATGCACCTCGTGTTCTTCTGGTCCTTCACGATGCTTAGGCACAATAATCTCGAGCATGGTTCCACTTTCGTCACCGTAAGCTTCTAATTTCGCATCTTCAGGAATACGCGTCGGAAGAGAGATTTCTCGAACAAAGTCCCCTGGTGGGCAGTGTTCAGGTGCTGGGTCGGTCAACTTAAAAGTTCGGTCTTTTCTTTTCAAGATTGGCATACACCCGGTGCTAACACAAAAGATCTTGACAATCCCATGTGAGAGGGTGTTCTTCCATGTAACCTTCACTCGTTGAAGATCAGCACAAGGCAAGCTCACCACGATCAAGAATCCTTCTTCATCTTCGTAAATAGTCTTGGCGGCGGTCACGGGTCCATAGGCGTTTCTCATAACCCCAGAAAACTCGCTCAACCAATGTGGCTCGACAGGATGGATATCAAGAACCCCGTCGGAATTATCATCATCGTTGCCATGTGGGAAGAAGTTTTTTCTCCGTTTACTGTTGCAGCCGACCATAAGATCCATCCCATTTCCATTTGCTTCACCATTTACATGCTCTGTAATCTGAGTTGAAAGATTCAATCCTGAACCATTCAGCAATCTTTTTGGTTGATGATGATTTCCATTAGTCGAATTGTTGTTCCTGATAACCGGAGGCCGCTCAATTTCAAAATCTGTACTAGGAAGATTCCTCCAAGAACCAAAATCGCTAGCATCAAGAGGGATCGCAAAGTTCAAATCTCTTCCCGTAAGCTCCATCCATCTTTTCCTTTCTTCCTCGTCTAATCCCATCAAATTTGGGGATCGAACAACTTCAATCCCATGAACACACTGGGGGTTGGAGAGACCCCTGTAGTGTTTCCTCTGCATTCTGTGAGATCGGACAAAACCCTTATCGGCACTGAAAGGAAACGGTTTTTCACCTTGTCGAGAATGGCCATTCATATAACTCCTCAGCTGCATCTTCCCCAATGCGTTCTCGGGTCTCTCTTTAAAAGTCCACATATACATATTCTCCATATCATGCTGAACCAAGAAAACATCCAACTTCAAATCCGATTTCTCATACCCATTCTCCCTATTCACCTTGTTCTTCGACTTCTCATTCAAAGCTGGTTTGAAGTAAAAGTTAAAGAAAAACCAAGCACCCCATACGCTATCAAGCCGTTTAGCGCACTTTTTCCCAATCTTTGTCACATTGATGTTTGTTTCCACCTCATAATGTTGAGGACCTAATCCAACATCCAACATATCACAAGTATCGTTCCACGATGATGGCGGAGGGCTAGGCTCGGCCGAGAGTGGGAGATTGATATCCGGCGGCAAGGTAAGATCCACCGCCCGATTCAGCTCTCTCTCCATCTCATCGTGTGCCGATAAACTCGAATCCATGGACAGAATCGTCGATAAATGATTGTTGTCCATGGATAAGGTGGTCAGCAAATCTCCCCCCAATTTCTCTTTTGCGGGCATTATCGTATTTGTATCTTCTTCGGTGGAATCTTTAGTCCCACCACAATCAACACTCAACAGCATGAGAAGAACCTCATATAATCATTTCCTAAAACTAAATCAAACGAAAAAAGATCCCCTTTTATACGAAAATTTCCCCAAATCAATTCACAGCATACCCAATATGAGTAATACCGCAGCGAAAACAACTAAACCACACCATATCCATCTTTAACATCACAAAACCAAAAAAAATAAAAATAAAAATAAAAATCCCACCAATTTACGATGTAAACCGATTCAGGTATCACGGTAATCGATCGACAAATAGAATGAATTTTTTCATGATAAATAAACGATCAAGGAAACCCTAACCCTAGAGAAATCAATATACTGATAAGAAATTAGGGATAGGATCGAACGATACCTTTGCAAACAGCGCATTTGATCGCCGACACCAAAGGAAAAACGAGATTTGGGGAAAACTCTTTCTGTGATATTAACCCTAGAGAGAGAAAGCGGTGTTAACGGAGGAGGGAGAGACGGTGCCGTGTGTGGGTTTGGTTTGGCGCTGTGAGAAGGGGCCTACACCAGTTGAAACCGCGGGGTTTGTTTCGACGACCGAAATAAACGCCGTTAACATTAACACCGTTATCTCCACTTTTTATGAAAGGATCGTTCGTGTGTGTGTAGTATTCACCGCAACCTTTATCAATACAATATCCTCGTTTCGTTTCGTCCTAGAATAAGATACATCCTTTGTTTGTTGACATCAAATAAAATATTATTACTAATTAACTATACTATTATTAGGCATAAGATTACTAGTACGGATAAAAAAATCTTAAATACAAATTATTAGGCATAAGATACTATTATTTTATGTAAAATAAGATACATCCTTTGTTTGTTGACATCAAATAAAATATTATTACTAATAATCTATATTATATTATAAAGTACGGATAAAAAAATCTTAAATACAAATTATTAGGCATAAGATACCATTATTTTATGCAAAATTTTCTTAATTTACAAGTATCAAAGCACAAGATACATATTACTACTGGGGGCTTCTAACATCCACCAATTTGGTATATGCATGACATTTCTTTTATGCATACATTTTCATAAATCATTATTAATTAATATATTATATTACTATAAATTTGTTTTAATTATATTATTAAATATGTAATTGATTATTTTTTCTAGATGTCATTAAAATATATAAGATAATCATTGAATTCTAACAAAATACTTATTTTTTTATATAAAAACATTATATTATTAAGCCTAAATTAAATAAATTTATAAAAATAAAAACATTATCACTTTCTCAAAACCATCCAAAATCGTACTGTAAATCGACAAAAAAATAAAATGAAACATTAAAATCGTAATGTATCTCGTTGTATTACGCGAGTACGCTTCTAGTAATCAACTAAAGATATAAAAATCAATGAATTATTTTATTATTAAAATTAAAGAATCGCTAATTTTAAATTGTGCTTACTACTAAAAAAATCAAACTTAAATTAACAAATTATTAAAATATATCAAATTTTTAATATTAAAAAACAAATTATAAAACAAACATATATGATATACTGATTAGTTTTCAAAACAATTTAGTTTATTTTATAATTCGCCACTAAATTGGCCTTTAAAAATTGAAACCAGGCTACCATCATACTCGATAGAAACGAATGTGCGACTTTTTGGTGATAGCTTTACTAGTCAAAACATTATTTGCTCTCAATTGGTCAAAAACTTAAATTTTACGATAATCACTTGAGGTTTATCTGACCGTTAAGTCAGGGACGGACGCAACAACTTTTTCATACGGTGACACCATATTTTTCATACGATTTTTATCGACATGTCTTAATTTTTTTTACGGGTGATCAATATCGTCCGATATATTTTTAGCCTAATTCCACCGTTTCGAGAAATTTCTAAAGTTTTTTGCTTGATTTCGAGACATTTTTAAGTTTTTTTTTTCCGCTTTTGAGAGACTTTTTCAGTATTTTTGGTTGATTTTAAGAGATTTTTTCGGTTTTTTTTTGTTGATTTCAATAGTTGGGTTATAATAGAAGTGATGAATTGGGCTTTCAGATTAGGATTTGGTGCACCTTTGAAGTTTCGAAAATAAATACGGTAGCACACTCGAAAACGATACGGTTGCACCTTTCACGAACGTCAAAATTTTACCCTTCGTCGGATAAATGATACGGTGGCACGTGCCACCGTCGCCACTGCTTCAAGTCCGTCCCTGCGTTAAGTTTCATAATCTTATAAAATTAGTCTAATGCGCACAAGCTGGCATAAACATCCATGATCGTATATAAAAGAACGAATTGTGACATTTACATATATCATAACTAAAGCCCATGATCGTACTCAATAAATACGTCAGATTTTATAACAATTTAACTAATATAAGAAAGGTTGGCCTTGTATCAAAATCGAATTAAGGATAAGGTTTGACTCTCTTACAACCTTATAGATCCCCAAAATGAAACCTATGTTTATACTAAAAAGCCGGCCTCGTGTGTGTATATATATATATATATATATATATATTCAACATGTATTATTTTTAGAAGAACATATGAATTTTTAATTGACATATCTTAATACACATATACTCTTGGCATTGAGTTTTAAATTCATAATCATTAGAAGTAAAAGTTTAAAGACATATTAGCTGCGTCATTTGTTAAAAGACTTGTAGTTCTGCAATATATTTAGAAAAAATTAATGATTGTATTAAACAAACATGTGCCTAGACTTTTCAAACTCGAAAAAGATTGATGTTAACAATCGGTAAATAAAATATATGCATAATAAATATTTATAACCGAGCCGAACCGTTTGATCCGAAACCGAAAAACCGGGTATTCACGGGTCGGTTTCGGTTTTGAATTATAGGTATCTGCGGGTAACCGATCCGAACCGATATATATATATATATATATATATATATATATATATATATAAAGCAATTAATAATATTATATTTAATACTTAACTATTTAATTTTAAATAGTCATCAACTAAATACTGGATATTTTTCAACAATAAAACTTATTTCAATTTTTTTCTTGAATTTTTTTATGTATTTGTTTTGTAATTGGCTTAAAGTTTCTATTTTGGTATAATTTTTGTATTGCGAATAATATTTTTCTAATAAATTCAGGTAATCGTGAACCGAACCGCGGGTAACCGACTAACTTCGGTTCGGTTCGGTTCGATTTAGTTCACCCTGCGGTTCGGTTTCGGTTCGGGTAACTAGGTATCCGCCTCATACGGTTCGGTTCACATTTTTCTTACTAATCGAGCCGAACCGAACCGTGAACACCCCTAATAATTGGTTATATTTGATTACAATTAATAATTTGCCTTGTTATAATTTATTAGATATTCATTGTTAAATCACTCGTACCATAAATTCAACCTTCAAAGGGGTTGAACGTTTAAAGCGACATATTTTTATTTATAAATGTATTATATAGTAAACGATTTTGGTAAAGTTTGAATCGTTAAACTCCTAAGAATAAGGGTTTTACGGGTAACTGTAGACGTTAATTGATGAACAAGGACTGAAATTTGAGTACATATGATTTGAATTATCTCAAAAGATTTGAGCTCCTTCGTTTCATGTGGATCACATACAGGGGCGGAACACAAGTTTTCCAACTGCAGAGACTGGACCTAAAGAAGAGCCACCGGTGGCACGTGTTACCGTATTATCTCTCCACCGAAAGGTTAAAAATTTTACGTTTATGAAATGTGCAACTCTATTGTTTTAAAAGGTACTACCGTATGATATTCAAAAGTTAAAGAATGTGCAATTGTACCTTGTAATCAACCAAAAAACCAAAAACGACTCTAGAAATCAACTCAAAAAACCGAAAAAACACCTCAAAGTCGATAAAAAAAAACTTAAATATCCATCGAAATCAAACAAAAAACTATAAAAATACCTCGAAACAGTGGAATTAGGCTTAAAAACACATCGGGTGATGAAGTGAATGCAATTCTATCAAACAACATAAGCTCTACTTAACCGCTTTTATAAAAGTGGAAGATTTTTTTGCAACCTAAACTCCACTTCTAAGTTCAAACAACATCTACTTCTAATCATCTTTATTCTATCAAACAACCTAAATTTAGTGGTAAACATTTCATAAAGACCCAATTACCCAATCAAACAAATTAAAATTCAATCAAAGTAATCAAACAAATGTAAACAATAAACGGTTAAACCTAATCAAATAATTTAAAACAAATATAAACAATTAAATGGTTAAACCTAATTAATCAATTTCAAATAATCAATCAAACTCAAACAAGTAATGAGATTATGGGGCTATTGGAAATCCAATCAAAGTAAGTAAGTAATCAAACAATTTCAAATAAAGTTAAACCTATCTAATCAAATAATCAAACAAGTTCAAATAAAGTTAAACCTAGATAATCAATTAATCAAATAATTTCAAATAAAATTAAACTTAACTAATCAAAAAACTAAAACTTGGAATAAAATGAAAAAAAAAAGATAAAACGGTAAAACAAACTACAGATTTAGAGATAGAGATCAGAGAGGGTCAGAGGGATAAAGCCTAAAAGGCTAAAACAGTAAAACTTACCGACTACTCCTTCACGCGAAGGCGTGAAGCACAACTTAGTCGCCGGCGGCCGGGATTCGATGGCAGATTAGTAGCAGGCAAGCGACCACTGGAGGCAGACGGTAATTGGCCAATCGCAGCAGGTAGGCGACAATAGGAATTGGGAAATCGCAGCAGGTAGGCGGCAATAGCAATGGCAGATTTGTTTTTTGAGTTTTGATTTTTGAAGCATAAATCGTAATCGATGAACGATGATGGACTGCTCATGGACTTCTACTGGACTGACTTATTTTGGGAGGGGGGGGGGAATAAGTTTTTTTTTTAAACACTACAAGAACATGAGCTGCTTCTTGCAAAATTTTAAAGCCCAAGGGCCCTGGTAGCCACCACAACCCTCCGCCACTAATCACATAAAAAATCAAAATCAAAATTACCATTGTATTTTATGGTTTGAATACCATATTGACTCATTTGTTAAAAAAATAAGGAGGTATTTCTATGTGCATTTAAATTAATCATCTCACGATATTAAAATATAAGCTCGGCTAAAAATGTTATGATTACAACTTTTTTATCGTCAACACTCAAAAGTCAAAATAAGTGGAAGCATGTAAAAGCCCATTATAGAAATTCGATTATTAGTTTATCACAATAAATGTAAAACTATCTTTCCAACTCTAATTGATTATGTGATTTTGGTTTTTCAATTTGCATATATCACTTTTTAATGCACAACCCCTAAACCTAAAAATTAAGAAACATTATTATGTTTTTATGTCTTTTACTTGTATACTTTAACCTATTTTAACGATCATATCAATTATATCATTTTAAATATAAAAAAAATGTTATATAATTAATTTTATGAAAAATAATATACTTGATACGAATTGAATAACATAATAGATATTTTTATGTACATATATATATAATATAGAAAACAACAATCAATTTATTTTATTTTGTATTTAAAAAAAATAAAAATAATCAATCTGATGTATAAGGAGATGACGTTAAGACGGCGTTAAGCATGAGAACAAGGTTGAGGATGATGTTTGAGGGGGACGCAAAGGTGCAATTATCGCTGGTGGTACTCTACCTTCCCCCTTTTTCATTTGGGAATTTTGAGTTTATATGCTTGATGTTATTTTAAATATAGAAAATATACTTCATATTATTATTTTATTTTAAAATATGTTTAAATGTCATTTCGTTCTAAAATACCTCTATTCTTAAATATAAATTATGTCTAATAGGGTCCATCAAAACAAACTAATGCATTTGTGCATTTTCGATTGCATATGGAGACTATCGCGATAGGTCTTTGATATTTTATAGATTTATACGGCGGCTCATCTTGTATTCTACGCTTTCTTCATTATGACTGTCTCGATACTTTTGCGAGATAGTCTATTGATTGCTTTTGAAATCATTTCCACACAATAAATAATTTATATATAACACCGACTTACCACACTTGTAGATAACTAAACCTATATTAAACCTCTAACCCATATTTGTTTCACATGATGGTCTCGATACTGTCTCGATAGTTTATTGATGATGGTTATGTGGGCACTTTCTCGTTAACCTATTCTCATTGATGATGACATAAAAACCTCATCGAGCATGATAATATTTTTTTTTACTTTCCTATAAAAATCTCTTCGCCCGATTCCAATTATGACGTCTTGACTTTTTTTTTAAGTATATATTGTATATACGACAAATACTCATACAAACTCTTCACATTTGGTGATGTTTGAACTTTTGACCTCCTAAGATTAGGTTCTACTTGTAAACCGGATACAGTTGGGTCAATGACCCTTTGGATACTTAACTTATTTGTTGCAAACTTCTTCTAGAAAATTCATGTATTGGGTAATAAAGAATAATTTGCAACTTCTTCATTTCTATGCATAAAGATAGATATGTTTGAATTTAAATTAAAAAAAAAGTAATGAAAAAAGACCCGAGCGATGAGACTTAACATAAATGTGGCCATCAACAATATTTCTCTTATGAGGAACCCAATGTTTACATCCCTACGTTTTTTATGAGGCGTTCGATGAAGATAATGCAACCGAGTTTTTCATGCGGGTGTCTGCAATCTTACAAAGTGCATAACTCCATTCCACATTTTCTTTTTCGAACGAGGGAATCACAACCAAACAAAGAAACCCCTAATACAAAGACGACAAGACATGAAGAAACACAAAATATTCAATAGGGAGATGAGGATAAGTTAATTCAGATGCGTCGATGAGATGTGGATAAGAATGAAGAGGTATCAACGGAAGGGTTGTGAAGCGAGAAATAAAACATGGGGAGAGGAGAAGACATGAGGGCACAAGGTTTCGTTGTACAGAGGGAAAATGACTTGTTCAAAATAAGTTAGCGAGAAAACGAATTTGATAATAGTTATATGGAACCAATATTATCGAGAGCACATCAAGTGATCAAACGCATCAAGACTAAGGGGTTGTTTGTTTTTTTTGAAAAACCTCTTAATGACTCTTAAGTCTGAATCGTTCAGACCTTTTTACACACCAACTCTTATTAATCATAACTAAAATAAGACTTCAGACTTTAGACCTCTTAAAAAACAAACGACACCTAAATTGAACCACCGGTAGGAAAAAGCAGGTAAGATAAGGGGTGATCACCTTATAAATCTATAAATCATCAAGAAGCTATCAAGATGGCATCAAGGCTATCGAGAATGTATAAACAATAAAATTTCAATAGATTTCCATACACATACTTCATATTTCTTCCAAAAAAAAATCCTTTAAATTATATATTCATTACTTCTACTAACATATTTATTTTATTTAATTCATAAGTATTTGATTAATACATATTGTAGGAGAGAGGTGGCATGTGGCACTTGCCTGTAATTATTGCTACAAGAAACTTAATAAGACAAAATTTAGGGGTCATTTACCAAACGCTTATCCGAGTAAGTGTTTACCAAGTCATTTACTTTATGAATGAAGATGGTAATGACCAAGAATCTTACCCGGTAAGAGCTAAGGCAAGGACAAGAGTCTTACCCTGGTAAGTGATGACGAAGACTCTTACCACGGTTAGCGTTTACCGGGAAAATTGTTGCATACAATACCGTTTTGATGGACTAAAATCTTACCTGGTAGTAAGTGATAGTGTTAAATTTTACTGGTAAATGCTTATCGGGAAAATTGTTGCATATGATACTGTTTTGGTGGACTAAAATCTTACACGCTAAGTTTTTTTTTTTTTTTTTAAACCTCTTAATGACTGTTAAGTCTGAATCGTTCATACCTTTTTACACGCAACCTCTTATTAATTATAACTAAAATAAGATTTCAGACTTTAGACCTCTTAAAAAACAAACGACATCTAAGTAAATGATAATGTTAAATTTTATTAGTAAGCCCTTATCCGGGTAAACGTTTGGTAAACGGCCCCTTAATCAAACAACCAATTATAGTGTATTTAACTTGTTTTCATGAAACATCCTATATCGAATATTATTACGATTTTCACAATTTTATTATGTTAAATTTTTTTAAAAAAATATAGCAGTTGGTGTTATATTAATAGTTTGTGAACAAATTTAAATAGGGGTGGGGTTCTCATAACCTGCCCAAAATAAATTTTATGAAATATATACAAGTGTTTAAGTTGTAGATTATTAATAATTAACTCTTGTTATATAATTGGATATTGAAGCATGCAAAGAATTTTAGTCTTTCATGGTTGGACTGGTGTTGCGGTTGTGGACTTAGTGACTAATTTGTTCGAGTTTGTTTGGAAACCAGTGACGGGTCTTATTGTTTGGATTGGCTTTGGTTGCAGTTCCAGATTCGTCTTCCGGTTGATGTATGTTTTCGTGAACGTTTCTCGTTGTGTTTCGATTGTTTGGGTTGTATTTTCGTTGTTTGTTTGGGTGTTTTGGTCTAGTCTTTTTGTTTGTTTAAGGCCTTGTGCCTTTATTTTTCAGTGGTTTGATTTCGTTTGGTTCTGCATCTTACATACCCCTTATTCGAACTTTGTTTGTTGCTTTTGTTTCTTGTAATATATTTGTTTGCCTTAAAAAAAATCCATCATTCTTTTTAAGTTGATAAATAAGTTACCAAAAAATGAATATTCGGCAAACACAAACGGTTCCAAACAAATTATAAAAATATGCGTATAAAAACCAACAAAATTGACATTTTATCCATAATTAATCATTATCGTAAGTTGTGATATTCATATTTGCATAAAAATACTATCAAATATATAATAACAGTTTGAAACTAGAACTAATTTATTAAGGGTTTTGTGTAATGCTCGATTTTTCCCCTTCTTATTTTAATATACTTCAAAAAATAAAAAGTGCCATCAATTCATGATGGTGTATATACATACTTGATTACGAATTTAAAACATAAAATTAATATATTTAATATCTTCCAATAAGACAACATTTGGAAGATGAGTTGATTAAGTCAATGAGTTCAAAAGATACCCAACAAGAACAACATCAAATGAGACAATTGGCTTCATTGTATGGTCCGCAATTATAGTCAAGATTCCATATGCCGCCTTCTAAATCATCACATAATTTCTACAAAATTTTCTTAAATGCATCATGGAAGACAACTCTTTGACACTCAAATTGATCTCCCTCCTAGTCATCGTGTCATTGGTTGCCATCTTGGTCGCTGTCTACCACTTCATCACCGTTGGCTGGTTCAATTACTGGCGACGTCCAACTCCACCATATCATGTGAACCAACAAAATCATCATCAAGATAATGATTACAGTTTGGAGAATTCGGTGGTGCTTCTCATACCAACTCACAAACACCAGAAGGTGTCAAGATTAAAAGTAAGTGGAGGAGAAGGTGGTGAGGATGATGCCATATGTTCGATTTGTTTGTGTGAATTCGAGGAGGGTGAAGAGTTACGCACTTTACCCGAATGCTCACACTCTTTTCACGTGCCTTGTATTGATATGTGGCTTTATTCTCATTCTACTTGCCCTGTATGTCGTGCCAATGTTGTTCCTTCACCGCAAATATTGTTTCAGTTTTTGGATTCTGATTCTGACACAGAGGTTAGACAAGAAGCTTCGAGCATTGTTTAGATGTTGAATGCATAGCGTTTTTCTAGGGTTTTATGTTTTTTTACACTTGTTTATGTTTTCTTAAATATAGTTTTACGTGTGTTAAGGTTTACATCATAACACACAATTATCTATATTTAGTGGGTTTTGGACTTATAATATTTATAAATCGGGTTATTTTCTTGGATTGTAGAAATAGTATTTGAGAAAAAATAATATCATTATACAGTTTCAATATCAAATATGATACATTTTTCTTTCAACTCGAGTTTTTGCGAGTTATTTGTATGTGGACATAAAAAATCTGATAATCCTTCAATTCAAGAAACTTACATTTCATCATAACAATTTTTTTTTTTACAATATTCACATTTTTATCTACTAATTTATTAATTGTAAAAAAGAAACTACTTCATAAAAAGCTAACATTTGGTTAGAAGAACAACATAAAATCAGTATATCCCAAACCCATGCAGGATAAACCCATCAAATCATTTTTACGTAACCACTTGGGTTGTGGCGCACTGGTAAACCCTTTGGGGAATGTAGTGGAATATCTTATCTACCTATGATTCAAATTCAGGCGCTGCCAAAGCCCTTGTGGTCATGGAGGTTCACCTGCGATGACTCCACGCCATTCGTGGTCTCCCGGGGATTAGTCGGTGCACGTAAGCTGATCCGGAAACCCACGATTACCAAAAAAAAAAAACCATTTTTACGTCATGATGGAAGTATGATATAACAATTAAATATTTTGATTTACTTTGATAACGCAAATAATAAAATATTTTGAGAGACAAAAAGGACGCAATTGCCAATTTGGATCTATAAACCTTAATACCAACTGGGCTTTGGGCTAAATAGCCTGATGTTTTGAAAAAAAGCCCATCCATTTTACGCAAACAATACTAAACCTATATTTTATTCAAATTTAAACGGTGCTTATTATATACTATCACATTTATCATACTGTTCATGAACAGTGTTTTTTTCATACAGTAACTTACAGATTTGATCCTTCAGGTTTTTAGTAAATTACAGATTTGGTCTTTGAGGTTTTATCTCCCTATTAGATTTAGTCCTATGTTTGTAGAGTTACAGATTTGGTCCCTATAGTTTTATTTTCCTCTTGGATTTAGTCCCCATAATTTGTTGATTCCAAAATAGACTTTCTATTTTGCATTTGCGTAACGTTTTGGTCCTCGAAAGTAAAAGTTGTTAGCTCCTGACCGTTAAGTAAATGACATTTCGATAATTTATAACTTTTTCATTTTCTAATTTAAATAAATAAAAGTTATATTATAAAAATTATTTTTATTATATAAGCATAAAATAAAGATCCCTTAACATGCATCGCATCTCAATGACTGTGTCTTCTTCAACCCAAAACCTTCCGCCTTCCCCATCAATCCAAGCACATAGTCGTAGGTGATTCACGCACCAATTTTTTATTTATTAATAAAGTAATTTATCATAATTTATTTTATGTTTAATAATGATGTAAAATTTGTTTATTCATATTTTTATTATAATTTAATTTAGGTTTAATAACAATGTAACTTTTTTTAGATTTAATGATGTAATGTACCATTTGCCAATTTATTTTCGCTTCCTATCATACACACACATCATCCTCATAGGGCATTTTGTAAATTATAGTGATGCTGCTAACAGACACAAAATGTTTTGTTCTCATAATTGGTCATGCTCAAATTTATAGTCTTAATATTTCTTTTTATCCGCAGCAACGCGCGGGCATTAATCCCACCTCGTTTGTAACATTTATAATTACTTGTACCTTTCCTTTCAAAAAAAATAAAAAAAAATATTAATTTTACCTCTAAATAAATTATTATTGCAAAAGGAAAAAAAAAACTATCAAATACTATATTCTTTTATTTTTAACTTATTTTTTTAAAATATAATTAGAACCAAATCAAACGAATCTAAAAAATCTTATTTAGAAGTAGGATTTTAGAAAGGTAATATACGTATAGA
This sequence comes from Arctium lappa, assembly GCA_023525745.1. NCBI lineage: Eukaryota > Viridiplantae > Streptophyta > Magnoliopsida > Asterales > Asteraceae > Arctium > Arctium lappa. The sequence goes on from CM042049.1 coordinate 125,454,382, forward strand.
CTATTCTATTTTATATGATATATTTTGTATACTTTTTATAGTGAATAATTTATTTCTACAAATTTCTAAAAGAATAAATAAAAATATGACATAAAACATGATAAAAATTGTATGTTATTGATATAAATAAATGAAGGACAACCATATATAACACGAATAAAAGTTTAAATAGTGTTTTCCATAAATATAAAATAATTTTAAAAAAAAAGCTTGAATTAGTTTTTTATTATATTTAAACATTTAATTTTTAAATAAATAATTATGTGTAAAAACAAAAAAAATATCATAGTATATTAATATGTTCTGTTTCAAACAATTAGGATGGTTAATTTTTTTTTTTATAGAATATATGATTAGTTTTGTTTTTCCATGTTCTATTACATGTAATTGATGAATTAACTTAAATTCTATACTCATCATTTTTTTTGAACGGCAGGTTAACACACTCGCACGTTCTTGGGGTATCCGGCTCCACTTAAGGGTGTCACCCGACTAATCCCCATCAATCACGACCCAACCCAATTAAGGGTACCACTAAGTGGCAGACCCATGATCATGGATGTCACAGGATGCTCACCACGAGGTTCGAATCTGGGTAGTCAGGGATACCATCCACTAACCTTCAAGATGTTACCAAACCACTGAGCTACAACATGAAAGACATTCTATACTCATCATTAACTCTCTAGAGGTTACGTTTATTAACTAAAAATATATTTTGCAAGATTTTCGTGAATTAATTGGATAAAAGATGTTAAATTTCATCCAAAAATTGCAAAGGAAACTTTTTTTTAAATTTATTTTAAATTACAATAACTAATTTGTTAGGAATAATAAATACAAATGATAATCATAAAAAGTAACATAGGAAGAGGGCAAAAACTGACAGTATTGAATGATACATCACTTTCTTCCTTATGTGATGCCATGTGATTTTGTGGGCATCCCCTTCTCTTCTCTAACCATAAATTACGCTTTTTTTGGATTTCCTACACACTTTATTATATACATCATTTATTCCTAAGCCAACAAATATAAATGCATTAAATAAATAATAATTACAGCACCCAAAAAAAAAACATATTTTGATGGGAAAAAAAGGTATTTTGAAACAAATAATTTTTATTGTTGTTGTTACAAAAGCTACATAATTTTAGTTGTTTTTTTTATTAAAATAAAGCGGATACTTGTAATTTTCAACCAATGATATAACATAAGAGCATCTCCAATGCAAGGTTTTTATAAGCAAAAAATGTAATGACTTATAAGAACTAGCATTGTGGAGAATTCTTATAAGAACTTAAAGGCCTCTAGGTTCTTAAATAAGAATCTTGGTTCTTACCATGAAGCTTGTGTTAAATAACAATTTTTTCATTTTTATTGGTAGTTAAATTAAATATTTGATATTTATTTATTTATATATAATAATTATTGATGTTGACATGAGGTTCTTATAAAAACTATCATTGTGGATTTTTATATAAAATTTTAAATTGATGAGTTGAAAATTAGGTGACACCAAAAAGTGTAAAAATAAGGTTCTTGTAGGAACCTCCATTGAAGATGCTCTAATAGATATTTGTATCGATGTATAGTTGATTATCAAATTTGATGGGATACTATTTTTCATAAAATAAAATTTTATGTATGATATTTTATTTTTTATAATATTTTTCAATAGTATTTAGTCTTTTAGTGATGTATTCAGTGTGTGGTTAAACAAATTAATCACCATTTTTAATGTTTTTATTGGTGTTATAATTAAAGGAACAATTGGATCTTAGTTAGGAATAAGGATACGAGCTTGAATCCTATTACTAAATATTAGTTAGTAAATTAATAAGGTATTATTTGGTAAATATAAATTAACTTATTTTTTTAGTATACATTTGAATAAATATAGTTCTTCATGTTGTAGCTCAGTGGTAAGGTAATATCGTGGAGGGGTCAGTGGATGGTATCCCTGACTACCCAGGTTTGAACCCCGTAGTGAGCATCCTGTGACATCCATGATCATGGGTCTGCCACATAGTGGTACCCTTAATTGGGTTGGATCGTGGTCGACGAGGATTAGTCGGGTGACACCCTTAAGTGGGAGCCCGGATACCCCGGAAACGTGTACGTGTGTAAACTTGTCATTCAAAAAAAAATTGAATGAATATAAGCTAACTTATAAACAATGGCGTAGCTAGTAGGGGGGCTAGGTGGTGCTAAGCCCCCCTCAATGATCCATGTTAATAACCTAAATAAAATAGTAATACACAAATATTTATTGGTTGAGAGTGTTTTATAAGGACTTAAAAAACAAGTGTTTAAACCTCCGGTGGTCTTTTTGTTTTTTTTTTCTCTTTTTTTTCTAATTTAATCATCAATATTTATTGTTTTTGGTTTTGTAGTCAATTCTTTTTAGTTTTTACACAATCTATACTATATTATAAAGATGACATAAAAAACTCTGAAAAACAAGTCTTAAAGCTTAATGTACCGTTATTTGATGCTAATTACTTAAAAAACAACCATAAAAGCTGTATGTACTACATTTAATGCTATTCATTAATTTTCAATTATTATCTCTAACCATTTTAACTCCCCTAAAATGACTTTCAACATATTTTAGATATAAAAAATCTAAAATATAATTAAAAAATGTTATAGAATATTTTATAAAAAAAGTTATATTATTAAACCAAAATAAATTACATTATATTATTAAGTCTAAATTAAACAAATTTATATAAAAAAATCATTATCACTCTCTCACAACCATCCAAAATCGTAATATAAATCGACAAAAAACAGAAAATAAAATGAAACATTAATATCGTGATGTATCTAGCTGCATTGCGCGAGTACACTTCTAGTTTATAATTATGCATCATTAACTATTTACGTTTAGCGTTGCCAATAATATTTTTATATTGTTTTTTCATTTACAAATATTTTATAAAAACATTATTACATTAAAATAAAATAAATCAATATTGATATCATTATATAGACCAAAAAATTATAAATCAAGAATTTATAATACCATTTTTTGGACCACATGTTTTCATAGCGTCATTTTCATCCCCAAAGTAGTGAAATATTTTTTTTTGCCCATGAACATAATATATAATAAAATAATTTATAATTGGCTCCAGTTATGTTACATTTATAAATTAGTGAAAGACCGGTTCATTTGATGATAAAAATATATGTTTGGACTTCAATTAACACTATAGTATATGATATTTATCGTTCTTCTAATAGTTCACAAATAAATGTCACAATATTCAAGATTTTTTTTATCTATAATCTCAAAAGTTTCTTAAAAGTCTACTTATCATAACTCAAATTTCCTTTCAAGTCTCACTAGACTTACAAGAACCAAGATTAATCACATTTTTCATATTAACATCTTGTTAGAGTACCTTCAATCGACAAGTTGGGTTCATTTTGTTTTACATGTTATCTAGGCTTTAGCCCCCTTTAAGTTAAAATCCGGGCTCCGCCCCTACTTATAAACGCTAGTTGAAGTAGTGTTTTAGGAGATTTTTGGCACTTTTTTCAATTATAACTTTGATAAATATTTATTGTTATTTGTTATTTATTTCATTATAAATAAATATTAATAAAATTAATTATTACTAATATTAATAAACATTGGTTATTAATAAATATTAATTATTAGTAACCAAAAATTATTAATTAATTTTGATTATACATTATTTATTGATTTTAATTATCAATTATTTAGAATTATTATTAATCATATCAATTATTTATATATTATTATTATTTATAATTATTATTCAATATATTTATTTATCAAAAAACAAATATAATAATTTAAAAATATTTATGTAAGTTATATAAAAATTAAAGATATACTTATTTTGTTTCATAGATAATAAAACTATGCTAAGTTATTTTAGTAAAATATTTACTTTAATTATTAATCTACTTTTTAAAAATTATTAATTAATTATGATATGTAAGGTTGACCAATTTTAATTTTATTCATATTATATGTAATGATTATTTAAAATCATAAATTAACGTAAATTTTTCTAAAATTGTTTTAACAAATCCAAAATTTATTATATATATATATATAATAATAATTAATTTGAATTTTTTTAATCAATATATTATATTTTTTATTTTCTTGTTTTAATTAATTAACATATTATATTATTAAAATTTTGTATTAATTATATTATGAATTATTGTAATTGACTACTTTCTTAACATGTTCTTTTTGTCCGTTTACATTTTTCATCAAACTTATCGGTTAGTATTTGCAACACGTGATTTGTTTATCAACTAACAACTAATTTATCAGTTGGTTTACCAAACACAACATAAAACTACGTTAATTGGTTAATTGGATTGGATGTTTAAAGATTTTTTTTATGGGAGCTTAGATAGGTTTTTTCTTTTTTAGTAATTACATACCAGTTTACATACGTTTCTCTTCTCAAACCATATTTTCAAATGAGAAATAGTGGTTTCGATTAGTTTTTTTTTTTTTCCTAAAGATTATTATCGAGAATAAAGTTTTTGTTTTTTTATATCTTATAAAAAGAATCTTTTTATATAAGATTTTATGTGGACAGTCTTTATGTTACATCAAAAAAATTTGAATTTTTTTTTGCAATTTGGAGCAAATGCAGTGATGGGTGTTGGTTTAATTTTGTGGGTATAAAGTAAAAAGGCGATTCATGAGTTTAATCATGCATAATCATTTAAGAGTTTGATTTCAATTAAAAAAAGATAAACCTATTTTTTCTGTTTTCAGCACTGTAGATAAAATTGCACTTTAAAAGTTTGGGTTTGGGGTATCCCCTATCTTTGGAGCCAAAGTTTTATGGTCTAGTTAGGCCCTTCGGTTTCTTTTCTGCTCGGATAAAGATAAGAGCAGCAGCAGGGCTTCTCCATACTACATTGATTTTCATGAACACCAACTGTTTGTGAAAAGTCCTGTGAGGTTCATCATGTAAGAAAACTGTTGTTTTTGGCATCTGTGATGTGAGTGGAAACAAACATGAGATCTTCAAGTAGTGTAGGCCTTGGTTTGAGTCTTGTTTTTGGGTGTTTATTGCTAGCTCTTATTGCTGAACTTTACTATTTGTTATGGTGGAAGAAGAGGGTAACTAGCAGAGATATTCAAGAAAGTTACAACAGCCCAGCAAAAGAGTTGTTGTACATGTTTTGTTGGAGAAAGCCCTCATCTTTGAGCTCTACAGGGCTAACCACAGACACCCAGGTTCATGAACCACAAGCTTCATCATCCCACCAACTACTGAACCATCCAAACTTATGGCTCAGACCACTTGGTGAAGAATATGATGATGATAATATCAGTGTTGAAACTGAGCTCTTGAGGCTGCAAAACCTCTCTGGCCCACCAAGATTTCTCTTCACAATCAAAGAAGAAACAAAGGAGGATTTGGAATCAGAAGACAGGAGTAAAAAAGGGTCAAGAGGAAGGAGTTTGAGTGATGTTGTGCTTTCTTTGGACACTCCATTTTTCACTCCAATTGCTTCACCACCATACTTGACTCCCCCAATAACTCCTAGGGATTCTACATATTTTAGCCCTTTGTTTCAGTCATCAAGTGATGCAGAATTCAACAGGATTTGGGCATCACCACCTCCAAAGTTCAAGTTCTTGAGAGATGCTGAAGATAAACTTCAGAGAAGAAAACTGATTGAAAGATTTGAAGTTGATGGGTGTGTTAAAAAACATGATGAATATAGTGAAGATGATGAGAAAAATGGATCTTTTATCACACTTATTGTCTCTAAAGAAAGGGAGGTTGATCATATTCACAACATCTCATCACAGTACCCTTCAAGCTCTTCACAGGTACTTCCTTTAGCTGCTTCACCTCCTACTTTCAGACCACAATTTCACAAGAATCCCAACTCATATTAGAGCTTTATTAGTTAACCAAAGTGGGTTTTTATTTGTACACATATTTTTATGTTTAAACTTTGTATGAGAGCTTGCGTAGAACTTTTAATTCAACAAAAGCCCATTGTCAGTAGAGTTCTATTAATGAAATTGACACCTTTTTTTTCCTCTCCATTTTCCTATCTTTCAGTATAAGAATTGATTGAATCTTTATGGTTAGTGTGGTGGTTAGAGATTTTAGGGTGGTTCAGCAAACTTGTGATCATGTAAAGCTGGATCACATCAAAAGCTGAATAAATCTGTGTGTTGGCTTCTTGTTTTGTTCCTGTTGTTGCCATGGCTATTTAGCTCAATATAACCTTCTCTAGAAGCTGGTTTTGGGCAGCCTGTTTTAAACAGGAGACATGTCAGATAAGGTTATTGAACAACTGTTGTTGTTGTTGTTGTTTTTTTTTTTTAAATATCTATTTTAGAAAGTCATGCTCCTAATCAAAAACTCATTTGAGGTTATTCAACCAAATGATCCCTATTTAAACCTTCCATGGTAGACGGTATATTTTGGTATATAACCTTCTCGTGAGTATGAGACTATTTTCTTTTTAATAGGTGAGGAGATTATGGATTTAATTAAAATCTCATTTAAGGTTATATACCATGTTGACTTCTTCAAGATAGCCGTAGGGTTAGCTCTACTGACAACGAGGCTTGGGCCTCTGGGGATCTTTCCTCAAAGGTCACCGGTTCGAGTCCTATAAACCCACGAGGGATTTTCCTGTCTGTTCTCCAAAGCCCTTGGGATAAGTCGAGTGCATACAAATTGGCCTAGACACCCATGGCTAAACATAATAATTAAAAATGAAAAAGATAACCCCAAAGTCATATGTTTGAATGTTATATTTTGGTACTCTTTAATATGGTTTATGTAAAATAAGAATTAGGTTTTTGTGAGTGGATGCAAAGATTTGGTGTAAAGACTTGTTTATGGAGATGCATCCTGTTGTCTTCACAAGGTGGGGGACAGCATTCTGTTTCAGATGGCAAGTGTAATCCCTTATCTGATAATTGAGATGATGTTAGTATTGATTGATGTTTTGTCAAAGGATTGTGGATTGAATTCTCAACTCTCCTTTTAGACTAAAGACAACCTTTTATCTTACATTAATCTTGTTATAGTAACTTGTATATTATACAATAAAAATTTTATATATCATTTTATATTCAAAAATTTTAGTTATATAAAAAAGGGTGAGCATTTCTTTTCTCGGTTAGATTTATTCTCCTTTTAACACGTTTTGAGTAGGGTGGACTTGCTATAGTACCAAGTTTTTTTTTCCTCAACACCGTGTATCAACAAATTTTAATTGGTCGCAAAATATATATTATGTACCAATAAACTGTACTTTGTACCAACTTTTATCTGTTGGTGCATGTTGGTACTGTTTTTGTATCAACTTCAAGTTACATTTATTGAAACTCGATATTTTGTTCAAATTTTGAGTTTTCAGGTGACACATGTGATGTTTTAACTTGGTACAGTATTACCAACATTGGTATACATGTTGGCTGGTTTGGATTGATACAAAATTAACACCCCTGGTTTTTAGATCACAACAATTAAATTTAGAAGCTCAAATAGTACCTAATTAATTAAATACTTGAAACTTGAATTTTGAAATTAACAAGAAAGAAAACTTTTTTGCATAAATCATATGGCTTGACTTGTGTTTTTATTGGTAGCTAGGAAGAGAGACCTCCATTTTCGATTTTTTAAATAGTTACGTAAGTTAGGTCATTGTATATTCGTTTAGACCTATTTTTGTCTGCTGGTCCTATTATTTGGCGAAGGAAATGAATAGACGAATGAACCTATTTTAGAATGCTAATGTTGTATCATTATGATGAAAGGTAGATGTCGAGAAATGGACTCGTAGAGTTCCTTGTTTGCAATGAATTAACAGATTTAGGATTCTATGTGCAATTCACTTAGTTGAAGGACCATGTTTGAAGAGTACATATAGTTTAGGGACCACTAAGGGGTCGTTTTTTTTTTTTTTTTAAACTCTTAATGACTCTTAAATCTGAATCATTCAGACGTTTTTACACATCACCTCTTATTAATCATAACTAAAATAAGACTTCAGACTTTACATCTCTTAAAAAACAAACGGCACCTAAATGATTGACAAACCAACAAGCATGAATCACAGATTCACAGAAGATTAAACCAGTTTGCAATTAAAATCTTAGTCTTTATCATTACTACACAAGAGAATTTTTTTACTTATTAGACCAAAACCATCAAATTCTTGTGAGGAAAATCACACTAAGGTGCCTTTTGTTTTTTAAGAGGTCTAAAGTCTGATTTTAGTTATGATTAATAAGAGGTAGTATGTAAAAAGGTCTGAATGATTCAGACTTAAGAGTCATTAAGAGTTTTTTTAAAAAAAAAACAACCCCTAAATGTTGCACATGACATTTTTTCGAGATCAAACACCCTATAAGGTATTTTTATTCGATTCATCTATACTATATTATAAAGGAGGGATAAAAAAACTCTTAAATACAACTTATTAGACACAAGGTACCATCATTGTATGCAAGATTTTGAAAATCTCTTAATTTACAAGTATCAAAATGCAAGATACATATTACTACTGCAGACTTCTAACACCCACCAATTTGGTATGTGCAGGGCCTTCCTTTTATGCAGATCTTTCCATGTATCACTATTAATTAATATATTATATTACTATAAATTTGTTTTAATTATATTATTAAATATGTAATTGGTTATTTTTTTATATATATCATTAAAATATATAAGATAATCATTGAATTATAACAAAATACTTAATTCTTTTATATAAAAAAACATTATATTATCAAGCCTAAATTAAACAAATTTATAAAAAAAAAAAACATTATCACTTTCTCAAAATCATCCAAAATCGTGATGTATCTCGCTGCATTGTGCGAGTACGCTTCTAGTATTGTATAAATATAAAATAAGATTTTTGAAGATTTTTACAATAAATAATATTATATAATAATTCATAATTTGAAAAATGTCTATAAAATTACCATTTCTTGATGGATGGAAATTTATATTTAGGTGCTTTAATCGGTGTATTTTTTCTTGATAAAATTTTAGATACATTATATATATATATATATATATATATATATATATATATATATATAATCTGCTAATACATGCCCAATTAATGTTTGGATAAAAATCTTGTTCGTCATCATCCCATTTCGAGGACTTACAGAAATACCTCGAACGGTACCACAAGATCTTGTTGTTTCTTCAACAATTTCTCATCTCTAGTGGACCTTAATATTTTGATTGTAATATGAGAGTTTAATGTAAGTATTATTTTTAAGTGTTAAAAAACATGATAACTACGTCTAATTCTAGAAATATCAAATGTAGTTAGTTAAACGGACCAGCCAAGTACCTATAAATCGAGTACAATTTTTTTTTGAATAAATTTACTCAAGTATATTGGGTAATATGTTAGGCACCGATCACTCGTACTTTTCTAGGCACCAACAAGTTTGTATAGGATTTTGTCAGATTTAAAGATCTCGTTGATTTCAATCACTATTAAAAATCAAATCCCACATTCTATTCTAGATTTTTTTTTCATCAAAATGATGTTTCATTTGCAATATCTACAAAAGTACAACAACATAAATCTGATCACATTAACAATTTTAGGATTTATTTCTATTTGAGTTTCATTTACAAAAAAAAAATCACTCATGATCCCAATAAAAAACTTACAACGACGATAAATGTCAAGAAAATTTTGAGTTACGAAAATATCCCATCTTCGATGTAATAGCTCTTTCATGTACTATTGTTTACGTGTGTGTGATTATCATGTTTTGTTTGTATTAAAAAATATTTTTCTTACACTTTTTTTCCATAAAAACATAAACAATTGCTCTATTCATTATGGTAGATGACAGATCTACATACATCATGTCTTCTACGCTCTGCTTCCAATTTTGAAGAGAGATATATTAAATTCATCTGGGTTAATTTATATTTATATAAAAAGCTCAAGGGGTTGATTGAAAAATGGAAAAGAAAAAGTGGGGGCATGGTATGGAGGTGAATTTGACCTATTTAGGAAAAGCAACAAAAACAAGTTTGAAATTAGGAATTTGGGTGTCTCTTTGTGTTGTTAATGACTTGGACTTTTACCTAAACAACAAAGATACCCGTGACAAAGGGTACATGTGCCCAAAGTTTTACCAACCCCCATATTGCATTTGCACCACCATTTTCACCCACTCACTCCCTCCCTATTCTACTTCCCCTTTTTTGTCATCATTTATTCATTAGGCTCTAGACTTGTATGTATTAATATATATATAAGCGAATGGCGGAAACCGATAACGTGTATCTAGCGAAAGTGGCATAGTACTTTCCGAGATAAAAGAATCACAAGACGATATGGTACGAGTAAATGTAATAGTGTTATGCAATCAAGCAACGTTCTTTAACGGTAAAGTTTTTGACATGGTAACTATGACCAAAGACTATGCGTTACATGATGTCACAAAAAAAAGATCTAAAACTATTAAGGCACGTTAGGTATCCAGACGGAGATTGAACAAGAGTAGACGAGTGAAAACGAGATAGGCCGGAGAAAGAATAATGCAACATTTCAGAGTTATTTCACATGAGTTGTTTAGTAATTTACCGGTTTTGTATCATTACCCTGATTTTTGTTCCAACTATTTTGATGAGACAAAAAATGTAATTTTGCTTCACATGATTATCCTTTTAAGATCACACACCTCAATAAAACATACACTTTGAAACAAGGGTGTTGCTAGGAAATGCTTAATGCACCCCTTTATTATGTTGGAATCAAGTTAAATTGTGTATTGAAAATGTAATAAGTAAGCCTTAATGTTGATGTATTTGAGAAGAAAATTAAAAAGTTAAGGTGCATTTATCCTACCCCGAGGTTACTATATGCACCTCTATTTATGTCATAGATCACTTCAAGTCTTCAACATTACAAATGTAAAAAAATAGGTCTTAATATTGATGTGTGTAAGAAAATAAAATTAATTGATAAAAATGTATTTAACAAAGTGATGGGTTACTTCAGCAATGATAACAGTGGGGGGCAAATATGTCATTTTGACTTAAATTCTGCCCAAAAAAGAGAAGTACCAGTTGCTGGCAGTACAAATTTCAAAAGAAAAAAAACAAAGCTTAAAGCTACAAGCACCAGAGACAAACAAATTTCCAAACACGCCCTCATGTCAATTCATTGTCCCTTTTTGTGATAGTATCCAGCCATTTGACCGATTAGAACGTAATATTCGAATACAGTACCACGTACAATTCGTCATGCATGTGGCACAAATCATCTAGCAGTGTTTTGCTAAATTTTCCGGGCTTAAGATGATGCAAGAGCCCGTTTCAATTTCGTGAAATGAAAGTCAGGTATGCACAAGAAAATATAACATTACAAACTACCAGATGCTCGAGGCAATGGTGCTCATTGGGGTGTGTTGGTAAATTGGCGGAACAAAGTTACACAATAAATGACACAAGATGACTTTGAAAAAGCATGTGAAATTGGATCATTGTGTGACGGTACTTATACCCAACTCTACATTGAAAGAGTTGAGACCGGTTTCTTGCAACATGCTGAATGCTGTAAAGCCATAATACGAATGGTAAGGATCCGGCAACTGTCCAGGGAATTTGCTGAAACCACCATACTGCCAAAGAAAATGGAAGAAAAAAAAAATACACATTGATAAATGATAAATCAATTGAGGCCATAAGCAAATAGAACATCTGAATACAGAAGGCAAAACCATCAACTCCCTTGGCCTCACGTGAATTGCAACAATTTCCTTTAAATAACTAAATGCCAATTTTACCGTTAATTATATAGAGAGTAATGAAGTTTTCCATCTCATTGTAGGATTGGAAAGTAAACACTTATTTTGGGACAAACTAATATATAAATATGAACCCTTATTTTGGGGCTGAGGTAGTACAATATTTCCATTTATGGCAATGTATTAATCCAAGAGTTCAAATATTTACCCTTTAAAGAATTGATATGTTAATTGGTATTTAAGACATGATAGAGACATGGAGTATTGCAGTAATATTCAAGCAATCAAAACTCGAGACACTTCCGTAGGCCTTTTTTGAGTTCAACCAGAATAATCTTAAGTTGGGAATTTTTCCAAGAGTCCTTAGCAAATTTCCAAGAGAGCTTAAACTACTACAATAAACTCCAAAAAGTACACATAGCAAAAGTTGGTGTTGAGATTTTAATCTGAAATATTTTAGATCTGACCTAAAAGTTCAAACTAATTTTCCTTGTTGAAGTTTATAAGTTGTATGCCACTTGCAACTTCATTTCTTCTCTGACCATTGAGACCCACAAAACTAATAGGATGACCCTTTTATCCCTAGAAAAAAGATTCACTAGGTTTTTGAAGAGTGGAAGTAAATAAAGTAATTACACAATCCCACTAGAAGGGATATCTAAATATATGTTCCATGTCGATTATTTCAGTGAATTAAGGACAAGGGGGTGGCACAAAATAGAATGGAGATTGGAAAGTAGCACACCTCGGACTGGCATGTCAGCAAAAATTTACGCAGGGTTCTTTCGTCAATGAAGTTGTTAGCTCCTAAGATCCTCAGAACTCCACCAACCCTACAAAATGACAGTAAAACCAATGAACCCCAAAAGAAACTAGATAACAAAACTGAACTCTACAGTTACTGTGAACTCACCAAAAAGCATAACATGTGTCACTAATTTTGTTAGGTCTTCCTTGAAACCCTCCATCATCTGCTTGCCTCTGGAACACGAGAAAGATGATTGCAGTCAAATATTATTTTGACCTTCACAATGACCCTCCTGTATTTTCACATAACATCTAATGGAAAATGTACCTGCAAGCACCAATCGAGAAGCAATGGCACATCTATGATGGAAGAGGATGTGCATCGAGAAACTAGGTCATCTTCAATCAATCCCATCAACCTCAGAGATGCAACAGCACAGTAAGTTGCACCACCTGCGACTCTAGAAGTAAGAATGGCTTATGAGTAAAAAACTCGGTTCTAAAAAGAATTTTAAGAAATAAAAATTCTTATCATAATTCCAGTTCTCATTTTAACAGTATTTTTACTCTAAGATAATGCGTATACTTAAAACCTTTAAAAAAATCGCCAGAAACTAATTTTGAGCAATTATAGGTGCTGAATAGAAACATCTAATCAAGAACATCAATTGAAGAAACTAGAAAATTAAAGAAGTACTTGTTTTTTAAGAATATGCACATAGTTATTAGTAAATAAAAGCACAATAAAGAACTCGCTACAGTAATCATAGACTGGTCATAATGAGAGTTCATCATTGGATCTCTACCACAAAAAATTATGTAAATTATTGCTATCTCCATCCCCAAAAGAATGTCACGCTTTCCTTTTTGGGTTGTCCCAAAAGTTGCAGCCTTTCATTGCTTGATGAGTGTTCAATTCAAAGTAACTTTTTTGCTGATTAGTGATCATTACTTTGATGTTGTGAGTCTGTTCACAAGTTTATTTATTTATTTATTTTTTATTTTGTCCATGTTAAGAGACATTTTAGATATTTGACCAATAACCAATCATTTCTATGAACTATATGCCAAGTAGGGGTGTAAATGAGACGAGACAACTCGCGAGCTACTCGAGATCGACTCGGTCAACACTCGACTCGAACTCGAGCTCGACTCAATAAGCTCGTGAGATACTCGATAAGCAAAATAATAATAATAATTAGCAATATTATTTTAATTTAATTGATAATAATAATAAACTCAAGTTTTTTGATTTTTTTTTGGAAAATGATGGTGTAAAAGACATGGGTAAACTCTTGATGGTGTGTCTAATTCATCCCACATTGGCGGGATATAGAACCCAATGCTTTGAACTCCACTATATATAAACCTTTCTCCTCCCTTGTTTTACATCTTCTTTTGCCTTTGTTAAATGGCTTGAGCCTTGAGCCTATGTAGGGGTGTAAATGAGACGAGACAACTCGCGAGCTACTCGAGATCGACTCGGTCAAAACTCGGTCAACACTCGACTCGAACTCGAGCTCGACTCGATATACTAACGAGTCGAGTATAATGATACTCGAGCTCGACTCGCATCATTTACACCCCTAATGCCAAGTCAAATGTTGCTCACCTATTTTTGGGCCAAAGAGAGTACATAAGTTACTACTGTATCGACTGAGGAAAAAAATTGCAATTCAAAAAGTATACATATACATGCCTAATACAGCAAGAAAACTCACCATGAGACTCTTGACCAGGAATTAGTCCAAAGCCCCCATCATATGACTGCAAGAAAACATTGTCTTATAAGCCATAGGCATGTGTTTCAGAACAAGAAACCTAAAAAAATCTGTTTTTGGCAAGATAAAAACATGGGAGCCATTTCCTACAAAACAGTTGTATTACATACTACTTATATTGCACCCAAAAGAAAACATTTCTTCTTCCGCATTTTCCAACTCTCTTCACTATTTAATTGAATGAAATACTTCAAGTGGTCAACCATCAAGTTAAATTAAGAATTGCAGGACAAAAATAAATATGAAAGATAAACTATCTTTGGAAAAAAAAAATTGGAAAATTTCTGCTTGATCCCTGGTACCATTCACATGGTGGAACCAAGATGGAGCAACCTTCTTTTTAAGTTTACAGTAAGAATTTGTGACGTCGAAAGGAAGTAAATACGTATCATGAGCATTCTCCTGGACACGACCTGACAACACCTGGGAGATGGGCACTTGAGAAGGTGAACAATATACCTGACAACTCAATATGTAGTTCTTGGCCTTGTCTTTGTCCATGCCACTCCAATCATCCAACAGCGAAGATATAACAGCTAAAAGATCAAGAGGCTAAATGAAATTCAATCCAGAAAGAACTAAATTTAGACATGTCGCTGGAAAAAGCATAGTCTCTTACCAGCACAATATACAAACCGCAAATCCGTCTCAGCCCCTGTATGAATGGGCATGAAGCTGATGCACAAAGAAGTAAGAAAGCAAGAATAATCAATATAATTCATGGCACGAAGATCAAATAAACCACAAAGAAAAAAGGAAAGTAAATGAAACAAAATGAAGTCAGCAAAAGCATACTAACTTTGCAAACTAATGCCATGCAAAAACCTAAATATAGACATATAAAAAAGATACCTACACTAAACTATAGAAAAATATGAGGGACCAGGCTATGATTTATATCGCCAATAGACACTATTCAAGCAAAGGGTCTCCATTGAGGAATGTGCGGATCTCATTAAAAGATAGAACTTGTGTAATGAAATGCAGTATCATGGACTAATGGTTGTCAGAGGCTAAATATCAGCTAGTTAGAGCAGAAAAAGGTTATTTCTTTTAATATCAAATTTCTATGTTTTTATGTAAGAAACATTATGAATGTGTGAATCCAGCTCGCTTGAAAAAAAAAGTAAAAGAAAATATGTGGGCCAATAAATGTGAAGCAATTCCATTGTAGCCTACAAGCTTTCATAAAGAAGGGAGGAGTTTAACTACAGATAGCATGGATATAAGTAAACCAATGCGCTCATGCCTGGTGGAAAATTCTACTTATAAAATCTGTAGCATCATGTGTAACAATGTAGTTTTCTCAAAAGTTTAGGTGCCGTTACTTGTTATGAATTGTGCTTAGTTAGATTGAAAATAGCATGGTGCTAAGTTTTTTTCCGATCACATCAAGTATGATCCAATATAGGTTTACACATTACTCAATATGTATAATTTCGGAATAGAGTGATCCAAAAGTTAAGAACAAAATTGCAAGTGTACAGTTACCTCCCATCAGGTTGTTGAAGATTTTTCATTGACTTCAAAATTGAACTAAAGTCGATAAGTGAAAAGTCATAGCCAACGGTCTTCAATATGGCTAAGGCACAATATGTGCTTGCCAAGTGACTATTATTGGGAACTGAAACCTGTAAAGCAGATACCAGAGTTAAGAAAAATACACCTGAACTAAAAGACAAGCTGAAAACATGACACTTCTTGTACATGCGAATTCTTGAATAGAATACATAGTGATTAACCTGACTTCATACCCCATTATTAAGAGATCGAAACTGAGAACTTCTGGAACCATGAAATCCGTAGAATTGTCCTGCAGTAACCAACCCAAAAGTAGGCTCACTCAGTGATTTATACACCGTAGTCATGAGCTATGAGAAGAACATCACACAATTCTAAAGAGGCAGAGCTCTAGTTCATACCATTGTTCAGTTCAGCTTCATTCTTGGGATGAGCTTGCAATGACAAGACCCAATTAATAACAGCCTCTCTATCAACCTAAATAAGCATTAGAAATTGGCATATTAATATGTTTGTAGAGTCAAATTCACTGCATGCATACTAATTAAACATTAACCAGACAATTAGTTTCTCACAGCTCACTCCGCCTTGTTCAGATTACGGTTTTGAAATTTGAGTGCTCTTTTTGAATGTTGACTGCTTGTACAGTTGGGAAGTTTAATAGAGGAACATTGATTGCTTGTAGTAGATTTGGTATCTTCAAACTCAAAAATTTAGATTTGGCATCTTCAAGGTAATTGCAATCGATCAGCTGGGGTGAGTTCATCACGAATTCCTTGCCTTACTCTTGGTTTCAAAATTTGGACATTAATATTATGCGCTTGGTGCTTCAAATGTTTTTCCTTCAATAGGATCATGTATACTTATTATTTGTTTTTCCTTTCATTTTATAAGTGTAAGGTTAATATGTCCAAGGACTTAATCGCTCAAATATGAGTCATTTAGGTTTTCTTCGGA
This sequence comes from Arctium lappa, assembly GCA_023525745.1. Taxonomy (NCBI): domain Eukaryota; kingdom Viridiplantae; phylum Streptophyta; class Magnoliopsida; order Asterales; family Asteraceae; genus Arctium; species Arctium lappa. The sequence continues at coordinate 125,471,176 of CM042049.1, forward strand.
CTTCCCCATTACACATACAACAAGCAAACAAATATTTGCTATCAAACTCCCCAATCGCCCACATCCCACACCCTATCTTTGAAATAAAAAACATCAACAAAAATAGGAATGATAATATTTCGATAACCTGCATACCAGATAATACTTATGTAATGGTTTCCTCCACCCCCAACAAATAGACTATTCCGGTACAGAAGCATATGTTGTGCGTTAAGGCTTCAACAAACACTATTGATATTCCACAAACACTACTTTCCCAAATAAATCTAGTAATATTAGGTTTTAAATATCGTAACAAGCCATTTCCTGAAACATTTTAAAAGCACGCCAATGCCCAATCGAAGTCCCTTATTCCTAGAGATGGAGGAATGCTATATTTCAGACAAGTTAGTAAACAATTTCCAAGTCAATTGCTATGGAGGAGTACTCAGTAGTTAGAAGTAAGTAACTTTAAGCAACAAATAACCCTAATTGAAGAAACTCAGATCTTAATCACGACCTTTCGCCAATTAATTTAGAAAGTAAATATACTAATCATCCAGAAAATAAGTGGCGAGAGCTCACACGATCGATTGCATTGAGGATGTGGAGGCCGGATATGGTGAAGTAGGCGAGAGTAAGACGGATGATCTCTTGGCCCTCATACGGAGATGGCAATAGGTGGTAATTCATCTCGAGGTACCTTATGTGTCGATCTTTGTCGAACAATTGATCATCTAATCCTTGATCTGCAGGAGAACTCCAAAGTAAATCACCATCATCCGCCATTACTGCAAAAATTTCGAACCGACAATTGTTGCGTTGGCTTGTAACCGGTGTCGGTCACAGCCAGCGTTATATTATTATTGCAGTTTGGCAGAATGAACACCGAAGTTGTACTGGTTTTAAAAAACTGAACGACGTTTGATATCCTTCATACATAAACGTTACAATTAATGTTTTTCTTTCTTAAGAAAAGCAAGTGCCTCCACATTAGGTTCTTATTAACAACTCAAATGCTTAAAAAAACCCTAGGTTTTTGTTTATTATTATTTTTTAATTATTTTATTTTGCTTTGATTAAATTTAGAAAACATATAAGTAAAAAGATAAAATAAATATAAATTAATTATTATAATATAAAGAGCCAGAGCCAGGCTTGCACATGGTAATGATGGTGGCGGCCATGGGCAAAATTTTTTAGAGGGCATCAAAATTATTTTTACTACTAATCCGATAGATTCCAAAGGATATTAAATACTTGGCTTGAAATTTGCTTTTTTTTAATAATATTTATTGTTTAAGTATTTAGGATTTTAGATTATTCTCAATTTCTCATTAATTATTAAGTTGAAGCCCCGTAAATGTTTTCACAATAATATCGAGTTCATTGTTTTGTAGAAAATTTGTAAAATGTTTTTTTTGAGTTCACAATTTTTAAAATTCTGATTTTTGGTTTTGTTTGATCTTTTGACAATTGCACGGAATAGAAATTGAATTTAAGAAAATTATTTGATTTCGAAATATTTCAATTCAAGTATTTTCTTTCTATACATCATAAGATATTTTACTCAAAAAAACGTACAAAGACATCGTTTTAAGTGATGTATTTTATATTATTCAAGGGCTTTTGTTTATGTCACCCATTGTATCATTCTCTGATATATTTAATAAAAATCGGTGTAGAAATGAGCCGCATAGTTTGACTAGATTCAAACTCTTTCAAATAGTTTATCTTGTTATATATATAGTCGATTATTAAATACCATGGGAGGTAGAAGGAAAAGTTAAGAAAATGTTGATATGTGAATCACTGAAAAAATCCGAAAAATATGTTTGAAGATACATATGTGAACCAATATTACAAACTATTCATATGTGTTCACATATACATCTTCAAATGTATTTTTTTTCAATAATTCACATATAAACATCTATCTCATGATATTTAACATTCTTATTTAAACTCCCACTGTAAAAATAGAGGGCATTTTTTTGGCAATCTGCCATGAGCACCCAAATCCTCAGGACCAACCCTGTAAAGAGCATATTATACCGTGGTTCATGTAGTATGTTTAGAATTTGGATTAAAATAAACTATTTCAACTGATAGTTTCTAACTTTTCAATTTTATAACACTCAAGGTCCAAGTAATAACATCATTATTAGCAACCGTTAGAAGGGACAAATCAGTTTTTGGACAAACTACATGGACCAATAGTGTAATTCATTCAAAAATTAATTGTGGTTTTCATACTTATAAAAAGATTATTTTAAGTATAGTTAACAAAATAAATATATTGATTATTATATCAATTTAATTGTTGTAGTTTATTCACAATTATATAATAATTCAATTTAATAATTTCTCATAATATTTTAATTTTTAAAACATAATTATTTTTTTACATAACAAAAAAGTTATTTATTATAACGAATAAGTTTTAACATATAAGTATCACACGTTAACCATACTTGATTTTTTTTAATAGAAAATTAAAAAGAAAACATATGACTCTTAATAAGTTTTAGAGTGAATTATACTTTTGGCCCCTATAGTTTGTCCAAAGACTGTGTTGTTCCTCCTAACGGTTGATAACTAACGGTGTTAACTACAGGGATATTTGAGTGTTATGAAAATAAAAATTTAGGGACCATCAGTGTATATATTTTGTTTTAGAAACCAAATCAAAAATTTGAACATACCACAAGGACCAGTGGTGTAATTCACTTCAAAATATGTTTTTTAGTTTTATCTTATTTTTTGTTTTTTATAAATTTTTATACAAGTTTTTGTATTTTTTTTTAAATATTTTAATTTTAAATTATATCATTATATTATTATGTTTAGAATATTTTTTAAATACATTATATATATACTAGAAGCGTACTCGCGCAATGCAGCGAGATACATCACGATTTTAATGTTTTCTTTTATTTTTTGTTTTTTTGTCGATTTACAGTACGGCTTTGGATGATTTTGATAAAGTGATAACGTTTTTTTATAAATTTGTTTAATTTAGGTTTAATAATATAATGTTTTATATATAAAAAAATAAGTATTTTGTTAGAATTAAATGATTATCTTATATATTTTAAATTAGATGTTTATCCCGTTTTGATTATGTTTATCAGTTAGTTAATATTCTATATTTAAATTTTGATTTTTTAGGAAGTTAAAATGATGAGTGATTTTAGGGAGTTAAAATTGTTAGAGATAATGATTAAATAGTAAGAGATTTAGTTTTCATTTTTTATTTAAGTTTTAAAAGAGTTTTTTATGTCATCTTTATAATATAATATAGATATAAATATAGATAAAATTAAATGATTATTTTGTATATTTTAAATTTATTTATATTTAAATTAAGATATTTATCCCGTTTTAATTATGTTTATCAGTTAGTTAAATTCTATATTTAAAATTTGATTTTTTGAGAAGTTGAATTGATGAGTGATTTTAGAGAGTTAAAATTGTTAGAGATAATGATTAAAATGTTTTATATATAAAAAAATAAGTATTTTGTTATAATTAAATGATTATCTTATATATTTTAAATTAGATGTTTATCCCGTTTTGATTATGTTTATCAGTTAGTTAATATTCTATATTTAAAATTTGATTTTTTAAGAATAAATTGTTAGAGATAATGATTAAATAGTAAGAGATTTAGTTTTCATTCTTTATTTAAGTTTTAAGTAATTAACATTAAATAACGGTACATTAAGCTTTAACAGTTGTTTTTAAGAGTTTTTTATGCCATCTTTATTAGTATAGATAACTAAAATTAATATATAAATTATAATATATAAATGTACAATATATTTTCTATTTATTATTTAGTTGAATTGAGATTATGATTGATTTGTATTACTACTGTTATTTTTTATTAACATGAATAATTATGTAATTTTGGGCGTTATTTTTTTTTTTTTAAAACTATCAATTTTCGGACTATAATGTTAAATGTAATATTTGATATAAAAAATGTTTTAAATAGTGAAATATTAAAAGAAAATACAAAAACTAGTACCAAAATTTATAAGAAACGAAAAGTTGTATCAATATTAATTTAATTTGTTTAAATAATTGACACTTCTTTAATCTATACTATATTATAAAGATGATATAAAAAACTCTTAATTACAATTAACTAAACTTTATGTACTACTATCATTTAAAGCTATCTACTTAAAATCTTTTAAAAATAACTATTAAAGAATCCTAATTAATATATTTCATCCTTATCCCCCAAAATTCTTATCTTTAATCCCCAAACCCTAAAATTATGAAATTTGAATTCTGATAAACATAATCAAAACAGGATAAACATTTCAATTTAAATATAAAAAATTTAAAATATATAAGATAATTAATGAATTTTAACAAACTACTTAATTTTTTTTATATAAAAAACATTATATTGTTAAGCCTAAATTAAACAAATTTATATATAAAAAACCATTATCACTCAATAAAAATCATCCAAAATCGTACTGTAAATCAATATAAAACAAAAAATAAAAATAAACATTAAAATCATGATGTATTAATATTATGTACTATTATTTAATGTTAATCTACTTAAAATCTCTTAAAAACAGTTAATGAAGCAATATGTACTATTTTTAAATTCTTTTAACCTTAATTAATAAATTTCATCCTTATCCCCCAAAATTCTTATCTCTAATCCCCAAATCCTAAAATTATGAAATTTGAATTCTGATAAAAATAATCAAAACAGGATAAACAACTCATTTTAAATATAAAAAATTTAAAATATATAAGATAATTAATTAATTTTAACAAACTACTTAATTTTTTTATATAAAAAACATTATATTGTTAAGCCTAAATTAAACAAATTTATATATAAAAAAACCATTATCACTCAATAAAAATCATCCAAAATCGTACTGTAAATCAATAAAAAACAAAAAATAAACATTAAAATTGTGATGTATCTCGCTGTATTGCGCGAGTACGCTTCTAGTAATAATTAAATACGATGAATTTGAATCTCAGGTTTATACATGACTTTTAAATTATATAAAAAGTTCATTCATGAATATGCTTTAAAAAAATTAGGGTTCTAAAAAGGGAAAATTGCATTAAAATAAAATCAACTTTGAGTTGATTTCTGTTTTAGGAAACCAACTTTTAAACTCATAATTTAGGGGTCTAAAACAAAGTTTATGTTTATTTAAGTGACTTGTTAACCTATTAACTTGTTAAACGATGACTTGGTACAAGTAATTTAAAAAAATAAATATAAAATATGACATGTAATAAATAAATATGACATGGCTTAAAGCTTTTTGTTAAATTAAGAATAATATATACTTAAATCTTCATCCTCTTCACTCACCACCAAAAACATCAAGAACACTAAGACCAAAATCTCAAATTAGAATGCATAGTTTCTCTTGTACAAAAAAAACTGGCAAAATTTGGTTCTATCCTTAAAATAAAAACAAGATTCCAGATTAAAAGTGGGAGTTTCTTTTTTCATAAAATTAACCATGGCTCCAACCAAACCAAATTTCTCTCTGGTACCCTCTTCGCAACAATCGAGATTTTGAAGTTCCATGATGCATCAAACATTTTGTGTTGCAAGGATGAATGGGTATTGGTTTGCACGAATGAAAACCCGACATGAGATCGAGATTCACCATCTGAACTGAGGTGAAATTTGAATCTGAAAACCACATCTGAAATCGAGATTAACCGTCTGAAAAGCGATGAAGTCCCAATTCGAAATCGAGATTCGTCGTTTGAAATTGGTTGAAATCCTTATCTAAAAAACCAAGATCAGCGGTCTGAATCGGTTGTCTTGGAACAACAACCTTCCGTCGTTCACCACCGGAGATCCCTAACTCTGTTCACGTCGGAGATCCCGAACTTTGTTCACCCGAAGAAGATTCCTAACTCCATCCAAGGCGCCAAGGATTGCAAATCTAGGTGGAGCTGAACAGATCAGTTTCATATTGGTGTGTTCTGCAGATGTGTTTCTTGCGATTTATCTTCCATTCTTCCTCTCGAGATTCATTTTGAGTTAGGGTTTATGTATTTATGATTTAAGAACATATTTCGTATAATGATTTGGTTAATGAATCCAATGTTTGCTTAATTTGTTTGTAAAATGGGTTTGAAGAACTAGAAAGGATTTGGGACGTGTTCTTGATTTTTATGATGAGGAAGAAGATGAAGATTTGTTAAAAAAAAAGAAATAACTTTTAACATTTCATAATTCATAGGGACTTTTCTTAATATAATGATGATATGGCAACTTAAATATCCATGTAATATTTATTTAATTTTAAATTTGTCACATCATTATAGGGGTAACCGGTTACCTACTTAACCGGTTAACGAGTCCCTTAAATAAAAGTAAACTTTGTTTTAGACTCTTAAATGATGAGTTTAAAAGTTAGTTCCCAAAATAGAAATCAAGTCAAAGTTGATTCAATTTTAATGAAATTTTCCCTTCCAAAAATTATTACAGTGTATCTTTAGGTAGCGTTTGGTATGCAGACAAGATTGAACTGGGCTGGACAGGACAATAGGCTAAGACAGGACTGGACAAGACAAATGGTTGTCTTGTGTTTGGTACGACTAAGACTGGATAGGACAAGACTGAACAAGTTTCCCTAAAAGTTGTTTGATAATTTTATATGTCATATAATAGTTATAAATAACACAAACAAAGTATATCTTTAAATAATTTAATCAAAAAACATTATTAATTTTTTTACACAATTTTCATACATATAAATACATACAAAAACAATAGTAGAAAATTTGAATGAAGAATCTGAAATAATTGATGATAGTTCGAAAAAATCCGATTCATATAAAAAAACATAATAGTTGATTCAATTTGGAAGATCTTAATGAATTGGTGGATGCATAGTTGCAGCGACGAGTAAAAATAAAAGACGATGGGTGGCCGGTGAAAGACGATAGTTGTGAAGAAGGTGAAAGATAGTAATAGAGGTAGTGGTGGTGGCGATGCACAGTGGTAATAGAGGTTATTGTAGTGGAGGAAGAGACGGAGGTTACCAAAGATGGTTGGCGGTGAGCGGCGGTGATGGCGGCGGCAATGGGTGGTGGTGATTGGTGGAGGTGGCGATGGGCGGTGGTTGTGGAGGTGGTGGAGGAAGTTGTTGTAGTAGTGAAGGAAGAGGTGGAAGTGGTCGACGATGGTTGGTGGTAGCTACCGGTGGTCGTCGATGGTGGTGGCGACAATAAGTGGTGGTGATCGGTGTTAGTGGAGGTGGTCGACGATGGTAGTGGTGGTGGCGATGACCGATGGTTGTGGAGGTGGTGGAGGAGGTTGTTATGGTGGAGAAATAGGTAGAGGTGGCCGATGGTGGTTGGCGGTGGTTACTAGTGGCCGTCGATGGTGGTAGTAGCGACGATGGGTAGTGGTGACCCTTAAGACTAATACCATATTAGGATTATATATCAAATGGAGGTAAATCAGTGATTTTTAATTTCTGTCTCATTTCTGTCCCATGTTGTTCCACTTATTTTGGTGGAACAAGAAAATACCCTTTTTCTCCCATCTTGTCCCACCCTGTCCAGTCTTTGTCCCTGTCCCATGTCGCGCCAAACATGGGACAGTTAACTTTTGTCCTGTCCCATGTCACGCCAAACATGGGACAGTGAATTTTTGTCCCGTCCTGTCCCACCCGGTCTGCAAACCAAACGCACCCTTAAAATCGAAGTTATTGCAATTTGAATGTAGGGATAAAAGGGTTTTTGTACCCGTCGAAGCCCTTGCAACTGGCTTGTTGCAAAACCCTCGACCCCTCTCCTTTGGTCTACAACACGCACGCAAACGGCAAAACCCAAACCAAGCTTTGTTCGCTAAACTTTGGTTTAGTATTCGGAGAGACCTTGGTCGGTGCATGCTCATTGCTTGCTTTCTCTGTGTAATTTTTACAAACAGTTGGTGTGCGTCACTCCTTTTTACATATGATGAAAGGGAGCAGAGCTACCGTCTTAACATTCGCCGAAAAATGCAAGGTATGAATCACTGTTTCACTCTATACCATACCTGTGAAATGGGTATGTGAGTGATCGTTAAATTATTGCAGACTATATTGGCGTCAAATTGGCAAGGTAATCTCAATACAGTAAAGGCTGATGCTAAAGGAAGGTACCGGTCTATTTTTTGGGATTTGATTAGTAGGGTGTTGTTCGGTTATTCAATTGTACAGTGCTCGTATGGTCGTTTATCACCGTAGTTTATTCTGTGTATTAATCAAAGTCTATTGCTTTGTGTGCGTGCGCGCGTTTCCTTTTACAGCAAAGAAGAAATCTACAGTTCAAAAGTTAAATACTTTGTGAAGAAGGGAAGGCCATATATTTGGGTACCCGAAGGTGACTTGCATAATGTGGTATGGCTGAATTTGATAGAAGTGCCTGTAATTTTTGGTGTTATGTGTTCAGCTTTCTTACAATTTAGTTCCTTAATAACCTGTTGAAACTATATAATTTATACTACTACAAAGTTGATTGGCACAGGTATTGTAATCTTTTATATGGTTTTTATTTGAAAATATGAAATATGGATACATGCTCAGTGAATTACTGGGAAATAGATGTGCCTCTCAAGTGTTCTGATTCGTGCATTTTTGCTAAAAAAGAATACAGTTATAGATGAACGCGGTTCGTTGGCTGTCACAAGTCCTCTACCAGGTTCACTTGCAAGTTTGCTTCAATCTTTAAAGAAGGTTGGTCGGTTATTTTTCTTTCACTTAACACACACTAGCACTCTTTTTATGTGCCCCCAAAGAATTACGATTTTTTGGGGGAAAAAGAACACCTTGCACACAGAACACACCACAAAGCTTTGCAATCTAAAATTTGAATGAGAGTGTTGAAGACCATACTATATTATCTTGATATAGTCATAATAACACCAAAAATCTCTTACTGATACAGCCTCCTAATCGGGTTGCTCTTATTGGCGAAGTTGTGCCACTTGGTGATAAGAAGGTACAATTTTAGAAACTAAACATACGAGGTCTATTTGTTGTTTTACATGCCTCTATAACTGAACCCGTCTTTGCTTACATTTTGGTTCTATGATGCTAGGATCGGCAATGTTTTACCAATATTGTGTATTAAGCAACTTATATTAATGCAATTATATTGCTTCAAGTTCTTGGCTGGGCTTTTATTTATACTGGATAACTTTTGTGCTTTTATGCCAACTGGTGCATCCAAATATCTACACTAGTGATCACCAAACCATCTCAACTGGTGTTGGACAGGTTTCACTTTGTATGAGCCAGCTCCCCTACCTTTTCTTTTAATAACTTCACATTTTTGCTGACACTTAGCTTGTGCACATGTTGTCTCTTGGTGGTCATTTGGCCCCGTAGATCATAGCAGCCATAAAACCGTCTTATAATATCTACATTTCAACTTTAGTGGGATTTACAAGTAGGGCTCATGTATCCTATGTCTAACCTCATCACCAATGTCTATGTGCTTCTATGGTATCAACCTTAAATGCCATATTAGTCATCTTACTTGTCACGTTTCATCCTTGATACAGGCTCCACTGCAATTGTAGTTTGTGTATTCTGTTTTAATAGGATAGTCAAAATCCGTTCTGTAAATGGCTATTTCCTTTCATCTCTTGTTTGATTTGCACATGACATAGCCTCATCAATTAGCAATATATCATTGACAAAGAGCATACGCCACGGGATTTCACCTTGCATCCCTGTCATGAGTTCATAACTAAAGTAATTAGATAAGGCCATAAAAGCTTATCCTACCCTTGGTGTTTCTTTAAAGCCTCTTTCTTCTCAGGTAATTTAATTCTCATTCAAAGCCTGTTATGTCATAAAAAACTCATTATGTGCTCCAATATTCCCCTCATTATCTCCACTAAACAACTTATTAAACTACCCCACTTTTGGATAACCATGGGTGTCCGAGTCGGTTTGCGCATGCAAATCTTGACTATCCCATGGGACCCTGAAGTTAACTAGCAAACCTCCAGTGGTTCTGAGGGACTCAAATTGGTGACCTCTGGGGAGCAAAGCCAAGGCCTTACTCATTGAGCTACCCCTAAGGGTGCGTTTGGTTTGCCGGAATGGATTGGATTTCATGTAAGGATTTGGATTTGGAGGGATTTGGATTTGGGAGGATTTGGAATTCTTTTGTGTGTTTGGTTTGTAAGATTTAGAATGGATTTGAATTTCATTATTTATAAAAAAATCATTAAAAATTATAAAAAAATTATAAAAATAATTAAATTGTCTAATTATTAATTGATATTGGAAAACAAACGTTTTTAGCATATTTTAAAGCATTATTATATGTAAATCTTTCGAAATCCCTTGAAATCCCAACCATCCCCAAAGGATTTCAAAATCCAATGTTTGAGGGATTTCAAAACAATCCTAGGATTTCAAATCCGGCCAATCCTTCAAACCAAACATGGGATTGGAATGGATTTGAAATCCAAATCCCTCCAATTCCAATCCATTCCGGCAAACCAAACGCACCCTAAGGGTTTAAACTAATACCTCGTCTCTCTTTGATGTCCATGTATTAACCAAGTCTTTGTTTCTCATTGCTGATGCATTTGATTTAATTAATGTCCCTAGTTTTTGTCTCTTGTCTTAGCCAGCCATCTAGATGACATCTGGTTCTCCCTCCTCATTGATGCATTTGATTTAATTAAGGTCCTTGGTTTTTGACTTTTTGTCTCTTGTCTTACTCTTAGCCAGCCAGCTTGATGACATCTGGATCTGGTTCTCCCTTCTGTATGTTCTAAGTTATACTCTTACAGTAGATTCTTTATAGCATTCTTCCCTCAGTAGCCTTGCAAACTTCCTTCTCCATATCCCATACTAGATTTATGCCTGCTTCCTTTACTATCTCCAAGCACTTAGCCATTTTGTGAATGCCAGCTAATTTCACGATCCACATTATATTAGCTTCCTCATCTATACACCAAAGCCCTTTGCTAACAATTCTTTCCTTTGACATATATAGATAGTCTCTTTTCAAGTTCCACCAATTAGTCTTAGTTTTCACTGCCCGTATTCTGCTTAAAGCAGAATGTCTTTTACACCACTACAATAAACCACCAACCAATCCCATCAACCGAATCACTTTTTCGAGAAATACGAGACATCTAAGTCATACAAGTAAAGAGATCTATTCAGTGATACGAAAAAGAAAAAACGTGAACGGGACTGGATTGATGATAAAATAGAATCCTGCTTATGTTGTGTTTTTACTTTTTACACTGTTACACACCCTCAGACTCCACTAAAGGTTACTCGGTTGGAATCTCTTCCGTTAAAGAGTCTCTTTGCCCAAATCTTAGGGCATTCTAAAGTTTAAACAGATCTTTTACTTGGGACCTGTTATCATCATCGAAACCTCTATGAATCTATATGCGTCTAGAATAATTTTGCCAACATTTATAATCCCCTCCTCTTAAAAAACTTTTCATTGACGAGTTCCCCTCTATGTCCTCTCGAACGTGTCTGTTGGTGGATTAATTCAAGCATTCTTGAGAGGCATGCACCATTTATTTGATTTTACTACAAAAATTATAGTTTAATTAAAAAAATTGCTGATGTTATGTTTGCATCTAGTTATATCTATGATCCTTATTTATGGAATTCTATCAGGTCAAGACAGCTGCAGAAAGCCTTCGAGAGGCAATAATATCAGAAGGGGAGGCGATAAAGAACTTCAGTTATTCCGTTTCTGGTATATTACGTTCATCTAATTTCAGCTCTACATCTCGTGGAGAAAATCTCCAAGAGCTATTGGATGAAGATCAACAATACATGATTTATAAATTTGATATAAGGTTGGAATAGGCCTTTACCAATATTTCATCAACAGAAATTTTAACTGCATCTTGTGAGCATAAATATTGGAATGTCCTATAACTTCTTGAGTTGTATCTGTTGAATGTGTATGTATATACACATACATACTTATACTTATATCGCAGACACTAGCATACATGTGATGCAAAGTCTTGACCATGCAGTTCAATCACTTACATAGAAGGCAAGGGAAGCAGTCATGAAGTAGATTTAAAGGATATGGAAGAATCAAAGGCTGATCCCTTATGTAAGTGTCTTCCTACACATTGATAATGTTTACACCTGCATATATTCTACGCCCTCCATCCCAAAATAGTAGTCTCCTGCCTTTCTAGGCATTTCCAACTAGCTATTGTTTGCCATATTTACAAAAAACATTAGCAATAGTTTTTGTTAAAAAGCATTGTAATTTGATGGCGTCGAACAAAATCTCGGTGTTAAAGCAATCAGTAATCTGCTAATATAATGCCAAGCCGGTTCATCTCTAGTAGTCTTCGTCACATTTGAAACCAACTCTCACTTCTCATATTGTTTTCTTCCCCAGAGAGAATGATGTGTTTTTCTCTTTAAGAATATGTACTTTAAGGGGATGTTTACTACCTGCCGACCACCTCTTACCAGTATGAGGTGCTTACCTGGTAAGAAGGGATGTTGTATACCAACATACTCTGACCCACAAATATGTTGACCGAGATGTTGACCTAGTAAGGAAGGGGTTGCTTTCCGACTCTTACCCAAACACTTGCTAAGCAACCATTTTTAGTCGGCTCTTACCTAGACCGAACCTCTTACCCATACCACACTTTTACTCGCTAGCACTTACCCAATTTGTGTTAGTAAACAGTTCTTAAGTTCAAATTTACATTTTCGAGAAGAAAATTTTGCAGGAATTTCTTTTGGTGTCAATGACATTTGGTAGTAAGCTATCTTTTAGGGGATAACATGGGATGAGAGGACAATATACTCAAGTTGTAAGATTACATTGTTTTTGGTATATGGTTTTATGTAGCACTTTTTTCTGCAAGCTTGATTGATGGGATTAATCAAAGCGAAGCTAGACGTCGAGCCCTGATGATTTTGTGTGCTACATACTTGAATAAGAATGTGAAGGTATAATCTCATCATGAATCCCCTTGCTAGTCACATGTTCATTTCTTTGATATCTTGTGTTTCTGAAGGATGCAGTGGTGGTTTCTATCGATCGGAAAGGGGTGGATCTTCTAGGCAAGGTTGTGGGACCCGTGATGGATGATGGGTCTCGTGAATACGACTGGAAGGAGTTGAGATTGGTGTTAACGGAAGAAGCTGGAGATGTCGAGACATTCTGCAGACGACTTGTTGAGATGGAAGAGAGAGCACTTAAGAATGTTGCAGAATTCAGTGGCCTAACATCGAATCCAATTACAACCGAGCGGCCAGAATTGGATATCCAATAGTAATTGGATCAGGACGGATATGAGATTTCAATATTCAAATGGGATCTGTTGGTTGTTGGATACCAGTTCAAAATCTAATAAAGCCGAAGCGATTCAATCTAAGTATCAATGATGAATGATTTATTTATATGATATTTGTATTTTGGTATTTTGATGTATGAAACTTGTTTCTTTTTCTTATGATTTATACTTGCAAATTAAGTTGGTGGTATATTTATATGGATATCGATTTATGAGTAGTGTTTTAAAGTGAAATATATGAATAATAAATTTAAAATATTGTATCGATTTATCTTGATCCAATACATAGCCAATATTGTTATCCAATTGATGAATCAATACAATACAATCCAATCATCGGTTGGGTTAGATTAGATTGGTAATCAAAATTCAAACATTTGATTAATTAAAAGGATGCTTTGTCATATTTATGGGCAAGTATAAATTAAAAGGTTATCAAATGACAAAATTTTTAAAGTATAATGTCGTAATAAAAATAATTTGAATGTATAAGAAGAAACAAAAGTATAATACTATAATAAAGAAATTTATGAAAGTACGTTGCTATTTTATGTATTTTACCTTTTTATAAAATAAATCTGTAACAGAAAATTAACTAAAAGGATAAGAAAATAACTAAAAACGTAAATTTTATTTATTTACTTATTGAAAATGGGGTTTAAACAAGCAAGACCCCTAAACTATGTCCTCACTCAAACCAACCAACATATTCTTACTCAGGGACGGACCTGACATGTTGAATACGGTGGTACGTGCCACCGTATTATTTCTTCGATGAAGGGTAAAATAATTTAGGTTCGTGAAAGGTGTAGTTGTATCATTTTGGAAGGTGTTACCGTATTATTTTGGAAACTTCAAGAAGATGCAACCGTACCTCATAATCAACCAAAAATCCAAAAGAAACTATCGAAATCAACCAAAAAAACCGAAAAAATCTCTTGAAATCGATAAAAAAAACCCTTAAAAATCTCTCGAAATCAAGCAAACAGCTTTAAAAATCCCTCGAAGTTGTGGAATTAGACTAAAAACACATCGGACAATATTGAACGTCTGTAAAAAGATGAATATACGCCGATAAAAACCGTGTTTTTTGTAATAATTTTTTGTCTGTATTATTATGGTGTCACCGTATGAAAAAATTTCTGGGTCCATCTCTGTTCTTACTCACACGTATAAGGAAAAAATTACAAATGAAATTCAAAAAATAAAAATCATAAATATCAAATTCAAAAGGATACGCATAAAGAGGGGCTTGAGCTTGAGTCGTGGGATTAGTAGATCCTATGGCTTGAGGTTTGATATACCGATTTGATCATGTCTTACATATAATGAACCTCTTACTCCTACCACACTTTTACTTGGTTAACCTTACTTATCCAATTTGTGTTGGTACACATTCCTTAAGTTCAAATTTACATTTTCAACAAGAAAAAAAATACATAAATTTCTTTTGGTTTACATTTGGTATGTTTTTAGACAAAGTGAGAAATCAATTTGCCGAATGTTCCCATAACTTTTATTTTTCTTGATAAAATGATATTTTTAACAATTTGTACATCTTGAAAAGCGACCAAATCTTTGTTCAACACCAGACATGTTCATCTTTATGCTTTTGTTTTATGTTTAGAAACCATTTTTTATAAACTTTTGTTGTCTTGTTGAAATCTCAAAAGACAAACATAATTAGAATTACAGTTTTACACACACACACACACACACACACACATATATATATATATATATATATATATATAGGGTGAGGTTCATTTGAAAAATGGTAAATATATGAGAAATAGAGAAGCAATCTTAGCCATTCATCTGGTCAACATTTGCGACTTTGACCGCGAAGCACCGGATAATTCCTTGTGTGGTTTATAGAAGGTAGAAGAGTAATTTCGTAAAATACACGGGATGAGTTCATATATGAATCTGTATGAATCACAAAGATTCATATATGAATATGTTAAATAGTTCAACTGATTCATATATGAATCTTTGTGATTCATACAGATTCATATATGAATCTGTTAGTTAGTTCAACTGATTCATATATGAATCACAAAGGTTCATATATGAATCAGTTAAAAGAGTTCAGTTGTGAATTGCACTGGTTCATATATGAACATATAGTTCATATGTGAATTATGCATGTTCATATATGAACACAGCCCGTGTGTTTTGTAAAATTTACGAAATTGTTCTTCTATTTTTGGGATAGCCGCAACTTTTCACCAGTCAAAGCCGCAACTTTTGACCGGTCAAAGCCGCAATATTTGACTAGTCAAATCCGATCTTGACCATATGAATGACTAGGATTACTTCTCTATTTCTCATATATTTACCATTTCTCAAATGAACCAAACACTATATATATATATATATATATATATATATATATATATATATATATAGGGGTGGTTTTAATTGGAAACCAAATTTCATTGGAAACTTTGGAAACCAAATTTCAACCATTGATATTTTTAATCAATGGTCAAGATTCATTTGAATTATATATGGTAATAAATTAATTAATTTATTAATAAAAAATAATAATAATATGTTAAAAGGGTAAATATGTCTTTTTCTTTTCTGTTTTAAATTTGGCAACAAAGATGAATTATGGTAATAAATTAATTAATTTATTAATAAAAGATAATAATTATATATGGTAATAAATTAATTAATTTATTAATTAAAGATAATAACAATATATCAAAACTACCTTTTTATTATCTGTTCATCAATATGTAGTATGCAAAAACCCAATTAAGTTTCATTACCATTATTGTTTCATTACCTTTCCATTATGTTTCACTATATCAAATCTGTTTCATCAGGTTTCACTATATTAATATTTTGTTTCACTATATCAGGTTTCACTATATTAATATTTTGTTTCATTACCTTTCCATTATGTTTCACTATATTAAATTTGTTTCATCAGGTTTCACTATATTAACATTTTATGTTTCATCAGGTTTCACTATATTAATATTTTGTTTCACTATATCAAATCCATTATGTTTCACTATATTAATATTTTGTGCCTGGAGGTAATATTGAAGATTTCATATGAATATAAACTTTCATTAATTGGATAAATCAATCAATGATTCATAAGAATCAGAAAAAATAATTTGATTTGTAGATTGCGCTTGAATCAATTTGTGTTTACCTAAATTAAATGTTTCATGTTTAAATTAATAAATGATCAATATTACCATATATAAAATACATTAAAATTAAATAATTAATACTATTATAATAATAATAACACTTACCATATATATTATGAAATTATGTAAAAGACTAAAATAACCTTAACAATTAAAAAAAAAAAAAAGAAATTCAATGATTGGTTAATTTCGGTTTCCAAAGTTTCTAATGTAATATTGGTTTCTAATTGATCCCTCCCCTATATATATATATATATATATATATATATATATATATATATATATATTCATTTGAGAAATGGTAAATATATGAGAAATAGAGAAGTAATCTTAGTCATTCATCTGGTCAACATTTGCGGCTTTGACCGCGAAGCACCGGATAATTCCTTGTGTGGTCTATAGAAGGTAGAGGGGTAATTTCGTAAAATACACGGGATGAGTTCATATATGAATCTGTATGAATCACAAAGATTCATATATGAATCTGTTAATTAGTTCAACTGTTTCATATATGAATCTTTGTGATTCATACAGATTCATATATGAATCTTTGTGATTCACAAAGGTTCATATATGAATCTTTGTGATTCATACAGATTCATATATGAATCTGTTAGTTAGTTCAACTGATTCATATATGAATCACAAAGGTTCATATATGAATCAGTTAAAAGAGTTCAGTTGTGAATTGCATTAGTTCATATATGAACATATAGTTCATATGTGAATTATACATGTTCATATATGAACACAGCCCGTGTGTTTTGTAAAATTTACGAAATTGTCCTTCTATTTTTGGGATAGCCGCAAATTTTGACCAGTCAAAGCCGCAACTTTTGACCGGTCAAAGCCGCAATATTTGACTAGTCAAATCCGATCTTGACCATATGAATGGCTAGGATTACTTATCTATTTATCATATATTTACCATTTCTCAAATGAAACAAACACTATATATATATATATATATATATAGGGGCCTAATCATATGAGATCTTAGTATTTTGTGGTAACCACAACCAATAAATTTTTTTATTTACTGTTTTTTATATATTAATTGTTGAGGGTCTATTAGTAATTTGATTAATTTTTGTTTAATAAATAATTATTTTATTTTACAGATTTATATTAATCAAAATCAATCAAGATTACGTTTCCTAATAATATTCAACTAATTGATTTATCAAAATCAAACCTATTCAACATTCACGTTTCCATTTTTTTTTTCAAGTTTGAAGAACTGCTCAACGAAGAAGAAGCTGTTGGATTGGAGGAAGAAGGACCGTGTTGAAAAAAGTTTGCTGCTTGTGTTTGTCGAAGTTGACTCCCCTTAGTTGGTTTGTGGTTCAATGTGATCGTCCTATTAATCCCATTTTGACATCCATGGTGGTTCACTGTGATGATCCTCTGCATCCCATTTCGATTCATATTGTGATGTCTTTATTCGATAAACAGGTATAGAAACCACAAAATGGTCGGTTCTCACAGTTACCATTGGTTATGATTTTGTATGGTAATCACAATGTAACACAGTTGGTATCATAGTGGTATCACAGTTGGTATCACCGTCGTATCATAATGGGTATCATATTTGTATGTTAATCACAGTGTAACACAATGTTAATCACAATGTAACACAATGTTCTTTGAGTACATCACAAAGAAAATGTTGTTAACTTTGTGAACAACATTTGTTAACCAACAAAATGTTGTTAACTTTGTAAACCTAGTCTAACCAATAAAAATGCATTTTAGAGTGTGGTTGTTAGTGTTTGTATATTTAAAGCTAAATGGTATAAAGGTAAAATTGTAACACCCTAAAATTTAGAGGAATTTAAAATTTGAAAATTCGGCAATATGACGGCTATAAACTGAGCAAAAACTGAATTAACCATCACCTGTCAAATTGATCCCAAAGTATCATCTCGAAAACGGGGAATGTAACATAATGTTTACAACTCAAAGAATGAAGAATAAGAGTACGACAACCTAATAATCTAAACAATTCTATTAGATTACGGTCGGGTGTCGTTATCTTTCCATAAATGGGTAACTATCAACACATTTACACAGGTCTCTACATCTCCCAAAAGAACCGCTCTCGACCACGCGATTTACCTCTCATTCCCGAATGTCCCCGCCACTAAGACGCCCTGTCATACATGACATCTACAGAAACAAGTGTTAGGCTAGAGCCTAGTGAGAAGGTATAATCGTCATATAAATGACGAGATAGAATTACAACACAAGAACATTGCATTTTTCATAGTTCTTAACCAATTTGCTCCACCTGTCATTAAACATGAAATTTCCATAAAAATCTCGTTAACCAATTTATATAATTTCATCCAAGCCAACAAGCTTGATAGCATCAACCCAAAACTAGATCTTTAGCTACTTGGGCACTCAATCCAAACCGGGTCTTTAGCCTTTTCGTGACATCAACTCAAACCGAGTCTTTAGTCTAAGAATGACATCAACTCAAACCGAGTCTTTAGTCTAACAATGACATCAACTCAAACCAAGTCTATAGTCTAATAATGACATCAGCTCAAACCGAGTCTTTAGTCTAATAATGACATCAACTCAAACCGAGTCTCTAGTCTACTTACTAAGTTGTCAATATGACCAACATATAACCCAAAGGCTACCTACAACTCATCTTACATGATAACATCTAGCATTTTCTCTAATACTTCTTATTTGACACAATATCCCCAAATAGGGTTTTAGGTTAAACTTCACCTTTATCAAATCAAGAGATAAGTAAGTGAGAAATATTGTTGTAAGCACATAGTTAACCTACACATGAGAAGAAGAGTCCATAAAACACTCACCTTAGCGATTTCTTAGAAGAGACCAAACCCTAGTTGACAAGAGCTTGAAAGGGGAGAGATGAACTTGTACCTTGAATCACCACCAACCTAAATCAATCATGGAACCTCATTCAATGCATTCTCTTCAAGAGGATTTAATGAAGGAGGGAGAATTCTTACCTTTAACTCAGAGCAAAATCGCCAACAAAATGGGAGAAATAGAGTTAATGCCAAAATAAATGACCTAGCCCCTTTTTGATCTGCGCAGGGGTCGCGCACGGGTGCCCGCGCGGCTCAACCCGCGCGACTACACGTGTCGAACACTGGAGTGGCACGCGGCCAGAAGTTGGCGCGAATGCCCACGTGGCCTAACCCGCGCGACAACTCGCGCCGAATACTGGAAGTAAATCCTCACTTTGCCATTTGAACTCAAATCAAGACATCAGAACCCCGACTAATACTGAAGGTTAAAACCATGATGCTAGCGGTTTATAAATACCACGAGAATACAACACTTGACCAACATTCGGGGTGTTACAAAAATCAAAATTGCAAATATTTCATTTATTTATTTGGGAGGTACAAGAATAAATATCCCATGATTCTAGCTTATGTTATGATTTCAAAACTTTTTCCATTTTCAATTTCATGTTGAAATCAAATGAACAAGAGTTATTGGTTTGCTTAGTGTTCACTTAGTTTCATCAAGAGTTGCTGTTTATGGACTTAACATGAACATTATGTATGTATTATAGTGTATGTTAACATAACAGATTTCAGATGAAACTATGTGAATACAGACTTCAGATGAAACTATCATACCAAACTTTAGATGAAAACATGTGAACACGATTAATGTGTTCATTGTGTGCAGTCTTTCTTTCATACACCCATTCTTATATGCACAACATGATTAATGTGTTCATGTTGTGCAGTCATTCCTATATACACTCATGATAAATGTAGGTGAACTCATATTTGCATTCTGTGTGTAGTCATACACACTGAACATTGATGGTTAATTTCTGTGTACAGACATACCCACTCAATTTCCTTAAGGGTTAATTTTTGTAGACTCAACATGAACATTATGTATGTATGATAACGTATGTTAACATAACAGAGTTTAGATGAAACTATGTGAACACTAATATAAAATTATAAGGGCACCATATTTTTTGGTCAAAATTAAAACTTTTAAAAGAAATAATGTTCATATTTGTTCATTTGAGTATGATGTCGGTTAAAATCATATGAACAATGTTTAATTGGACATACTATTTAATTGATTTTTAACATAGAATGAGGGTTACGATTTAACATAGAATGGGGGTTTACGATTCTTTTGAAAGAATCATTAATTGAGAGAATAAATACATACTATTTAATTGATTTTTTCCCATAATACCCTCATCACCATAGTTTACTCCTAATTTTGCACCAATTGTACATTTATTAAATCTTTTAAAATATATTCAATCTCAACCACTGATTTCCAAGATCAAGGGCTTGTAATGATTCCTAAAGTTAACACAAAAAATGTGGTTAACAAATGAACCAACCCCTATATATATGTATATGTATACGTGTATAGGACGATAATCAATCGAGAACCACAAAAAATTGAAAAAACATGAGAACCAATGTAAGTGGTAATTTGGTTTTGATCCTATGATTTTAATTGAAAGTTGTTTCACCACGTGAAAATGACATAATTGTCATTTTGGTAACAAATATTCACCAAATGAAACACCTTCATCATGCTATTTCACCACATGAAATAAAACACAATTTTTATCTATATGCTATTTCACCTTATGAAGTCCAACAAAATTTTCATATATATGTTATTTCACCACATGAAATCAAACACAATTTTCATCTATAATCTATTTTTACTCCATGAAAGTAGACACAATCTTCGTCTATTTGTTTTTTCACCTCATGAAATCAAACACAATCTTTTTTATATGTTATTTCACCCCATTAAATCAAACACAACTTTGGGAAACAAAAACCCCAAATCTGTTACAAAGCTAACTTACCGATTTCTGTAGCAAACAAAAAGAATATGAACAAACCTTCGATAAAAAATAAAATTAACTCAAACATAACGTCCTATTACTTCATTATATCAAAATCGATGGTTACTCGAAAGAAATATGGATTGCATAGGTTGAGAGAGAGATGAGGGGGAGAGAGAGAGAGGATCCATAGACCAAATCAGTTTGCAAAAACCGTATGCAAATCCATCGATGGGTATGACGCCGATGAGATTAATCGACCGGAGAAACTCGACGATGTGATGCCGGAACAGACCTTGGGAGTTCTAGATATGGGATGTGATATCGGAGACGAACTGGTTGCCGGCGATATGTAGTCTGGATCTGTTCTTGATGGTTTCTGTTTGGTGTATGGGAATGGTGTTCCAGATTAATATACGAGGTGTATAGTTTGAGATTAATCTCAAATTATAAATTTGCCCTTGGAACTTTTAAATGAGTTATCAGATTAGACATCCTTTTCACAAATATTACAAAAATGTCACTTTCTTTCAAAGCCTTTGATTAAAACCCCAGGATAATTGAGATTGGTCCTTATGATCCTCAACTTTTTTTGGGTCCTCACATGATTTAACCCCTACATGTGTATATATATATATATATATATATATATATATATATATATATATATATATATATACATACGTGGAAGGATATTTTGCAATCCTTAAAAATATTGCAACCTTTGCAACCCACATCTTAACCGTCGGATTCATGATCGACGGTTA
This sequence comes from Arctium lappa, assembly GCA_023525745.1. NCBI lineage: Eukaryota > Viridiplantae > Streptophyta > Magnoliopsida > Asterales > Asteraceae > Arctium > Arctium lappa. Next base: position 125,493,274 of record CM042049.1, read on the forward strand.
TTTTATTTTTATTTTTATGTTTTTTAATTAAAATTATTGAGCCCCATATCTATTGTAACCGTCGATCATGAATCCGACGGTTAAGATGTGGGTTGCAAGGTTTGTAACATTTTTAAGGGTTGCAAATTAAACAACCACTATATATATATATATATATATATATATATATATATATATATATAGTGGAAGGATATTTTGCAACCCTGAAAAAGGTTGCAACCTTTGCAACCCACATCTTAACCGTTGGATTCATGATCGACGGTTATTTTATTTTTATTTTTCTGTTTTTTTTTTAATTAAAAATATTGGACCTCATATCTATTGTAACTGCCGATCATGAATCCAACGGTTAAGATGTGGGTTGCAAGGTTTGCAACCTTTTTAAGAGTTGCAAATAAAAAACCCATATATATATATATATATATATATATATATATATATATATATATATTCTTTCTAAGAAGCATACAATTTTAATAAGTTGGCTACTTTTTTCCACATCCCTAGTAATAACTATATGCAACTAGGATTTCTTGTCAAGATCTTCCGTTGGGACCATATGTCCTTGAAGTTTTATAAGAACACCAATTCTTAGCAACATACCCTCAAACTTCAAAATCAAATGGTGGGTCGGGGTGCGTAGGGGCTGATGGGATGCTAGTTTGTGGTGGTGGCGGTGGTGGTTGTTGCATCGACCAAGAGACGGCTGCTCTAGAAAATTTGTGTTTTAGGGCAACTACGATCATCACATCCGGATGCAAAGCTGTTGAGACTGTGAATTGTCGATCGTCGGGCCCCCATTCTAACAATTCCACACGATCAAGTTTCTTGATTGCTTTTTTAACCTTCCTCTTGCATCCATCACAGTTATCAAAATAACCAAACTCGATAATCACAATCGCCATCAATCAGTATTAGTGTATTTGCTGAAATTGACACATTAAACAAATCATGTTATTTAAATGCATGCACCCAAAAGAATTATGACTGACTTCAATCAATAGTGTAATTACTAAGATGTAGAAAACTAGAAGAATAAAACTGCAAGAGAAAGAATAAAAGAAAAAAAAACATAAATGCTTACTTGCAAGTGATCGTAGATACTCAACGACAATGCATCCCCCGTTCCCAACTGCAACATTCGTTTAATCCCCCGTACCCGACCTGACTAATCCCCAATGGATCCGGGGGAAATAATCCCCAACCGGTCGACGGGTTTGGAGAACCCGGCCCGTTGGGTACCCGTTTTGTAAAATCAAATAATTGAAAGGCAATTTAATTATTTTTATAATTTTCTAAAATTTGTTTTTATAGATTATTTAACAAAAATTGAAAATAATTTCATTTCAAATCCTACAAAGCAAACACACCAAAGATTTCAAATTCTTTCAAATCCAAATCGCTCGAATTTTTAAATCCTTCCATGAAATCCAAATCCCTCAAAACCATTCCATCAAACCAAACACACCCTAAGGGGATGTTTGTTTACCTCTTAATGGTTCCATTAAGAGACAACATCTGAATCGCTAAGAGGTAAATCTTGTTTGACAAAAAAAGGGGATGCCTCTTAATGGTTCCAAAATCCTCTTAATGATTTTGTATTCCGACCCTCCCTTAATCATTAAGAGCCCTGATTTCATCATGAACAATTAGCAAACAACCATATTTCATTTTACACTATATCACAAAAACCTTTTAGTCATTCAGACCACTTAATCATTCCGCACTAAGGTGTCGTTTGTTTTTTAAGAGGTCTAAAGTCTGAAGTCTTATTTTAGTTATAATTAATAAGAGGTGGTGTGTAAAAAAGTCTGAACGATTCAGACTTAAGAGTCATTAAGAGGTTTAAAAAAAAAAAAAAACCCCTAAATCATTCAGCAACTGCCAAACAACCCCTAAGTTTATGAAATGTCTTTTGTACCCTTCATATGCATCCATGCCAGCCATCGAATGAAACGATTTGAATAATACACGTTGCAGGAGTTGTCATCTCTTGCTACATTAATCAAAATATAACACAAATTGTCGTCTAAGAAAATGAAAGAAAAAATATATATAGTAATATTTTCATATGCGACTTGATGTTGTAATGGTGGGTACATCTACCGACGGACGGTGGTGCCAGTGGGAGAGAGGTTTTGCAAGAAGAAAATAAGAATCGATATTCCGTAGAAGGGGTTTTGTTTTTATAGAAGAGTGGAATTGTCTATTAAGAATTGTTATTTATTAGTAAACATGATAGAGAAAACTGATTGGTTTTATGATATTAATTAATTGACGTGATTTTCAAAACATATTACATATTCACGTTTTTATTAATGTTTAAGATTTGATAGATTTTAAAGATTTTGTTATTAATTACAAGATAATATTATTCTAACTATGTGTCTTTTATATCCCAGGGTAACATTACCCTCAAAACTGATCTATTTTTAAAGGAGCTGAGGTCTTGTAGCACTTTTCAAAAATTTATATCAATGCCGCGATAAAATGTAATATGACATTGTCTTCCAATTGTACTAAAGTGATATTATTGAATTTAAACAATTTACAATAGTGTTAATAGTGTTCTTGTAATGATTTTATGTATAAAGATCAATTTAATACAACAGTTAGTTGCACACCCCTTCCCCATTAGTTTCTCTTGTTCGCTCTCTTTCCCATCGGACAACATCCTATCCTGTCGGCCTCCCTTTGATCAATCTCGATGCACGTCAAATTAGCCTTCGTATTAATTACTTATTGTTAACTAGTCAAATCTCAATGCACATCAACTAGCCGCCCTTTTATACGTGAAGACCGAGATATGAAAACCTAGAAACACAACACCTAGATGTGGAACCATCAATCTAGGTATCTTCGTGATTGTTTCTGGTTTTGTTTTGTAACGGATCTAGCTAGAACCACCGAAGAGGCTCACCATCGAAACAACCTCACCACTGGAACAACCATGTTGTTCAATTTGGGAATTTTTTGTTACTATTCTGGAATCATGGTGTGTTCTTGCATTTTTTTTTCTTGTTCAAGTATTTTAGTTTAGAAATAGGAATTTGATTTTGATTTAGGGTTTTTGATTTAAATATTTTTATAGTTGGATTAAGATTTAGCTTGAGTTTAGATTTCGTAATTATCTTAATTAATCTTATTATCTTATTTTCACAATCTTATTATCTTACTATTTTGGTGTATGAAACTTGTTTCTTTTTCTTATGATTTATGCTTGCATATTATGTTAGTTGTATTTTTGTGTTGAAATATATGAGTGATTGGTTTAAAATATTGTATGGATTTAATTTGATTAAATACATAGCCAATATTAGTATCCAATTTGATAGAATCAATTTAATCCATTCATCTCATGGGTTAGATTAGATCGGTTATCAAAATTTAACATTCAATTAATTAAAAGGATACTTGTCATATTCATGGGTAAATTTAAATAAAAAAGGTTACCCAATGGTATAATTGGTAATTTTAAAGTACAATGTTCTAATAAAAAATATTTTTAAAGTAAAAGTAGGTTGTTATTTTATGCAATTTATCTTTTTTATGAAATAAAGGCGTAACAGAAAATTAATTAAAAGGATAAGAAAATAACTCAAAAGCTGTATTATATATCAAAAGTAAATTGTATTTGTTTATTGAGAATAGGGTTTAACAAGCTAAGACCCCTAAATTATGTCCTCGCTCAAACAAACCAACAAAATCTTACTCACACCGTCAGTCATACGTATAAGATGAAACATAATGAAAAGGCCCAAAGATTAAAAATGAAATTCAGACGAAGGGTCATCTATTATTTAATTGTTTTTCGGTGAAGGAACTGTGGGCCTTGTTACATCACTGGTGGACAGAGATCCCAACTTCTACCACATCTTTCGAGGAGATTTTTGAGTTTCTTTCGAATACTACGGGAGGTAGGATAACCAAGATTCTTTTGTCCATGATTTGCCTTGCGGTCGCATGGGTTATTTGGAGGAGTCAGAATGATAAAGTTTTCAACACCGGGAAGTAGCTAACGATGTCTAGTTCTTTTCCTTTCTTTGGGTTAAAAACAGAGTTAAGATGGGAAGGGATATCAGGTGGGATTCTTGGTGTTGTAACCCTTTGTTATGCTTTTCGGATGCTTAGTAAGCTAATGTCTAGCTAGTTTTTGTTCTAATAAATTTGCTTCTTGCTGTCTAAAAAAAACTTTAAATGAAAAATAAAAAAATAAAAATCATAGATATCAAATTCAAAAGGATACCCATAAACATGGGCTTGAGCTTGAGTCGTGGGATCAATATATATAGCCTATGACTTGAGGTTTGATAACCGGTTTGATCATGATCTTAAGTTATGTGTGTAATTTAAAATCTTGGTTATATTATCAAAATCATTTATTTTCATTATATATAGTTGGTAATATTGACACATCTAACATGTTGGTGATCACCAATATGACATCCCTCTAAATTGGAATACAGTTTCTGGGTTGTTGTATCATCATTTGCTCTCATTATAATTGGTAAAAATGTATATCAATGATATTGGTGATAGATTAACACAAATAGACGTTTTAGAAACTTTAAGGGAATATAACAAAACTTCTAAAGTTGTATATCAAAAATAAAAATGAACGGAAAGATATCAAACAAGTAATGTCCGGGGTTAACAAGGCTAAATAACCCCTGATGGCTCGTACTAAATATATCCATATGCAATTACAAGTATAGAAAAAGGCTCATTTAACAAGTTTAAATATTTTAAGAACTCATGAACTATCTATTTTATGTAGTACTAGAAGTGTACTCGCGCAATACAGCGATATACATCACGATTTTAATATTTATTTTTATTTTTTGTTTTTTATTGATTTACAGTACGATTTTGGATGATTTTTATTGAGTGGTAATGGTTTTTTTATATATAAATTTGTTTAATTTAGGCTTAACAATATAATGTTTTTTATATAAAAAAAATAATTATCTTATATATTTTTATATTTAAATTGAGATATTTATTCTGTTTTGATTATGTTTATCAGAATTCAAATTTCATAATTTTAGGATTTGGGATTAGAGATAAGGATTTTGGGGGATAAGAATGAAATTTATTAATTATGGTTAAAAACATTTAAAAGTAGTACATATTGCTTCATTAATTATTTTTTAAGAGATTTTAAGTAGATTAACATTAAATAATAGTACATAATGCTTAATACATCACGATTTTAATGTTTATTTTTATTTTTTGTTTTTTATTGATTTACAGTACGATTTTGGATGATTTTTATTGAGTGATAATGGTTTTTTATATATAAATTTGTTTAATTTAGGCTTAACAATATAATGTTTTTTATATAAAAAGAATTAAATAGTTTGTTAAAATTCATTAATTATCTTATATATTTTAAATTTTTTATATTTAAATTGAGATATTTATCCTGTTTTGATTATGTTTATCAGAATTCAAATTTCATAATTTTAGGGTTTGGGGATTAGAGATAACGATTTTGGGGGATAAGGATGAAATATATTAATTAGGGTTAAAAGCTTTACAGGTAGTACATTAGACTTTAGTAGTTATTTTTAAGAGATTTTAAGTAGATAGCTTTAAATGATAGTACATAAAGCTTAGTGAGTTGTAATTAAGAGTTTTTTATGTCATCTTTATAATATAGTATAGATAATGATTAAAATGTTTTATATATAAAAAATAATATATTTTAAATTCTTTATATTTAAATTAAGATGTTTATCCCGTTTTGATTATGTTTATCAGTTAGTTAATATTTTATATTTAAAATTTGAATTTTTAGGAAGTTGAAATGATGAGTGATTTTAGGGGCTTAAAATTATTAGAGATAATGATTAAATAGCAAGAGATTTAGTTTTCATTCTTTATTTAAGTTTTAAGTAATTAGCATTAAATAGCGGTACATTAAGCTTTAACAGTTATTTTTAAGAGTTTTTTATGCCATCTTTATAATATAGTATAGATATATATGATGAATAATCGTAAATAATGATGAAAATTATTCATCATTAATATATATATATATAACAGCTCCATTCCTTCCAAATAACACCACCACCCTTTATCTTCTTACCTTAACGAGCTCCAGTCCAGATGTATTAGAAAATGATACTTTAAGCCCTCCAACAATCAACAAACAATACAACAACTTTCCTTAAAAAATATATGACACATAAACACAATATCATGTGCATAAACCATACACTCTTTAAATCCTCGGCTTCAGATGCTATCTTGGATGTGTCAGTTGTATCTTTACGATATGGAGTTACTGAAGGACTAATATCAGTATAGGGTGGATTTTGAGGACGGGAAGCTTGTACCAAAACGACAGTCTTTTTCGGGAATTCACGTCTAAGAGCATCTCGGATTACATTCGGGTGTTCGACAGTTGAGACTTCGACTTTTCCGATCTCATCCCCCATATTCCATGATGTAACCCTAAGTTTACGTAATGTCTTTCGTACCCTTAGTATGCATCCTTCACAGCCATCGAATGGAAAGATTTGAAGAACACATGTTTCAAGAGTTGTCATATCTGATATGTTTTGCTGAAAATATTATAATTACATTAGTCAAAATATAACACAAATTGTTGTCTAAGAAATGATAGAAGATATTAGTAGTATTTTCTTCATTGCAACCTGATGTTGGTAATGGTGGGTATCTGCCTGCCGACGGTGGTGCCGGTGGGAGAGTGGTTTTGCCGGAAGAAAATAAGAACCAGCATATGCTATCCCGTGGAAGGGGTTTTATTTTTATAGAAGAGTTGAATTGCCTATTAAGAGTTTGGTATAATGGCAGTAATTGTAAAAATTGATGTGCAATAAGTAATTGAAATGTTATTAATTATTTATTAGTAAACATGATAGAGAAATATGATGTCACAAAAATTGATTGGTTTTATGATATTAATTGATGAAATCTTCAAAACATATTACTTATTCACGTTTTTATTAATGATTTTAGGCTCGGTAGTAATCTTAAATTAGTTTTAAAGATTCAGTTATTAATTATAAGATAATATTATTCTAACCATGTGTCTTATATCCAAGGGTAACATTACCCTCATGAATTTGGTTATTGCTGATGTTGTGTTTGAGTTTGGTGGGGGTTTTGAATCTGGGTTGATTTTGTGTGTTTGTATGTATCTTGGTATGTGTTGGTTGAAAATATGATTCAAGAAGGGAAAGGGTGGGGGTGCGAACGACCGGATAAGGAAAAAGAGAAGGTGAGGTGGGCGCGAAAGAGATGGCATCAAGTAATCCGGTGTTTTAAAATGTTTTCAAATAATGGTTATAAAGACTAAAATACCTTTGATGTAATAAAGATAATTTAATAAATTTAGTGTTAGGGCCTTAGTTTGTAAAGGATTTTTTTTTTGAGGAACCCCATTTATAATTCTCATTAAATCACATAGATGATCTTTGTAATTTACTCATTAATAGAGATGATTGGATTTTAAGCAAATTATGAAAACAAAAAATAAAGCGATAATGTGCTTGATCCCAGATCATTGGGCCTACCCGGTCTCATTTTGGGGGTAATCACTAATTAGTCGTCATGCACCCTCTCTTCTCTGCATCCTCATCCTCCATAGTTGCTTCTCCCCACGGTTGAAACCCTACATCTACTTCCCTCATAATCGAAACCCTGCATCATCGAGAACAACACCTAATCTGGTAAGGTGTAAAGGTCTGTGTAATTCACGTAGTGGAAGTATGTAAAGGTCTTTAAGTTGTTAAGGTGGTGATTAGGGGTGTGCAGAAAGTCAACCGATCCAATTAAAACATACCAACCATAATTGGATATCCAATTGTAATTGGATCGGATCGGATTGAAAATCTCAACATCCAATTTAGATTGATTGGTTCTTGGATGTCAGTCCAGAACCGATCAAAACCGACCGAACCGAACCGACCAACATCCAATTAACCATCCAGTTTTCCATCCAACTATCATCCAATTAATTTGTTTGCAATTTGCTTAAATCTAAATTTGTTGTGTTGTTTTCTGAATTTTTAGTCTCACTTGTGTTGGTTTTAACACAAATTAAAAATGATTAATCAATTTGTTTCAATGTTAGAAAATTGGATTAAATTAACAAATTGAATGGATCTGATCCAATCCGATCCAATGGATATCCAATAAATGGATGGATCCGAACCGATCCAATCATCCATTGGATTGGGAAAATCCAACATCCAATGGATGATTGGATCGATTCGGTTGAAAAATCCAAGATGCAATGGATGATTGGATCGATTCGGTTGAAAAATCCAATATACAATGGATGATCGGATTGGTTCGGTTCCCCGACAGTTTTTTTTCCCCAGGAATTCACGTCTAAGAGCATCTCGAATTACATTCGGGTGTTCGATAGTTGAGACTTCGAGTTTTCCGATCTCGGCCCCATATTCCAGGATATAACTTTAAGTTTACGAAATGTATTTTGTACCCTTCGTATGCATCCTTTACAACCATCGAATTAAACGATTTGAAGAACACATGTTGCAGCAGTTGTCATCATCTCTGATATGTTTTGCTGAAAATATTATAACTACATTAATCAAAATATAACACAAATTGTTGTCTAAGAAAATGAAAGAAAAAATATATATAGTAATATTTTCATATGCAATTTGATGTTAGTAATAAGTGGGTATCTGCCGACGGATGATGGTGTCCGAGGGAGTGTGATTTTGCGGAAGAAAATAAGAACCGGTATTAACACTGATCAATATCCGGAGCCTATGCTATCCCGTGGAAGGGGTTTTGTTCTTATAGAAGAGTTGAATAGCCTATTAAGAATTATTATTTATTTGTAAACAGGATAGAGAAATATGTTGTCACAAAAGTACTACATGATTCATGCGGCCAGAAAGTATCATTCTTAACAGTGATATCTTCAAGGCCTTGGGAATGAACCAAATCACTTTTGATCATCTGGTTATTGTCTATCGATAGGTTAACATCTAAATCATCCTGGGACATTTGATTGAATCATCGAAGATTGCTCTTGAACCGAATCCATATATGTTTGATAAACAATGTTCAAATTTCTTCTATCAAACAAAACCCACACTGCGATGAAGATGTTGACCATGAAATATATTATTAGTTTTTTTGACTAGATAGTCATTCAATGAATATATAAACCTTAAACATGGAGAAAAAATATGGAAATTATCTAAATAATATGGAATCCTAAACTACCTAAACTACCCTTCCTAAATATGCATGGCGTCCATTAGATTAAACCACAAAATTTGGTGAATTTTGATTGGACAAAGTGGATAACAAAGTTAACACTAAAAAGAAGGTGTGTTCATACGAGAACAACATCTATTTAAGAAAACATGACAACAACCGAGTACATACAAAATCATATATGATTTACGCGACTTTGCGTGCAACTTTAGGTAGCGCCCAAAGTCGCCCACGTCTGTTTTTTTTCGGGTTAATGTAAAATCACATATGATTTTGTAAATGATCTACTGTTTTTTAATGTTTTCTTGTTTTCTTAAATAGTTAGCGTTCTGTTTTGAACATTCTTCTCTCTCTCTCTCTCTCTCTCTCTATATATATATATATATATATATATAAGTTGAGTTAATATGAGAGGTGAGAGAAATGGTTATCAACCGTTGGAGGCACATTAAGATGAGATGTACAGAGATGCACCAGATCAATCCCTTATCAAACGCGGTTCATTGGTGGACTTGAGATTAAAAGTGATCAAAGGTTCAAATCTAATTCTCACGCTTCTCACATTAACCCAACTTCTTGTTGGATATTTTAAATGGAATTTCAGTTTTCTATTTTTCAGTTTTTAGTTTTCTGTTTTAAATTTAGTTGACAGTTTTTTTTTTGGTTGAAAACTGCCCCAACTTCTTTATCCATATTCACCTATATATATAGTCTCTTGAATTTGGGGTGAAGTTTTTATGTTTTTCTACCATATTTGGTTTGTGTGTTTTGGTTTTTCTTTGAGTCTCAACACTAAAGGGGGAGTAGCACATTATCGAGTTCGATCGACTTCAAACATCGGTGCCGCGATTGATGAAGGTACGCATATATTGTTGTATCCTGGGAGACATATCGTCGTTTAACTCCAACGGCAAATACGGGACGATTTTGTCTTAAGGAGAGAGATCTTAATCTCGACTAAACGTTTACTTTTACGTTTCTTATAATTCGTATGTGTTTCATTGTTTTGTTCTTATATGTGTTTTGTTATCAAAGTCTCCACATGTTATTCTATATATGAGAAGTGAAAACATCTAACACTTCTCACATGATCATTCTCATGTATATATATGCACACACTTAATATATACTATAATATATAAATAACATAATATTTAATTTATGTTTTTAAAAGAAAATTAAGGAAATAGGTAAAATGATAAAAATACTCCTCGTTAAACTGGACTTAATAGGAAAAGTTAACGACTGTTAGGATAAAGAATGAAAATCGTTACAAAGTATCAAACGTGAGAGACAAATATATTAAAACAAAGTTGAGAGACGAAAACCATTGAAAATGAAAAAAGATAGGAACCAAAAGTGAAGTACTCGCAGAAAAACTTTAAAAAATCACTTAGGCGACTAATGAGATATCAGCTCCATTCCTTTTAAATAACACCACCACCCTTTATCTTCTCATTTTAACGAGCTTTAGTCCAAAAGTATTAGAAAATGATACTTTATGCCCTCCAACAATCAACAAATAACACAGCAACTTCCCTACAAAAAATATATGACAAATAAACACAAATAAATGACAAGATTGATAACAAAAACATACTTTCAACAAAATCATTTGCTTAAACCATACACTCTTTAATTCCTTGGCTTCAGATGTTATCTTGTATGTGTCAATTGTATCATTTTGATTCGGAGAGACTGCAGGAGTAACATATGTAGAGGGTGGATTTTGAGGACTGGAATCTTGTACAAATACGATAGTTTTTTTTGGGAATTCACATCTAAGAGCATCTCGGATTACGTTCGGGTGTTCAACAGTTGAGACTTCGAATTTTCCGATCTCGGCCCCCATATTCCACCATGCAACTCTAAGTTTACGTAATGTCTTTCTTACCCTTAGTATGCATCCTTCACAACCATCGAATGGAACGATTTGAAGAACACATGTTTCAAGAGTTGTCATCTCTGATATGTTTTGCTGAAAATATTATAAACTACATTAATCAAAAAAATATAACACAACTTGTTGTCTAAGAAAATGAAAGAAAATATATAGTAAGATTTTAATATGGAACTTTTTTTTTTGGAAGGCATAGCGGTATCGAACCAACGAACGACTACCACGAACACACGCACACCTCCCCGGAGGTATCGGGCATCCAAGGGCAGCCGACTAATCCGCCGCTGTCCCGGTCCAACTTACGCTGAACCTAGAGCCCAACCACAGTCTTTGCTGGGGGGCAGCCCAGTCAAAGACTGGACCAACCCAAGGACTGAGTACTCCTCATGCCCTCAAATTGACTCCCTTTGGATTCGAACCCGGGTAGATTGGGATACCATCCACAATCCCCCCAGGATGTTACCGCCCTTGAGGAAATCAACTGAGCTAGACATGATTTGTTTTCATATGGAACTTGATGTTGGTAATGGTGCGTATCTACCGACGGATGGTGGTGCCAATGGGAGCTTATGCTATCCCGTGGAAGGAGTTTTATTTTTGTAGAAGAGTTGAATTGCCTATTAAGAATTGTTATTTATTAGTAAACATGATAGAGAAATTTGTTGTCACAAAAATTGATTGGTTTTATGATATTAATTAACAAGATTTTCATAAAACATATTGCATATTCATGTTTTCATTAATGTTTAAAGCTTCGGTAGTGATCTTAATTAATTTTAAAGATCCGGTTATTAATTATAAGAATATTATTCTAACTATGGTGTCGTTTGTTTTTTAAGAGGTCTAAAGTCTAAAGTCTTATTTTAGTTATGATTAATAAGAGGTGGTGTGTAAAAATGTCTGAACGATTCAGATTTAAGAGTCATTAAGAGGTTTTTAAAAAAAAAAAAACAACCCCATGTGTCTTATATCCAAGGGTAACATTACCCTTAAAACCAATCTATTTTTGAAGGAAGTCTTGTAGCATTTTTAAAAAATTTATATCAATGGTGATGCATGCATGAGAGATAAAAATGTAATATTGTCTTCCAGTTGTGGTATTAAAGTGATATTATTGAAGAATTTGAACTCTTTACAAAAGTGCTAATAGTGTTTTTGTATTTGAGTTATGTATGATTTTTATGCATAAAGGTCAATTTAATACAACAGTCGCACACCCTTCCCCGCTAGTTTCTCTTTCGCTCGCCTTTCTTTCATATTGGTCAGCATCCTATCTCGCCGCCCTCCCTTTGATAGATCTTGATGCCCGTCAAATTAATTAGCCTTCGTAATAAAAACCAAGCTCTCATAAAGAAAGCCATTACTTATTGTTAACTAACTGAAATTGATCGATCTCAATGCACATCAACTAGTTTCCCTTTTATATGTGAAGATCGAGATATGAAAACCTAAAAACACAACAATCTAGAGGTGGAACCATCAATCTAGGTATCTTCATGATTGTTTATGGTTTTTTTGTAACGGATCTAGAACCACCGAAGAGGCTCGCCACCGAAACAACCTCACCACTGGAACAACTATGTTCACGTTGATCAATTGGAGATTTTTTGTTACTATTCCAGTATTCTGGAATTGCAGTGTGTTCTGGTGTTTTTTCTTGTTCAAATATTTTAATTTAGAATTAGGAATTAAAAACTTGATTTAGATTTAGTTTTTTTTTTTATTTACATGACTTTTGTATAACAAATGCTTTTGCATAAATTTGTATAATCTTGATGTTCTTGTGTTCATGAAAACCAGGGCGAGACACGATGATGGGAATCACATTGACTCTCCTACACGACGAGACCGATTTAGGGGTTTAGTCAAGTTCTGCCAATTAGTCTGAGTTTTCACTGCCCCCGTTCTACTTAAAGTGTTGTCTTTTACACCGTACTACACCATTAAACTGCCAATTTATGCTGTGTTTTTTACTTTTTACACTGTTACACACTCTTCGGACTCAACTAAGGGGGCGTTTGGTTCGCAGATTCTGATGGAATTGGAATGTTGAATTCCGTTGACCAGATTCCATTACATTGTTTGGTTCATTCTTTTTAAGGAATTGGAATATTGAATTCCAATGAATTCCACAAATGAAGGACTTCAACATTCCTTGGGGGGGGAGGTGGTATTTCATTGGAATGGAATGTTATGTTTTTTTGGACAAAATTGTCCCTCATCCTAACATGCACCACCACCTTCGGCCACCGCCACCGGCCACCATTGACCACCACCAGCTACCACCACCTCCGGCTACCAACACCGGCCACCACCACCAACACCACCTCCGACCACCATTGACCACCACCACCAGCCACCACCACCTCCGGCTACCAACACTGGCCACCACCACCGTAACCGGCAACCACCACCACCGGCCACCACTACCGTTCAACATTATCAGCAGACACTAACTCTCTCTATCTCCTCTCTATCTCCTTTCTCCATCTCTCTCCTCTCTCTCTCTTCTCTCTTTCTATTCTCTCTCTTCCTCTCCCTCTCTCCCCCCTCCCTCTCTCTCCTCTCTCTCCTCTCTCTCTCTCTCTCCTCTCTCTCTCCCCCTCTCTCTCTCATCATCATTCGTGTGCTAAAATAATCAAAGCAATTTTAGTTAAAAATTAAACTATGTAATGACTATTTCATTAAAGTAATTTTTGTTGAAAAAAATTAAAATAAACAAAAAGGGTATTTTGGTCATTTACCAAAATTCCATTCCAATTCTAAAGCTACAATCTGTGAACCAAACAGAAAAATTCCAATTCATTTAACAGATTTCATTCCAATTCTGTCAACCAAACAGGTGGTCAAACCTGACAACATTCTATTCAAATTACTTCAAAATCAAATTCCTTTGACAAATTCCATTACATCCAAAAACATTCTGCGAACCAACCGCCCCCTAAAGTTTACTTGGTTGGAATCTCTTCTCTTAAATAAAGGATACATGCTTTGCAACTTACAGACTAAGAATTTGTTTCCCAATATGTGAAGTACAATGAAACTATATTTCCTTTTTAAAATGTAAGTCACTGTTTATTTTAGGCATAAAAAGACTAAATTGCCGTTCACATGTGGGGCACGTAACGAACGTAACAGACCCAAACTAATGATGTTAAGTTGGAGGGACCAGTTTGGGTTCCAAAACGTGAAATATGGACCACTAGTTTACTCTATGAATTGTAGGGACCAAAACAAAAAAGCAGTAATAGACGAGAGACCAAAAATGTTATTCACTCTATAAAAAATTAATTGGCATTTTATCTTTAAAATGTCCTAAAAATATGTCTAAAACACTATGTGTAAATATGCGCATATTTTTTTTATACATATATGACATTTTTTATCCATTTGAAGATTCATATGTAAACCGACGTTATAGATTATTCATATGCATTTACATATGAAGGGCAAATAAATCAAACTAATTCATAATTCCATGTATTTATGCTCACTGATGACATATTCAAATGGTTTTCTTCAATGATTCACATATAAACATTCTATTCTTACCTTCTCGCAATCTTTTAGTCTTTTCATTTGAATCTCTCTCCCTCTCTCTCTCCCCCCCTCTCTCTCTCTCTATATATATATACACACACAGAGAGGAAGGATCGTATGAGAAAAAGAGTTAAGGTGAGAAGCGTAAGAAGGGATTTGGACCCTTGATCACTTTTAATCTCAAAACAACCCATGAATAGCGCCTTAGAAGGGAATTGATCCGGTGCATCTCATTAGTATTGATCTTCAATTACGATTGATCAAAGGATCCAAATCACTTCTTACACTTCTCACCTTAACTATTTTTCTCATACGATCCTTCGTATGTGTGTGTATATATACACACACACGAATAACCGTATGAGAAAAAGAGTTGGCATGATAAATGTAAGAAGGAATTTGGACCTTTGATCACTTTTAATCTCAAAACAACCCATGAATTGCGTTTTAGATGGAAATTGATCTAATGCATCTCATTAGTATTTAATAGACTAAGGCCCTCTTTGTATTTAGTTTGTATACGGGCTTGGCCCTTTACGGTTCTAGGGTTAGGCCATGTGTCTCTGTGTATATATATTGGGTTTAATCCCTTTTGGTGAAAGACATACGATTTATAATCTTATGTGGTATCAGAGCCGTAATATTCAAAACCTTAGTTTTATTGTGTGATGCCGCGACCTCACACAAACCCACCGTCGGAACCTCTACCTCTCTCCATGGCCGGAGATCCCGTACCACAATCGTCACCGACCCTAAAATCTCTTCACCCAGTCTGTCTACATTGTTTCAAACATCCACCACAAAGTTCGTGTGTTGGATGATATCAAAGTCACCTACTCATCTTTTCAAACTCCACGCCTTGGGGTTCGAAGTCCTTCATCACATCGACGACACACCTGTTGAAACCAACCCGGGCTACATATCATGGAAAAAAAATCGATGTCATCGTCCTTCAATGAATATACGGTACTCTGAGCGACGATTTCCTCCTTTGTATTTTTGAAAACTGGTTCCACGACCTATGAGGATTCAATTCGCCTTCAAAACATGTTCCTTAATAACAAGGGCTCTTGGACTATGGCGCTAAAGCAAGAGTTCAATAATCTCACTCTCGTTCTATGTCGTCGCTCGATGCTTATTGTTCACGATTGAAGGAGCTCACAAATCAACTTAAAGATGTGGGAAACACGGTTAACGATCAAAAACCTTGTTCTCTAACTCGTTCATGGGTGTCCTAGTGAACTTACCCCACCGCCGCCTACATCAACCATTCCCTTCCCTTCCCTCATTCGACAATGCTAGAAGCTTGCTTCAACTCGAGCATCATTGTCAATAATCTAGGGATGGTCGAACCTCGAATATGGTTCTTATCGCCACTTCCTAATGAACAAATCGATGACTCTTCGAGTAGTGATTCCACCTACCGTGTTCCTTGAGGTGATGACGTCCTGGCTAAAACCAGGACGACGATCGTCACCATGGTGAATCGTGACCAAAATTGATACGACGGGAGCCGTGGCCGTCGCGACCAGGCGACCAACAACTTATCACTACCATCCCAACCACCTCCATGGGGTTCATGGCTTAGCTGGTGGGCTACTCCACCTTACCCATACCCAACTTAACAAGGTTGGGTCATTCCTTGGGTTACATCGTAGTCTCGCCATCCACATCCAAATCGAGCATCGTCTTCCACTCGCTCCAACCATGGTCAAGCCTACATTACTGACTACAATGCACTTGAGTGGACCGATATTGGAGCTGCTTTTCAGGCCATGACACTACGCCAACCACTGGACGGGCAATGCTATATGGACACCGGTGCAACCACACACCTTACCCTTACCTCAGACTCAGATATACTCACGACACCCTTTAATACTAGTCATATTCATTCTATTTTTGTCGGAAATGGTAAATCCATACTTGTTCACAGATGATACATGACCTATATCTCCACCCCGAACCATGACCTATATCTCCACCCCGAACCATGACCTATATCTCCACCCCGAACCATGACCTTACCATCAATCGTGTCCTTTACACCCCAAATATTGTCAAAAACCTTGTTTCCATTAGACAATTCACCAAAGACAATCTTGTCGCTATCGAATTTAACCTTTTCGTTTTTCTGTGAATGATCTCAAGACTGGGCCTTATTTCCCGCAACAATAGTGGTGGTGATCTTTATCTCTTTTCCACAAACATCGCATCCCCGTCGGCCTCTCTCATCTTGAAGTCGTCGGATATTTAGCACAACCGTCGTGGTCATCCAGACTCGTTCATTTTAGACTTTCTTCGTTTGAA
The DNA here is from genome assembly GCA_023525745.1 of Arctium lappa. Taxonomy (NCBI): domain Eukaryota; kingdom Viridiplantae; phylum Streptophyta; class Magnoliopsida; order Asterales; family Asteraceae; genus Arctium; species Arctium lappa. Next base: position 125,510,252 of record CM042049.1, read on the forward strand.
TTCATTTATTTCATGTAATAAGGGTCTACATACCCATTTATGTCATTCTTGTCAAATTGTAAAACACAAACGTTTGCCGTTTTTTGATTCTATTTTAGTTATTCTAGTTCCATTTCATTTATTACATTGCGATTTATGGACGTCACCAATTTTGAGCAAAACTGGTTATAAATACTATATGGTGATATGTAACACCCGTAATTTCCTAAAGAACAGTTATGATCAAGTAAGGAAATCAGTCAACGATCGATCGAGAGAAACGATCGATCGAGAGAAACGATCGAAGAGCGGTTTAACACGAAAAATGAGAATGCGCACCAGAGACATGCGCGGCTTAGCCCGCGGCCTCAAAGCCGCGGATAAACCCGCGCAACTCACTGTGTGGGGCCATCTAAATACATGCGTGGCTTGGCCCACGACTTGAGGGTCGCGTCCAAGGTCGCGGGGTTAGTCTGGACGATTTAAATCCCATTTTTAGGGTTTTTCCTCATTATCACCTCCCCTCTCCTTTTTCTCTCCTCTTCAGTGCGATTTTGGGAACTAGGGTTTCGTATTTGGGAGCAACTATGGTGGATTTGTCCAAATAAAGCTCAAGGATTTGGTATTTGGAAGCTCGGGTTGAAGATTTGATGGGTTGTTTGGATAGCTTTTGGTGGAAAGTCAAAATCTCTAATGTGGTAAGTTTCCTTGAGTAATCTAAGCTTTGGTATAAGGATCTTTATAGATCTGAATATTTACTTGTTGATGCTTATGCTAGACTTGAAAGAATGGGTTGTTGGGAAGCCCTAGCTTTTGTTGGCGATGACTCAAAATGGAGGGATCTACACTATTGGAGGCTAATGGTTGGGTTTGGAATCTAGGTTTAACTTAACCTAGCAAGGTGAGTTTAAGTTGATTTGTGAAAATGTTGTACATGCCAAGATGTTTATTTTAAAGCATTTATGTGTTGTACATGAAATTATCAACTGTTGAGTTATTTGGTAACTTTTGATTATTTGAAGTGTTTAGCTTATTAAACCTTGTAAAACACCACATTTGGGACTTTGGGGATATTTTGATAAATGTGTCACAAAGGAATGTGTTTTGGTGATTTATTGCATAAAAAGGTATTTGGTCAAAAATGCACTTTTAAGTGTTTGCCGAGTGTTATGCATCATTCATGAAATGGGATATTTTGAAAAGTACGAAGGTGTGAGTCCTTTGGTTTTGGGTCATTCCCGACTTTGGGGAACACTTCAGAAATGTAAAATCTTTTGGGTTTTGGCCCGAAGGCCAATGGTGATTTTGAGAAACAAATATTTTGAGGAAAGATATAATTTGGTTTATGTAACCATATTGTCTCTCGTGGTTTAACCAATCGTCTGTTAAGCTAGGGGTGTAAACGAGTCGAGCTTTTAACGAGCTACTCGAGCTCGAGCTCGTTTATCTCGAGCTCGAGTTTAGTTATTCTCGAGCTCAACTCGATCTCGAACACAAAATAGAACTCGTTTAACATATCGAGTCGATCTATATAACACGAATGTTCGACTCGGCTCGTTCAAAAACTCGATTTAACTTTTCGAGTCGATTCGAGCCGAGCCATTCGAGCATACCCTTTTTCGAGCTAAATATGCTCATATATTTATTAATCGTACATAAAAACATAAAAATTATTAAGCTCAAGACGATAAACAAGTTAATCGATCGCGAGTTCGAACCCATAAACGAGCATCGAACTCAAGCTCGATAACTCAAAAAATATTCGAGCTCGAGCCCTACATTGAAAAGTTAATCGAGCTCGAATCGAGATCGAGCCCGGTATTAACTTTTTGAGTCCGGCTCGATTAACCTATACTCGGCTCGGTTCGGCTCGTTTACACCCCTATGTTAAGCCTTTTGGGGCTTGCTTTGTACTCTATTGAGTCTTTGGAACATTTGTTCAGTTTTGGTAGCTCGTTAAGGATCCTTGGACGTACGGTGTACTTGGTTGCATCTTATTTGAGATTTACATGTTTTGAATGCGTTAGTTCATTCATTTGAGTCATGTAACGTTTTAGACTGTAATGTATTGGATCCATAGGCGTATGAGTCAGTCGGTTGGTTTAGTGGGGACTTTATCCCCGTTTTGGGACTGGATATTGTTTATGGCTAGCGGGAGCTCGAGGTATACATCGTGGGTGGTTGAACTCGATAACCGTGTAAAAGGGCTTGAGGTATATATTGTGGGTGGTTGAACTCGATGTCCGTTTGTAATTCAGTCTGGTTACTCATCGTGGAATTTAGTGTCCGTGTTTGAAGTCTAGTGAGTGGTCCCCAAGTCATGTTTTTATGTAAGCTTGCGGTGGTGCTCTGCAGAGCCATATGCGGAGCTAAGTCTTGCGGTGGTGCCCATGGTGAGCTGGATACGGGGACTTGTGGCTTTGGTAGTGACACTCATTTAGAGGTCGAGTAGGCACTAGGGTCATTTGGGTATCTTGCGGTGGTAGCTCGGTTGGGAGCCATATACGGGGTTCCATGACTCTATGTGAAGCTCGAGAACATTGATAAGTGGCTTAACTTTGTGTAGCCGTCACTTTCGATGGAATTCGGGTATCCCCCGTCACCGAAATGTGTTGTTTTTGGGTATTGAGTTTTATTATCCAAGTTTTCGGTGGTGTCTTGTGTAAATGGATTTTATCCTTGATTTATAGGTTGAGTATTATGCCTCACCCGTGTTTTGGGTGTTTCGGGATATTAAGTATTAACCGCATTTTCATAAATGGAGAGTTCGATTTCTATTCACGTTTTAGGTGAGTTTTGGGTTGAAATTAATTTACGAAAGAACGTTTTATATTGGGATCTTACCTTTGAAGTAGTTTGGATTTGAAAACATTTATATTGGTGTTTCTTTGCCCAAAATGCATATCATTGGAAAACGAGTCGTTTTCATATTTAACGCATATCATTTGAAAGATTATGATTTCAACTGCACTATCTCTTTTCAAAGGTATCTTTATTCATGTGGAAAACTCTTGAACTCATTAGGCGTTAGCCTAACCTTTTTATTTGTCGGCATGTGCAACAAGTTCCAGTTGGGAATAGCTCTAGTGACACGGTGCAGAGAGGAGTGCTAGTTGTGTACTCAAGAGGTTGATACCTTAGTGAAGTCTTCCGCACTTGTTTTGGGAAGAGCAGCTTATAGTTAGGATTAAGTGACACCCGACTTTGGCCTAGTCCTTGTATAAGACTAGAGTTTTATCTGTGGAGGTTAAATAGGAAGTTTTTATTTTGGAGATTTATCTTTTGCTGGATGTAATATCGAAATTTTAATTAGTTGCTCTTATCAAATTTGAGGGTGTTACATAATAATTGACAACTTTACTAACTATGTATGGGTATACTCGTTAAAATATAAATCCGAAGCATACACGAGATTGACCCATTTTCACTCCTACGCTCAAACTCAATTTCAAAGACCAATAAAATGTTTTCAATGTGACATGGGTGCTGAGTTCGATAACTCTCATTTCAAAAACTTTGTCAACGCTACCGGTCTCTAATTTCAATTTTCATACCCCCAAACGTCATCCCAAAACAACAAGGTTGAGCGCATGATTCGATGCCTTAACGAAATCATGCTCACCCTCCTTTCACATGTGTCCTTATCACCTACCTTTTCGGTCGAAGCCTTACACACCTCAACCTACCTTCATAATATCCTTCGTACTAAACTCTTATTGTACTACTCCACTACTTCCGCACTTTTTCTTATGAAACCGTCCTATGATCACCTTCAAGTCTTTGGTTATGCGTGTTACCCTAACACTTCAGTATCTCGATCACATAAACTAGCCTCAATCCACCCGTTAACGTGGCTACCCGCCCAACTAGCGTGGCTACCGTTGTCTCGACTTAGCCACCGGACGAGTCCTCCCTCGTCATGTTACATTTGACGAGACCGACTTCCCATTTTCCAGCCTCACCCCGAACGCATCCAATTTAAAGAGCATATTATTTTTTTCATCCATATTTCAGCTCTATATTTATATATTTTATATCAACAAAACAACATAAAAATCTCAAAACAATAAATTTTCATAAATTTATCAAATAAAAAATAAGAGTTTTTCAAAACAATCCTTAACGTTCAATCAATCCATACATCCATTTTCTAGCATCCTCCCTCGTATCATCTTCCATCTATTTTCTAGCTTTTTTATATTGTAGTAGAACCACGTATTTTGTTTTGCACTGATGACGAAGCCCCGTTCGATTACAAAGTGTTTGCAAAGGTGGTAGCTATTGGCCTCTAATTGCCATTAAAGCATTTCTCATTCCTTAAGACAAGCAAACCCAAACATATCGCAAAAATGGGGAATATGATCCTCATAAACTCTTTCAGATGATAGCTCCTCCAAAGCATTATGGCTAAGCCCACTCATCAATATCACCTTAACCAAATAAACAAAAAAATTGCATATAAAACAACACATTATGCATGCACAAATTATGACGTAGGTCCAACCAGTTGGGCCGACCTTAGACAAACCATTGTGCAGGCATCTGATCCATGTCTGAAGCAAGCAACAAGCATTTTCTCCTTCAATAACGTAAAAGTACCAAATGAAGTAGATGATCGTGACAATATGTTATAAACTAGTGAAATCCAGTTGAAGTATTAAGATGCAGAATGGATTTGAATTAAAGAAGAGAACTCCTTACACATACACCAAACAGAAAATGCACCCACAATGAGAAGGTTTCCAATCTTTTTTCACTAAATAAATCAAGCTATTCAATAACCTAAACACTGGGAGTGCATGTATATAGAGAATGAGGCGAAGACAAAAGAAATTAAATACTCTTAATGACAAAGCAAATACGTACTCCCTCCATTCCTGAACCATAATCGTATGTTCTCTGTGTGTGTGTGTGAGAGAGAGAGAGAGAGAGAGGGAGGAAAATGATACCTAGAGATTCAAGATGAAATCAAAAAAACCCTAATGAATGATGCTCAGAAAATATAATTTTAATTACTTTCAAGAATATTAATTAAGATCACACTTGGCTGTTCTGTAACACCCCAAAAATTGAGGCAAACAAAAATTTCCAAAAATCGGAAATGTGATATTTAAATATCAAGATACGAGTCATATATCAACAATCATGACGGTGAAAAATCTGTCATTTATAGGTTAGAAATCAAGTCACTAGCGACTAAAACGGAATCGATTATGTTTTATGGGTTCGGACCTTGTTTTAATCGAACGTATTTTCCCATACATATGTATAGCCTTTTTTTATAAGGTTTTGGGTTTGATTTTTGTTCACAGAACCTAGAGAAGAGGTAGGAGAGAAAGGGGAGTTTTTAGAGTTTTAAGAATTTGTAAAAAAGGTCCTTCAAACAACTCAAGATTTCATAATTGATATCGAAAAAATGAAAATGTCTTTAAGTTAACAGAGATTTAAAGGATTGTTAATATGAGGGACCTTATCCATTAATGTTAACAGATATTTCTCATATGTTTCTCAACATATATTTGTTTATTATTATGAGATTTATCACTAAAACAGTTTCTTGTAAATATAGTTTCCTTATTGAGATATCATATTTATAAGAAACTGTTTTAGTGATAAATCTCATAATAATAAACAAATATATGTTGAGAAACATATGAGAGATATCAGTTAACAATTTAAAAAACAAAACCACACTCATTATCCGTGTAATTATTTCACACTTGAGAGACTCGATCCAAATTTTCACGAAACCATATATCAAAATTTTGTAATTTCCCCAAAGGCGCCCTAATTAATCTCATACACATCTAAACATAAGTTATTTTTATAACTATCACGACACATAAATCTTGGAGGGAAAACTAATCAAAGGGATTGAAAACAACTTTTCAAAAATAAATTTTATTTGTTTATTTAGGGGTTGTTTGTTTTTTTAAAATAACCTCTTAATGACTCTTAAGTCTGAATCGTTCAGACTTTTTTACACACAACCTCTTATTAATCATAACTAAAATTAGACTTCAGACTTTAGACCTCTTAAAAAACAAACGACACCTTAATTTCTTTATTACATAAGAGATTTAATGGCTTGTCATGTTGCTTTATCGAATCGATCAACTATACATGATATGTTTGGTTTTCATTTATTAATTCAAAAGATGGCTTAATCGCACATCTTCCCGTGAGCTACTTAACCTATATTCATCCACAACTCTCCCCGAAATGCCTTAGCTTACCCGTCCCACTTTTCAAATAAAAAATAACGTCAACAATTCCGTCTATGCTTCATGTCTGTCATTGTTCCATCCCTCCTCACATCCTTCGTCTCATTGGTTCCAAGATAGTTCAAACCCAGTTAAAATTCAACCATTCATTTTCAAACTTGGTTTTTCTAACTAGTTAGGTATCCGTGCAATGCAGCGGGATGTAAAATTAAAAATTCTGGATCAATTTAACAATTCTATCACAAGCTTCCTCCAATCATCACCAAAAACGACTCGAGTCGACCGACCTTTAGGGAAACCTCACAAGACTTGCACTACTAGAAAAAGGGGTATCAGTGACGGCCGGAATTGTTAACAGTCGAGCACTTGTAGCTTCATTAAGGAATTGTTATTAATTAGGGGTGTTTGGTTCATGGAATTTGAAGGAATTGGAATGGATAATTCCTTTGATCAAATTCCAATTCCTTTGTTTGGTTCCACATATCGATCATGTTTGAATTCCATTGAATTCCACAAATCAAGGAATTCGTCATTCCTTAGCTAAAGTGATAGAATTGAATTTCATTGAATTTCTACCAACCAAACGTTTGGTCAAATTCCATTCCAAGTCAAATTTCTTGAATGGATTCCAATTCCATCAAATTCCATTATGTGAACCAAACGCCCCTTAGTTTCCAATATTTTAGCAAAATATTCACAGCCACAACCATGCTTAATTAATTAAAGCCCCATAATTCCATGGTTCTAGCTTGAACTTCCAACGCTCTTCCCAAATTTAATTTGCATGTCCCTAGATATCTTCAGAACCAAATTAATACAAATCACAACTGAACAACTCAAACCACAATATTGCAAGCGATATATATGATTCATCATCTAATTATAAACCAAAAGCAAATGGATCAAGTAGATAATATCATAACATATATAGGTGCTGTCTTGAAAGTTATCTTATGCTTAAATACTTAAAGTATCATGTCGAATATCATCACATATAAATATGAAGTTTTTCATTCTATTCACTACTATCATTTTGTACATCTTTCGTAAATATATATAGCTAAGATTTCTTCTTTTCAAGTCTTATAAGAACACTAGTTTTGAACAGGATAACCCATAACCACTTCAGTATCGGATGGCGAGTAGGGGTACGGAGGGGCGGACGGGATGGTAGTTTGTGGTGATGGTGGGGGCATTGACCAAGAGATATCAACTCTAGGAAATTTACGCCTTAGAGCAACGATGATTTCATCGGGATGCAAAGCTGTAGAGACCGTGAATTGTCGGTCGTCGGGCCCCCATTCTAATAATTCCACACGATCAAGTTTTTTTATTACTTTTCTGACCTTTCTCTTGCATCCGTTACAATTGTCAAAATAACCAAACTCGATTATCACGGTGGCCATCAATAAGTATTTGTATTTGCTGAAATTGACACATTAAACAAATCATGTTATTTAAATACATGCACCCCAAAAGTATATTGACTTACTTCAGTAACTGGTGTAACAAAATATGGACAAAAAGAAATCTTCAATTACTAGGATACAGAAACATAGGGATTCATTCAACCACACACTTCCAATTTAATTAAGCTTTCGTTATAAATTCCAACTTAAATTAAATGAACATAAAAGGAATATTTGAAAAGATATCGACACATCGATCAAAGAAACAAAATCAAAAAAATCAAAATCAAAGATATCAAAATCAAAGAAGAAGAAGAAGAAGATGAACACGAGAAGCATTTCAACGAACCCTACACCCCCACATGCATGCTCTATCGCTATCTCTTTCTACCTGTTCCCGATCAACCCTTTCCCTATCTCACAGGCACAAATTACTTTCCTCTCTTGATGAAGATCTTCAGAAGATGAGGCATTGAAAAATAAATTTTAAATAACACAAACAAGTAATCAAATAATCTAATTTGAACCGTGTAATGGAGCATTAAGGATGGAGAAAGAAAGAAATTAAGAAAGCAGTTGGTTTGGGTATTAATTAAAAACAAATCCTCATGATCAGATATTTAGTAGTTCCAAAAGAATTGAAAAATCACATGCACTACCGCTTTAATTTGTAAGAAGACGAACCAAAATCTATAAGATTTAGAGGAGAATTTGATTTTCTATTACAGAGAGATGAATATATATATATATACAACTTATAAGAGAAACACAAAAGTATAAATCCCTATAATTAAGCCTAATCAGAAGAATAAATAATAAAAATAAAAGATTACAATCAACTATTTTAGACAAGTAATTAAGTCTGATTTGATTGAGAATCAATTGATTGAGGATTGATATCATTTGTAGTGTTTACATCTTTAACACGCCCCCGCAAGATGGACGGCCCTTGGGAAAGTCCAATCTTGGAAAATAGATTCTGAAATAATGTGCGAGCTAGCGGTTTGGTAAGAGCGTCGGCTAGCTGATCACTACCAAATATATGTTGAACTCAAAGTTTACCCAGCTGTATCTGCTCCCGTACAAAGTGAAAATCTAGTGCAAGATGTTTCATTCTCGAATGAAATACCGGGTTGGCAGCATATTGGGTTGCACTTAAATTATCACAATATATACTAGGATGTTCATCTAGTATAATACCCAACTCAAGAAGAAGGGAGCGCAACCAAAGTAACTCAGCTATGGTGGAAGCGACCGCTCGAAATTCAGCTTCGGTAGATGAACGGGATAGTCCTTTTTGTTTCTTTGAACTCCAAGACAACGGGTTTCGACCGAGATAAACAATATACCCGGTAGTAGATATATAGTTATCACAATCTCCGCCCCAATCTGCATCACTATATGCATGCAACCGTAATGGGGAATCTCGATAGAGAGTAATACCCTGGTTTAATGTGCCATTGAGGTACCGTAGCAACCGTTTTAGAGCGGCCCAATGCACATCCGTTGGACGATGCATGTATTGAGATAAACGATTGACTGTAAAAGCAACATCCGAGCGAGTGAGAGACAAATACTGCAAACTTCCTACAAGAGCTCTATACTCGGTTGGGTTTGATAAGGGCGTACCAACATTAAGAGTGAGGGGAGGATAAGTAATGATCGGTGTAGGGACCGGTTTGGCATCTATCATTCCAGCTCGATTTAAGAGATCATTAATATACTTCTTTTGACTTAAGAACAAGCCTTTTGAGTGGGGGTAGACTTCTACCCCAAGAAAGTAGGACAATGAACCAAGATCTTTTAAGGAGAATCGAGTAGCGAGGTTGTTAATGAAGGATTGAAGATCTTTGGATTAAGGACCGGTGATGATTATGTCATCAACATATACCAGAAGATAGAAGATAGTGTTTTGTTGGCGGAAAAGGAAAAGAAAGGGGTCTGCTATGGAGTTTTGAAATCCATAGGATAGAAGAAAAGTGTGAAGCTCTTAATACCAAGCTCTTGGAGCTTGTTTAAGGCCGTAAATGGCTTTCCGAAGTTTACATACATGAGTAGGATGATTTTTGTCAATGAAACCTGGAGGTTGGGACATGTAAACATCTTCATCGAGAGAACCTTGTAAAAAGGCATTGTTTATGTCAAGTTGGCGAATAGACCATCCATTGGTAACGGCTAGGGAGAGCATGAGTCGGACAGTAGTAGGTTTAATAACCGGACTAAACGTTTCAGAATAATCGATACCAGGACGTTGGTGGAATCCTTTAGCTACAAGGCGAGCTTTGTATCGCTCAATGGATCCATCAGGTTTGTATTTGATACGGTAGACCCATTTGCACCCAACCAGATTGTGAGTAGATTCAGGAGGGACTAAGTCCCAAGTGAGATTTCGAGTGAGAGCGTTGTATTCTTCTGACATGGCATTGCGCCATTGAGAATCCTTAAGGGCTTGAGTGATGGTTTTTGGTTCTGTAGGGTGAGGGTGAACACAAGTGTGGTGTGCATATTTGGGGTTGGGTTTTCTGATGTTGTTTTGGAGTCTGGTGGTAACTGTTCGAGTAGGAGGGGGAGGAGAAGGAGGAGGGGGAGTAGAAGGTGATGGAGAAGTAGAAGAATAAGAGGTTGAGGATGATGGGAAGGTGTCGTTGAGAGATGGTGAAGGGGAGAGAGGGAATGATATTGGGGTAGGTGTTTGTATTTGTTGTTGGGAAATGGGAATAGTGAGAGTGCACCATTCATCAAGTGATGCACATGTTGTGGGTTGATGAGAAGGACACATCTCGGGGTAAGGAAAAACATGTTCAACAAACTTAACATGACGAGACGTATAAATGCGGTTTGTGAGTGGATGTAGACAATAATAAGCACTTTGTGATGGTGAGTAGCCTACAAAGATGCAAGGCATAGAACGAGAGTCTAGTTTGTGAGATGAGTATGGCCTAAGCCACGGGTAACATAGACAACCAAAGTTTCGTAATTTATGGTAATTCGGTGGAATTCCGAATAATTTGTGGAAGGGTGACATATTTTGGAGAGTTGATGTTGGCAAACGATTAATTAAGTAAGTGGCGGTAGCAAACGCATGTGGCCAGTGGGTAAGGGGAAGTTTAGAATGAGATAGGAGAGAGAGACCGGTCTCGACAATATGTCGATGTCGACGTTCAACAAATCCATTATGTTCGGGTGTGTGTGGTGGAGAGGTAAGATGAGATATGCCATTGGATGTGAGATAAGGAGTAAGTTTTGCATATTCCCCCCCATTGTCCGAGAAAACTTGGATTATGGGGAGATTGAAATATTTTTCTACTAGAGCTTGGAAGTCGTTTGAATATCTCATATGTATCGGATTTGCGTTTAAGTGGGTATAACCAAGTATACTTTGTAAAGTGATCTACAAAAATGACATAATATTTGTAGTTGTCATAAGATAATATTGGAGAAGTCCATACATCAGTAAAGATTAACTGAAGAGGTGCAGAAGATGAGAGAGTAGAAGTGGAGAAAGGTAACTTGTGACTTTTATTCATGTTGCAAGAATTACAATCCGACATTGAAAAATCAAGAATAGATAAAGAAAATTTAGAATTTAAAAGTCTAAGAATAGAGAGCGGAGGATGCCCAAGTCTATGATGCCAATCATGCATGGGAATTTTGAGACTTGTGAAGACTTGAGAAGAGTGTTGGTGCCACTCATACATTCCGTATTTAGGTCGACCTTGAAGGAGGATCGTTCCTTTCGAAAGTTCCTTTACACGAAAAAGAGAGGGTAAAAATTCAATACTTGTTTGGTTGTCTTGACAAAATTTGGAAATAGACAGAATGTTTCGAGAGATGGAAGGAACATGTAAGACATCAGAAAATATAAAATTTTTAGAGGGGGTAGTGAGAGAGAAAGAACCAGTGTTATTAATCGGAAGGCTTGAGCCGTCACCTATCACAAGTTCCTCGGTACCATCATATGGAGCATGAAGTGAGAGATTGTTGATGTCGTTGGTAACATGATGCGATGCACCACTGTCCAAGAGCCACGTATTTGGAGATGAGAAGGTTGTATATGCTATATTAGCTTGCGGTGCATAAGGACGAGATTGGTAGCGTTGTTGAGGTGCACAGTGTTGAGGAAACTGGGCTGTAGGAATCTGTGCTTTGAAGGCATCACATTGATGAAGCGAATGTCCTTGCGTTTTGCACCATTGGCATTTACCAAGATAAGGACGTTGGTGGCGAAGGGGTGCTTGATGACGAGGAAGTGGCAGCAACGGTGGGGTTGAGGAGGACCATTGTTGTTTCCCTCGATTGTTGTTGATGTTGGGGCGGTACTGAGCAGTAAGAACAGTAGTAGGTAAGGGAGTAGAGACGATGTTTTTAGTGGCAAGCTCCTTTGTGATTAACTTTTCATGAAGCTCCTCAAAGGAAATAGGTGTGTCACGAGCATTGACGGCATCAATGACAGGTTTGTAAGTCTCATAATCAAGACCCTGAAGAACTTTGTCAACGATATCCTCATGATCCATAGGTTTTCCCATGGAAGCCAAACGATCGGTACAGGTTTTAATGGCCTGCATGTATTCAGAGATGTTTTGGGTGTTTTTGGTGATAGTAGCGAGGTGATCTTTGATTTGTTTGAGATGGCCACGAGAGGGGTTAGCATATGTTTTGGCTAAGATAATCCAGGCTTCATGAGCGGTACTAGTTTGAGAGACAAGAGGGACCAAGTTTTGAGAGAGAGTTCTAACAAGAGCACCGAAAACTAGTCGGTCTTGACGAAACCAAGTGATGGCAGCAGGTTTTCTGTAGTTTTACCATCATTGGTGAGCATGGTGGGTGGAGAAGGGTAAGTGCCATCTACAAATTTGTATAGATCATAACCTAGAAGGGTTGCTTGAATATGAGTTTTCCAGGCAATATAGTTTGTAGGTGTGAGTTTAATGGAGTTTTGAAGTTGAATGAGGGTGAAAGGTGTTGTTGGGTCGTTGTTGTTTGGTATGTTGCTATTGGGTACAACAGTTGAAGTACCGGTCAAGGTGAGGGTGGAGAAGAAAAAAAACGAGAAGGAAGAGGTAGAATGGAGCAGTGCTCTGATACCATATAAGATTTAGGGGAGAAGTTGATTTTCTATTACAGGGAGATGAATATATATACAACTTACAAGAGAAACACAAAAGTATAAATCCCTATAATTAAGCCTAATTAGAAGAATAAATAATAAAAATAAAAGATTACAATCAACTATTTTAGACAAGTAATTAAGTCTGATTTGATTGAGAATCAATTGATTGAGGATTGATATCATTTGCAGTGTTTACATCTTTAACAAAATCCATATACGTTTGATTCAGTAAATTGAGAATAATTAATTTGAAGCAAAATAAACAAAAACCCATCATTCAAAATCAAAATGAATTAAACAAAATTGAAGGAGATGAAGTTTTCTTTTTCTTTTTTCAAGGCGTTAATGAACTTACAAACTGCAATCGAACATAAAAAGTAGAAGAATAAAACTGAGAAAGAAGAAAAGAAAACCAAAATGCATACTTGCAGGTGATGCTCGATCGACGGCAGTATAGTAGCAGTGAGTGAGATTGATCAGTGAGTGGAAAATCACATGCACTTGGCTATATATATAAGGGGGGGGGGGGGGGGGGGGGTAAACTACCGGGTCTTGTTAACTAAACGGATGAAGAGGAGGCTAATTGCACCTCCACATTACACTCAGGGCTGTTTGACAGTTGTTGAATGGTTTGGTGTAAAATGATTAAGTGGTCAGAATGATTAAGAGGCTCCTATGATATAGTACAAAATGAAATACGGTTGTTTTTTAATTGTTCAAAATGAAATCAGGACTCTTAATGGTTAAGGGAGAGTCAGAATACAAAATCATTCAGAGGGTTTTGGAACCATTAAGAGGCAGACGTTTTTTTTTGTCAAACAAGATTTACCTCTTAACGATTCAGAGGTTGTCTCTTAATGGAACCATTAAGAGATAAACAAACACCCCCTAAGGGGACGGTAATGCATCTCCCATTCCCAACTCCGACCTCCATATCATCAACATACTAGGGGTAAAGGCGAGTACCGGGCCAAAATTCTCGGAACCGGAACCGATTACACCGGTTCTTCATATTTGGGAACTGGTCCTGGCACCGAGTACCCACTTTCAATTTTTTTTGATTTTATCATATTATAAAAAAGTATATATTAATCTATTATAAAGAGTCCCAACATAAATAAATAAATACCACAAACGTGAAAACTAATCCGATAAAAATTAAATTAATAAATACTACAAACGATGTTTTCAAAACATATAAATATTGCAAAATACAAACGGTGCATCCAAAACAAATAAATACTACAAAGCAATGCTTCCAAAATACTTCACGTCATGAGAATTAGTTGATGTTAATAAATACTACAAACGATATTTCCCTAAAATGTTGTTTATTAAATTTTTATAAATAAATAAAATATTTTTTATTGAAAAATAGTGAGTACCCGTCGGTTCTGTTCACTACAAAAAAAAGATTAGCTTGTGACCAAAATTTTAGTGACTACTTTTATTTTGGTCACTAACTTTAATGTTAGTAACGATGATAAATGTCGTCATTAATTTTTGGTCACTGATATAAATTTTAGTGACAAAAAATAAATTTGGTCACTAAGTGGTCACTAATTCTCAAGGAATTTCTTTTATGACGTTTCTGTTTCGTCACAAAAACTAGTAGTCATTAGATTGAATGGATTAGTAACCAAAAAATGTTGTCACTAAAATTGAATATGTTAGTGACGAAAAATAATGGTCACTAAGTGGTATTCCTTTGTTGTAGAATTATAGTGAGATGGATGAGTTAGTAACCAAAAAATAGTAGTTACTAAAATGGAAGTGTTAGTAACCAACAAAAGGTAGTCACTAAGTGGTGTTATTAATTATAGAGTTTGGAGAGTTAGTGACCAAAAAATGTAGTCATTAAATCGAATGTGTTAGTGACCAAAAAATAATGGCCACAAATTGAGATTCATTACTTGTAGGATTAGATTGAGTTGGATGAGTTAGTAACCAAAAAAAGATGGTCACTAAATTGACTCAATGACCAACAAAAGATAGTCACTAAACGGTATTCATTAATATTGAGTTGGATGAGTTAGTGACCAAAAAAGATGGTCACTAAGTATTATTCATATAATTGGAAGAACTAGTGACAAAAATATGGTGGTCACTAAATTGAACATATTAGTGACAAAAAAATAATGGTCACTAAATCAAAAGTATTAATGACCAAATGGTAGTGGTCACTAAGTACTCCAATACTATTGTAGTGAGTTAAGAGGGCTAGTGACTAAAAAAATAATGGTCACTAAATTAAAAAGATGAGTAACTAAAACTAGTGGTCACTAATTTTAAAGAAATAGCGACTAAAAATAGTTGTTACTAAATAATATTTGGTACCTTGTGTTAATTGAAAATGATAATGACCCGTTATGATCACTAAAAATGTTAGTGAAAAGAAAAGTGGTCATCAAAATCCATAATTGTTAAGATAAAATATTATTATATTATTTTGAGATGAAAACAAAGTTAAACTAAAATATAAAACTATACTTAAATAATAATTAAAAATAAAAATAAAAGTTTTATATCATCTCCTGCAACTAATACTGATCCCACAAAAGCTTTTCAAAACTCACGCCTCCCTCGCCTCCGTGGAAGACCGCCGCTCAATCTCGCCGCCTGGAGAATCTCTCCTTCACGTCGTCGTCGCTTCTCCTCCACCTCGCTGTCGCCTCTCCTCTCACAGGTCACCCTTCTCCTCCTCTCTGACCGATTTTCATTTCATAGATTTAGTTTGAAATCAAAATTTTTGTGGCTCGATTTGTAAAATCGACATGATTTTTTATGCTCAATTTGTTTAAGTTTTTTGCTGCTCAATTTGTTTATGATTTTTACTGCTCGATTTTTTATGGCTTCTATTGCTCAATTTCATCTCCTGCTCCAATTTGATGTCCCCATTCCCTGTTGCACCCTTGACCTAGATTATATCGGGTGTAGTTCTTTGAATTATTGACTGGAACAATTTATTGGTTTTCTTGTTTGTTCTTTGTATCTATTGGATATCACACAAGTGGTCAGGAATAATCTAGGATCGTCCTTGTAGAATAGCAGTTGTTAGCCCTTTGATAAATTGCTCAGGCAAAGAGCTCTGTATCCAACGAGAAACAATGGAACGTCTCTCAATGAATTAATCAACGTATGGAAAAGAAATTTCCCTTTTAAACATTTCAGGGAACATCTACTTGATACTTTTCTATAGTGAAAGCCTTTTTAAATTCCTAGTAGCTTGATTTGATCCATTTTCATTATCATTTCCAGTAATAATTCAATACAAGATTTGTATCGAATTTGATCCACAACATTCCTGTATAATAGCGAATAGGATAGTATTTGGTACCTTTAGTTTTCTTGACATACTCTTAAGGATGAGAAACATCTACTCTTCTCCTTCACTTGACCCTCAACTACAAAAGCTGCCAAAACAACGAAATGAAATGCTGCAAATTGTCAAAAATTTTATCAAGCCACTCCGATAAAAGATTAATACCAAGTGATCCAACATGCATCGATTTTCTCATTAGCTTGTTTTGAAGTTCCCTTAAAGACTTCAAAGCTTCCTCACATTCCTTACTTTTGCGTTCATTCTTCATCATCTCGACTTCCCTCTTTGCTTTCATCAGTTCCTTCCTTTGATTCTCATACTCTTCTTGATGTTCATCACACCCACCTTCATCTATGGTCATCATTGTCCTGAACAAAATAGATAGAAAAGTTTATTATTTTAAATGAGTTGCCCTTTTAAATTCAAGATATATAAAAACCTTTGATTCAAAAGTGGTAGAAGATTGTGGAAAGATGATTACTTCACATGGTGCAAATGGAAGGAGCTCAAATGAAGCTTCTGAACTACCAGGATCTTCGGTTGAATCATTTTGATTATGAAGTCAAGGACTTAATGGCAATCATTTGTCATATTTTTATATTCTATATCATGTTAATGCTTAAGTTTATGTGTTTTAAGTCACAAATCGAATGGTATATAAACTTAAGGTTAATATGGTCTGAAATGAAACCGCTAGATAGCATGACTTTCAAATCTATAACATATATTGTTTTTGGTTTTTAGATATTGATATATGCATTAGTGGTTTATACTTTTTGCAATATGTAATTAAAAATTGAAAATTTATGTTTGAAAAAACTTGAAAGTAGAACAATTTCTAAGAAATATAGTAATTGCTCGAAGATATACTAACCCAATAGCTCACTTGGTTCAATAGAATGATTATAGAACAACACAGTGCACACCGATAGTAGAAGACTTACTCCTCGACTGGTTTCCTCTTTCTACCAAGAACAGAAGCCTTTTGAAATCTTGGTCCACCCATTCGCCAATTCCTAAATGTTGCAGTCGATGACTTAGCAGCATCGTGTCTTCAAAATCAACAAATGTATAAGATTCTCGTCATTTATATTTGTAAAACTAAACGGGTTCTTGAAATCTCACATTTTGTTTCTTCTTTTGTGAATAGCGACAAGAATTTGGGGGTCAGAGCAGATGCTGCAGTATGTGCCTTAATCAGGACTTCCTTGTACCTTGTCTGGAAAGCAACCAAGAGTAGAGATCCAATGGTTTTGTCACCAATCCTGATGCATTCAGCAATGAATAAGATCATAAAAGAGAAATCTTGCAGCAACCAAAGTACAAAATCTAATAAAACAAATACTTTTGATTTTGTTTTATAAGCAGCTAGCACTTTTGAAGCTCAAAGGACTGCATACTTATCATCAACATGACTATAAGAAAAGAGAAAAATAATACAAAGTGATTTTTGGCTCAAAAATACCAATCAAGTATCTACAACCGCTAAGTTATGAATTTGGTCACTTGGAGACACGTGTGAGTTCTTTTTGTTGTTTAAAAAAACATGGTTGCAAATATATAGTTCAAAATATAATGATGCATGACCACCTCCCTCCATCTTTAAAATTAAATAGAACATTTAAAGAAGAGGAAACTAATGCCTTTGTTCATTGCGATCCAAAAGTCAGACATTTAACTCTGAGGTCAGCAAATTTCTTCATTTTCTTCCTTCGCTCATCGCAATACCATCAATATTTGTTTCGTATTTATTGATTAAAAATTATAAGATTTTCATTCCTGAAAAAGGCCAAGTAAGAAAAAGACCCTTTATAATGTTGTGGTGCTCTAAGAGTAAGACACTCACATAAGGGATACTATCATACTACAGCGACCCCCTTGATTTACCTCGACTGTGCTATGATTTTTGCAAGTGGTCAATGTAGAAGTTTGAACCATTTAGGGTCCTGCTCAGCCTCAAGAATAGGGATGGTGGGTGTGACCCGACTCTAGCAAGGGAAGGAAAATGCCAGAGCTCACAAGGGTGAAAAGTTTGTAATTTTTATTTTGTTTAAACATAAATTTCAAAATTTTTAATGAGCAATTGCGTTAGTTTCTAATCATTGTTAAATCCCTGCCAGCCACCATTATTTTAGCCCAATCAAGATTGTCCAAGATAAGTAGATATCCACAGTTTCTGTTTCTCAAGAGAGATCTAAGGTACAGTTTCTACCTTATGTTCAATAGATTACTTATACTTCCAATACTAAAAATGTGTAAGCTCTGTAAACACTCTAGTATCAAATAATGCACTATTATTTTTTTATTCATGTTAACTAGCACTTTAGCTGAGCAGATTGAGCATGGGGCACATGGTCTATTTGGCCCAAACTTGATTTGTGAGAGTGATACATTGATGATCATATGACTTGACTTGAAGTAATAGAGATTATTATATAATTGCAAGATCTTAGTTGTTATATACCATGTTGAGTCTTGTGTTGATGTTTAATTTTTGTTTCATTGATGATTGTGTTTGGGTCAGCACAATGCGAGAGGTATGCTATCAATGGCTAATAGTGGGCCCAACACGAATGGGAGCCAGTTCTTCATCACTTATGCTAAACAACCACATATGAATGGATTATATACCATCTTCGGCAAAGTGATTCATGGGTTTGAATTTCTTGATCTCATGGAAAAGGTAAACTTACTTATGGTATTAATGATGGTACTCAGATAAAGCAAACGTATGCTAGAAATCTGATTGGGGTTTGTTTGTGCAGACTCCAACAGGAGCTGGGGATCGACCATTGGCAGAAATTAGGATTAACCGTATTACAATCCATGCTAACCCGCTTGCCGGCTAGTCTACTCTTGAGATTTAATCTCCTAACTTGTGAATTCAAATTATGGTCTACAAATCGGCATGTTTGGAATGGTAAGAGATCCATGACTATAAATCAGCATGTCTGCAAACACATGAATACATAGTTTTATGTTTCATTTGGTATCCAAATTTGGTTTAAATAGTCAGTCGTTTGCAAATTCATGTGCCATTCAATTTAACCGCCCATAAAAAAATAGAGCATTGGAAGTATAAGTAATCTATTGAACATAAGGTAGAAACTGTACCTTAGATCTCTCTTGAGAGTTTAGAAACTGTGGATATCTACTTATCTTGATTGTACTCAGATAGAGCTTACACATACTAGGAACTGTTTTCTGTTGACAGAAGCTAATGATATTATCACAACTCGATAGTAAAGTCTTTCATGATATTATCTTATGTAGGAACGAGGAGAGAACATTCCACCTAAAGATTCGCTTGAAGTAGCTAGGAAAGTTGAAGAAACTTTTTGCTACACGTGCTCCGACATTTCAAGGTACTCATACTTTCCTCAAACGAAGAAACCAATGCTACCAGATGGAAACCAATGCTAATCTAGCAATAATACAGGTGTCTGAATTTTATATTTTGTTTTTGTTTTTAATCAAATAATTTTATTTTACGCCAATGTAATTAATATTTTAGATTTCCATTGTTATAAATCATTAGGTTTTATTTTTAATGCAATAACAATTATAGTAGAAATTAGTGACAAATTTTTTTTTCTTCACATTTTATAATTAGTGACCACTTTCTTTTGTCACTAACAACTATTAACACTAGTGACCACATATTTGGTCACTAATGGTGATAACGGACTTTAACGGAACCGTTATCTTGAACTCAATTAGTGACCAATTTTGTGGTGGTCACTAATTTGGTCACTAATTTAATCAAGTTAGTGACGACTTTCTTCGTTTTGTGACGATATTTAGTGACCAAATTAGTCGTTACAAACATAGTGACCACTTTATTTTTGTCACTAATTAGTGACCATTTTTGTATTTGGTCACTGACGCAAATCAGTGACGGACCTTTAGTGACGAAAAGTGACCACCCAAATTTTGGTCACTAAAATGCATCATTGACCAATTTTATATTGTTAGTGACCAAATTTTTTTCGTCACTAAATAACAATTTTCTTGTAGTGGTTCTAGGCACCAGCGGGACCGGGTACCAGGTCCTTGGAACCGGTCCGACGGTGGCTAACCGTTCCTAAAAAAATGAGAACCATAACTAGAACCGGTCCTTATTGGTTCCGTATTTTAGGAACCGGAACCAGAACAAATCACATCGGTTCCGGTTCCAGAACAGGCAGTTCCAGAGCGGAGTGGTTTCGGTTCCAAAGGCGGATACCCGCTTCCGATGCCGACCCTTAATCAACAATAGCACATCCAAGTGTCGATAGAAGTCGGCGTGACCAAGGAAAATGGTCCGGTTTAACTTGGTCCGAGCAGTTGGTAAAAACGAGTAAAAACGTGAGCTTCTTAAAAAGAAAAAGATCAAAAACAGCGGGGACAAAGTAGATTTTGAAGAAATTCAGCTCTTGCAGAGAATAATATGATTTTTTATTGTTTACTAGAAGCGTACTTGCGCAATGTATTGAGATACATCACGATTTTAATGTTTCATTTTATTTTTTGTTTTTTTGTTGATTTACAGTACGATCTTGGATGGTTTTGAGAAAGTGATAATGTCTTTTTTATAAATTTGTTTAATTCGATCGGGATTAATAATATAATGTTTTTTATATAAAAAAAATTAAGTATTTTGTTAGAATTCTATGATTATCTTATATATTTTAATGACATCTAGAAAAAATAACTAATTACATATTTAAAACAAATTTATGGTAATATAATGTATTAATTAATAGTGATACATGAAAAGGTCTGCATAAAAGGAATATTCTGTACATAACAAATTGGTGGGTGTTAGAAGTCTGCAGTAGTAATATGTATTTTGTGCTTTAATACTTGTAAATTAAGAGATTTTTTAAAATATTGCATAAAATGATGGTACCTTGTGCCTAATAATTTATATTTAAGAGTTTTTTATTTCTGCTTTATAATATAGTATAGATATAGATATAGATATAGATTATTTTTCCTACTACTATATACTTAAAAATATTAGGCCTCTATTTATCGTGGACCATCAGCGTACTTGACCCTACCAAATAGAAAATCTTGAGTTTTTATTGTATTGACTAAGTTAAAGATACTTACTAAAAAGGTACACCAAATTAATACTTTGAAGATCTTATCGTTTAGTGTTAATAATTAAGTAAATAGATAATTAAGCAGGACAAGAGCGTGTGAAAGTTGCTTTCGTGGGACGCAATGTGTTCTCATTTTCGCGTATGATGAGGACAGCACTCATCCTCTCCATGAATGTTTTACTTGAGGCAAAAATTCAAAATAACCCAACAAAAATATAAAATTCCTGAATTACTTTTTTTAAATGCAAAAACTATTTAATTTTCGTATACAAGGCATAGTTACAGAAGTTCTCCTACAAATACTTCTAGTTTTTTTGTCTTCCTGTTGCTGGGTATATAACGTCCTTGAAATGATGAAAAAAAAACACTTCATCTCCGTTTGTTTGTTTGTTTTTGATTTTGAATCATGGGTGTTTGTTTATTTTAATTCGAATTACCCTCATTTTTTTGAATCAAGGTTATCAACAATAAGAATTTTGGTTTGATCTAACCTCTTTTTATATATATTAAACGGAGTGCGGAACTACTAAATATAGTGATCGGTTGATGTTTGATGCACTCATAATGTCTTATATATAAAACTTCTAGAAAGATGACCGACTGTGTAATGCGATATATAGCAACTGTTGAATATTTCCAGAAGTTTTGTATAAGATGATATATATATATATATATATATATAATTGATTGTTTTGTTGCAACATACAAAGAAAAGTTGTAGTGTTTAATTACCAAAAAGGAAAGCTATCAATGATCTCTAACCACACTCTTTACTTATTTAATTATATTAATTAATTACCCTCTCCAAAACCCAAAACCTCTTAATTAATTTCTTTCTTTCTTTCTGTCTTTCTTTCTCCATGAGCAATGCTCCATTACACAGTCGGTTGATATGATTACAGTCTGCTTAGGAACATGTCTAGGTCTAGATTAAGGTACATGATCATTGTGGACAAGTTTAAAAGATATTATATATGTCTTTTTCAATTTTTATTTTTCTTCTCTGTGCATGTTATTTTTGTCAGCATAGCAACAACCTCATTATTTCCAATTTTATATTGTACTTTTGTTTTTGTTTTTCCCTATAAAAAGTTGATATATAAAAACAGCAAAATATTTAAAATAAATAGACCAGGGTAAGCGTTTTATGCATGCACCATGGTGAGTAACTTGGCCAAAAAGTAATTGCATCATCTCTAAAGTGTTCACTTAAAAGAATATAATCGTATTATTCTTTTTCTTTTTAAAGTAAAAAATCGTAGAGTAAACTACGATTTTTGTCCCTGAGGTTTAATGTTTATAACGATTTTCATCCCCGGTCTTTCAAAACTGCTTTTTTAGTCCCTATGGTTTCTATTTACTTCCATTTTCATCCCTCCATCCAATTATATTTAAAATTAAATGTTAATTCTTTTAAAAATTGAATAAGCAATTTACATATTTGGTTCTTATGGTATATAAAGTTTTACATTTTTATCCTATTTTACATTTTTTTTACTTTTTTCTTTATTTATTGTATTTTATCAAAACATTTATTTTTCTATTAATTATATTGTATATTTTCGTAATTATTATAAATTTAATTATAAAAATAATCAAATAATTTCGTTAAAAATATTGATAAATACATGATATTTTTTTCAAAGCTGTAAGTTTAAATCACTTAAAATTAATATTTTATATTTGTTGATTTATTAAATCTTTTTATTTATTTTAAATTACCATTGGAAAAAATTTAATAAAATTCGAGAAAAAATAGTCTTATTTTATAATAACCGGTTGTTTATTGTTAAATTCATTTTACTCCCACTATTCCATATTTTCATTAAACTTTATTTTTATTAATTAATCAAATTTGTTTAATATTTAAAATAAACATACACATACAAACACACACACACACACACACACACACATATATATATATACATCAATGTTCTAAATAACATGAGATTTAAGCTTTGTGTTTGACGTCACGTTAATTTTGTAGCATGTCATGGCTTATTGCATGATTTTTAACACCATAGTGAAATTTTCTTATCCTTTTATTGTCTTATTATTTGTTTTTAATATATATATATAACCTAATTTAAAATGGTGAGTGTTTGTGTGTGTTTATGTGTTGTATGTTTTATTTAAATACTAAACAAACTTGATTAATTAATAGAAAATAAAGATTAAATGAAAATTTAGAATAGTGGGAATAAATTGCATTTAACAAAAAACAATCGGTTGTTATAAAATAATACTATTTTTTCTCGAATTTTATTAAACTTTTTTCGATGGTAATTTAAAATAAATAAAAAAACTTTAATAAATCAACAGATATAAAATATTAATTTTAAGTGATTTAAACCTAGTAGTTTGAAAAAAAAAATATCATGTATTTATCAGTATTTTTAACAAAATTGTTTGATTCTTTTTATAATTAAAGTTATAATAATTATAAAAATATACAATATAATTAATAGAAAAATAAATGTCTTGATGAAATATAATAAATAAAGAAAAAGTAAAAAAAATGTAAACTAGGATAAAAATGTAAAAATTTATATACCATAAGGACCAAATATGTAATTTACTTATTTCATTTTTAAATGAATTAACATTTAATTTTAATAAAATTGGATGGAGGGACGAAAATGGAAGCAAATAGAAACCATAGGGACTAAAAAGGCAATTTTGAAATACCAGAGACGAAAATCGTTATAAACATTAAACCATAGGGACGAAAACCGTAGTTTACTCAAAATCGTATTATTCTATGAAAGGGAAAAGAGAAAGCAACTAATCTATACTATATTATAAAGCACGGATAAAAAACTCTTAAATACAAATTATTAGACACAAAGTACCATCATTTTATGCAAGATTTTAAATTTTTTTTAATTTACAAGTATCAAAGCACAAGATACATATTACTACTGCAGGCTTCTAACACCCACCAATTTGATATGTGCATGGTCTTCCTTTTATGCAGACTTTTTCATGTATCACTATTAATTAATATATTATATTACTATAAATTTGTTTTAATTATATTATTAAATATGTAATTGGTTATTTTTTCTAGATGTCATTAAAATATATAAGATAATCATTGAATTATAACAACATACTTATTTTTTTTATATAAAAAAACATTATATTATTAAGCCTAAATCAAACAAATTTATTAAAAAACATTATCACTTTCTCAAAACCATCCAAAATCGTACTGTAAATCAACAAAAAATAAAATGAAACATTAAAATCGTGATGTATCTTGCTGCATTGCGCGAGTATGATTCTATTCTATGTTATATTATAAAACACGGATAAAAAACTCTTAAATACAAATTTATTAAACACAAGGTACCATCATTTTATGCAATATTTTAAAAATCTCTTAATTTACAAGTATCAAAGAACAAGATACATATTACTACTGCAGACTTCTAATTTGGTATGTACAGAGTCTTTTCCATGTATCACTATTAATTAATATATTATATTATTATAAATTTGTTTTAATTATATTAGTAAATATGTAATTGGTTATTTTTTTTCAAGATGCCATTAAAATATATAAGATAATCATAGAATTCTAACAAAATACTATATAAAAAACATTATATTATTAAGTCTAAATTAAACAAATTTATAAAAAAAACATTATCACTTTCTCAAAGTCATCCAAAATCATACTGTAAATCGACAAAAAAACAAAAAATAAAATGAAACATTAAAATCGTGATATATCTCGCTGCATTGCGCGAGTACGATTCTAGTTGTAAATAAAAAGGACAAATTTTTTAAGTATCTAAATAGGACCAAAAGAATTTCATATTACATTAAGGCCCAAATATGTATTAATTAATTACATTGGAAAAGAAAAAAATATGTTAAGTTAATTGGTCGTACATTTTATAGTATTGTTTATTGTTTCTCTAAGTTTTTTATCTGGTACCAAAGTCTAAAATTATTTGCTAAAAAACTTTGATATATTCTTCATCATTACTTATCCTAATAGAAATCCAAAGTTTAATGGGACCCAAAGAATTTTGTATTATATTAAGGGCCCAAACATGTATTAATTTATTACATTGGAAATAAAATATGTAAAAAGTTAATTGGTCGTCCATTGTATAGTATTGCCTATCGTTTTTATAAAGTTCTTTTTATCTAGTATCAAAGTCTAAAAGTAGTTACTAATTTTGGTATATTAAATTCATCATTCATCTTCCACCGATTTTTTTAATTCTTCCATCCGCATGAATTTTATATTTGTATTGGAATATAGTAGATTACTTGTTATTAACTAAGAGAGTGTGCTCCTATCTTTTGAAAAATATTATCAACCATATTAGACGGTTCAACTTATATCTATACCCTTGTTTTTTCGAACATCATTGGCTCTTTATTATCTAATATTGAGTTCATGAATCTTAGATACTCACCTGTCTCTAAAACAATAACAAAATCTTAAACTATAAGCTTATAACCAACATGGTTTTTTATTCTAAGATTGATGGTTCCGAAAAAAGTTTGTTTCAACCCTTAAAGTTCATAAACAATGATTAAAAACATTAATCTAAGATGAGATGGAAACCCAACTGGTTTATATTGATTTATACAGAGTATTACTTTGAACAATCAACATTTTGACCCAAAATTTATGTCATTTTATATATTAAATGTACATCGTAACGATGTTTTTCACGGTGGAACAAATTAATGATGTTACATTTTCTCTTTGTTGAAAACTATTCCTAAATGTTTAACTCTACAACACAAAAGCACCTACTTTCTTCATGATGTAAATTATATGTATTAGATATAACTACCTAAATAGAAGGGTGGCATATAATATCTTGTAGTGTATACAATTGTATCTAAGTGTCAACTAAAAAGAGTGAGAATGGAGCACAAAAGCACATAATCTCAATGGTTAGGGACAACTCATATCCTGTTTTTGATACCACAAAACAACTCCAGGAAACAGCCTTGGTTCACGGACTATGGAGGCTCGAAATCGGCAGCCAAAAGGGTTGTTTTGTGGCTAAAAATCAGCAACTAAACGGGCTTGTTTTATGGCTAAAAATGTCAACAACAATAGAGACTGTTTAGATGCCTCATGTTTACTGTTCTATAAAATTTTTTGTAATCTTGAAGTGAAACACTTTGATCATAAGTGAGTTCATAATGCAAATGCACAAATCCATCGATGCAAATGAGTGCTCTTGTGTTTATTACCACATATATAAGTTTAGTGTATATATCAATGTTCTAAACTGATCCATATTTGTTGGATCCACATTTGTTGGTTATATCCAGTAGGCAGTAGTACATGTGATGAATAGTTGAAAGGATTTTTGTTTTGTCAAATTGGCTAATGATGGAGCACACATCGCCTTTTCTGCGAAGCCTGCCATAGTACCCTTAATTATTTTCAACGTCTAGCTAGATATATAAACTGATCTGTGATCACACATTCTTATTCATGATTTCTATTTTTGCAACTCTTATCTTTTTCGAAGCTCTATAGTATACGAAATGAACATATATCCACGACTTGAACAATGCATTTGGTAATCCATATGTATTATGTTAACCTTGAAGCTAATTATTTGTTAACTAGAAAAGATATATAAATTTGAAGAATTTCTCCCTAAATTAATCTATCTTTTAATGTTTAAGATTTGTGGAATATTTTGTTATATAAGTAGGAGTCAATGGTAAAAGATCCCACAAGAAATTGACAATGGAAAGACGCTTTTCTACCATCATAGACATCCAACCAGGGATGAAGAACCCATGGACAGTGCTTGTGCAAGTCGTAGAACCAATGC
Organism: Arctium lappa; assembly: GCA_023525745.1. Classification (NCBI taxonomy): domain Eukaryota; kingdom Viridiplantae; phylum Streptophyta; class Magnoliopsida; order Asterales; family Asteraceae; genus Arctium; species Arctium lappa. Next base: position 125,537,217 of record CM042049.1, read on the forward strand.
AAACAAGTAAAGCTGGTAGTAATTTCAGAAGGCTATTATTACCCACACCTGGTTGCCCGTTGTAATAAGACACATTCTAACAACTGTGTTTACACTTTTACACTACTAAAACAGGGTACGAACACAACAGCAGTAATATACGCATCTCACATTAGGTTATTCCTAAAGACCTTCAAACCCTACAAAAGATACTACATATCAAACGTACTACATATCAAACGTTGTAGTAACAAAAGCATACCCGTGCTTCCTTGTCAGTACGTACCCTCACTCATGGACTTTGAACAACCGAACCCTTGTGGAGGAACACATTAAACAGATACCGCTTGTCCTCCCCTGCACTTTTTAGTTCACACCTTTTGCAGAATTGGCAAAACATGCAGAAACGGAATCACATCAAAGTAAGCCAATTTACACGAAATCCGTACCTTCACACTGCTGAACAACACTTTGCACAAATAAAATTTTGTAATTTCCATGACACAGACGTACAGGCGATCGTTGTTAGATGTTTCCCAAGTGAGGAACAAGAACACGTTTCAGGAGTCATTATGAAACAAGATGTAGTCATCGTTAATGGAGAGTATGTTAAAACATCATAACACTTACCTCTTACGTACCTCTTACGTTACGCCTTCTTAACTAACTTTCCAATATCTTTGTCCAACAGAAAACGCCCTATCATCTTAACCTCGTGGAATTACTTCGCGGACAACGAAGGACAAATTTTGGAGAATCTGATATACCCACCGGCAATGATATTTGGATTGAGATTGAAGGTCTCATCATTCAACGGTAAGTTATGCTATATAAACACAATAAAACCACAATAGAGGCACACAAACATAACCACTTAACCCAACCCATTTACTATTTATATTCCATCACAGGTTTGTCACTAACAACAAGGAATGGATCTGGCATTAACAACTGGTACATACCAACAAATTTTTTGTACTAAACCAAATTCTTTGAATAAAAAATTAACTAGGCCTAGATGACAGATACCATGAAAATAGGGCTGAAATTGAAAAGCTCCTTGACCAAAAGGCATTCCGAAACATGGATACACTCCTTCCACCACCAAAGCAGACTGACATCATACCAATAGCCACATATTTAGCGAACTTAAAAACCGTAAGCTACTACAACATTTACTAATACATATACAAGTACATCATCAATGGATCACCAAATAACATAACTAATTTCCCTCTTTCACAACAAAAGACATCGTGGATAGGAGGCAGAATCACAGTTCTGCCTCAGGAAAAATCGTGTACACAGACAGGATACGCGGACTGTTTGAAACCATTGGAGGTTGACCTAACTTGGATCGTACAATGTCCAACATGCAAGAAAGAATGTGAAGTCCAGCTAATGTAAGGCACTCCTTCATCTAAACTCTTATTTACCATAAACAGTATACTAACAAACTCAAACTTTCCGTCCAGTTTAAGGGGTGGCCATACAGATACACGACGGAACAGTAGCAATAAAAACCATGCTAACATCACCGATAATTGAGAAGTTTCTTACAATGACATCAACACACATATCAGAAACGTTGTAAGCCTCACCACTTGACTACTACCATCCTTACAAATAATGCCTATATTTTTTTAATTATAGTTATACTATACATGTGTTTTAACTGTTTTCAAATATGTTAACAAAAATATAAATTAGCAAAACTAAAATTAATATAGAAAAGTAAAAACTAATAAATTATATTTAAGCTTTTTATAGTTTTATAGCTTTAGTCCTTGTATATATTGTGTTTATTGGTTTAATTTGCATTGTTAAGCTTTTGGTGGTAGACTTGATGTTCTGTGTAGCCCACACATTATGATTCTCTTGTAAAATAGAATCACTACAAGAAAACTCATCTAGAATCATGAAATTTGAATTACATGCAATCCATTATTATTGATATACTAAAAACAAGAATAGTGAAGGTGGAATATTCAAGTTGAAGGGTTGACTTTCTTGATGCAACAGAGATTGGAACTCTCTTTGAAATAATAAAGGAAGGCAAATTTTGTGCCTACACTCTACAGTACAACTTTCAAGACATGGCTGGTTCAACACATGGTAGTCAAATATATTATATGTATAATCATAATGTAACTAAAATGAACCAACCCGAACCATACTAAACAAACTCAGAAATACCCACATGAAGTATGGTCTAGGGTAACTCTAAAAAAAGATTAGGATATAAATTATACAATCAATAGTACATTATTTCCTTGTGCATCAACCATTTACAGCACAAGGTACATAAAGACAAATTCTAGGTCACTATGCTGCAAAGGAGGGGGGGGGGGTTTCATGCACCATTTTTAGTTGCCTTTACCGTTAAAGACCAAAACTTCTTAAAAAGCATCTAAATGCACTTTGTACTTCAGCCACCGTTAGACAAATATTATGAAGATTATCCAATGCCTCTAACCTAAACCTTCAAATACCTCAATAGATATTCTAAGAAAATATGAAATACTAAAATATCATTGTTAATTGAAATGATAAAACATCAGACATGGACATTCAAATTAATGTATAATCTAATTTAATGTCATGTTGTAGTTCTGTTCATTCTGCACACTATATCACCAAAAAACCGAACAGAAAGATTGCCACATAGATGGCTATCCAACAGTAATATCATAAAGTTTGAGGATGCAAAGAAAACAAGCGGTGAAGGACGAGGTGGCTTTAGAACAAGGTAGTAGATGCAGGAAGACATTAGGAAATAATGCAACATAGATCCTTTGAGATCAAGATTATGAATCAGTATAGTGCAATAGGTAAGTTTTTCTATTAAACCATTAGCTTGAATTGAGCTAAGCACCTTACACCTAAGAAAAATATTGAGCTAGCTTGCATGACTGGTCTAATGTTTATAAAGATTGACTTAGAATGAAGTATTTACATAATTCTTGTTTGGTGAATGTTTTGTTTAAACCTAGAATGATTATGAAATGGTAGTTTCACCATATACTAAAACCTAGAATGATTATGAAATGGTAGTTTCACCATTATACTTACAATAAAATAATAATAGTAGGATGAAGGATCTTTGATTTGTTTAATCACTTTTATTACTTGCAGGGTGAAAACATACAGGTCATTGCAGATAAGAAATTAAATGGCCAAACAATTGTGGCTTTTGTGAGAGCTTACGATGCATCCACTTAAAGACAATGTCCGATCACTTTTGTTATACAATACTTTTGTAAAGGAAACTATGTACTTGCCAACTTCTGCATCCCAGTGAATACTGCACAATGCCTTTTCTTAACGATAATTATCTAAATCCAATTTACATTTCTTGTAGGTTCTAAATCCAATTTACATTTCATATCCATTTAATACATTGTACTTTATGGACCTGTGGGCAAAGACGACCCTCTGCCGACCAAGCCCATGTCTAGCATATATTATATGAAGTCATAAAAAAAATCAAATATAATTTATTTCACCTTTTTATATTAATTTTAATTTGTCAATTCATATATTTTGTTAACATATTTGAAAAAACAATTAAAACATAAACATGATTTTATACTATAATTAAAAATAAGTGTAAAATTACATAAGTATTAATCTTTATTAAAAGTAACACTAAATAACAAATAGTAATATAGATCATTTGTAATCTCGTTAAGCGCATTTCATATTTTTGGAATTCATGAGTAGATCTATACTTGAAATGTTTGAGAGCATTCTTGATCTCAATGTTTCTTTTCATTTTGTTTTTGAAGAAGAGGTGTGAGAAATGAAAAGATATTTTACAATTAGTAATATATAGTTTATAAATTAATTAGTTATTCAAAAAAAGGGAAAACTGAGAAACACCCTAAAAGTCTTTAATCTGGATGGTATGTATTTGTACATACAAGTATTTTGTAACATGCATAATGCATAATGTGCTCACGTGCATAAAAACCAAAAAACAACTTAATTTTCTTATATACACAAGGGCATATCATCCAGATGAAGGGCTGCCAGGATGTTCCTTAATTTTTCATTTTTGTTAAAGTTTTCCCTGAACCTTTCTCTTTATATATATACTAGGCATATATCCGTGCGATGTAGCGGAATGTAAGTAAAAAACGAACAATTAATGTTACTTTCTTATAGACATGTCATCAACAATCAACCATGACCTAAGAATTACAATTTATGAAACCCTAAACCCATAAAGTTATTCAATAATTAGTTTATATTACAATTATTGACGAAAAAAATTATAATGATATAATTTATACTATTATATTAAAATTCTAATATAGTTAGACGGTTTTTGGAAAGTCATCTATTTCTCCCATATTAATTACATTTACCACCCTTATAATTAATTATTTAATTTACTTTATATCCCTTGTTTTTTTTATTTTTCATTTTACACCCTTATCATGTTAACACAAATAATCATATATGAACAAAAATGCAATGAAAAAATATGTTTCTTTTTTTTTACAAATTATACCATTATAATCGTCTCGTCAATACCTTCAAAACGAGCCCAATATTGAATATTATTTTAATTTAATTGTACTATAAAATATAATGAACATCTACGAATTAATTTGCTTTCTATCCATACGTTTTATTTTATTTTTCACCGTTAGCATATTAAAAAATACATAATCGTAGATCAACTAAAATATATTAAAAATACGTTTCATTATTATTATAAATCATATTATTATAATTTTTTCGTCAATAATTTTAATATAAACTAATTATTGAATATTTTTATGGGTAGCATAAATATGTAACATTATATATATACTATCTATATCTATATCTCTACTATATTATAAAGATTCTAAAACAGTTATTTGCACAAAGTGGTTTCTTGTACAATGTTACATTTACCACCCTTACACTTACTTATTTAATTTACTTTATATCACTTGTTTTTTCATTTTTCTTTTTACATCGTTAGCATATTAACACAAATAATCGTATATGAACAAAAATGCAATGAAAAAATACGTTTCTTTTTTTTACAAATTATACCATTATAATCGTCTCGTCAATACCTTCAAAACGAGTCCAAATATTGAATTTTTTTAATTTAACCTTACTATTAAATATTATGAATATCTACGAATTAATTAGTTTTCTATCCATACGTTTTATTTTTCTCCACCGCTAGAACATTAAAAATACATAATCGTAAAATACGTTTCATTCTTATTATAAATTATATCATTATAATTTTTTTCGTCAATAATTGTAATATAAACTAATTATTGAATATCTTTATGGGTTTAGGGTTTCATAAGTTGTGATTTTTAGGTCATGGTTGATTGTTGATGACATGTCTATAAGGAAGTAACATTAATTGTTCGTTCTTTATTTACATTCCACTGCATCGCGCGGGTATATGCCTAGTTTATAATAAAAATGAAACGTATTTTACGATTATGTATTTTTAATGTGCTAACGGTGGAAAAAAATAAAACGTATGGATAGAAAACAAATTAATTCGTAGATATTCATGATATTTAACAGTACGGTTAAATTAAAAAATATTCAATATTGGGTTCATTTTGAAGGTATTGACGAGACGATTATAATGGTATAATTTGTAGTAAAAGAAATGTATTTTTTCATTGCATTTTTTTCATATACGATTATTTGTGTTAATATGATAATGGTGTAAAATGAAAAATAAAAAAACAAGAATATAAAGTAAATTAAATAAGTAAGTGTAAGAGTGGTAAATGTAACATTATACAAGAAACACAAATAACTGTTTTAGAATTTTTATAATATAGTAGATATATATATATATATATATATATAAGTGTAAGAGTGGTAAATGTAACATTATACAAGAAACACAAATAACTGTTTTAGAATTTTTATAATATAGTAGATATATATATATATATATATATATATAGAGAGAGAGAGAGAGAGAGAGAGAGAGGATCATGCGAGAAGCAGACTAATTTGCGAGAAGGCGAGAAGGAATGTGAGTCACATAATTTATTAATTAAAAAAACCATAAATAAAAAATAGTTTTAGAAAATAGGATAATTATCATTTTAAATTGGATAAATCTTTAAAATTCTCATTATATCTTTTAGATTTATTTATTTTGTAATTTCAATTATTTATTAAATTTTTTTTCTAAATATACTTTTAATTAAAAAAAATCACAATTTTAACCAAATATCACACGTGATATCATTATATAAATATTTATGCATATCACATATCATATTATTACATGTGATAATTGTATATATTTTAGTTAAACATACGTGATTATGTATGCTTCTATTTATAGATATTTTTGTGATGTAAATATTATCACATGTAATAATTGTATATATTTTAGTTAATCATATGTGATTATGTATACTTCAATTTATAGATATTTTTGTGATGTTAATATTATCACATGTGATAATTGTATAATTTAGTTAATCATATGTGATTATATATACTTATATTTATAGATCTTTTTGTGATGTAAATATTATCACATGTGATTATGCGTTATTTATATTCAGACATATATTATCATATGTGATATTTACAAAAATCCACCTAGTGAGTTCATATGTGATACATAATAATATATCACATGTTAAACGAAGTTAATCACATGTGATTCAAAATGTAAATCTAAAAAATAGAGAAAAAAATGGTGAAATAAATAATGAATTAGTTATACAAATATCACATGTGATATTTGATGAAAATTATGATTTTATCTAGAAAATAATAATATGAATTTGATAAAAAAAATTATGAATTTATTAATATTAAAAAATAAATAAATTTAAAAGATATTATGAGATTTTTAAGGATTTATCCAATTCAAATTGTAATTATCCTAATTTTTAAAAAATAATTTATTTATGTTATTTTTTAATTAATAAATTATGTGGCTCTTATTCCTTCTCGTCTTCTCGCAAATTGACTACCTTCTCGTTTGAACCTGACCCTATATATATATATATATATATATATATATATATATATATATAGTCGGGTTCAAACGAGAATGATACGTATTTAAAAGAATAAAAGAATAATTCCGGGTCAATCATTTTATTAAATATTAAATAATACCTTAAATAAATTTTTTTAAAAATCACGTAAAAGAGCATATGTGTCATTTGTTGTATGCATGTTATATATGGAAGCTCATTTATTTTTATATAGATTATGTAACAAATTTAATTAAGGTATTTTATTCATGATTTTTTAATATAATTTTTTACAACATTAAAATAAATATGATTTAGTTTTTTCATTTTAATATTTATTTTTATTAAATTAGTTTATTTAAGAATTTTTTACAAATTTTCTCAAAAATCACATGTGATATCCACAATTAATCGACATTTTTTTCTTAAAAAAGACTCACTAATTTTGTTTTATGTATCATTATGTGATCTTATACATTTTAAATGTGTTGTGCTACATATTATATATGATTTTGTTTTCATTTTTTTCAATGTTAATTTGAATAATTGTTTTCCAAATTTTAAATCATATATGATTAGGAAAACATTTTGAAAAAAAAAATAATTCATTGTGAATCACATGTGATTTTCATGAAAATTATGAATTACGTTTCGAAGTACATGCGATCTTATACATTAATTTTAATTGTGTTTTGCTACAAATCATATGTGATTTTGTTTTCATTATTTTTTTTCAATGTTTAATTTTAATCATTGTTTTCCAAATTTTAAATCACATATGATTAGAAAAACATTTTTAAAAAAATTAATTCATTGTGAATCACATGTGATTTTAATGAAAAATTATAAATTACGTTTTGAAATACATGTGATCTTATACATTAATTTTAATTATGTTTTGTTACACATCACATATGATTATGTTTTCATTATTTTTTTCTTTTCAATGTTTAATTTAAATTATTGTTTTTCAAATTTTAAATCACATATGATTAGAAAAAAAATTGAAAAAAAATTAATTTATTATGAATCACATGTGATTTTTATCAAAATTGTAATTTTTTAAATATTAATGTAAATAAAAAAAGAATTCTTTTGATGAAAATTAAATATGTTTATTTTAAATGAATTAAATAAAAACTTTTATTTAATAAAAAATTATATTATATTAAATTTACAATTATAGTAAAATTATAATCTTAAATAAATACCTAAAATAACTTTTATATAACTAAATTACTTTATACCCTTATTTATTTATTTTTAGAATTCATTATTTAAGATATTATTTAATAAAATGATTGGTCTAGAATTATTCTCTAATTTTTTTAAATAGTTAGTATTCTCGTTTGATCCCTCCTCTCTCTTTCTCTCTCTCTCTCTCTCTATATATATATATATATGTGTGTGTGTGTGTGTGTGTGTGTGAGAGAGAGAGAGAGATCAAATGGAAACCACTCTAATTTTGTAAACCGTGTAAACCATCGATTTCATTGGTTAAGTTAATGAAATTGGTTCATGAAATTACTTAATTTGATAAAATTGTTTCATATATTTGTGTTTTTTTATGTAAAAATTAAATTTTTTCATGTATTTTCTCATTCTGATGAAATTGTTTCATGCATTTTCTTAATCTGATGAAACCTTTTCATTTTCACATAAAAAACACAAACATATGAAACAGTTTTATAAAAAAAATTATATAAAACAATTTATCAAGTTTTACAAATTTATATATATATATATATATATATATATATATATATAGTTATATGCTCGCGCAATGTTGCGAGTGTAAAAGTTTATTTTTATCTTCCAAATTTATTTAAAAAGTTAAATAAAGGGCGCAAAAGGGGCAATTGAAGATAGTTGTAAATTCCAATAATTTCATACTTATAGTATAATCAAATCAAGGATAACAAATATCAATTCGCTATACGAAATTCGCTAGTTGGTGATTTATGTGAATTATTTCAATAATTTGTTATGTGTGTTACAATGTAACTTTTTCAAAATAAAATGAATTGATAAAACGTGTTTTTAATATATTTTAGTTGGTTTACGTATTTTTAATATGTTAAGATGAAAATAAAATAAAGTGTAAGGATATAAAACAATCTTATTTGTAGATATTCATGATATTTAATAGTACGGTTAAATAAAAAAAAATATTCAATATTGGCTCGTTTTGAAGGTATTGACGAGACGATTAAAATGATATAATTTGTAAAAAGAAGAAACGTATTTTTATTGCATTCTTGTTCGTATACGATTATTTATGTTAAATGATAAGAGTATAAAATGAAAAATAAGAAAACAAGAGATAAAAAATAAATTAAATATCTAATTGTAAGGGTGATAAACGTAACATTTAATTGAATTAGGAAGTGGAACATGTGGGAGAAAATTTTGGCTTTCAAAGGTTTATAAAAAATTGTATTAGAATTTTTATAATATAGTAGAGATTATAGTGATGTAATTTATAATAAGAATGAAACATATTTTTAATATATTTTACGATTATGTATTTTTAATGTGCTAAAGGTGAACAATAAATAAAACGTATGGATATAAAACAAATTAATTCGTAAATATTCATGATATTTAATAGTACGGTTAAATTAAAAAATATTCAATATTGAGCTCGTTTTGAAAGTATTGACGAGATGATTATAACCGTATAATTTGAAGAAAAATGAACGTATTTTTTCATTGCATTTTTATAACTAATTGTATGGGTGATAAACGTAACATTTAATTGAATTAAGAAATGAAACATGGGGGAGAAAATTTTGGCTTTCAAATGTTTGTAAAAAACTATATTATAATTTTTATAATATAGTAGAGATTATAGTGATGTAATTTATAATAAGAATGAAACGTATTGTTAATATATATTACGATTATGTATTTTTAATGTGCTAACGGTGAAAAAAATAAAACGTATGAATATAAAACAATTTAATTCGTAGATATTCATAATATTTAATAGTACGGTTAAATTAAAAAATATTCAATATTGGGTTTGTTTTGAAGGTATTGACGAGACGATTATAATAGTATAATTTGTAGAAAAATGAACTTATTTTTTCATTGCATTTTTGTTCATATACAATTATTTGTGTTAATATGATAATGGTGTAAAATGAAAAATGAAAAAGTAAAGGATATAAAGTAAATTAAATAAGTAATTGTAAGGGTGATAAATGTAACATTGTAAGGGTGGTAAATGTTATTGTACAAAAGATTCTACAATAACCGTTTAAAATTTTTATATAGTAGTATAGATAAATATATGAAAAATAATCTAAAGATAATGAGATAATCAAAAACCAATGTTCTAAAAAACTCGCCGCACAGCCGCCATGGCGCGCCATGACACCAAGGCTTGTGTGTCACGCCACGTTAAGCCCATGGCAAGCCATGGCCTAATGCGCGGTTATTGTAATGAGATATTTGATTTTATTTACGTTTTTAATGTCTTATTTGCATGTTTTTTTATATATACAACCTAATTTAACTTCCCTATTACTATTGACTCATTGAGTAACACTACAAAACATATGTTTTTATATATAATATTATATGTGAAATAGAGATTTGACGTCATAAGTCACGCCTTGAAAACGTCATGGCTTCGTCGTGGCTCCTAAGACTTGAGGTTTGAACTCACCACCACGCCACGCCTCACGTCATTTAGAACCTTGTCAAAAACTAAACTTATTAGTACAAAAACTTCGATAGAAATTTACAAGAAAATATAAAAAAGGATAATCATATCTCACACTTCCTTACAGTTTGACATATTCTACTACAATCATAAACTTTAGACCACCGATTGGTCCCTACAGTTTGATATATTTTACACACACACACACATATATATATATATATATATATAAGAAAAAAAACAAGAGAATTGCAAAAGGGGGACAAAACATGGTTGGACAAAAAAAGATAATCATATCTCACCGTTAAAACAAAGTGGAGGGACGAAAAACGTTGAAAATGACAAACATTAGGGACCAAAAGTAAAGTTTACTCGAAGATAAACTTAAAAAATCATTTAGGCGACTAACAATATACTAGAAGCGTACTCGTGCAATGTAATGAGATACATCACGATTTTAATGTTTCACTTTATTTTTTAATCGATTTACAGTACGATTTTGGATGATTTTGAGAAAGTGATAATGTTTTTTTATAAATTTGTTTAATTTAGGCTTAATAATATAATGTTTTTTTATATAAAAAAATTAAGTATTTTGTTAGAATTCAATTATTATCTTATATATTTTAATGAATCTAAAAAAAATAACCAATTACATATTTAATAATATAATTAAAACAAAATTATAGTAATATAATATATTAATTAATAGTGATACATGGAAAGGTCTGTATAAAAGGAAGGCACTGCACATACCAAATTGGTGGGTGTTAGAAGCCTGCAGTACTTATATATATCTTGTACTTTGATACTTGTAAATTAAGAGATTTTTAAAATATTGCATAAAATGATGGTACCTTGTGCCTAATAATTTGTATTTAAGAATTTTTTATCCGTGCTTTATAATATAGTATATATATATATATATATATATATATATATATATGGGATGAGTTCAAACGAGAATGGTGTCTATTTAAAAGAATAAAGGGACAAATCTCAACCACTGATTGGATAGAATCAATGGCTTAAAATAATAGTGGCATATTATGTAATTAATAAAACAAAAAAACTAATTTCCAACAAGGTCAAAGAATTTTAAGGGTATAATTGGAAAAAAAATTGTTTAATTGATTTGTTGAGATTGGCGAGAAATATGGGATATGATTATCCCTTCCAAATCGGCTAAAACAATTATTTCCAAAAAAAAAATCAAACGCTACTTAATTCATTCCAAAAAAACATGTGATTTAGGATATAGTAGAATCACATATGATTCTGTAATAATAACATTATGCAGACATACTGTCCATTTAAGATATAGTAGAATCACACATGATTCTGTAATAGATTGTGTAATATAGCATTATGTCTAAGTTGTAGAATCACATATGATTCAAAGATGCATCATCCAAAATAATTCTTTTCAAATAAGTTGTAGTAAAATCACATATGATTCTGTAATAGACTGTATAATATAACATTATGTCTAAGTTGTATGTAAAGACCAAAATTTGTAAGTTATTTATTTGTTTTAGAGTTTGTGGTCCTTAAAAATAAAGTTAACTTGAGGGGGGTCTTTGGGGCAATAAATCAAAGTTTGGAGATAAAGCTACAATACCCTAAAAGCTTCTTTTCTTTTCCTTATTGTTGGTGACGGCTGAGAGAAGAAAACCCATTTAAGGAGAAAAGTTCATTTTGTGTGTAATTCGAAGAATTGAGGAGGAAGCAAGATTTTACGGATTTCTTCTTTAAAGGTAACCATCTTCTAATCTCTTTGCCTGGCAATCGTTCCTTTCATGTAGATTTGAGCTTTACAGTTATTGCCTTTGAATAGTATATTTGTTCGGTTGCTGAGACTTGATCTGATAAGGATTATTGTGTTATCATTTGGGTTTGTGGTTCGAAAGAAATGCTAGCTTGAGTTGTTGAGAAATGATACTTCGATTGACTAAGAATTGGAGATTAGATGAAATCTGAGAAACGGCGATTGAAAGGATTTGTGTTCTTGAAGGCGATCGAAAGAGGTTAGTATCCTTATCTGGTTTTCCTTAAATCGTTTCTATCTATCGTATTTTCTGGGTTTGGTCTTGTGAATCGATGCCAGGAACCGGGGAGGGGGCTCAGTAGCAGCGGGGACCGGATGTAGTCGGGTTCCGGTCGAGTATAGACCCTGGTCAAGCATAGGGTCCGGTCGAGTATAGACCCCGGTCAAGTATAGGGTCCGGTCGAAGCATAGGGTCCGGTCGGTTGGAGTCCGAGGATCAGAGAGAAGCCGAGATTCGGGATTTAAGTTTATTCTGTGGTTCTTTCTTGGTCAGTTCATTTAGTGATCTTCCTTATCTGTTCGTTATTATAGGGAAGAAACTCTAACTAGGTAACTAGGTGAGTTTCTGGCACCTCAATCTTATAATTTCTTTTAAATGGTTATTTCTAAACTGAAACTGGGATGCATGAGATTCGGTTATTAACTAATGTTGTGTTTTTAAAAATATTCTCGCAAGTTATATGATTATCATGAAATTATATATGCGAACCTCTGCGTTAAATGTCTCGATATGGTAACTGTTGAATTTGTGGCGAGTACGGAAATCTCACACCACTAATGTGTATGGAATTCGTTTCCTTCACATGTGGATGGGGAGTCTGCTTGGGCCCCGGTGTGAGCGGGGAGTCTGCTTGTGCCCCGATACGAGAGGGGAGTCTGCTTGGGCCCCGATCGTGAATGCGCACATGGTGATGGTAACTTGGGACTCAACTGATCATTTTGTTACCCGTTTGGGATGTTGTATACAAATAAATAATTTACTTTGTTAAATTATTGCATTGCATCAAAGTTAGGATTTGTTATTAATTATAAATCGTTTGCAACTGTTGTCTTTGTGTATTATTAACGTTTGTCGGGAATTCACTAGACCTTACGGTCTAACCCTCGTTTTCAAACCTTTAAAACTCATTTTCAGGAAGAAACGTGGGAAATGCTTCAGGGAAAGGAAAAGAGAAGGTTTAGAGCAGTAGCAGACTCGAGTGAAGAATTAGTTTAGCTTGCTGTTTAAATCTAGTAACTCTCGGTTGTAGCCAAAACATTCGTTGTTTAAATTATGGTCTTTGCGAATGTAGACCTTTGGCATTTGATTTATATTATATTATGTTTTGGTTTGAAATTTAGGTTGTTACATTTGGTATCAGAGCCATAGTTTAAGAGATTTAGGTGACCGGATGGGCCTAGACTTAAACTGAGAACTTAGGAAATTCAACCGAGAGATAGGATGCCTGGGAAAGTTCACTTTAGGAGAGATGATGATAAGGTATCGAGGACTGTCATGTAAGGTAAATTTGGGATTACACCTGGCCAGTGTAATTGCAAATTTACAGGTACATGTATGTGCTTAAATGACCTTATCATGCTAGGTGGGATGTGTGTTTCTTTGTGTGTCCTTAGCAGTTGTTGTCATGTCGAGCGGATCGATGAATGTGGTAGTGCATGGCAAGTGATTGGCAAGGATTTGATTGGTTGAGTGAGAATAATTTTGGAGTAATTGTTGATACTTATAGGAAGGAGTTGTGTTCGAAGTGTCAGTGAACTAGCTAAAAGTGGGACTATGAAGGTTCAATAGAGAAGTACATTATGTATGTATTCTCTTAATTTCTGATGAAACTCTGTATCTGAGATTTGAGGTATCGCTCAGTCTGCGTAAAAGAAGAAGTGTGTTTGAATCTTGAATTTTTAAATTCAGGATCGGGTGAAAACAGTAAACTCTGGGCTCGTCAATTAAGCAGTGGGGTGGTTTGATTGTGTGAGAAAGGTATCGATGTTAATTTGAAGTATGGAGTAAGAATACAATGAAGGGCAAGTGGTTCTTGTCATCTTTACAATCCAAGTTTTGGAATTGGGTACTTTGCAAACTCACAGTCGGGATGAGAGCGATGAGACAGGAATAAACGAGTATGCAGGAAGAACCTGTATTGAAAATTGTTATAAGATTGAAAAATCCGACCTTCGGGTCAAAAGCAGGGTGTTAATGGGAAACAGTGAGAATGCTAACGGATGACCCTATTGGAGTGAATAGCCTTCATTTGTAAAATAAGTTTCATGCATTGTGTTTTTAATGGATAGTATAAGTCACGACATATTAAACCATTTATGTGTGAGTTAGGTTTTGTTTGGAAGCTAATGCAACACAGGCAAAAGTGTAGTCTCTGTTTAAAATAAATTGCAAAATTATTTATGTCGCAAAATGAAAATTTTGAATTCAATAGTTGGTGAGCTATTTCATCTCTTTCTTGTTGGGCTAACTCTTAATGTGATGGTCATGGCAACTTTTCATTACATATTTTTCATAACGGAAATCGGTATGGGCATGTCGTTGTCACATCCATGAGTGTGGAGGTCGGATTAACTCACTCGGGGTGGGCGACGATGCTTAGAATTTTTCAAGTTACATAAAAGAGTTTCATTGCATACATTTTGTTGTCATCAATATTGGCTTGGGTGGTCGGTGTGATGTTCCTTTTTACGGGGTATAGTGGGAAGGATCCTTGAGATCCTTATGCTGGACTATTCACCAATGGTGGTTTGCTTCTTGCATACACAAGTTATTTCATGGTGTATTACTCTTAAAATCTTTTTCCAAGTGCAAAACGATTTCAATTATTGTGTTATCATGCATGGAGGCTATTAACTCGCTAGGTCGTGGAGGATATTACAATTAAAATTATGGAAATGTTTCAAGGGTTAGATCGACAATGGAGCCGTTTATGATCGGATAATGACTCTAGTGTGTCCGTTAGAGAAGGGTGGTGGATAATGGATTACAGATGTCGTTGTTGGTAACTTCTTAGGGTGGTAGCATAGACTTTGGTGCAGTAATTTGGAGTGTGGTTGTTGGTGAGTGTTTACGTCTGGAGTGAATTGTGAAGTTGTTCAGTCGTTCCTTTTAGCAGTATGATAATAAGTAACGTTGCAGTTTTATGATGAAAGGTTATCGACGTTGAGTCTGAGAGTTGATGTGGTCTTGTAGCAAGACTACATACTAAGTAATGTTAATGAATTCATCAAGCAAGGACTGTGAGTATAAAGTGAGTAACGAAGCGTTGGGAGAAATAGATTCCGTTGGAATCCTCGGTTGTTGGGGAAATTGTTGAAACATCACCTTCTATTAGTAAATATCGAAATCTGCGACCGTTTGAAATATCCAGTGTTGAGGTCGTTCAGGTAAATGAGAATTCGAGGAGTACCTTTATTATGGTTATTCTCCCAAGGTTGTATGAGGTCTTTCGGTAGAAATGTATACTTTGCTTTTGCGTCAGACCATGTGAAATCAGTGCTGAAATGCAAAGAGATCGTAGTGTGAAGGGGTGATTTCTTATGAGGATGGTTATCGGTATGGGAAAGAAGGATATCGCACGGCTGAAGTGAGTGCACATCGATGATATCAATCGGCAAGGGAAGACGTCTTATCCTCTTCGATTACCTAAACTTGTTTCTTGAAGATCGCGTTGAGCTAACAAGAATCCGGAACTTATTTGAGTGGATTGGGTGATCGTGATTCGTGGTTAATCTAAATTTGGGAAGACAAAGTCGGGATATGACCTTGTTTACCTGTAATTGTGTAGTGGTTGTTACGAATAAGATGGTAAAGGATATGTATGTAAAGATGATCGGGAGGATTATGTTATGGTGTGATAACTCGGTGTATTAGTTGTATGGCAAAATAGTGACGTCTTACGCCAAGGCAGGCGTGTAAGTCACCGAGGTGATAACGGGTGGTCATTATGTTGAGTGATGAAATGTTGTTGTAATGTGGGATAAGCGGAGGTGTAAATCCATGTCTAGAGATTCTTTATAGAAAGATTCAAAGTTGGCAAGTACGTTTAATCTGGGGGTTACGTTATTGTTATTTTGAGATTTTAAGGGTGAGTGGTGATTGGTGACCACCTAAAAGAAGAACTTGTGTTCTTCTAGGTCGCGTTGAGATTTAGGTGAGGGTCTCGTATTCTAATCGAATGTCGAGGAGAACGTCCTATGTGATTAAGTTATGATACTTTGTGTAGATTTGAAGTTTATATGGGTATGTTGAAGTATACATTGGGTGTAGATGAATCTCAGGGGACAGGTCGACTATGTTTGGAGAGTGAGTGATGCATGATATGTTGAGCATCGGGTATTGTTTCGTAATGACCCAAATGAATGCCTCAAGTGAGAATTATGGCGAAATCGGGTACGTAAATGAAGGGAATCAGTGCTTCGGGCTAGCATGGGAAGGTGAAGTGGGTATGTCTCAATAAGTGAGTAAACCGAAAGTAGGAAATTCGTCTGGTAAAACGGAAGAATGTGGAGTATGTTTAAAAGGTGTCATTTGACGTGCATATGAACTCCTCGTGAGTATAGGAGAAAAAGAGCTTCTGTGTATGTGCTAGTTAAAGTGTGGGAAAATCAAATCCAGGTGTTGGTCTAAAGCGTGCGCCTGTTAGTAAGTTCTTTTTGAAAGTGTGTGTATTCTATGTTTTCAGGAAGACATGGTAAAAGTGGTTGAATGAGATGCTCGGAAGGAAAAAAAATCGACGGACGTGAGTAAGTATTAGTGCGATGAACATTCCGAGTGGGCATTGTGTTTAATGTCGTTCAAATTAAACTAGTTTTGTGAAAAAGTATCGCTCCAGGTAAATGAAACTAGAATTAAACTTGGAAGGCTATGGGTGATAGATGGGTTCAATGGTAGTTTGTTATGTGTTTGGGACTTGTTCAACTTGTCGACGGACTATTCGGGTAGTGAAAGTGTGGAAGGAATATGTGGGAATGATATTTTGGTCGATATGTGCATAGTACAGATAAATTGGTTATCATCAAAGTTTTAGTAATCGATGTTGTGTTATATGTAAAAGTGGTATAGGTGTTAAACACAAGTCATATTTATGGGCGATATTAAGAAATTGTGTCGCTTAATAAAGGAACTCTCATCAGTGATCTTTGGGATGATATCCGAGAATGGCTTCGTGTTAATTTGGCAAGTAAGTGGTTGTTCTTAGATGAGAATTCATGTTATTGTGGCGTTGACTTTAGTAAAGTTCTTCCTATAAGAAGATGAAGTTGTCTATGAAACCCCGAACTTCAGTATGTTGCAAAACCATGAGCCAAGCATCCTCATTTTCGAGGAAGAGATTCCGGGGACGGAATCCTTATAAGGGGGGAGAGTTGTAAAGACCAAAATTTGTAAGTTATTTATTTGTTTTAGAGTTTGTGGTCCTTGGGAAATAAAGTTAACTTGAGGGGGGTCTTTGGGGGAATAAATCAAAGTTTGGAGATAAAGCTACAATACCCTAAAAGCTTCTTTTCTTTTCCTTATTGTTGGTGACGGCTGAGAGAAGAAAACCCATTTAAGGAGAAAAGTTCATTTTGTGTGTAATTCGAAGAATTGAGGAGGAAGCAAGATTTTATGGATTTCTTCTTTAAAGGTAACCATCTTCTAATCTCTTTGCCTGGCAATCGTTCCTTTCATGTAGATTTGAGCTTTGCAGTTAAGGCCTGATAAGAAATTTAACCTTTTTGATTTTGGGGAAAAACCTTGGGTGTTTTATTTTGGAAATAATCATTGTTGGATATTGCCTTTGAATAGTATATTTGTTCGGTTGCTGAGACTTGATCTGATAAGGATTATTGTGTTATCATTTGGGTTTGTGGTTCGAAAGAAATGCTAGCTTGAGTTGTTGAGAAATGATACTTCGATTGACTAAGAATTGGAGATTAGATGAAATCTGAGAAACGGCGATTGAAAGGATTTGTGTTCTTGAAGGCGATCGAAAGAGGTTAGTATCCTTATCTGGTTTTCCTTAAATCGTTTCTATCTATCGTCTTTTCTGGGTTTGGTCTTGTGAATCGATGCCAGGAACCGGGGAGGGGTCTCGGTGGCAGCGGGGACCAGATGTAGTCGGGGTCCGGTCGAGTATAGACCCCGGTCAAGCATAGGGTCCGGTCGAGTATAGACCCCGGTCAAGTATAGGGTCCGGTCGAATCATAGGGTCCGGTCGAAGCATAGGGTCCGGTCGGTTGGAGTCCGAGGATCAGAGAGAAACCGAGATTTGGGATTTAAGTTGATTTTGTGGTTATTTCTTGGTCAGTTCATTTAGTGATCTTCCTTATCTGTTCGTCATTGTAGGGAAGAAACTCTAACTAGGTGCAAGCAGGAATCAGGTGAGTTTCTAGCACCTCAATCTTATAATTTCTTTTAAATGGTTATTTCTAAACTGAAACTGGGATGCATGAGATTCGGTTATTAACTAATGTTGTGTTTTTAAAAATATTCTCGCAAGTTATATGATTATCATGAAATTATATATGCGAACCTCTGCGTTAAATGTCTCGATATGGTAATTGTTGAATTTGTGGCGAGTACGGAAATCTCACACCACTAATGTGTATGGAATTCGTTTCCTTCACATGTAGACGGGGAGTCTGCTTGGGCCCCGATGTGAGCGGGGAGTCTGCTTGGGCCCCGATCGTGAATGTGCGCATGGTGATGGTAACTTGGGACTCAACTGATCATTTTGTTACCCGTTTGCGATGTTGTATACAAATAAATAATTTACTTTGTTAAATTATTGCATTGCATCAAAGTTGGGATTTGTTATTAATTATAAACCGTTGCAACTGTTGTCTTTGTGTATTATTAACGTTTGTCAGGAATTCACTAGACCTTACGGTCTAAACCTCGTTTTCAAACCTTAAAAACCCATTTTCAGGAAGAAACGTGGGAAATGCTTCGGGGAAAGGAAAAGAGAAGGTTTAGAGCAGTAGCAGACTCGAGTGAAGAATTAGTTTAGCTTGCTGTTTAAATCTAGTAACTCTCGGTTGTAGCCAAAACATTCGTTGTTTAAATTCTGGTCTTTGCGAATGTAGACCTTTGGCATTTGATTTATATTATATTATGTTTTGGTTTGAAATTTGGGTTGTTACATTGTAGAATCACATATGATTCAAAGATGCATCATCCAAAATAATTTTTTTCAAATAAGTTGTAGTAAAATCACATATGATTGTGTGATATATCTTGAAAATAATCATTCTTTCCAATTCAATACTAGTGTAACCACAGATAACAAAAAACATACCGATAGAAAATTTGGTAAATCATAAATGATTATACTATTCAGAAATAAGACAAGATGCTAAACTATACCAACCATTACAACATCATATGTGATTGAACTTGAAAAAATTAATAATCATGTATGTACCAACTAAAATCACCTGTGATACTATTAACAATTATATGTGATACTATTAACAATTATATGTATACCCATTTGAAATTCTGGAAACATGTATACCCAGATGCAACCTCGAAAAAAAAACAAGATTCAGACCTACTCCCCATCTTCTTCACTTTCTTCATCACCGGCGGCAAAACTCCGACCATCGTCTTCACTTTAGCGTCCTACCTACGGTCACCATTTTCACACCAACTCTCCGGCGATGTATTCACAACCTCCATGGTCGGTGTATTCACAGCCTCCATGTTCTGTTCAATCAAAGCCTCCATTAATAAACGATTCATATCAATTTTGACTTTTGAATAGACGATTCAAAGCCGCCATCTTCACTTTAGCGTCCTACCTCTAGTCACCGTTTTCACACTAACTGTCTGCCGCTGCCTCATCTTCTCCGACGATGTATTCACAGCCTCCATGGTCGGTTCAATCAAAGCCTCCATGAATAGAAGATTTATATCAATTTTGATTTGGATTCGAATTGGATTGGGATTACTATTAGAATGGCATGAATTTGGGATAGTGATATACTATCCTAAATTATTCATAATGAAATATTACGTTTTTACCCTTTTTAAAATATTTTTTTATTAAAATAAACAATTAGTAATTTCTTAATTATGATTGGTCCATAATTGTCCCTTTATTCTTTTAAATTGATGTCATTCTCGTATGATCCTCCTCTCTCTCTCTCTCTCTCTCTCTCTCTCTCTCTCTCTCTCTCTATATATATATATATATATATATATATATATATATATATGGAGAGAGAGAGGTCCAGGGGAAAACCTCAAAAAAATGAAAAATTGAAGAACACTTTGGTAGTCTTTCATGTGAACGGTATGTAATTGTGCATACAAATAAATTATGTTGTTTTTTTTGTTTTTATGCACAAGTGAATTACGCACTTGTGCATGTTACAAATTACTTGTATGCACAAGTGAATGTCGTCTAGAGGAAGGACTACAAATATTTTCTTCAGTTTTCCATTTTTTTGAAATTTTTCCCAACCTGACCATATATATATATATATATATATAGGGTTGGGTTAATATAAAACCCTTTATAAAAGTTGCAACCCTTGCAACCTATTTACCAACCATTGATCAAAAAACAAACGGTTGAGATCATCAGATGCTTTTTAAATTAAAAAAAAATGATTTTCCTTTTTTTTAATTGGAAATTAAAGCCGCTTAAGGGCAAAATTGGAATAACAAAAAAAACATGGGATGAATCGTGTGTATCAAAAAAGGGAATCGCGATTACTTCGGGATGATTGATACAGTTTCTTCCCAACCGCTTCGGAAAAATCTGGAAAAACCATCAACAAAAGCATCTACAATGTCGGAGAGGATTCGAGGTTAGTATATCTTGAACATGATTCTGACTTCATTGTTCAACAATTAGAAACTAAAAAGAGTTTCTGTTATCGGGTTGTCAGTAAGGAAAAGCCAGAGAATAATGCTAAAGTATTCTTTTTCGCGGTTCAGAAATACTGCAGCAACGCCTATTTTGCTCGATGAAGATGATGAACTTGAACATGCAACAGAATCAAACAAAACCCCACCGCTCGGAAATGCGACCCATAATGATACAGAAGAAATAATGGTGGAAAACCGTGATAAAGGAAAAGGAGTTATCATTATCGACAGCCCCAGTCAAGGTAACAATCTTGTTAAATGCTGAAAAAAATTACTGCGAAAAGGGTTTCAACAATAATCACTTATTCTCCTAACAAAAAATCGATTTAAAGGAACGATTTCAAAATGAAAAAACCCCCCAACAAATCACCAATTTTTTTTTATTTTTTTCTCGATAAATTAAATGATTTGCACATGTTGGCGTTCCCCTGCTTCCGAAAAAGAATTATGGAAATGAATCTGCATTTTTTTTAAATGAAAAGGCAATCATTAAAAGGAGAAACTGTATTTTCATATGTAAAACCCATTTAATTAACATGGGATGAAGTAACAATCATGAATACATAATCATCTAAATTTGTTAAAATGAAAATAATTCATAAAAGAAGAGGCAGAGAACAAAGACAATCCCAGTACAGTTGAGGAATTATAGACTTATACAAACGTGCATTCATCTCATTTTAATGTACACCACCTCAGAAGGAATGGAGAATCTAATGAAGGAAGGGATAAGCCACAACTAATTATAAAAAGAAAAATATAAATCCAACGAAATTATAAAAAGACAGTAATGCCCTCCGATAATAAAAATTAATAAAAATTACTACATCTAATCTAAATCAAAATGAACGGCTAAGATCTAGGTTGCAAAGGTTGCAACCTTTTTGAAGGTTGCAAAATATCCACCCTCTATATATATATATATATATATATATATATATATATATATAGGGGTGGTTTCAATTGAAAATTTAATTTCATTGGAAACTTTGGAAACCAAATTTCAACTATTGATCTTTTTAATCAATGGTCAAGATTTATTTGAATTATATATGGTAATAAATTAATTAATTTATTAATAAAAGATAATAATAATATATCAAAAGGATAAATGTGTCTTTTTCTTTTGTGTTTCAAATTTGGCAACAAAGATGAAATATGGTAATTAATTAATTAATTAATTAATAAAAGATAATAATTATATATGGTAATAAATTAATTAATTTATTAATAAAAGATAATAACAATATATCAATACTACCTTTTTATTACCTGTTCATCAATATGCAGTATGTAAAAACCTAATTAAGTTTCATTATCATTATTATTTCATTACCTTTCCATTATGTTTCGATATATCAAATCTGTTTATCAGGCTTCACTATATTAATATTTTGTTTCACTATATTAATATTTTGTTTCACTATATCAGGTTTCACTATATTAATATTTTGTTTCATTACCTTTCCATTATGTTTCACTATATCAAATATGTTTCACTATATCAAATATGTTTCATCAGGTTTCAATATATTAACATTTTATGTTTTATCAGGTTTCACTATATTAACATTTTATGTTTCATCAGATTTCACTATATTAATATTTTTTTTACTATATCAAATCCATTATGTTTCACTATATTAATATTTTGTGCCTAGAGTTAATATTGAAGATTAAATATGAATATAAACTTTCATTCATTTGATGAATCAATCATTGATTCATAAGAATCAAAACAATACATAGTATCAAAGTTTCCAATCTTTTAATTTCATATGAATATTTAATTTCATATTAATACTTGAAAAATTGAATATTTTAATTTTATATTAATATTTTGTGGCTCAAATACAAAATTTCCTAAGAATGTTAATTCAAGTACATGAATCAAAAAAAGGATGTCTTCATATGATTTAAATTTTGTTTACCTAAATTAGATATCTTATTCTTAATTTAATAAATCATCCATATTATCATATATAAAATAAATTAAAATTATATAATAATTAATATAATAATAATAATAACAATTACCATATATATTATAAAGTTATGTAAAAGACTAAAATAACCTTATCAATTAAAATTAAAAATAAAAATAAAAAAAAGAAATTCATTGATTGGTTGATTTCGGTTTCCAAAGTTTTCAATGTAAAACTGGTTTTCAATTGATCCCTCCCATATATATGTATATGTATATGTATATATGTATATGTATATATGTATATGTATATATGTATATGTATATGTATATATGTATATGTATATATGTATATATATATATATGTAAGGGCATGTTCAAATGAGAAGCTAAACATTTTGCGAGAAGGCAAGAAGTGTTTAATCGTATATGATACATAAGCTTAATCATATATGATTATATTGGCAATACATAGACGTATAATCATATATTTAAGCACACCTACAGGTCGTGTAATCATATATGATATCACACTTCTCGCCTTCTCGCAAAATGTTTAACTTCTCGCATGATCCTTTCTCTATATATGTATATATATATATATATATATATCTATGTGTGTGCGTGCGTATAAGGTTTGGTTTCACTGAGAATGAAATTATGGTGAGAAAGGTAAAAAGGGATTTGGACCATTTGAATAATCGCAATTGAAGATCAATACTAATAAGATGCACTAGATCAAAAATCGCTTCT
The DNA here is from genome assembly GCA_023525745.1 of Arctium lappa. Taxonomy (NCBI): domain Eukaryota; kingdom Viridiplantae; phylum Streptophyta; class Magnoliopsida; order Asterales; family Asteraceae; genus Arctium; species Arctium lappa. The sequence continues at coordinate 125,561,214 of CM042049.1, forward strand.
AAATTGCAGTTCATGGGTTGTTTTGAGATTAAGTGATCAAGGGTCCAAATCCTTTTTACGCTTCTCATCTTAATTATTTTTCTCACACGATCCTTCGTCTATATTATACATGAAGATGTTCAAATGAGAAGTGCTAAGTGTGTGAGAAGTAGAGTGATCCTAGCCCTTCATACGGTCTAGAATGATCAATAATTGCGGCTATGCAAAAAATTGAGGGATAGTTTCGTAACTTTTACAAATAGGTGGCAAAAAGGTCATATGTGAACCCGTGTGATTCACATATGTACTATTTGTGCATATATGAACATTTGTGATTCACATATGAATAATTTAACTGATTCACGTATGAAGCCTTGTGATTAGTTAAATAGTTCATATGTAAATCAGTTAATTAGTTCATATGTGAATCACATGGGTTCAAATGTGAACCATAACTACATGAGTTCATTGTGAATCACACGGGTTCACATATGAAATTGTTTGTCGCATATTTGTAAAAGTAACGAGACTACCTCTCTATATTCTGCACACCATTCGACCGAATTATCCGGTGTTTCACAGTCAAAGCCATAAATGTTGACCAGATGAAGGATTATGATCAATTATCTATTTCTCACACACTTAGCACTTCTCATTCGAATTAAAAGATTAACAGATTGTGAGAAGGTAAAAATAGAAGGTTTATATGTGAATTATTGAAAAAACCATTTAAATATGTCATCGGTCAACCTAAAGACATGGAATTATGAATTAGTTTGATTTATTTCATGCATATGTAAACTCATTTGAATAATCTGTAACATAGGTTTACATATGCATCTTAAAATCGATAAAAAATGTCATATATGTATAAAAAAATATGCACATATTTACACATAGTGTTTTAGACGTATTTTTAGAACATTTTTAAAATAAAGTGCCAATTAACTTTTTATAGAGTGAAAAACATTTTTGGTCCCTCAATCTATTGCTGCTTTTTGGTTTTGGTCCCTACGATTTGTAGAGTACATTAGTGGTCCATATTTCACGTTTTGGAACCCAAATTGGTCCTTCCAACTTAACATCGTTAGTTTTGGTCCGATAAGTTCGTTATGTGCCTCACATGTGATGGGCAATTTAGTTTTTTATGTCTAAAAGAAATAGTGAATTACATTATTAAAAGGAAATATAACTTCATTGAACTTCACATAACGGGAAACAAGAATTTTCTTCGTCCGTAGTGTATCCTTTCTTTAAGAGAAGAAATTCCAACCAAGTAACCTTTAGTTGAGTCTGGGGAGTGTGTAACAGTGTAAAACTAAAAAGTAAAAACATAACATAAGTTGGTGGTTTGCTGGTGTAGTGGTGTAAATCATATTACACTTTAAGCAAAATAGCGGCAGTGAAAATGCAGACTAAATGGCGGAACTTGACTAAACCCCTAAATCGGTCTCATCGTCTAGGAGAGTCGATGTGATTCGCTTCATCGTGTCTCGCCCTGATTTTCATGAACACAAGAACATCAAGAACATACAAATTTATTCAAAAGCAAATGTTATACAAAACTCATGTAAATAAAAAACCCTAAATCTAAATCAAATTCCTAATCAAAATTAAAATGTTTGAACAAGAAAAAACATCAGAACACACTGTGATTCCAGAATAGTAACAAAAACCCCCTAATTGATCAACGTGAACGTGGTTGTTCCAATGGTGAGGTTGTTTCGGTGGCAAGCCTCGTCGGTGGTTCTAGACACGTTACAAAAAACCAAAAACAATCACGAAGATACCTAGATTGATGGTTCCACCTCTAGATTGTTATGTTTCTAGGCTTTCGTATCTCGGTCTTCACATATAAAAGGGCTGCTAGTTGATGTGCATTGAGATCGATCAATTTTGGCTAGTTAACAATAAGTAATGACTTTCCTTGTGAGAGCTCGGTTTTTATTACGAAGGCTAATTTGACGAACATCTAGATCGATCAAATATGTTGTCCAATGGGAAAGAGAGGCGAGCAAAAGATAAACTAGTGGGGAAGGGGTGTGCAACTGTTGTATTAAATTGATTTTATGCATAAAAATCATACATAACTCAAATACAAGAACACTATTGTTAAACAGTTCAAATTCAATAAAATTAATTTAATACAATAATTGTAAGACAATGTCATATTACATTTTTATCTCTCATGCATACATCACCATTGATATAAATTTTTGAAAAATGCTACAAGACTTACTTTAAAAATAAATCGGTTTTGAGGGCAATGTTACCCTTGGATATAGGACACATAGTTAGAATAATATTATCTTGCAATTAATATATATATAACTGGATCTTTAAAACTAATCAAGATCACTACCGAACCTTTGAACATTAATGAAGACATGATATGTAATATGTTTTGAAAATCTTGTCAAGTAATATCATAAAAACCAATCAATTCTTGTGACAACAAATTTCTCTATCATGTTTACTAATAAATAACAATTCTTAATAGGCAATTCAACTCTTCTATAAAAACAAGACCCCTTCCACGGGATAGCATAGGCTCCAGATAATATTGATAAGTGTCAATATTGGTTCTTATTTTCTTTTGGCAAAACTACTCTCCCATTGGCACCACCGTCCGTCGGTAGATACCCACCATCACCAACGTCAAGTTGCGTATGAAAATATTACTATATATTATCTTTCATTTTCTTAGACAACAAATTGTGTTATATTTTGATTATTGTAGTTATAATATTTTCAGCAAAACATATCAGAGATGATGACAACTCCTACAACATGTGTTCTTCAAATCGTTTCATTCGATGGCTGTAAAGGATGCATACGAAAAGTACAAAAAACATTTCGTAAACTTAGAGTTATATCCTGGAATATGGGGGACGACATTGGAAAACTCGAAGTCTTAACTATCGAACACCCGAATGTGATTCAAGATGCTCTTAGATGTAAATTCCCAAAAAAGACTGTCGTTTTGATACAAGATTCCAATCCTCAAAATCCATCCTCTACGTATATTACTCCTTCAGTAATTCCGAATCATAATGCTGCAATTGACACATACAATATAGCATCTGAAGCCAAGGGATTAAAGAGTGTATGGTTTAAGCAAATGATATTGTTGAAAGTATGTTTTTATTATCAATCTTCACATTTATTTGTGTTTATTTGTCATATATTTTTTGTAGGGAAGTTGCTGTATTATTTGTTGATTGTTGGAGGGCTTAAACTGTCATTTCCCAATACTTCTAGATTGGAGCTCGCTGAAGTAAGAAAAAGGGTGGTGGTGTAAATAGGAAGGAATGGAGCTGCTATCAAGGCGCCAGAAGTGGTATTGCTCCCCCTCATACTTCAAAATAAAATTTGATATAGTCTCAAACCTCAATTACTCACATGAAACTTTATTTATTCATATCAAATTATTCTTTTTCTTCCATTACAAACACTACACCAAATATCACTTAGGTAACAAATGAAAAATGTTGCTTAAGAGGGGTTTATATGTTGCCTAAGTCTTAGGCAACATGCCTATGTTGCCTAAGCAATGTTGTCATCTCAATGTTGCATAAGAACTTAGGGGGCGTTTGGTTCGCTGGATTCCGCCGGAATCTGGTGGAATTGGAATGGTCAATTCCATTGACCGAATTCCGTCGTGCTATTTGGTTGCCAAGGGAATGGAATTGAATTCCATGAAATCCTTAGATTAAGGAATTGGTCATTCCATTTGAAAATGAATGGAATTCAATTCCATTCCATCATGGTTTTTCAAAAAGACAAAAATACCCTCCAAACCTTTTCTAACAAAATTAAAACCCAATCATATGTGGATTTGGTTTCCTCTCTCTCCTCTTCTCTCTCCCCTCTCTCTCCTCTCCTCTCCTCTCCTCTCTCTCTCTCTCCTCTCCTCTCTCCCCTCCTCTCCTCTATCCTCTCCTCTCTCTCTCCTCTCCTCTCTCTCTCCTCTCTCTCCTCTATTTCCTCTCTCTCTCTCTCTCCTCTCTCCTCTCCTTTCCTCTCTCTCCTCTCTCTCTCCTCTCTCTCTCTCTCGACATTTAAAAAAAATAAATAAATAAAAATAAAAGAAAGGGTATTTTTGTCATTTTTCAGAATTCCATTCCAATTCCTTTGTAAACCAAACAGACATATTCCAATTCATTTGACTGATTACATTCCATTCCTGCCAACCAAACAGTTGGTCAAACCTGAAAACATTTCATTCCAATTCCTTCCAGATTCCAATTCAATTGACAGATTCCATTCCATCAGAAATCATTCTGCGAACCAAACGCCCCCTTAGGCAACATAGGCAAACATCGTATGTTGCATAAGCGGACTCCTTAAGCAACACACAACAAATTATGTTGCCTATGAAAAAAACATATGTTGCACTCACCAAACACTAAGGCAACATTAGATTTATGCATGTGTTGCCTAAGATATCAACTTAGACAACATACTCTATTTATATTTTTGACCTTAGGCAACATAGAAACAAGAAAACAAGTTGCCTAAGATAATTTTCATTGATTTAAAAAAAATCATTATACAAGTTATTACATTTTCAACTATCTATATTTATTTATATTTTGACCTTAAGCAACATAGAAACAAGAAAATATGTTGCCTAATATAATTTTCATTTATTAAAAAAAAACATTATAAAACTAAGGCAACATAAGGGAAAATGTTGCTTAAGATAGTTGAAACAACATATAATTTTTCATATGTTGCATAAGGTCTAACTTACATGTTGCCTAAGAGAAAACTTAGGCAACATATATTAGCCTTTGTTGCCTAAGCTTCTCTTAAACAACATAGCCAATTAGCATATGTTGTCTAAGACAACATTTGGTGTAGTGAAATGTCAAGTTTTCTAAAGTTTCTAAAATAAACAAGTTATTTTATTGAATACACTATAAATTTCATGTATTTGCAAATGGTTTTTCTTATTTACATGGTTATCTACACACATCTTGTAGTTGTTTATATAAATATAGACATAGTTACATTGTTTGGGTTACTCATGTTTTTCAACTCTTTTTTACAATCATTTTCAAGACAAATTAATTAAACACACACACACACACACACACTTATATATATATATAGTCGGGTTCAAACGAGAACAATACCTATTTAAAAGAACACGGGAACTAACAAAATCATTAGTGATTTACATTAACACACGAAAAAAGGACTTTGGCCGCGGCTTCAGGTCCGCGTGGTTTTTTTGCGCGTTAATGTAAAATCACCAATGATTTTGTTAGTTCTCGTGTTCTTTTAAATAGTTATTGTTCTCGTTTGATCCTCCTATATATATATATATAGTGGAAGGATATTTTGCAACCCTTAAAAAGGTTATAACCCTTGCAACCCACATCTTAACCGTTGGATTCATGATCGACGGTTATTTTATTTTTATTTTTCTATTTTTTTTAATTAAAAATATTGGGCCCCATATCTATTGTAACCGCCGATCATGAATCCGACGGTTAAGATGTGGGTTGCAAGGTTTGCAACATTTTTAAGGGTTGCAAATTAAACAACCCATATATATATATATATATATATAATATATATATATATATATATATATAGGGGTAGGATATTTTGCAACCCTTGAAAAGGTTGCAACCCTTGCAACCCACATCTTAACCGTCGGATTCATGATCGACGGTTACAATAGATATGGGTCCAATATTTTTAATTAAAAAAAATAAAAATAAAAATAAAATAACCGTCGATCATGAATCCGACGGTTAAGATGTGGGTTGCAAGGGTTGCAAAATATCCTTCCACTATATATATATATATATATATATATATATATATATATAGAGAGAGAGAGAGAGAGAGAGAGAGATGAAGATTAAGGAAAACCTAAAAAAAACGGAAAACTAAATGGACATTCTGTTAGCCGTTCATTTGGACGTTGTGCATATAAGTAAATTATGTTGTTGTTGTTTTGTTTTTATGCACGTGTGCATGTTACAAATTACTTGTATGCACAATGCATACAGTCCAGATGAAGGACTACCAGTGTTCTTCAGTTTTTCGTTTTTTTTTGAAGTTTTCCCCTAACCTGACTCTCTCTCTCTCTCTCTCTCTCTCTCTCTCTCTATATATATATATATATATATATATATATATATATATATAGACTTGAGATCATGTGAGACCAGACCATTTCTGTGAGACCCGTGAGACCACAAAAATAACACTAAACCTTCACAGCAAAAGACTGTGAATGTATTATAAAGGTAAACCTTCACAGTGTTTTTATTGTGAATGTTTGTTGTTTTTCGTTCCTTCACAATGAATCACTGTGAAGCTTTAGTGTTATTTTATGGTCTCACAAAAACAGGTTGGTCTCACGTGAACTCAACCCTATATATATATATATATATTATAAAAACGACATAAAAAACTCTTAATTACAACATTTTAAGCACAGGTTACAATTAATTAAAGTCAATTACTTAATTTACAATTTCTTAATGCTTTGGTACAACTTTTCCAAGCACTATATATATATATATATATATATATATATATATTATATTATAAAAACGACATAAAAAACTCTTAATTACAACATTTTAAGCACAGGTTACAATTAATTAAAGTCAATTACTTAATTTACAATTTCTTAATGCTTTGGTACAACTTTTCCAAGCACAGTATCTCACATAATCATCTATTTGTGGAATGGATACTCATTTATTAATATAACTATTTATTTTTTTTTGTGGAGGATTTTATAAAATAGATTTTATATTAACATATAATCTATTTTAAATGTAGATTTTACATTTAAATCTATATTAATGAGATGTAATATAAAATCTTTTTTCTTCCGTATTTTTTTATATTACATCTCATAATGATTTTTCCATATTTTATTTTATAAAAAAATTTTACATAATGAGATGTAATATAAACTCTTTTTTCTTCCGTATTTTTTTTGCTAATATAAAATCTATTTTATTTTATAAAATCTACACGTATTTTATATTAGCATAATATAAAATCTACACGTATTATTTTTGATAATATAAAATCTACACGTATTTTTTTTCACGAGCATTAAAAGAAGAAAAAAGAAGGTTGATATGAATAAAAAATAACGAGATACACTAATAAATTATCGTATTCTTTAAAATAAAAATATTCCGCAATACTTTCCAAATTAAGCAAGTGTAAAGAAAATAAAATAGAAACGATGTAGATATAAAAATATTCTTCCATATTTTTAATATATTTACATTTAAATGTAAAATCGAAAATGAAAATAAAAGATTTTAAAATATTCTCTACATTCACTATAAATATATATATAGTTTCTCTATGTATCATCCGAGTACAAGAAGAAGACGAATGGTCGGGTGTCAATGGCGGAACCTGCAACTGAACAAAAGGTATTTCACTATATTTTTGGTTCTTTGAAAAACTACTTTTTTATATTTTATTTTATTTACTGATGATTTGTTTATATTTTTCAAAACTCACAATCATATTTTTTGAAGTAGGGGAATAAGATATATATACATATCTTTATTTTTATCGACTAATACTATGAGGTCTTGAAGTCAATAGTCAGATAAATATGTTGTGAGACATGTCGTTTGAGTTTTAAATAATATAATACAAAACTATTACCAATATTATTGCACAAACTCATAACAACAAACGATTAAGAATATATGCAAGTTAACCATTTATGAAAATACATTCGTTTTTCACATTGTATTTCATTAACTGTTAACAGAGAAATTACGTTTTATTTTAACTCGTTTCAATATTCCAACAAAAAATTTATTCTTCCGTACAATGCACGGGCCCAACACTAGTGTATATATATATATTTATACTATATTATAAAGATGACATAAAAAACTCTTAAAAACAAGTCTTAAAGCTTAATGTACCGCTATTTAATGCTAATTACTTAAAAAACAGTCATAAAAGTTGTATGTATTAAATTTAATGTTATTCATTAACTTTCAATCATTATCTCTAACCATTTTAACTCCCCTAAAATCATTTCCCACTTTAACTCCCCTAAAATAACTCTAATCATATTTTAGATATAAAAAATCTAAAATATAATTAAAAAATCTTACAGAATATTTTATAAAAAAAATTATATTATTAAACCAAAATAAATTACATTATATTATTAAGTCTAAATTAAACAAATTTATATAAAAAATTCATTATCACTCTCTCACAACCATCCAAAATCGTAATGTAAATCAACAAAAAACAGAAAATAAAATGAAACATTAAAATCGTGATGTATCTAGTTGCATTGCGCGAGTACACTTCTAGTATATATATAAACAAAGTTCGACAAGATCGGCTTATTCAAGGGCTTCAAGGTAGTCTATAAATCCTACAAAAAATGGACGGTCTTACATAATTCCAAGTCATAAGATTATTCGGGTAAATAAAATAAAATTAAAATGTATTCACCATATTAAACGATCCAAAGGTGAAACCATAAAACAGAAGGCATAAGTAAATGATATCAACTCATACTAAACCTTGCATAAATGCAACATAATATACGATAAACATACGAGATCTCAAGTTTTATCAACCGGCACCAACATTTGGATGACAAAACTATTCAAGTTAGTAAGAGGTCTTGGCCGGATGGTTGGTTGGGACCGTCGCACTCTAACGTACCCTCTATCGGAACCAGACCATGGTCGGGTCGAGACACCGATCTAAACGCAGTCGGTAGCATCTCACAATTATCAAATTCAAGCTTGAACTCATTCGTTACATCTTCATTCTTCGATATTGTTTGCTTAAACCACACACTCTTTAATCCCTTGGCTTCAGATGCTAACTTGAACGCTTCAACTATATCACTACGATTTGGAGGAGTTACTGATGAAGAACTAATATCGGTAGGTGGTGGATTTGGATCCGGCCTGGTTTCTTGTATCAAAACGACAATTTTTTTCGGGAATTCACGTCTAAGAGCATCTCTGATTACTTTCGGGTGTTCGATAGTTGAGACTTCGAGTTTTCCGGTCTCGACCCCCATATTCCATGATGTAACTCTGAGGTTATGAAATGTCTTTCGTACCCTTTGTATACATCCTTCACAACCATCAAATGGAACGATTTGAAGTACACATGTTGCAAGAGTGGTCATCTCTGATGATGTTTGATGAAAATATTACAAGTACATTAATTAAAAAATTAACACAAATTGTGTCTAAAAAAATGAAAGAAAATATATAGTAATATTTTCATATGCAACTTGATGTAACGGTGGGTACATCTGCCGTTGGCCGTTGGTGCCGGTGGGAGAGAGGTTTTGCCGGAAGAAAATAAGAACCGACATTTTTTTTTGGAAGGCATAGCGGCATCGAACCAACGAATGACTATCACGAACACACGCACGCACACTGATCATCAATATTCGGAGCTATACTGACCGGTGGGAGGGGTTTTGTTTTTATAGAAGAGTTGAATTGCCTATTAAGAGATGGGTTTAATGGGAGTAATTGCAAAAAATTGATGTGATATAAGTAATCGAAATATTCGTGGTAACCCCTTCATAAACAGGTATCCAACGTCATTAGTTGTTATAAGATAAGTAGGTTATCGATTATCTAGGTACAAAATAGAAGTTTTGGATTTTTTGTTTCATTGATTGTGGAAAAAAATTCTTTACATTAAATATAAACACATCAAACATTGTTGTGTTTTAATGCATTTTATTCTACCCATTTTTTAAAAATTGTTTGTTTATTAGTAAACATGAAAGAGAAATCTATTGTCACAAAAATTGATTGGTTTTGTGATATTAATTGACAAGATTTTCAAAACATATTACATATTCACGTTTTAATTAGTGTTTAAAGGTTCGATGGTGATCTTAATTAGTTTTAAAAATTTAGTTATCTATACTATATTATAAAAAAGATTCTAAAATGGGTACAATGTTATATTTATCATCCTTACACTTACTTATTTAATTTACTTTATATCCCTTGTTTTTTCATTTTTTTATTTTACATCATTATCATATTAACATAAATAATCGTATATGAACAAAAATACAATGAAAAAATACGTTTCTTTTTTTACAAATTATATCATTATAATCGTCTCGTCAATACCTTCAAAACGAGCCCAATATTGAATATTTTTTAATTTAACCGTACTATTAAATATCATGAATATCTACGAATTAATTTGTTTTCTATCCATACGTTTTATTTTTTTCCACCCTTAGCATATTAAAAATACATAATCGTAAAATATATTAAAAATACGTTTCATTCTTATTATAAATTATATATCATTATAATTTTTTTCATCAATAATTGTAATATAAACTAATTATTGAATATCTTTATGGATTTAGGGTTTAATAAGTTGTGATTCTTATATCATGGTTGATTGTTGATGACATGTCTATAGGAAAGTAACATTAATTGTTCGTTCTTTACTTATATTTCGTTGCATCGTGCAGGTATATGACAAGTTAATTATAACATAGTTATCCAAACTATGTGTCCTATATAACTAGGTCTAAGGGTAACATTACATTCAAAATTGATCTACTTTTAAAGAAAATCTTGTAGCATTTTCAAAAATTTATATCAATGGCATGCATGAGAGATAAATATGGCATTGTCTTCTAATTGTTGAATTAAAGCAACAGTATACAATATTTGAGTTATGTATGATCTTTATGTATTAAAATCAATTAAAAGAAGATCTTAATCATTGGTTCTTGTATTTTACAATTAAGTTCAAAATACTTGTTGATATCGAATATCTTTAAGAATAAATGTTTGGGATGGCGGAAATCTATCAAATATCGTCTTTATGGTTATACGAAAATTATGGATTAATCCCTCATTTTCTTCTATATGAATTGAGTACTTGTGTTTTGATTTTCATTACGAATTGGGTCCTTAACACAATTTCGTTAAGTCAAGGAAGACCGAGATGTCAAAACCAAGGACGCATCAACTTGAGTTCTATATTACAATTTCTTTGAATAAATTTATATATTCTTGATGTTTATGTGCTTTTGAAGTTGGTTGATATTGTGTTCTAGAAGTTGATTGATGTTGAGTTTGATTTTGATTTGATGGGGGTTCCGGTTTTATATTTTTGCTTTATGATTAGGATTTGAATTTGGGTCGATTTGGTGTGTGTGTACGTGTTCTGATGTGTGTGAGTGTGTTTTGGCATGTGGTGGCCGAAGATAGGGTTGTGACTAGATACATGACCGAAGAAAGAAAGGAGTGGGATGGGATGGGTCTAACCGGAGAAGGGGAAAAGGTGGGGGTTGATGCAGGTGGCATCAAGTAAAATGGTTTTTTAAGTAATCTTAATCTTAATATATATTAAAGTAACAACCAATAGTTGGTTCAAAGAGAAGCTTTTCACCCTATTTATCTTTTTTCTCCTTATTTTGATTTATTTTTAAAATAGAAATAACACATTAATTTCTAACCCTTTCATTTTCCTACTTTTTTAACTTCATTTTTCATTTTTTTATAAATAAAATTTAAAGCTACAAATATATAATCAATACAATTAAATTTTTAATTACATGACAATTGAAAAAATAAATCATCAAAATCAATCTTAATATATATCAAAATTTCTCAATCAATATATCAATATAAATATTAAAATATATTAAAGTAAGAACCAATATTTGGTTTAATGAGAAGTTTTCTCATACTTATGTTTTTTTCTTTATAATCTTAATCTATATATTCAAATTTATCTTTATATATATCTTAATCATTTATATTTATATATATATATATATATATACATATATATATATATATATAAGGTAGAACCACATGTAATGACGAGACAAATTGAGAGTGCATTATTGCTTTTAAAAAATTTCAAAAAAAATATATTTTAAAAAATCATTATGTTGTTAAAGACTTTTGGGTCCCTATATGAAAATTTTATGTTATATTATGTGAAGGGATTTTTTTGTAATTTTTCTAACATCATGTAACTTTCTAACTTATTCATTTTCACCCTACCTATTCATGTTCATCTCCCACACCCTCTCAAATTATATCTCTATCTTATACATCTCAATTTATTTATTTCTCTTTGGTTTTTCTTCTATTTTACTTATGATATTCTTTATTTCTTCATTGTTTTTTTACTTCTCCCACAATTTTATATATGTTTGTATCGTTATTTAGATTGCATTATAGTCTTTATGTATTAGGTCATGAAGATTTGAAGCTCAATATGTGATTTCTTGGTTACAATATTAGGTAAGAATTTTATATATGTTGGTTTCGTGATTTTGATCATATTATAGTTTTATATATGTCAGTATCGTGATTTTGTTTGCATTATAACTATTATGTATTAGGTGAAGATTTGAAGTTTTTAAGGTCAATATGTGAAAATTTTACTTATATTGCATGTTTTTTGGTTTGCAGGCTCTTGGGTTTAGATTGGGTTTTATGATTAAAGTTTGGTTTGCGGTTTTACTTATTTGAAGGTTTAAAATTTGGGTTGTGGGAGTTTGTGGTTATGATCTAATGGAAGGATTTTATGTAAGTTTGTTTTGTGATTTAAATTGTATTATAATATTATGTATGGTTTTATTATGATTTTGATTGCCTTATATTTTTAAGTATGCTATTATCGTAATATTGGTCGCATGATAATTTTATGTATGTTCATGTTGTGATTTTATAACTTTTTTTATCTATCAGGTTATGAAAATTTGAAGTATGCAAAATTGGTATGTGATTGTTTACTTATTGTGATATGGTTAGTTCACTCGTAGTTAAAAAGACTATAAAAACCCTAATTTAACGAAACAAATTTACAGGTATCTAAACTGTAACAAAAATCAAAGCACTAATACTCGACCAACCCGACCTGTATCTTGATGATATTTGTAATTTGCTCATTAATAAATGAAGTTGGTTCTCCAAAATAGAAATATGGTTAAGTGTGTATTAACTTTAACAATTAATTTAAAAATTACCATCCACAAATAAAATTGGAAGCTCAATTAGGTAAGCAAATGTAAGCAAATGTTCACTAATTTTTTATTAAAAAATTATAACAAAAACTATTATTTAATATCTATTAAATGTTTTTAGCTAAGGGTTGAATGAGTAAATAATTGTTGTTACCTTTTCACTTTTATGTTCAAAATACAATGGTTAAAAATTATTGGTTGCTAAATACAATATATCATTAAGATTTTTCTGTTGCTAAATACGTTGTTTAAATTTCGCTATTATGGTAAGAGCATCTCCAATAGCTTTGCTAAATAGAAAAACTTGAGTTTTTGTTTTCTAAACCTCTCCAACAGTTTTGCTATCTTGTTTGCTATAATAGAAAAAACTTGAATTCTAAGTTTAGATAATTCTCTAAAACTTCATGATATGAGAGAGAAATGGATATTTTATTCAATCCCATCAATGAGATTCAATTTTTATCATTTTATATTAATTTTTTTTAAAGTGTATTGAAATGATAAATTAGTGAATATTATAATAATATAAATTGTTTTAAAAATTTTAAAATAGAAAATTTGTTGGAGTTGAATGTAATACTTTTTAGAAATTTTCACTTTTTTTTCTATTAGGGAAAATTGCATCAAAATAGAACCAACTTTGACTTGATTCCTGTTTTAGGGAACTAACTTTTAAACTCATCATTTAAGAGTCTGAAACAAAGTTTACGTTTATTTAAGGGACTCATTGACCGGTTAAGTTGGTAACCGGTTACCCTAATATGATGTGGTAAACTTTTAAATTAAATAAATATTACATGGATATTTAAGGTGTCATATCATCATTAATTTAAGAAAAGTCTATGTGAATTCTGATATGTATCTCTCTTTTCCTTTCAACCCAAATCTTCATCTTCTTCCTCATAATAACCATCAAGAACACTGAACACGTCCCAAATCCTTTTTAGTTCTTAAACCCATTTTACAAACAAATTAAGCAAACATTGGATTCATTCACCAACTGATACACAATATTTTCGTAGATCATAAAGACATATATAAACCCTAACTCAAAATGAATCTCGAGAAGAGGAATGGAAAAAAAAAATCGCAAGAAACACATCTACAAAACACACCCACATGAAACTGATCTGTTCAACTCCACCTAGATTTGCAATCCTCGGCGCCTTGAATGGAGTTAGGAATCATCTCAGGTAAAGAAAGTTTGGGATCTCCGGCAAGTGAACAGAGCTAGGGATCTCCGGTGGTGAACGACAGAAGGTTGTTGTTCTAAGACAACGGATTTAGACGACTTGTCTTGGTTTTTTATATAAGGATTTCACCCAATTTCAAACAGATGAATCTTGATTTCAGATTTGGTTTTCAAATTAGCATTTCATTCGTTTTTCAGACGGTGAATCTCGATTTCATATATGGTTTTTCGGATTCAGATTTCATCCCATTTCAGATAGTGAATCTCGATTTCAGATCGGGTTTTCATTTCTGCAAGCTAATACCCATTCATCCTTGCAACACAAAATGTTGGATGCTTCAAAATCTCGATTGTGTGAAAAAGACTACTGGAGAGATTTGGATGAAACTTAAAGTGTTAATATAAGGTTTAATTTAAAGATTTAATATTTATTTAGGTTTGATTTAAGATTTTTGTTTTAACTTTAAACTGGTCTTAATGTTTTTGGTGGTGAAGAGGATGAAGATTTTAAATATATATTTATTTATTCCTAATTTAACAAAAAAACTTTGAGCCATGTCATATTTATTTATTACATGTCATATTTTATATTTATTTTTGTAAATTATTTGTGTCAAGTCATCATTTAGCAAGTTAACAGGTTAACGAGTCCCTTAAATAAATGTAAACTTTGTTTTAGACCCTTAAATGATGAGTTTGAAAGTTAGTTCCCTAAAACAGGAATCAAATCAAAGTTGGTTCCATTTTCATGCAATTTTCCTTTTCTATTATAGCAAACAAGATAGCAATATTGTTCGAGATGCTCTAAACATCGATTTGATCATTTGTAGTAGTACCAAAGCACATATTACTATTGCATGTTTCTAACACTCACCAATTTGGTATGTACAAGACCTTCCTTTTATGCAGACATTTTCATATATCACTATTAATTAATATATTACTGTAAATTTGTTTTAGTTATATTATTTAATATGTAATTGGTTATTTTTTTTATATGTCATTAAAATATATAATATAATCATTGAATTCTAACTAAATACTTAATTTTTTTATATAAAAAACATTATATTATTAAGTCTAAATTAAACAAATTTATAAAAAAAAAACATTATCACTTTCTCAAAACCATCCAAAATCGTATTGTAAATCGACAAAAAAATAAAATAAAACATTAAAATCGTGATGTATCTCGTTGCATTGCGCGAGTACGCTTCTAGTAATAATAATCTATACTATATTATAAAGCAGACATAAAAAACTCTTAATTACAACATTTTACGCACAAGGTACCATTATTTTATGCAAAATTTAAAAATCTCTTAATTTACATATTACTACTGCAGACTTCTAGCACCCACCAATTTGGTATGTGCAGGACCTTCTTTTTATGCAGACATTTCCATGTATCACTATTAATTAATATATTATATTACTATAATTTGTTTTGGTTATTATTAAATATGTAATTGGTTATTTTTTCTAGATGTCATTAAAATATATAAAATAATCATTGAATTATAACAAAATACTTAATTTTTTTTATACAAAAAACATTATATTATTAAGCCTAAATTAAACAAATTTATAAAAACATTATCACTTTATCAAAATCATCCAAAATCGTACTGTAAATCGAGAGAAAAAAAATTATGATGTATCTCGATGCATTGCACGAGTAGGTTTCTAATAATAATAATAATAATAATAATAAAGAAAGAGAGAGAGAAATAAACATTAAGAGGCTTATTGGGCCTACCCGGTCTCATTTTGGGCTTAAAAGGTCCTGGGACTATTATTGTATGGGAGTTTGTCAACAAAGCAAAGGGATTTTAAGAAGGGAAAATCAAGAGTATACATAATAATTAATAAAATGACCATTTTTTTTTTACGTATTTGCTAAAATATCACAAAATTCGTTGAAGTATTTCGTCGAATTGGTGAATTATTTTATTGGTCCCATATGTCATAAAAGTAAAGATTTCATCATGCGTTTAGCCAAAATTTCATGCATTTATCTAATTTAAGAGGTTTTAGGCGAAATACCTGCAAATGGGACTCAAATCTGAAAGAAGGTAAACTTATTTCTCCACCCACTTAAATCTTGACACGTGTTCCTGACCTATTTCACCATTGGTGATTTTTTTTTAATTCAGCTCCATATTGATGGTTTGTTAAAGAAACAATGAAATACTGGTTTCTTGTATTTGAGGGTGTGAAGTAAAGAGGAACACTGCTCCTGGTAAGACGTGTAATCTTTTGAGGAAGACAGCAAAAAAATAAATAAAAATTAAGAAGACAGCAAAATAAATACATAAAAATTAAAAAAAAAAAAAAAAAAAAAAAACTGTTCATGAATAGTGTTCTGATTCTGATAAATGTTATAGTATATAATTATATAAAGTTATATTTTTTTATAATTAATGCATCTTTTTAGGTTTTTATATCAATTTTGTGATCTGATAGCTAGATTTTGCATAAATATTTTATTTGCCACGATATTTTATCTCAAAACTCAATATTAAAAAAAATTATGAATTTTATTTTTGGTTTTTTCATTTATTCATCATGTTTAAAAGTATGAGTTTCACATTTTTTTTGGACGTGACTGTGTATTTTCATATGATTTTTGGATTACGATCATTTATTCTACTCGGTTGCATTACTGTTATTATTATTATTTTTTTTTCTAAATGGCATACTATCCCAACAACAACAACAGTGATTGTTCAACTTGCTAGTTATTGGTAAGCTCATGTTTTATAACACCATAAATTTTGGTCAAATGTAGTAAACAAACAAAGTTTATGGACTATAATGGTCAATGATGAAAAGAATCTAGCGGAGGTTGGGGGAAATCAAAGAGAGGGATCGGTTGAGAGAAGGTTGAACCTCTTCAAAACCTGCTTAGACGTTCAGTAAGTTGTTATGAGGATAGTTGAGTAAGGGGCCGTTTACCCAAACACTTACCCGATAAGTACTTATCGGCCGGTTAACCACTAGGTCTTTGGCCTAGTTGTCACCTCTCTTTCGTAAACGCTTCTACCTGGGGTTCCCGTACTAGGGTTCGAATCCGGGGGAAGACAAGATGTCTTTTCCGGTGCAGACTTATAGAGGTAGGCCTGTAGGGTCCAAAAAAGTGGGTCATGGGGTCTTGGGTCCCCGCCAATAAACCTTTTTTTAAGTACTTATCGGTTTAATTCAATGTTATCACTTACCTTATCGGATAAGCTTTTAGTTCATTCAAACAGTATCGTAGGCAAAAATTTACCCGATAAGCGTTAATTGGGTAAGAGCCCTCGCCTTCACTTACCGGGTAAGACTCTCGACCATCGCTTTCGCTCTTACCGGGTAAGTGTAACACCCCGATTTCCGAAGGGTATCATTTCAAGTTAATACCGAAAACGATATATTAAGAAAAAATAAGATATTTTATTTTGGGTTTGAATCCTTGATTTTATAGCTTAGATGGATGAAGGATTCAATTACGAGTCCAACGGTTCTTTCCGGAGCGAAAACGGAGCTATAACGAAGAAGTTACGGCCGAAACAGTGTTTAGGACTTTCGGTACACTTCGCGTGACCCTGCCTCGCGATTGTGACAGGGCACTGTCGCGAGTCACTGTCGCGAAAACCCTCCGGTGCGTAAAAACGGGTTTTTTCTTCATTTGGCCATAACTCTCTCATTTCAACTCCGATTTGGGCGATTCAAGTTGCTACGGTTTCGTTTTTGAGAGCTTTTCAAGGATCAAGAAAGAGATTGGAAGTTTATTGAAGTATACTAGAGTGTTTTGTGGTGGTAAGCTTCTCATCCCCCACTATTCATCTTCTTCCCCAAAGTTTTCTAGGGTTTCATCCACCCTTTGTTCTCCCTTTCGTAGATTGGAGGTTTGTAACCATTTTGGTGAACTAGAGGTGTTTTGATTGGTGTATTCAAGCTCGGGTTAAGGTAATCTTCTATTCTCTTCATTTTTGGAGGTTAGGGTTTCGGTATCAGTTGAGATATTCATGTATAAGGTCGGGAAACGATTCTTTGTGGTTGAAGATGTTTATTTATGGTTGGAACCTTATGGATCTAGGGTTTGGATTTCTCTAAAACCTACTTGTGAGTCCCCTAAACTTTAGCTATTTATACTTGCTCCATTTTGTGCTAAATGATTATTGTAAAGTGCTCAAGTAAGCTAAAACTAGGGTTTAAGCATTTGCCATGTTTTGTGGGTTTTGCGATTGGGGAAAGTTATTAAATGGGGTGAGTAGTGTTAGGTGTAAGCCATGATGTATCAATAAATTCTTTGGTGAGGATGTATATGGGATATAGAAAATGGGTAGAACCATTCTTATCAGCAGTTGGAGTCAAATTATTACTTGTGGACCAATATATGGCTAATGAGCTTTAGGTTATTATGAGGAGTATATAACATGTATGAATATGTTGTTTATCAAGATTATGCTTGCATGAAAACTGTTAACCTTACTTGCTCATAGTCTACATGGGAGGTCTTATGTCTATTTCCTTGTGCACGAGGATTTAGATGGTATGCATTGTTAATTACATACTTATTGCCGTTGGGCATTTTGAGTAGACAGTAGGGGACGCAAGTCCCTTAGTTGTATACTCGGCTGGATTGGATAGGCACCCTTGTCTGTAAGACCTTGAGGTGTAACCCGACGGGGTAAGCATCAGAGGCAGAGACGGTTTGAGGATTGTGATGTCCGGCGTGGCATGGGAACTAGAACCGGGGCTGGACGGTGAAATCCAATTCAGATCGCGGGTTACCCCGCTTTATATCATTGTTAATTGCATACTTATTGTCGTTGGGCATTTTGAGTAGACAGTAGGGGACGCAAGTCCCTTAGTTGTATACTCGGCTGGATTGGATAGACACCCTTGTCTGTAAGACCTTGAGGTGTAACCCGATGGGGTAAGCATCAGAGGCAGAGACGGTTTGAGGATTGTGATGTCCGGTGTGGCATGGGAACTAGAACCGGGGCTGGACGGTGAAATCCAATCCAGACCGCGGGTTACCCCGCTTTATATGGAAGATATTTGTGTATTAATTGTACAGGAAATTACAATGTCCCGATTGGGAGGTTTGACTTGATCTAAATGCATGGGAGCCGGTAACATTTAATTACAGTCCATTTACATCATAATTGGTATCGGCATATTAACCAATAGACTTCGTTCTAACACTTGTGTTCATGTTTAAATGGTTCACAGGTTCCGTTAGCGGTGCGAGTAGGTGTCTTGATCTGTCGGGACCGCACCTAGGATTCCTCCTTGGATCGGGCATTTTTGGGAGAATCGAGAAAGAGCGTTTTGAAGTCATAGTGACACCCACCTTAATCTAGAGTTGATAATTGTTCTAGATTAGATAGGTTGTCATGTATATGTCTTATGGTTCCGCTACTCCTTTATAGAACCACCCCAATTCTTGGGTTCTAGTCTTTATGTTTACAGGTTTTGGATTCGCCTTGTTTTAGGCGTTATATTGCCGAAATTTTAAGTTTTATTTTTACCATAAATTTTAGAGTGTAACAAGTTGGTATCAGAGCTCTAGTTTAAGTGAACTAGGCATGAATGTAAGATGTCTAGACTTAGACTGAGTACGTTAGGCAATGATTTGTGAGATGGGTAGAATTTCTAAGATGGGTTAGTCTTAGAGTCGACGAAAACTATAGTTATCAAGCGTTGTGGCGATGGTAACGAGAACCTTTATGTATTATATGTTCATAATCTCACCTAACTAATGTTATTATGAGGATATTTATACGTGATGGTGCTTGAAGTGCCGTTACTGTGACAATTGGTAATGTAGTAGTACGTTCTCTTGTGCTTGGTTTACTAATGTTATGTTATTTGGTAGGCGTAGTAGTACGTTTCCTTCATGTTCAATTCTGTTAATCTCCTCCTTATTCATTCTCGTGCATGTGTGAACTTCCTTGGTATGTCGACCGTTGGGGTGGTAAGAAGTTTCTGAATGGGTAACTATTAGAAAAAAGTGATGATTTTATTATTCGTTACTTAGAGTAACGGTAAGTATGGTGATCGCATTAACTGAACAGTTTCGAATCGGATTATTTGGTTGGATTAGAACCATAGACTTTTTGAATCGATGTATTCGAGGGGAATTTGTGAGGTGAACCTATGAAGTCCGTGGTCTTTGCCTTAAGACGTTGAACCTCTGGATGACGATAGTGTAACTATAGAAATCGAGGAGCGTGAGTTCAAGTCGAATTGTGAAAACGGTGTACATGCCAAAATGTGTATTTTGAAGTAAAAGTATGTTTTACTTGGTATTTGTCAATGTATGAGTATTTTGATAAGTTTTCATATTTGGTAAACTCGGGTTGTTTTAACCTCCTAAAATGCTCAGATTGGATTTTGAATAGTTCAACAACTAAATAGCATGAGTTACGTGTTCTTGGTGGCTTTGTATAAGTAAACTCTGTTTTTATGAGTTATGCATCTTTGACGATTTTTGTACAAATGAAGTCTATTTTACGTTATATGCATTTTGGGCGTATTTGCATCCATAAAACCTTTTGAAACTCTTTGGCCCCAATACATGTTAAGTTTTGGGTTATTTGGATATATTTCACTTTATAAACTTATGTAGCACACATCTTTGTGATTTTTGGGCATTTTGATAAATAAATCATTTTGATATATTTCTTTTACGATGTAATATATAAATGGAAGTCATTTTATATAATTGTTCATTTGGTGCATACGATTTTATAAACAGTTGGAAGATGCATATCATTGAACTATGAGTCATTTTGGCAACATGAAGAGAAAGAGTTCATTTGGAAAAACATTTTGTTTCAACCAATGAGAAGTTTTGGTTATTTTGAAATGTTTAGTTTTATGAACATGTTGAGACACCCATTTTGGGATCTTTGGGTATTTTGGTAAATAAATCATGTTGAAATGTTTCTTTGATGATTTTACATATATATTTGGAGTTCAATTGACGTAAGTGTCATTTTGTGTATTTGATCGTAATAACCTTTTTAGGAAATGCATATTATCGTTTTATGAGGCGCTTTGAAAATATAAGGGTATGAATCCAATTGGGAAAATGGTTTGTCTCAATCATCGATGAGACTTTATTTATTTATACTTTTGGGTCGTGTTTGCATAATAGTTGGTCAAACGTGTTTCAAATAGTTATATCGGCTTTAAATTGCGTATTCACGTAAACTGTTGGGTCGTTGGCTCGGTTTTGACTAAATGGAGTCTTGAGGACATTTGTCCGGTTTTAAAAAAAAAGTAGTGGAAGTTTTATTGGCGTCCAGTGGTATTATTTCCCCTTTGAGTTTAGTGGAAGCAGTTCAGTGCACATATCATGTATGCATATTTTATTGGAAATTTCCATCATGGTATTTCAGCCAATGTTTTAGAAGATGAGAGCATGTTTATATTTGGCTTTGAACTCGAAAATGACACAAATTATTTCATGTTTTAACCGGGTGCATACGCATATCAATCTACTAGCTTTGTGAAATAAACGGTCGCATGCAAGTTTTGTTGTGAAATCTTATTTCATGCCGCATTGTGACTAAAAGAGAGAAAACTTTAAGAGTTCGATATTATGAGCATGTGGTCTTGGATTTTGCAAACATTTTATTTATACAGTTTGGAATTAAAACTAAATACTCTTACAACTGCTCAAATCGTATGCATATGTCTTTACTAAATTTTGGGAAATGATCGGATGTATATAGGTCTTGTTGGAAATTTTATCTTCCAACGCCTTGTGCTAAAGTAAAAGATTTTAAAGTTGAAGTTGTGAAATCTTCTTTTGGGAGTTGTACAAACTTTTATTGCACATGTTATAGGACGGAAAGTTATTTTCATATGCATGGCATAAATTGATGCATACTAAGACCCTGGTAGTCTGTTTGAAGATTTTGTTACGCATCTCTAGTTATCGTTTTATTAGCGTAAGTACTGATCAAATGAGTTTTTAAAATGGTTTTATATGCGTGTCATTGGTGATCAATTTTGAAACGTATCGAATGCACGATAGTGTATTTTTTTTACCGCACGTTTAATTGTTATAAAACTTATGTATTTGAGAGTTTTATAAATTTCAAATTAGCATAGTAGTGTAAAAAACCTTGAACTCATTGGGCTATAGGTGTAAGCCCCCTCGTGTTAGAAGTCGATATTAAGGATTAATAGAGTCCTCGGAGTATTGAGGTGTTAGACATGTGCTTTCTCCCAGTTAGTAAAGTAACGATCTTTATGCTTCGTTAAACCTACGGATTAAAATCGTGTTCGGTTGTTTGGGTATGGTTGGTTTTGGAATTGTGGGAATTTTGTACGACGGTATGCTATGTGGAGGTGGTGTACTATATTGTTGGATATTAGTGAATAATGATGATGTAATGGTTGATTGGTAAGGATGCTGGATTTGGGTGACTACTTTCAAGAGTAGGTGTCAACTTTGAATCGACATTGTTAGTCGGGAATGAAATATTTGGTAGTATACTCACGTTGCAGAATGGTGTCTCGAGGTTAGGTGTTGACGCGTGATTTTGAGGACAATGATGGTTGGTGTGCTTCAATGTATTTCCGTTAGATCTGGTGCGTCTGTAGGACGAGTGATAAACTGAAGGAAATTAAATGTTGTTAATTAAGAAATCAATCATTTGTATTTTGATAATTGCCAGGACTTTCGCTGATTTGGAAATCGATGCTTGAGTGCATGGTTGGAGTTTAGTGGTAATGTTTATTGGAGACGTTTGGTGAGAATGTCGAGGTAGACTTTAAGTACAAATCGATTATTGAAGAGACCTTGATGCATCGTAATTAGAAGTAACGAAGGGAGATGTTTGCTTTGGAGTATTCTTGGTGGAAATGACTAAATAAGGTCGTAAATTACTTTTGAGGTAATATGAGCAGCATAAGGTTGGGAGGCAACCGAGATTTATTGGTTAAGAAAATGATCAAGCGAGGACTTGATGTTCATTCCGTCGTCGGTGAGTTATGTCGAACCTTGAGATTAAGTTTTGTAATGTCACGTTATGAGAAACTCGACGACAACCTCAACCGGGTTGTAATTGGGTTCGTATACGAGGTAAGGTTTCGTGGAGGCATTTTTTTTGGGAAATCAATCGATCTTGACAAGTGCTATATTGGGTTCTTGGTTGGTATCTTTTTTAAGGTTGGGAGGATTGTAACACCCCGATTTCCGAAGGGTATCATTTCAAGTTAATACCGAAAGTGATATATTAAGGAAAAATAAGATATTTTATTTTGGGTTTGAATCCTTGATTTTATAGCTTAGATGGATGAAGGATTCAATTACGAGTCCAACGGTTCTTTCCGGAGCGAAAACGGAGCTATAACGAAGAAGTTACGGCCGAAACAGTGTTTAGGACTTTCGGTACACTTCGCGCGACCCTGCCTCGCGATTGTGACAGGGCACTGTCGCGAGTCACTGTCGCGAAAACCCTCCAGTGCGTAAAAACGGGTTTTTTCTTCATTTGGCCATAACTCTCTCATTTCAACTTCGATTTGGGCGATTCAAGTTGCTACGGTTTCATTTTTGAGAGCTTTTCAAGGATCAAGCAAGAGATTGGAAGTTTATTGAAGTATACTAGAGTGTTTTGTGGTGGTAAGCTTCTCATCCCCCACTATTCATCTTCTTCCCCAAAGTTTTCTAGGGTTTCATCCACCCTTTGTTCTCCCTTTCGTAGGTTGGAGGTTTGTAACCATTTTGGTGAACTAGAGGTGTTTTGATTGGTGTATTCAAGCTCGGGTTAAGGTAATCTTCTATTCTCTTCATTTTTGGAGGTTAGGGTTTCGGTATCAGTTGAGATATTCATGTATAAGGTCGGGAAACGATTCTTTGTGGTTGAAGATGTTTATTTATGGTTGGAACCTTGTGGATCTAGGGTTTGGATTTCTCTAAAACCTACTTGTGAGTCCCCTAAACTTTAGCTATTTATACTTGCTCCATTTTGTGCTAAATGATTATTGTAAAGTGCTCAAGTAAGCTAAAACTAGGGTTTAAGCATTTGCCATGTTTTGTGGGTTTTGCGATTGGGGAAAGTTATTAAATGGGGTGAGTAGTGTTAGGTGTAAGCCATGATGTATCAATAAATGCTTTGGTGAGGATGTATATGGGATATAGAAAATGGGTAGAACCATTCTTATCAGCAGTTGGAGTCAAATTATTACTTGTGGACCAATATATGGCTAATGAGCTTTAGGTTATTATGAGAAGTATATAACATGTATGAATATGTTGTTTATCAAGATTATGCTTGCATGAAAACTGTTAACCTTACTTGCTCATAGTCTACATGGGAGGTCTTATGTCTATTTCCTTGTGCACGAGGATTTAGATGGTATGCATTGTTAATTACATACTTATTGCCGTTGGGCATTTTGAGTAGACAGTAGGGGACGCAAGTCCCTTAGTTGTATACTCGACTGGATTGGATAGGCAACCTTGTCTGTAAGACCTTGAGGTGTAACCCGACGGGGTAAGCATCAGAGGCAGAGACGGTTTGAGGATTGTGATGTCCGGCGTGGCATGGGAACTAGAACCGGGGCTGGACGGTGAAATCCAATTCAGATCGCGGGTTACCCCGCTTTATATCATTGTTAATTGCATACTTATTGTCGTTGGGCATTTTGAGTAGACAGTAGGGGACGCAAATCCCTTAGTTGTATACTCGGTTGGATTGGATAGGCACCCTTGTCTGTAAGACCTTGAGGTGTAAACCGACGGGGTAAGCATCAGAGGCAGAGACGGTTTGAGGATTGTGATGTCCGGTGTGGCATGGGAACTAGAACCGGGGTTGGACGGTGAAATCCAATCCAGACCGCGGGTTACCCCGCTTTATATGGAAGATATTTGTGTATTAATTGTACAGGAAATTACAATGTCCCGATTGGGAGGTTTGACTTGATCTAAATGCATGGGAGCCAGTAACATTTAATTACAGTCCATTTACATCATAATTGGTATCGGCATATTAACCAATAGACTTCGTTCTAACACGTGTGTTCATGTTTAAATGGTTCACAGGTTCCGTTAGCGGTGCGAGTAGGTGTCTTGATCTGTCGGGACCGCACCTAGGATTCCTCCTTGGACCGGGCATTTTTGGGAGAATCGAGAAAGAGCGTTTTGAAGTCATAGTGACACCCACCTTAATCTAGAGTTGATAATTGTTCTAGATTAGATAGGTTGTCATGTATATGTCTTATGGTTCCGCTACTCCTTTATAGAACCACCCCAATTCTTGGGTTCTAGTCTTTATGTTTACAGGTTTTGGATTCGCCTTGTTTTAGGCGTTATATTGCCAAAATTTTAAGTTTTATTTTTACCATAAATTTTTGAGTGTAACAGTAAGATTATTGGTAATTGTCACATTCATCGGTTAAGGTAATATAACTTTGTAAGTTTGGTAAGTGCTTACCCGGGTAATCGTTTGATAAACGGGCCCTTAGAAACTATTACCAAATTCTTATCGGGTAAGCGTTTTACCGGCAAAAGATTCACCTTCATTTATCTTATCGTGTAACATCCTTGACCATGAAAATGCGTTGTTGGTAAGCATTTTAAACCCAGTAAGCGCTTATCAGTTAAGAGTCATTTCCCACGTTTACCGGGTAAGACTCTCGCTCATTCCTTTGTTTCTTACCGGGTAAGTTTCTTGGTTCTTGTCATGCTCAATCAATAAGGTAAATTATATTGGTAAACACTTACCGAGTAAACGTTTAAAAACTCTTAATTCCTTAGTGATTGTATTTATCGTTTTCGTAGACGTGTTTTTGAAAGTTAAAATTTGTACATAAATGTTGTAACACCCTACCTAGACCCTAGAAGGTGTTATGGTAAAATATATGACAAGAAGTTATAAATGAACAAGTTTCAAATTTTCATTACCCACATTTCAACAATTCTATTACATCGGAAGACTTACAACTAAAATAATAATCTAACAAACTAGTTCTTCTCATATCAAATAAGTTTATACAACTTAAGATTAATAAAAATGCTCTACTAAGACACATGTTAGCTTATAAAGCTAAGTGAGTTCATGGTCGGTTCTACAAACATTTGAATGAACAATTCAATAGCTAATATTTTAATAAAGTTATGAACTTAAACAACATACTGAAATTGCTTCAACATACAACGGTGTTCTGCATTTTGGTCGACTTAGTACATCTTGATGCATTACTCAACTGAAGACTCATACTGAATCCCGACTAATGGGAAATTAGTCGTGATGAATACTTACTATTGAACCTTCGTGCTTAGACAATCACACACATAACTAGGGGTGCTCACGGGTTGGGTTGGCCGGGTTGAAAACACTTGAACCCAACCCAATGTTTGTGGTTTGAAAAATCTCAACCCAATCATAAGTACAACCCAACCCAACCCAAACCGTGTGGGTTGGGTTAGTCGGGTTGAGACTTTAAAACATCATTTTACAATCTAACCAAGCGTTTCCGTTTAAAAAAAACTAAAATCAAAATGTAAATATAAAAATAAGGCTAATAAGAGAATAGTAGAAGAGGACAAGAAGCGCATCTCTTGCCTTTTGATTCTATCGACGTTGAAGATTTTTGAAAACTTTAAAGGTTAGATTTGTACGATTTTAATCGGCATGGTCTCGTGGACAGATCTAAACTACGACTAAAATAGGAAGACTTGAGAATTGATAAAAAGAAAGCCGCTAAAAGTCTAAAACCATAAATAAAATTTAAAAAAATACAAGTTTTGCGGGTTGACGGGTTGGTCGGGTTACTTTGGGTCCAACCAGTTTCCAACCCAATAGATGCGGTTTGGGAAAATTTTGTATCGAGTATGTATCGGGTTACCTCGGTTTGAGTTTTTTTGTGTTTTTTCGGGTTGGGTTGGCCGGGTTGATCGAGTTGGTCGGAAATTTGAGCACCCCTACACATAACTGGAACTGAAAACAATAATTACTAACCATGGTCATCTTGTAGGAACATTGTCCGACCATACCATACCAACTGGTAAAACTAATCACAAAATTGATTAAGAGATTGCCACCAACTGCTAAGGTACCGTTTGTTTTCTAAGAGGTCTAAAGTTTTATTTTAGTTATGATTAATAAGAGGTGGTGCGTAAAAAGATCTGAACAATTCAGACTTAAGAGTCATTAAGAAAAGGAAAAAAAAACCCAAGTTATCATTGATCATTGTGCAAATAGTGCATAATAACTTGTATATTGCACTATAACAATTAACAAATAGCTTATTTCCGACAAAGAGTGAAGTTGACCTCAACAAGTAACAACTACAACTGATATTTAGTGCATTTCGTTGCACCTTCATACTAGACTTCTGAAGATCGGTCTTCTACAATGTAACTAGTGCTAATAACAATTATTGTCTACTATTTGAGATAGGGATGAGCAAACTGAACCATTTTCCCGAATCGAACCAGTACCGTACCAATACCATATATTCGGTCCAGTATTCGGTTCCAACTATTATGAAAAATCGGTATTCGGGAATTCGGTATTAGGTACCGGGAATTTCTCGAAAATACCGTAACCGAACCGGAAATTTTAAAGTTAGTCTTTTAAGATTATTTGATTATGCATATCTTTTCCTAATTTTATAAAGTTTATCTTTTACTAATCAAATTAAATCATCTTCTAAACAACCCAAACTTTATACATAAGTACATATTCTTCTCCAAAAATAATTTATCACGGTCAAAAAACCGGCCCCTACATTCACAACAAAAAACCGACGGATTCGGGATTGATTTTGAAACACATTTGAATCATTATGAATATATTTTGGTTTGCGATTGGTTTTGATATATATTTGACACATTTTTTAATTTTCGGTTCTAAGTGGTACTAGTACCGATTTTCCCGTCCCAAAACCGAAGCCGTACCAGTACCGAACCGGTACATACGGTTCGGTATTCGGTACCGGTTTTTAGTCCCAAATTTTTTCGGTACCGGTACGGTCCCGGTCTCATGCCTAATTTGAGATGTGTGTTCAAATATGCACATACTAAAGTAAAACTACTAGCATAAAGTGGATAATATAATACAATTTGTAATCCACAATGTAAGCTAATCACGTAAATAATCTAAAGCATGTAATGTGAAATACACCATATAACATGCATAATTGAAATCATGTAATTTATTGTATAACTGAGTCATGTATAAAAATACTATGTAACTAGTTTAAAACATATTACTCGTATATTCTACCTTTGGAGAAACGAGTCATGAAATCTCACCTTGATTGTCGAGAGATTGAGATAAGACTGACTATTGTGATAAGATATGAACACCTCGACGAGCCAATTTTTTTGATTTATAAGCTTTACTTGACACGCCCATAAATTAATTACCAAAATGACCTATCTTAACATTAAAATCATTACCAATAAATAGTTTTAATATCACTATCTAAGCATCAGGCTCTCATTGGCCAAATAAGGCATGCAAAAGTATATATGTATATATTATGCATATGGCTCACTCCATACATACATATATATATAGAGAGAGAGTCAAATTCAAACGAGAATAATATCTATTTAAAAGAACACAGACACTAACAAAATCATTAGTGATTTTACATTAACACATGAAAAAAAGAGTTTGGCCGCGGCTTCAAGTTCATGTGTTTTTTTTGTGCGTCAATGTAAAATCACTAATAATTTTGTTCATTCTCATGTTCTTTTAAATAGTTATTGTTCTCGTTTGATCCTCCCTCTATATATGTATGATGTATTATATATAGCCCATTAATTGAGCCCTACGAAAATTGTAACAACAACTCAACCGTGCTTTCATCTTCTTTGCCAACAATCTGGGTAACTGGGTTTTTACCTAGTCGTATGGCAGAATTGACGATAACGTCAGGCACAATGCGGTCCATTTATTGATTGTTTTTTCGAATTCTTTTTGTATACAAGCATCACTAATGACTTTTCCCAAATACAATATTTAATTTTAGAGACCTACTTTATTGACTTCAAAGACTTACTTTATTGACCTTCATTTTTTTTAGTGTTTTAGTGTTGAGTTGAAGATGAAAACCCCTCCATTTTTGTGTTTTTTAGAGCATCTCCAATGGTAAATTTAATGACCTGAAAAATGGCTTGATGAAGACTTGATGGAGAATTTCACTATTGGAGGAAAAGCTTGAATAATAGCTTGACATCCAAGGACTTGGTGGATGTCAAGTCTTTGAAGATTTATAAAATGTTTATCTTTGATCCCTCAACAATCATAGGTTTACATTTTTAATTTTACACTTTTATTTAATAATAATTCATTTATTAAATATATAAAATAATATTATTATTATTATTAACAAAATACATTATTGGAACGCTTTCGTAAATATCAAAAATAAAAAAACACAACGAGCTAAAAATGTTAATGGAAAATACGCAAGGAAACGAACAACTAAGGTATCAACAAATGTTGTAACACCCTGAATTTTAGAACTTGGTATTTGATATTTTCATGTTATGAATTATCATGTTTTGGGATTTAAGTGTATTTGGGGTCTCGATCAGTTTTGGTCCTCGCGAGTTAAAATATCAGAACTGCTAAATTTTGGGTCAGTCGGGGCTCCTCGGCGATAGTGCCCGCGATAGTGACATGGTCACAATCGCGATGGCACAATCGCGATGGCACAATCGCCCAACTTGTACCGCGGGTGGGGTGATCCCCGCGACATTGACAGCGATAGTGACCAATGTCACTATCGCCGGGGCACAATCGCCGGCATCCAGCCGGGTATAAATGCCTCATTTACGGGATTTCTTCATTTAGGGTTGATTTTGGGAGCTGATAGAGGGTTTCTCTCCAGCGATTTTGGTAAGGTTTCTACCCCAACTTCAACCATATCATTTAATGATCTTATGGTGGTAATAATGGTGGAATAAATGCTTCCTTAGGTGTGATTTTGGAAGGATTTTAGCTTGTAACCACTTCTCAAGTCTCCAACTTCCCACCTCCCACTTTAGGGTTTGATTTCTTGTGAGAGATCACCAAGGTGAGTGTTTCTTGGCTCTTCCATCCTCATACATGTCTGATAATGTGTTAGTAATTATGTGCATTTTGGTTATTCGTTTACTTGTTCATGTGGAGTTAACCTCAAACCCTATTTTGGGGGTAAAATGCAAATGAAGAGTATTAATTATACTATTTAGCCAAGTCATGTAGTAAGGGCCATGTAAGAGTAATAAGTTGTATGTTTGGTCGTCAATTGGGATTTGATATTGATCTTAAGTCTCGTCTTGAGTTGCCATATAGGTATAGACTAAAGACCCGGTTTGGGTTGAGGTCATGAATAGACTAAAGACCCGGTTTGGGTTGAGGTCATGAACAGACTAAAGACTCGGTTTGAGTTGAGGCCGGGTATAGACTAAAGATCCGGTTTGGGTTGAGGTCATGAACAGACTAAAGACTCGGTTTGAGTTGAGGTCGGGTATAGACTAAAGATCCGGTTTGGGTTGAGGTCATGAATAGACTAAAGACTCGGTTTGAGTTGAGGTCAAGTATAGACTAAAGACTCGGTTTGAGTTGAGGTCACGAATAAGCTAAAGACTCGGTTTGGGTTGAGGTCGGGAATAGACTAAAGATCCGGTTTGGGTTGAGGTCATAAGTAGGCTAAAGATCCGGTTTGGGTTGAGTGCCAAATAGCTAAAGATCTTGTTTGGGTTGATGTTATTCAAGTTAAATGACTTGGAAAAATATTATAAATTGCGTTGATGATAATGTTTGTTGCATACTGTTATTGTCAGGTGAAGCACATTGGTAGAGTGCCGTGAAAATTATGATGATCTCGTATTGTGATCTCTTTTTATGATTTAATTTCATTTATGTGTTCTCACTAGGCCTTAGCCTAAAGCTTGTTTCTTTGGTTGTCATGTATGACAGGAAACTCTAGTGGCGGGAATCTACGGGAATGAGTGGTCGATCGAGCGATCGAGAGCGGTCATTTTGGGAGATCTAGAGACCGGCATTCTTGGTGTATAGTCACCATTTTGTGGAGGATAGCGACACCCGATTGTAATCTGATAGGGAAATCTAGATTATTTAGGTTGTCGTAACTTTATGCCTCACTTAGTGAATTGTATTTCTTATGCTTTATTCCCCTTTTTGGGTTGATTCTTTGGGATGCCTTGGCGGATTTTGTACTATAGGTTTCACCAATTTACAGTCGTCATATTGCCAAAATTTTAAGTTTTTAAATCACACCAATTTTTAGGGTGTTACAAATGTTGACGGAGGAAATTAAGAAGAAATATGGAATTTAGGTTTACTTTCAGTTTTTCATTATCGTTTTGTAACATTTTTATTAAATTTTATGTTATTGTTGTATAATATTTGTTTTAAAAAACGTATTTGTGCTTTAAATAACGACAAATAATGGAAGGAGTTTTATAAAATATTTCAAATAGATGAGAATAGTTTATGTATATATATTAAAAATGAATTAAAAATGCAACAAAAAACTTTAGGAAGACTTGACTATTGGAGTAGTAATTTGAAGATGACTTTTTGGTGACGCGGCAAATAGATCAAGTCTTTAAAAGACTTGACCATTGCGGATGCCCTTAGTTTTGTATCGGAGATGGTCTGAGGTGTATGTTGTTTGTTTTTGTAAGTCGTGGAATGAGGTGGTGTTAGGACCGTACTGCTGGCAGGATATTGATGTGTCAGTGTGGTGTGAGATTCGCAGTCATAATGACCCGGTGAAGGTGGACCAGGTGTTGGAAAAGCTTTGTCCAGCGGAGCAATTATACAGGTTGATAACTTTGTACCTTCGACATGGGAGTTTTCGGATTCTCATCCATTGCCAACTGGTATGCTAGAGCATCTCCAACAGCTTTTTTAAAATTTTTAGATAACCAAAAATTAAAATCTCCAAAAAGAATTATATTCAACTCTAACAGATACTATATTTTGGAGATTTTAATATTTATTATATGATTAAATATTTTATAAATTTATCATCCAATTATACTTAAAAAAAATATTTAAAGCAAATAATAATGCATTCAACCTCATTAGCAGAAACACTTGATGTTATATTTTTCTTTTCGTAATACTAAGAGGTCATTTGGTTTAGACCGGAGAATGAAAATAAAGAACTAGGAATGAAAAAGAGAATGAATTTCTCCCCAATTAAACATGGATTGAAAATTTATACTCCTAAAACCATCTCCAACCCATAACACCAAAAACACTATAATTGGTGGGATCCTTGACACTAAAAAAAATTCAACTTCAACCATACTTCAAAAAAAAACACCAAATCTTCTAAAATCATATAAAAAACATTTTTCATTATTATTAAATATTTTTCATTATTATTAATAATATTATTACAAATAATATAATGATATTATAAAAAAAATTAAAAAAAATGGATTAGTGGTGGGCCATCCCATTTTTGAAGGGTGAATAGTATGACACCAAATTTGGTGTTTTTTTCTTGAAAAAAAAATTGACACTGCAAAAAAAATTGGTTTTTGGAGTATGGTTGGATTTCACCATATTTGCAGTATGGTTAGAGATGCTCTAAGAGAATGAACCCATTATATTATATAAACCAAATAATTTCAATTATTATCATTAATATTGATTACTGTTAATACTTAAACAACCCCTAAAAGTTTTAGGATGTTGCTATATGCACCCTAGTCTATATGCCTAGGGTGTAACTAGATCGAAAAACCAAGCATTAACTATCACATTCCCTCCTCACAATATCATTAGACTAGGGTGTAAATTACACCCAAAGTTTTATTGCAGTGGAAGATGACTAATATCTCTGGTTATGTCGGTGGGTAACATCACTCATGATGATATGGTGTTGAAGCATATAAAGCCACTGCCAAATCGATATCCCTCACCGCCAAATCTTAAATACGTGAATATAAAGGGAAATTGACCGAAATGGGCCAACCTCGGGGTGGGATTGGGCTCCTAGCCATCCCTCTCCCCGGTTTACCCCAATGTCCCAAACGACGCAAATGGCGCCCAGGGGCGCAAATGGAGACCCAGGGCGCAAATGGAGACATACGAAACCATTCCTACCATTTTTAATTCATCGATCCATTCCAAAGAACGCCGGAGAGCTGTCGTTTTTCAGCCCCACACCGACGATTTCTGCCATTTTTTATTCTATTTGAGACCACAAATGGAGGTTAGTGACTTCTCTTCTAACTTTTCTACCTATTTTTAACTGATTTTTTGTATATTTTTTGTTGTATATTTTTGTTGATAATTTTTGTATATTGGTTGAATGATAATTGTTTGTTGTATATTTTTATTGATATTTTGTTATATATTTTCTAGGAATAATATAACAATTTTCTGTTTTGAAAATATAAAATTGGTATATTATTGTTGTTGTATATTTTATTATCCAGGATTTCAAAACATAAAATATGTAGAGAAAAAAAGAAAGTTAATATTAAAAAGTTGTTAACTAAAAATATTAATTATAGTACAAAAAATTGTCATCCAAAAAAGTTATGTGTTGCCAAATTTTGATAAATTGTATATTTTTCTTGATAATTTATTGTATATTTTTGGATGATAATTTATTGTTGTTATTTTTGTTGATAAGTTGTTGTATATTTTGGATGACAATTTTTTGTATTTTTTTTGTGTTGATCGATTTTGTTGTTATGTATTTGTATGGTTTTAAATGGTTGTAGTTATCATTTTTGGAGTGGATGATAAATTTTTTTTTCGTATATTATCATTTTATATTTAGGGTTATAATTTTTGTGTCATAATTCTAAATTTAATGTAGTTATTAATATAGTTTACACAAATTATAGAATATTTTACAATAGAAACTGACACTTTAGGTCCCTCTACTTTAGAAACTGACACTTTAGGTCCCTTTACTTTAGAATCAGACACTTTAGGTATTATAACTTTAGAATCTGACACTTTAGGTTCCTTAACTTTAGAATCTGACACTTTATGTCCCTTAACTTTAGAATTTGACACTTTAGGTCCCTCTACTTTAGAATCTGACACTTTAGGTTCCTTAACTTTAGAATCTGACAATTTATGTCCCTTAACTTTAGAATTTGACACTTTAGGTCCCTCTACTTTAGAATTTGACACTTTAGGTCGCTATACTTTATAAACTGACACTTTAAGTCCCTCTACTTTAGAAACTGACACTTTAGGTCCCTCTACTTTAGAATCTGACACTTTAGGTCCCTTAACTTTAGAATCTGACACTTTATGTCCCTTAACTTTAGAATCTGACACTTTAGGTCCCTTAACTTTAGAATCTGACACTTTATGTCCCTTAACTTTAGAATCTGACACTTTAGGTCCCATTACTTTAGAATCAGACACTTTAGGTATTATAACTTTAGAATCTGACACTTTAAGTCCCTTAACTTTAGAATTTGACACTTCAGGCCCCTCTACTTTAGAATTTGACACTTCAGGTCCCTCTACTTTAGAATCTGACACTTTATGTCCCTTAACTTTAGAATTTGACACTTCAGGTCCCTCTACTTTAGAATCTGACACTTTAGGTCGCTAAAGATAAGTATTATATCATTATTATGCAGGGAGCAAATTTCTACAATGCAAAGTTGAACCTGAAAAGTAAGATAGGGGTGGTGGATTTGATTCGCCAAAAATTGAACCCCACACGATTAGCACTATTCAGAGAGACATGTTTCAGTCATTGGTTGGATCTGACCGATACAACTGCCGACCCTATCTTGGTGCACATATTTTTACAGACCCAGGTATTCCCGCCAAACCTACGGGATGATGAGATGTTATTTGAGGTTGGTGGCCACCGTCTTCGTTTCGGCCGTGAGGAGTTCTGTCTCATCACAACACTTCGTTTCGGACCGGACCTGAAGATGCATAAGAATAGGTCCACTGGTTTTGTTAGACGGGTGTTCCCACGAGGCACGCTGACGGTGCGGAACATCCAGGATTTATTCAATCTGATCGGCACTGATGACGAGGGGCGGGCGCATATCGATGACGATTCTGTCGTCCGTATTTGTCTCATGATGATTGTTGAGCTGTTCTTTCACGGTCATCAGTTGACCAAGCAGCTTCCCGATCATCTACTTCGGGCCATTGATGATTTGAGCGTCTTCAATCGGTTTCCCTGGGGATCCCATATTTGGGCCCACACCTACAAGCAGATGAATGCAGCGATCCGGAAACGACCGGAGCATGGATATAGGATGTCGTTATCTGGTTTTTTATATGCATTCAAGGTTAGTAAGTTGATATCAAATTAATACTTTTACAATCTACATGAATTCCCTATTTCTACAAAATATTTACTACTATCTTGGTATTCTAATTCACAGATATGGATCTTAGAGACCTTTCCCATGGCCAACACGTTTTATATTTTGACCACCAGGATGCCACGTGCTGTTCGTTGGGATAGGTCTTCGATCGGTATTGTTAGCAATTATGCCTTTGCTCTCCTAGATGTATCGGCGGTAAGTTACATTGACTACAACGGAAAAAAATTGTATTACATGAGGCCCTCGTGTGGATTTCTAACATGATTATTTTTCAATATATTAGCCCGAGCGTTTCCCACGTGAACGGCTTGAGCCTACACCGTGGGAGGAGAGCCAGGAATGGTATATCCTGAGCGATCGCTGGTTTAGTAGTTTGGAGGGGCGTCGACCGTCGAAGAGGTCGAGAGTTATGCAGGCTGTTGACACGGGTGAGAAGTCATTCTAAGTTATCCGATATTTATATTTTTTTATAACGAGAAGTCGTTCTAGTGTTTATGATATTTATAATAATTGTTGGGTCATCTGAAGATTTGAAGATGACCTCCTGATCTTCCATCTTATATCATCCTACTTAGAATATGTTTAAGGTTCTTTTAGCAGCTTGGTTTCTATACAAATGTTCGGTGAAGTCGAAGATCAGCCGAAGAAGATAAAGAAGGAGTACATCTCTCAAAGCGGATTGAAGATAGTCTCCTCAGCCTAAAGCCAAGCATGCCCAAGTGATCAACACCATCATCCAGGATGATGTCAATCACATGTCTCTCAGGAGTATGAAGGTGTCCTCACATCTTCAGGAGTCGAAGACCTCTCAGGTCTTCGACAGCCGATGATCTCATCTCTCCTTAGAGTATGAAGGTGTTCTCACATCTTCAAAGAGCAGCCGAAGATCTCTCAAGTCTTCGGTAGCCAATGATCTCTCCTTAGAGTATGAAGGTGTTCTCACATCTTCAGGAGCCGAAGATCTTTCAAGTCTTCGGCAGTCTATGCTTAAGGATTTCTATCAAACACATTGTACTTTCTGATAAAGTATATTGTGATATTTTGCATTGACGTGGACCTCATCCCAAGATCAGAAAAAGTAAGTTTGTCACTTACACTCATTTTAAGGAAAGGTCTCTACCATCCCTGCAGGTCAACACTTCAAGACAAAGTCACTCCAAGAAAAAGGGTACATCATGTACCTTGCTGAAGACCTGTGTCCATCCTTTGCTCAACAGGTGTCCCATGCATTTAATGCATGAGGCACTATAAATATGGAGGATGGTTCAACATGCAAGATACCCAGCAGACCCAGCTCTACTACCTTCAAGTTCTCTAAGTGCCTGGCAACTTTCTCTCTACGAAGTTCAATTGTTTTCTAAGTGTTTTACAATTGTTCTTTATTTTCTGTGTGTAAGATTGTTTGAACATATCTCATATGTTCTCTTCCGCAACAATCAAAGTTTTCTATGTGTAATTCTTGATTTCAAATCAATAAGAATTAAATTAAGTGAAAAACTGTGTGTATTGTATTCAACCCCCCCTTCTACAATACTTTTCTTATTTACTTACCGCTATTTGGGACCAACAAGTGGTATCAGAGCGGTTCAGTTTAACTCAATAAACTAGATCCGCAATGGCAGCCTCTTCTTCTTCTTCTTCATTGAAAAATGATTCTTCTCAAAACACCACTGCTGTATCATACGACAATGGCTCTATAGCCAAACCACCAAAGTTTAACCCCAATAACTTCTTCCTGTGGAAAAGTCGTATGATACTCTTCTTAGAAGGAGTTGACAGCAGATATCCTACTATCTTACATGAAGGTCCTTTTCTTCCTAGGGTTTGGGACCGGTACAATGCCAAAAAGGCAGATAAGGGAAATGCTGATGAGGACTCTTCTGAGGAAGAAAGAACTCCAGCAAATGGGAGATACATTGTAAAGGATCCCAGCAAATATAATGATGAAGACAGACGTCTTATAGCTCTTGATACTAAAGTCAGAGCCATCATTGCCCTTTCTCTGCCTGATGAGGTCTATCACTCCCTTGTTAACCTTTCTACCGCTAAAGAAATGTGGTCCACTCTGTGTGTTCTCTATGAAGGTACGTCTGAAGTGAAAAAGAGCAGAAAGATTGCTCTTGTAAGAATGTATGAACTCTTTTCTCATGAAAAGGGTGAATCTCTCTCAGACTACTACAACCGTTTTAACGGTCTTCTCAATGATCTAAAACTTGTGGGTCGCATATATGATAATGAGGAAGTCTTGTGCAAGTTCATGGACTGTCTTCCTGAGTTTTGGGAAAACATTTGTACTTGCATCAAGTCTACCAAGGATCTTGACTATATGCCACTCACTGCTCTTTATGGCACTCTCTTCAACTATGAGCAAACTAAACTGCTTAGGAAGTTCATCACCAAAGACATCAAAAGCTCTTCTCTAGCTCTTGTCGGTGAATCTTCCAAAAGTACTGTGTGTGTCCCTAGGATCACCTATCCCTCAGATTCTGATAATAATAGTCAAGAGGATCCCAATGATCCTTCAGAAGCCTACCTTAGTGAGGCTGATGATGAAGGTGAGAAAATTTCCAGTAACTCTCGATTCTCTTCTGGAAAATCCAAGTTTTCAAGAAAACCCTCTTCTACTTTTTCTAAAATCTCTCCCTCTGACAAATCAAATGAGGAATGTTACAGGTGTGGGAGGAAAGGACACTTTGCTTCTGAATGCAGGAGCAGGTCCTCTAATAAATCTAGACTGCCCTCCTCTAACCGTACATCCTCTAGGTTTGTCAGAACCAAGTCTGATTCTTACCAACCTTCTTTCCAAAAGACAAATATGTCTGTCTCCTCAAAGTCTGACCGGGCTGAGAAATACAAGGCAAAATATAAGAGAGAGAAGGAGAGAAATGAAACCTTGCTCAAAAAGGGAAAAGGTCAAATGACTGAAACCCATGATTGGGCAGATGAACCCACTTCTGAAAGTGACAAAGAAATGGCCAACCTTTGCTTCATGGCTAAAATAGATGATGTTGATGAACAGTGAAGCTCAATCCTTCTCTATGGCCATTGTGTCTGTTGAGTGCTCTACCTCCTACCCAGGTACATCTCTCTCTCTCTCTCTCTCTCTTCTCATCTCTCTCTTTCGGCCTCTTAAACCCACCAAAGAACAAACCTCCCTCTTACCTCCCTTCCCGCACTTTCGGCCTTCAACCTCTCTCACTATCTTCGACCCCTCTCTCTCACTCTTCAAAAGCCTACCGAGTCCACCATCTTCGGAGAAACTGCATCTACTCATGTGAAGTTTGATGACCTTAAGTCATCATCTCTTCATGAGATGATGATTGGTGGATATCATCATGTGTTGGTGAAGATTCTCAAAATCTTTCATCTAACTCAAATCCATATGTTCCTTTATTCTCAGACACAACCCATCAAAATGGTGACCTACCCATCTTTTTCTTCTCCAATCTCTGATCTTCACATAATCATCTTTGAAGATCCAGATCCCTCCTATCCTATTCTTCTCCATTTCTCATCATATCACCTCTCATTCCTCCATCATTCACATCTTCCTCTCAACCTCAAAATTCACCACATCTCATCCCACTTTCTTAACCATACATTTTTCCTTCATCGGCCGAAATACTGTTCATTTAAAATAAAAAAAATAAATTTTTTTTTTGGTCTACCGAATTACTGTTCATGTTAAAAAAAAAATCTTTTTTTTCTGCCGTTGGTTTCAAAAAAAAAAAAAGTGAGAGAAAAGAAAATCAAAAAAAAAATTGTGAAAAAAAAACCTCTTTCTCTCTTTCGGCTCCCTCTCTCTCGACACCTCTCCTCCCTTCGGCTCTCTCCCATTCCCTCTCCCTAGCCGAAGCCCCCATCCCCTCCCCTCTCCCTTCGGCTCTCTCTCTCTTCCCTCCCCTCTCCCTTCGGCTCTCTCTCTCTTCCCTCCCCTCTCCCTTTGGCTCTCTCTCTCTTCCCTCCCCTCTCTCTTCGGCTCTCTCTCTCTTCCCTCTCCTCTCCCTTCGGCTCTCTCTCCTCCCTCCCCTCTCCCTTGGCCGAACACCCTCCCCTCCTCTCCCTCTCTTCGGCTCTCTCTCTCTTCCCTCTCCTCTCCCTTCGGCTCTCTCCCCACATCTCCTTCTAGCCGAACCCCCTTCCCCCTTCGGCCCTCTCCTCTCTTCGGCCCTCCCTCCCCCTTCGGCCCACTCCTCTCTCGGCCTCTCCTCTTTCTTCGGCTACCTCTCTCTCTCTCGGCCTCTCCCTCCAACCGAAATCCCCACTCTTCCTTACCCCTTAGCCGAAACCCGAACAACCCCTTTTCCCTCCGTCGGCTGCCGACCCCTCCCCTCTCCTCCCTCCATCGGTTGCCGACCCCCTCCCCATCTCCTCCTCTAACCGAAGCCAACCTATCTCTCGACCTCCCTCTAGCCGAACTACCTCCCTCACACTCTAGCCGATCCCCTCACACCTCTCTCCCCCTTCGACCACCAATCCCCTTGCCCCTCTATCCCTCTCTTCGGTTCTTGTCTCTTTCCCTTCTCTCTTTCGGTAACCGAAGCCACCATCACCCACCCCCTCTCCTCTTTCTCCCTTCGACCCTCGGTAGCCGAAACCCATTTCCCCCCACCCCCCACCCTTCGGTTTCTCTCTTTCTCTCACTCCCTTTCGGCTTTCTCCCTCTCTCTCTCCCCACCCCTAGCCGAACCCCCCCCACCCTTCGGCCCTCTCTCTTCGGCTAGCCCACAACCAAACCCTCCCTCTCCCTACTTTCTTTCGGCGCTCTCTCTTTCTCTCTAGCTCTCCCTAGCCGAATTCCTTCCCCCTCCCCTCACCCTCTAGCCGACCACCCCCCTTCCCCACTCCCATTCTTTTTCGGCCAAAGCCCACCCCCCCCCTTTTTTTTTCCTTTGGTTTTCGGCCAACATCCACCCACCCCTCCACCCTTTGTTTTTTTTTTGTCCTATTCCCTCCCCTAACCCAATTCCCTTTCCAATTTTTTTCACAATATTCTTCCTTCCCTTCCCTTCCCAACTTTTTCCCTACATATCTCATCACAAGACCCCCCCACTCCTCATCCCATCTCTTATTCTTTTTCTTCCACCTCTTATCATCTCTAACCATAATTACCTACCATCTTCTACCCTCTTTATTTCTTTCTTTTCTTAAAAAAAAAAAAACAGAAAAGAGCCCCCCCCCCCCCCCAAAAAAAAATGGGCCACTGAATTTATGAGTTCTTCGTGTCTTGTAATTTTTCTGTGTGTCGGTATTTTTTCTATGTGTTGATGTCATCATCAAATAGGGGGAGAAAAATATTGTTGGCTCTCTGGTTGATTTGGTGATGACTCTCCAACCAACACATAGAAACTCAAGAAGACCTCTCTCAACAAGGGCTCTCTATCCACCAATCAAGCTCTCAGCCCAGGTATGTTTTCCTTCAAAAAACTCTCCCGATCTACAATGGGGTAATACTAAGGACACTCCGGTGTCCAAAGGTCCCTCAACTGTAGTGGACCCTTCTTCCCCCTCCTTAGTGATGCCGGCTAGCAATAAATCCTCAACTGCTACCGGCATCGCCGCACTTGCCCAAATGACCATACCATCGAAAGAACCTTCGGCGGTTACCCAGGTCACACCCCATATCTCAAAGCGGTGGCACTCTACCTCTTCCCATCCCTCTCCTCTCAAGAGGCTGAGGAAGGTTTCAAGGGCCAAACCACAAACTCCACCCACCGATTCTCCACAATCGGCAGGTGTTGAAATTTTCCCATCTGGGCCCGGGGACTCTGCTAAACCCAAACCACCTCCTTTGTATCCTCACAAAAGGATACAATTGTAAAATAGGGGACCCCTATTATTCCCTCATCAACCTTTTCCTTGGTTGATAAGGATGACTTGGACTCCTTCCCTATCCAAGGTGCCTCTTCTCCACCTCACAGCCTATCACCCAGGATTCTCAGTCCTGATGCTTCTGCACGATCCAAGGATGAATCTGCCCTTCCAGGAGCAGGTTCGGAGGATCCCGAAAATCTTCCAACTTCTTTCTTTCTGAACACCATGAATTAGTTGAGGGGGAGTATGAGTTGAGGGGGAGCAACTTACCACTCAAGCTTAAACTCTGCTTTTGCAATGGACTATGTGATCAAAGCCACCTGACATTAGTTGAGGGGGAGTATGAATTGAGGGGGATCATCCAACCACTCAAGTTCAAACAATCCCAACTACTATCTTCTATATCTTTGTATTTCTTCTTTCTCATTCTTTATTCATTGTATTCATTTATTCGTTTGTATAGCTATACTTTTTCTTTCACTATGTAAATGTCCGATATACAAAAAAAAATCCAAAAAGAATGGTCTATGTGAAAAGAACCCAAAAAGAGTAAAAATGGGTCAAAATGAATTTATTCAGTATACTCTTTGTTTTATTCTTTAGTATGGATGTCATCCTCAAATAGGGGGAGATTGTTGGGTCATCTGAAGATTTGAAGATGACCTCCTGATCTTCCATCTTATATCATCCTACTTAGAATATGTTTAAGGTTCTTTTAGCAGCTTGGTTTCTATACAAATGTTCGGTGAAGTCGAAGATCAGCCGAAGAAGACAAAGAAGGAGTACATCTCTCAAAGCGGATTGAAGATAGTCTCCTCAGCCTAAAGCCAAGCATGCCCAAGTGATCAACACCATCATCCAGGATGATGTCAATCACATGTCTCTCAGGAGTATGAAGGTGTCCTCACATCTTCAGGAGTCGAAGACCTCTCAGGTCTTCGACAGCCGATGATCTCATCTCTCCTTAGAGTATGAAGGTGTTCTCACATCTTCAAAGAGCAGCCGAAGATCTCTCAAGTCTTCGGTAGCCAATGATCTCTCCTTAGAGTATGAAGGTGTTCTCACATCTTCAGGAGCCGAAGATCTTTCAAGTCTTCGGCAGTCTATGCTTAAGGATTTCTATCAAACACATTGTACTTTCTGACAAAGTATATTGTGATATCTTGCATTGACGTGGACCTCATCCCAAGATCAGAAAAAGTAATTTTGTCTCTTACACTCATTTTAAGGAAAGGTCTCTACCATCCCTGCAGGTCAACACTTCAAGACAAAGTCACTCCAAGAAAAAAGGTACATCATGTACCTTGCTGAAGACCTGTGTCCATCCTTTGCTCAACAGGTGTCCCATGCATTTAATGCATGAGGCACTATAAATATGGAGGATGGTTCAACATGCAAGATACCCAGCAGACCCAGCTCTACTACCTTCAAGTTCTCTAAGTGTCTGGCAACTTTCTCTCTACGAAGTTCAATTGTTTTCTAAGTGTTTTACAATTGTTCTTTATTTTCTGTGTGTAAGATTGTTTGAACATATCTCATATGTTCTCTTCCGCAACAATCAAAGTTTTCTATGTGTAATTCTTGATTTCAAATCAATAAGAATTAAATTAAGTGAAAAACTGTGTGTATTGTATTCAACCCCCCCTTCTACAATACTTTTCTTATTTACTTACCGCTATTTGGGACCAACAATAATGTTGTTAATTTTTTGTATAGACGAAGGATCCGAGTCAGAGGGAGACGACCAACCTGATCATGACACGGGCCCCCCGTCCCATGCAGGCATCAGCAGGGCATACGAGGCCACCTCGGTCGAGGAGCCACCATTTCATGCTGGGCATAGTCCATCCTTTCACCATGAGCATAGTCCAGCAGGCCACTATCAGCATAGTCCACATGTTGACCCCTATGCTGACCGGTGGGCTGAGTTTACGAGGTGGAAGGATGATTTCTATGACTATCGGACTTCTCATCGCACAGAGCATGATGATCTTGAGAGACGCCTTGCCGAGAAATGGGCAACTGAACGCTCAGAGCGTGAAGCTACTGAGAGACGCCTTGCTGAGCTGGAGAGGCTTACTAGCCAGTTTAGCTCTTTCCAGGTAAGTTTTTAACTTAATTTATTGGACATGGTTATGGTTTTAATTTTTATATTTTGGAACTTTATGTGATTTGTTATGCTTGATGACAGATTCCAGGCCAGCAGCAGGGTGGACAGCCCTCCCAGCCCGCCAACACGCAGCACGGGTTTGGATCTTCGATCTTCAGAGGCCCGTCCCAGTACACAGATAATGTTAGTCACTTCAATCTTTATGTTGTATCATTATTTGTTTTCAATAAGACATAAAAACAATGGCTTAGATTAATATGCAGAGTTCATCATCCTTCCTTGATGAAATATTCGGACCTTCGTCGTTCGTTACACCGACCCACCACATGGCACATGTAAGTTATTTAATATGGTGGGTACTTTGATTTTTACATTCAGAATATAAACTGAATAACCTCAAACTTATATTACAGGGCACAGGGGCATCATTCCAGGAGTTTAGCGGTCAGCCCACTGGCTAGTATACACAGGGCCAGTATATGCAGCCTGTAAGTTAGGAGATTCGTTTGTTACATTTGATATTTATTTGTTATAGGAAACTTGTGAGGACCCAACTTATTTTGCAGGGCACATTTGGGTCGTTGCTCCATGAGACCGGACCGACTACGGTGGGTTCAGGTATGACGGGGTTTGTTGGGGCGTTGTTCCAGGATACGCCACAGGCCAGTACATCCGTCGGCCTCTCGACCTCGACGCACGTTCGGCCTCAGGTATCCCAGGACATTCAGGTTGCACCGCCGGCGGATGTACACCAAAGGCCGATGCGGCAGAAGATTCCTGGGAAACAATTGCGCCCTCCTTACACCGGTTTGCCTCCTACTACAGACCCACCTGTCCAGTGCCGCGTATCAAAGATGCCTGTTGGTCGTAAGACCGCTGCTGCTGCTACTGCTACCGCTGCTACTGCCGCTGCCACCACCAATTCTGATACGAACTCTTACACTTCATCCGCTATTGCCGCAAAATGGCATAGGCATGAATTGTCGGATTATTATCTTAGGTGCATATCCACCCATCCTGTGGGTAGGGACTGGTGGGGCTTGTTACTCGGGTTGCAGGGCTCAGGGTGGCTCGAAGCTGATGTTAGTATAAAACGTCATTTTAGTTTCTATATCATAGTTTCTATTTATATCTCTAACATCTTTTTTTAAATAACACATCGACGGATGGGTTAAGTTCATCCGTGAGAGTCGTCCGCCCAATGCAGGGTGGACGGTGATGACGTCCGAGTTCATGCATTACCTGGTCGTTGGTAATGGTCCGACTTCCGTCTACGAAACGCTGAAGGGTCCAGACTCTGTACCATGGTGGTCTGTTCGGCATGTATGAATTTCACTTTAAATATACTTGTTATTTCTAACTACGTATAGTTTAATGTTATTTACTGTTGGTTTGTTTTTGAACAAATATTTCAGGTGTTCATTCCGATTTGCATCGACCTGAAGCATTGGGTGGTTGGCGACTTCAACCTAGAGCTCATGGAGATGACCGTATATGATAGCTTTAGGAG
This sequence comes from Arctium lappa, assembly GCA_023525745.1. Classification (NCBI taxonomy): domain Eukaryota; kingdom Viridiplantae; phylum Streptophyta; class Magnoliopsida; order Asterales; family Asteraceae; genus Arctium; species Arctium lappa. Next base: position 125,606,159 of record CM042049.1, read on the forward strand.
TGAATCATATAAGGACAACTTCAGAAAATTGATGGCCACGTTCGCCAACAGTCTACATCAACTTTTTACCCTTGCTGAGTGCACAACACTTGCAGAGCACAGCCACGAGTTCACTTGGGTATACGCAGATGATGTACCGCAGCAGCAGGGTTCATTGGGCGATTGTGGTCCTTTGGCATGTATGTTCCTGACATGTTTGGCGAACAACGAGGTCCCAACACCAATGGAGGATGAGGCGTTACGAGCGCTAACCTGGAGGGTTCAGATGGCGGATGTCTTTTGGTCCATGATACAGACAGATCGACTTGTATGATTCCTTTTAGTAGCGTGTATATATAGCTTCCTTTTAGTAGCGTGTATATAGTTTCATGATAAATTTATTTATTAAAAATTTAGTCGTTTAGTTTAATTAAAAGATCATTTCATTACAATGCACGTATTTAATAACATAGAACAGATACGTGTAATATGACCTAAACAACCAACCATATGGTCATTTAAACATCAAAGTACGGCTACACGACGCTTTGGTTTTCTGAAATCCCCCCGACTTCTTATGTGCTCTGGTGATACGATTTTGGTAGTGACCACCTCCACTTTCTCGCTGTACACTTCAATGAGGGTATGGCCGTCAACATACTGACGTATAAGGGTTACATCTTCATCGGTATCCATCGGTTTCAGTCCAGTCAATAGGTCTGAATTCGGACGTTTAAAATACAACTTATAATATTTCGTTTCATCGTAACCTAGCTCTTTCATGATCTGGTGAAGCAGTCGCATTGAAAGATCGTCGACATCTAACATGTCAACATAGACTTCTAAACCATGAAAGTACTGCCTTCTAGGTGGATCCGTGAAGTACCCTTGATGGTAGAGCTTCATGCTGAACATTTGTGGATACTCAGCTGTTCAAGATAGGGGTTAAGGAGGTTAGCCTGGAACAATATTCAATGCAAGAAAAAACTAAATAAACATAAACGCTAACATTACAGGGGGCACAATTGCGTACCTATAAAAAGCTTCAAGATTCGTCTGAAAAGATTCGTCTGAAAAGTTTCACAGGCGTACCTATTTTGTTTGGTATCATAATATTCACAGACACTTGTTTCGAAGTAGTTTAAACATATAAATGCGTCAAACCATATAAAGTACATCTATCAACTAGAAACGAAGAAATAACCAAATTACAAACCCAACAACACAAGCATTAAATTAAACAAAATGATAGAAAGTACGGGTACAAACTAGTAACACGGAAAATCCAAAAACGCAAACAACATCTAAGGATAAAGTGCTTTACATTGATCAATCCAATTTTGTTTCTGGGCAACCTGCTCTTGCAGTACTGCAAAATCTTGCATAATCTTGTTTACTTGACCGTTGTCGTGGCGAATACGGTCTTCTTTGTCTTTTATCTTCCGCTTCAACCTTTTTATCTCCTCCTTGTCAGCGTCGATCCTTCTCAAGTGGACATCTTTCTTGGCCATCATTTCCTTCCACTCATCGGTTAGTTGTTCGATCTCCGCTTCACTTTTCTCTATCGCCTTTTTTAGTCGGGAGGGCATTATTTGTGAAGAAGGTGGGTTTGAGGATGATGCATTTCCAGCCATGTGTTTGGTCAAATAGAAGACTAGTACGCTATGAATGGTGTATGTATGGTGTGAACTATAACGTTGATATAAACCAAGTATTTATAGCCAAATTCTAAGTACAAACCCTAGATAGGGTTAATCGGGGCTTGCCACGTGCAAAAGGGACGCAATTTGCGCCCTAGGACGCAATTTGCGCACATAGGCTTTTCTGGAGAATCTTGCAGGGGAATCGTTTCAGGCTATGTAGGGTCAAATGGCACGCTTTGCAGGGGAATCCTGGCGGGCTCTTGCAGGGGAATCCTGTCAGGCTGTGCAGGGGAATCCTGGCAGGCTTTGCAGATGAGTAGTGGTGCGCAATTTGCACCCTAGGACGCAATTTGCGCCCATACGCTTCGAATATAAATAGATTCTATGGTGAAGTAGTATTTCACAACTTGCTATCTATCCTCTCTGCCCTCCACACCGATTACAACCATTCTCTACATTTTCATAAGTTAATGGCTGGAGGTTCACGCGGTAGGGGAAAAAGGTCAGCAAATGGGGCTGACACGTCACGCTCCGTCGACATTGAACAATTAAATGATGGAGCTTCAAGGATTGACTGGAATCCACCAGAGACAACAGAAGAGTGGGCGCAGTATGGTATATCTGCTTACGATGAACCGATCACGCCTCAGGAGTGGGAGCAGTTTAATAATGCACGAGAAGCATACTACACTGCTCATGGGGGAAAACCCCCACCTACGTATGAACCTAACCAGGGGCCTGGCCTACCAATGTCTCAGGTACTTCCTGACAGGTTGAAAAGGTCATGTGATGAGGCCGATGCGGAGATACGAAGTCTAGGCAGGACGTGGCTACAAAACATGGAACTTCAGAAGGAGAAAGAGGCAATTATTGCAGAGCAGAAGGAGTTCCTAGAGATGATGAAGCGCGATGTTAGGGAGAAGCAAAAGGAGATTAGAAAGTTAGAAGATGAACTGGCAGACATCAAAGAAAAATACACCGGCATGGAGGATCAGATGAAGGCAAAGGCTGGCTGGAACAGGAGGATCCGAGACATCTACCCGTAGTAGGTTTCTCAAATGGTGGTTGTTGTATGGATGCAATTCATCTGTTTTATTTGGTTTCAATAAAATATTGGTTTAATGCTTTAATGTTTACTTTAGTTTAGTAAATAACACAAGACAACTTAGCAACCACGCTAAGGTAAATAAAATCAACACTAAACATAAACATAATATCACTTAGAATACAAGACGTAGTCGTTACAATCAAGTGAATTCAATCTTAGGGAGCAATATTAATATTTAAAAAAAGTTTATTACATACATGGTTTACTCGTTTAGATCGACGTTTAAATCAAAAGTACCATGTCTCAAACTTTCATAATTCTCTTCGGTTGTTACTGGTTGAGTTTGTCGACTACCAGATGCCCTTTGAGTTTGTCGACTACCGGATGCTCTTTAACGGCTGACATTTACCGGTGCAGGAGATGGACAATTTGCTCGAGTGTGTCCTGGTTGTCCACACCGAGAACATCTCCTCTGGATGGGATCCTCACCCTGAGATGGGATACGGTCATGGTTACTCGGTCGACCAGCCCGTCTTATTACGACCGGTGGTCTAACGGTCATAAGCGGGTGGTCTGGAACTACCCATGTTTCCCCTGGACCGACTGGATGTATGAGCTCTGCGTAAGTTTGTCTGAAATTATCTGACGCGTAGTAGCCAGTCGCTAGATAGGAGACATCTGTACACCGTTGATTTCTTGCGACAGCGATTGCATGGCCGCATGGTATTCCTAAGAGCTGCCATTTCCTGCACGAGCAAAGTCGATTATTGAAGTCAACTTCTGCATCCCTAAACCCATCGCGGACTTCCCAGTAACCTCGGCCAATCTCATGTACAGTCCACGTTGCAGACTTGTGAATTCTCTTCTCAATTTTGGCCTCCGCCCAAGGCGTGAGACGATTCGCCATTTCCTCTGCGATAACACATATTTGTTACGTTAGTATTGCAAAGATAAAAACATAAAATTCAAACAGTCATAAATCCAAGGATGATAACCTCCATTTCTTCGACGAATCGAATACCATTCTTGTTGAAAACATCGGAAATAATCCATAAGGGCCACAATAGGCAGGCTCCGTGCAAAACGAGACAATGCATTCACCGACTCGGCACTGTTCGATGTCATTATGTTGTAACGCATTCCTGGGAAATGGGCCCTTGACCATTTCTCCGGTCCAACCTGGTCCATAAGCGGAGCTCCAAGAGGTAATGCAGCTCGTAGACCCGTCATGTTCAGTTCAAACTCCTCCACCGTATATGCTTTACACGTCCTCTAAAATAACTTCTTCCTGTATCTTACCCTATTGTCCCTGGTTTTTACGTTCATCATTAGATGGCGACAACAAAGTGCATGATGGGTGCCCGGGTACACTGTATTAATTGCTTGGTGAATTGAAGCAACCCTGTCGGATACAAAAACCAACCCCTCGGGTTCCCCAATACAACGCTTCAGCATGGTTAAGAACCAAGTCCACACATTCCCACTTTCAGACCTACCAACTCCGAAACCGATGGGCACAATCTGGTTATTTGCGTCCATAGCAACGGCTAAAAACATTGTACCTAAGTAAGTACCCTTCAAATGAGCAGCATCGATGATAATGACCGGACGAAGGTGTGTGGTAAACGACCGAATCTGGATATTTAAGGAATTTTCATATTATGACATTATTCAATTTACAAGTTAAATAAACCATATAGTGACGCGAAAGTTACCCAAACACAACGTACCGCGCAACCGATGGCAGCGAAACACATCTCAAAACGTCCTCGAGCGTCTGTCCTTATTGAGGTAACGGTACCAGGATTACGGAGCTCCAGGTTATAGAGAAAGCAGGGGAGTCGAGTAAACGATTCTTCAGGGGTACCACGCACCATCGTCAGTGCATAAGCTTTTGCGCGCCAGGCTTGCCAGTAAGAAATATCTATTTTCAAATCCGATCTTACGTCGTTGACAATGTCGGATCCACGGTATGTCCTGCTAGTATTCTTCACTTTAGGGTAAATAAAATTACCCAATACTCTACTATTTGCTTGATGGTGGTTGGGATGCAGCTGCGTCCTCGAGCAAGTGTGTACGTCATCCAATATACGAACATGAAACATATTGGTATTTTCGACAGATGTCGCATAGATACGCCAAGAACATCCGGCTTGCCTACATCTTGCATCGTATCTCGTTTTATTTGAACGGTGAACTCCAAACTCAAAACCTTCTTCAAGAAATTTCAAACCGAGAGCGAGTGTAAGATCGTCTTTGGCCGGGAATACTTGACCCAAACTTACTCTTCCACTACGGTGATAACGTGGGGGTTGGTTGGGTGTGATGACTGGGGCCGCTGATAGAAGTGGAGGGGGCATATCAAATAAATCATCTATACCACCGTATGATTTGATAAGACTACTTTCTGGTTCATCGTCGTCTTCATCGGTATCAACATCAGATAAATCCAAGTGGAAAACATGAGACTCCTCATCATGTCTATAAACTTCGTCGTCGTCATCTTCTTCCCGTTCTTCTTCTTCTCTTTCTTCTTGTTGTGTTTCAGGAACAACATCTGGGGTATCATCAGATTCATCAACACCGCCTCCGGTGTTCGAAGTACCACCGAGATCGCTTCCACCGGACATCGATGAATCGACAAACACACAGAGTGTTGGCGGATTATTTTCACCGTCAATAAATTGAATGAAAGACGAAACATCGTCAGAGTTGCATAACTCATAAAGGGCACCATCATATTTATATGATATTCTAATCCTACCAAGAGCAGGATCGATAAGAAATTTTCTGTGAATACAACTAACCAACCTCCGACGCGTAATGTTTGAAGCTACCTTCACGCGGGTTATCGGTTGATCAGTAACATACTCCCACCCGTTATCCGTCTGTTGCCATGAACCACCGCTTAAGAGATGTAGCTTCACTTTATCCTCTCCAGAAGTCATATTTTTAAAAAATACACACAGAAAAGTTAGAAACACAAGGAAACAATTGTATGAAATTGTGGATGAAAAGTCTGATTTACATCTTCAATGGTTGCTGGATTTATAGCAATAATTTAGGGAATCAAATTTGTACGACCACATAGAAATAATTCATCTGCTAAAGTTGTGAAGATTTCACAACTTTTTGAAAAATACAGTACACATCAACTTGAAAAATCAGCTTAAAAACGTTAAAAAATAACAATCCATCCAAAATATAAGGAGAAACCACAATTAGGGTAAATATCAGCTTGACACGTGTCCAGGGGCGCAAATGGAGACCCAGGGCGCAAATGGAGACCTAGGTCTCCATTTGCGCCCCTGGGCGCCATTTGCGTCGTTTGGGACATTGGGGTAAACCGGGGAGAGGGATGGCTAGGAGGCCAATCCCACCCCGAGTTTGGCCCATTTCGATCAATTTCCCGAATATAAAAGCATCTTCAATACATAACTTTTTTATAAGTTTTTATTATTTTAAAATTTTTTGAAAGACTTTTGAAGCATTTGAGTAAAAACTTTTTAAAAAACTTATTGATGGAAGAGTTGGAGAATTTCCAACCTATTGGAGAAAAGTTTTTTTCATAAAATTTTCATTTTACACCATTCCTTATTTTATACCTTATCACATCTTAATTAATTAATATAATTTATTAAATATCTATAATAAAACCAATATATTTTATAACAAAATACATTATTAAAAGGGTGTTGCTAAGGCTACCCCTTACATCACTCTCTCTCACACCCCCATACCCCCTTACATCATCATCTCTCTCACACGTTTTTTTTTAAATTGAATATTTTTTAATTTAATTATTTTATTATATATTAAAATATGTCAAAAAATACGTTTAAAAATACGTTTTGGTATGAAGTATATTGCAATTACATTTTTCACTCGACATGGTTCAACGTTATTTGCATTGCAATTTCATTTTTTCACTCGACAGGGTTCCAAGTCATTTTGCAAAACATGTGTTTGTTAGGGGTGTTCAAAAAAACCGGATAACCAAGAAAACGAGCCGAACCGTTTAATCTGAAACAGAAAAAACCGATTTTGAGAGATTTTTTCGGTATTTTTTGGTTGATTTAAAAGTTTTTTTTGGTTTTTTGGTTGATTACGAGGTACGGTTGCACTTCTAAAATAATATGGTTGCACCTAAAATAATACGGTTGCACCTTCTAAAAAGCGATAACCAAAAAACATGTGTTTGTTCGGTGCGGTTCGGTTCAACCAGGGACGGACGCAGGGACTTTTTCGACGTGCCTTCATTTTTTACCAACATTCAATATCGCCCGATGTGTTATTAGCCTAATTCCGCCGTTTTGAAGGACTTTTAAAGTTTTTCGAAGGATTTTAAGTTTTTTTATCGATTTCAAGAGATTTTTTCGGTATTTTTAATTGATTTCAAGAGACATTTTCGGGTTTTTGGTTGATTTAAAAGTTTTTTTTTGGTTTTTTGGTTGATTACGAGGTACGGTTGCACTTCTAAAATAATACGGTTGCACCTTCTAAAACGATACAGTTTCATTTCAAAACGAACGATTCATTTCGGGATTTCATTTCAAACTCTCTCCCCCTCTCTCTCTATGGGCGATGGAAATTGTGGATTTCAAGCCATATCTAAAAGTTTTTAGAATAATAATGATATTAAAACTAAACCAGATATAATAATTAGAAAGTGGCAAATTAGATTGAGGAACAATTGTTGTAACAATTTGGGTATAAAAAACGAACAAACATATTCATACGTTTCAAAAGTGGCAAATGAAAAATATTGTTATTAGTAAAATACGTTTAACCATATTCATCGTATATTAACTAAAATACATTTAAAAAAATACTCGTGACTATGTTGATTTAAATGAATAATAAAAAAATGGATTAACCAAGAATATATATTACATATAATAATATAATTAAATCAAAAATATTCAATATTGGGCTCATTTCGAAGGTATTGACGAGACGATTATAATGATGTAACTTGTTAAAATTAAAAATTACTTTTTAACGTATTTTAGCTAATATACGTTTATATGTGTTAATGTAATAAAAATATAAAATGTAAAATGTAAAATCAAAAGGTATAAAGTATATCAATCAAATTAGTTCAGGGACCAAAATTGTAATTATGAATTAAAAAAAATACAATTGTGAGGGGGAAGGGGGTATGGTTTTGTAGAAAATTTGCGGGGGGTAGGAGTAGAATTTCCCTATTAAAATTTTCGTTAAGACGATCCAAATTATATCAATATCTACCTAAAAAAATATATAAATGATATTATATATTTATCGTCTTTCATTTTTAATGAATTCATTTTTGCAAGTCATTTTTGTTTTCATAAAATATGATGTGGATTTTAAAACGACAAATAAAATGAGGGGTTTATAAAACATTTTAAATAGATGAGGATAGATTACAATGTAGTTGATGAAAAAGCTTTTGAAAAAAGTTTTTTTTGCATTGGAGAAGGTTTGTAAGGACAAATTTTTATTAAAGAAAAGTTTGTGAAAAGATGATGTGGATAAAATAATAAGTTATTGAATAGGTTATGCATTGGAGATGCTCTCTCCCAAATGTTAAATACTTGGATATAAGCAAGAGATCCTTCTTTCAAAAAAAAGAAGAAGCAAGAAATCCCTTTTCGACGGTGTGGGAGACTTTAGTACTGTTTGGTTTGATGGAATGGTTTGGAAGGATTTAAATTTCGACGAAGATTTGGATTTGAAAAAAAATTAAAATGTTTGGTATGTTTGGTTTTTATGATTTGGAATAGAATTGAATTCAATTCTTTATAAATAATTTGTAAAAATAAATTACAAATAATTATAAATATAATTAAATTATCTTATTATTAATTGATTATTAGAAAACAAACATTCTTTATATATTTTAAAACAATATTATATGTATCACTCGAAATTTCTTGAAATCCCAGCCAACCCTACATGATTTCAAAATTTTATATTTGAGGAATTTCAAAACCAGACAATTCTGCAAACCAGACATGAGATTGGAATGAATTTTAAATCTAAATCCCCAAATCCATTTCATTTCTGCAAACCAAACGAATATTTGTTATATATTTTTATTTTTAATTGAAAATTAAAGAAGGAGTAGAAAGACAAGAATACCCCAAACCTATATAACAAAAAGTTAGTTTAAGGGACCAAAATAAAATAAAATGGCAACAATAATGACCAAAATTATAACTAATTTCAAAGAGGGGCCAAGGTTGATAGTGAGTGACAACCATAGGGACCAAAAGTGAAATTTACTATAAAAACATTAATCATTTATTGGGAGTTCGAAGAATTTTAGAGCATCTCCAACAACTTTCCTATAAGTTTTATAAAATAGAAAACCAAAAGTGAATTTTTTTAAAAAGTATTACATTCAACTCCAACAGATTTGTTATATGGATTCTGTCTCTGTCTCTGTTAACTTTTATTTTATTAACTCATGGGTAATTTAATCAATTTAGTCTTTTGTCTATTTTTAAAATATATATCTTTATAATTTAGGGGTGTTCGCGGTCCGGTTTGGATGGTTTAACCTCTCAAACCATAAACCAAACCATAATGATGATTTAGAAAATTTTCAAACAGAACGATTTGGTAGCAAATGATCAAATCGGTCAAACTGGACCGCCAAAATGGGGTCTAACCGGTTTAGACCTTCTATGAGCTTTAAACTAAAAAAACATATAATCTATATTCAAATAAAAAATTCCTACTGATAAGACATTATTAATAAGAAGTAGTGTACCGAATTATAAAGTAAACACTTGTATATACAATAAAAAATAAACATTTAGCATATTGAAAAAAAGTTAAACAACTCCACCAACAATAGTTGAATTTTTGACAAATAATGAGCAAGTCGAAGGACGATTCATATTTTAGATTTGATTTTTGACGGATTTCAGAATTTTGTTAATTTAGATTACAAAATGGAGAAAACGAAAACTAAAAATATAATATTTTTGACGAACTTTTTTTTAATTCAACTATAAAAGTTGAGTCTACAATATCAAAATAAATATGATTAATACACACGTAGTTTTGGCGGTCGGTTCGGTCCAGGCCGCTCAAAAAAAGGTTCAAATCATTGACCAAACCGGATCGAGTGGTTTGACTATTTTTCAGACCGGACCGAGCGGTTTAACTATTTTTCAGACTGGAACAGACTGCCAGATCACTCAAACCGCCAAAAGCGGTCCGATTTGACTTGGTTCGACCGGTTTGAGCGGTCAAGTAGTTTTTTTGAACACCCCTATTTTATATATCTATATTTATACTATATTATAAAACATTTAGACTAAAACTCTTAATTACCACCTTTATACATAGAGAATAGCTTGTTAAAGTACATATCTTAAAAGCTAGTTGTGTAGCCGTGCGATGGATTGAGATTCAAAATTCAATTTTAAATCGAGAATTAATAATTTATTAAAAATCTTATCGTGATTTCTATAATATAAAAAAAATGTTTGAATAAAATATAAATTACAATTAGTTGATGATAATGATGAATATATTTTACGACGAAGAATCATGTGAGAAGTTGAGATTAACGTGAGAAATATAACAAAATGGATCTGAACCGTTGATCACTTACAATCAAATGTCTACCCATGAATTGCGGCTTAGAAGAGAATTGACCCTGTGCATCTCTTTATGATGTGTTGATAACCACTTCTCAGGTTTCTCATTTTAACCTCAATTTCTCATCGAAACCTAACATATATCTATATCTATTACAACATTAATATTGGTTTAGATAAAAACTCTTGATTACAACTCATAAAACACAAAATACCATCATTTTATGCATAGATTTTAAAAATGTTTTAATCAAAACTTGGGTCTCCATAGGTTACAAGTCATTGATGCATTCCCCCTAAAAAAACCCAATTTTGGTAAGGTTCAGGGTTTTCATTTTGCATTGTAGAGATTTCTTTCCCTCTTTTATAGAAGAACTCTGCAAGAGGACTACACCTTTTTCTTTCCCCTTTTCCGAAAAAGAACCCTTTCCCTCTTTTTTTTAAGTTCACTTTTTATTTTATTTTATAGATTCACAGTTTTCCTTCTCTTTCGGGTAAACCTGCAACAGGACTACACCTGCAAAAAAAGATTGGAGATTATGCAAAAAGATTGGAGATATCTGCAAAAAGATTGGAGATGTAAAAATTCCAAGTCCTCCCGCTCTTTGCTTGCCTCCATTTAATGCCCTTGAATCTTGCTTGAAGCCCAAATGAGTGGGTCTAACAATTTTTCAACAAACAGCAGAACCGTGCTAAAATGAAGCTGGTATCTTTAAACCCCTGATTTCGGTTCTGTTTTAGTTCAAGTTTATTGCTTTTAGGGAAAATTCGTCATATATTATTGAACTCATATAAATGTTGTTGATACATTGCAGGTTCACAGATGTAAATGGTTTGTTTCTGTTTTCATTTGAAAGCCATGAATATGCTCAATCTGTACAAAAGGGTGAAACTCCATCCTCCTACTATCTTAAAGCGGCAAACCACTTGGTTTTATCAGTTAAGCAACTGGGTATGTATACTTGTTATCAATAAAATAGGAAATATAAATGGCAGTGTAGTTTCTGGAGATATGATACACAAAACCAACACTTGCTTATGAAAAAAATGCATACACAAAACCAACACTTTCTGCAACATTAGGTCAAGATTTTGGTTTACATACCCATATTCAGTTGTCGATGTGTTTCTTGATTATATTTGTTGTTAATATTTCAGGACGATGAGAGCTCGATTAGATGGAATGAACCAAAAACTGTTTTTTTTTTTTTTTTGGCAGATTACGGTTTATAAAGTTCTACTTGGTGTTTAAGTTTAGAAGAAGTTTGCCTTTCCTGGTTAGTCCTGAAGGTTCATCCACAATATCAGTCCTGATGTGATTATAATATATATTTCAATGATTTTACAGAACCCAAGAAACAGAAAGTTGAGTAAAGAATCATGATGAGCACTATTCCCTCTAAGTTGAATTAAACACACAAACAGAAGAATATCCACAGGTAGCAAAGAATCAAGATGAGCACTATTCCCTCTAAGTTGAATCAAACACGCAGACAGAAGAATATCCACAGGTTTCTTTTAAAAGGAAAGAAGACAAATTGGTCATGAAAAAATGAAGGTCAGTTGTGGGTTTGTGTTGTGAGCAGTAGCTCCATTAAAAGCAAATTAATTAGGCTATTTCCTAAAAGCCAAAAGAATATGGAGTGTTGGTTTTTTGTAGAGGGTGATAGAATTACATGATATGATATCAAAACAACAATAATGGAACCCATGAAATTTTATTATTTTAACACCAAACAGAGAAGCTAGAAATCAGAGCCATATACACATTAACATTATATATATCTATATCTATCTATTATGCAAGAAATTCAAAAAACTCTTAATTACCTATCTTAATGCATAGGGTACAAATTATCAATGCATCACTTGTACTATCCTTTAACTTTGGTGGTTTATTCAAACCTCTTTTTCTCCTTATCAAACTGACTCTCCTTCTTTTGGCAAAAGAGTCAAATCCCCAAATTGATGAAAAAGTTTCAGACTCTTTTTTATTCCATTAAAAAAAATTGATACCTATTTTCAGCTCTACTCATGTGTTTTCTTCTCAACACGCCATTGCCATTGTTTTATGCAGAAACCACATTTTCTGCAACAATCACCTAAACTGAAACTTTCAAACTTTGCTTTCTTCATTTAAGCTTTTCTTTCCCACCCCATTTGGCTATCAATTTTGTAAATCACTGCAAATTATTATTTTTAATGGCTCACGTACAATTTGTTGATGCATATTTCTTTTACCAAGGATGCAGGTTGCCTTTTTTACTTTTTCAGCCTTTCAGATATTCACGCTTCAAGGAGATGATCAAAGGATTCAAAATTTCAAATATTTTAAATTTCCATTGGCCCTTCTTCTTGAATCAGTCCCTTCTTCAGCCCTGGTGTCCAGATCTGAGTGTATCTCCATGCTGTTAAAGGGTTGGTTTTACATTTTTGTCGATTAACCATTTTAGGAATAGCTTTTGCATCTCAAATTTCATTTAGTTTTTGGATCATAATTTATCCATGTCAACTATGAGACAGTGGTCTGGTCCATGACAGTTTGCTCGGTGAAGCATCACCAGGTCACTCTAATAGATGTTTTAATTTTTATATCTTGCGAGTGTAACTGGATATGCTTAATTGTTCATTGTGCATTATGTTAATTAAGGTGTTGACCTTTCCCCAAGAGCTAGCAGGTAACAAATTTATATTTTTCAAACCTATTTTGCTAACAATAAAATGCTAATCTTAATATGGTTTACAGGTTCTTCAAGCATTTCCTGTTGGTTTTTGTGGTCCATAATGTATCAGGGGAACTTTTTAGGCTTATTGCTGGAGTGTGTAGGACAATGAACATCCTCTTCACTTTAGTTCTCATGTATTTAGATCTTAAGTTTCTGTGTTCGGTCCCCCTACATAGTTTTGCTGTAGTAAGTTCTACTAAAACCATACACTCTGTTTCTAACGGTTTGTTTAGACCACAATGCCATCTGTTATGTAGTTTCTGAATCAACTCAACAGGTTAGTGGCTTCCCACTTAGTGAAATCAACACTTATTTTTCCTCAGTATACTGGATCTGTAGATTCATGAAGTGCTTCTTAAACTATAAAACACTTTTGATTTGTCACCCTTTTGAAACCGATTATTTTACTATCAAGTTGATGATTCTTGACAGTTTCACAAACAAAAATCTTAGCATATGAATCAATTTAGTAATCCCTCTATCTAAAACATATAGAACACTTCCTTTTTGCTTTTCAAAAGAATATGCAATGTTTCCTTTTTTGGGTTGCACTTTCTATTACTAAACATGCCACAAGTTTTCTCAATTTTGTGGTATTAAAGGGTATTTGTTTATTAGTCAAAGAATTTGTGTAAACTACTTGTCAAGTCAAACGTTGCATTCTTTAGCGATAAGTATTGCATAGTACTAGTAGATTAGGAATCAGATTTGCCTGGAGTTCTTCATGATGGTAAAATTTTCGCTTAATATAATAACCGACAGGTTGTTGTAATTCTAATCACTAGTAGGAGACAAATATTCTGAAACCATGACCATGGACGCAATATATATTGATTTTCCAATTTGAGTATGTATAATGTTTGTCTTTACTTAAGGTAGGTGTATCCCAAGTTGTTTTTGCTATTGTCATATGATCTACCTCCTTTAAACAAGCAATTAAAAAAGCCTCAAACTGTAATTCAACTGGGAAAATGCTTACAAACGGACCTTGTTTATTTGTGTTCTATTAGGAAACATCTGTTGGAACTTTAATGGGGCTCGGGTACTAATTGTGTAGATACTGATTGTAACACGTGTTCTTTTAGGACTACAAATTTGAGTCTGATACCCTAGACAAAAGATACATCTAAGCAACTTTTCACCTTCAATCACCACCAATCCAGATGCTAAATTCCAACATCAATGATTTAAATTTGGTACTCCAAAGAAAAGATATAATATTTTTGTTTTTACAGGCCTCTTTGAGTGCATCCACATTCACTTCTAAGATACAATATAATAGACTTACAGACTATTGGTGTTTCTTTAGAGCCTCTTTCTCCTCAAGTGGTTTTTATGTTTTTGTTTTTCCTTAATCATCAATCCAATTGATTTGATTAAGGTCGCTGGTTTTTCTCTTTGTCGTAGCAGCTTGACGGTATCTGGCTTTGCTGAGCTTTTCATTACACTTTCTTGTTTTATTTTAATACTTGTCTATGTTCTAATCTCTTACAGTTAGTTTCTACTTGATCAAGGAGCTCCAACTCGCTGTCAGTTCCTTCAATATTGGATGCAGATGGTTGTTCCTTCTACATTTGTGAGTAAGTTATCATATAGGGATTATGTATGGGACAGACAATGCACCCAAAGTTTCAGGTATGTTATAGTGCATTTTACCCAATTTAAAACATTATTGGTCTTAAAATTACCAAAATTTGATATTTTCATTTACTTTTGTTTTTTCTTTCTCTTTGATTGTTATCAAGAGTCAATGATGAGACTAGGCATGCTACAGGACGTGGGATGAGCAGGGTCGGTTGGGATGGGGTTTCTTCAAGGTTGGTAGTTTATTGTGGTAGAGATAGGGAGTTTCTTCGGCTCTTTACGTTCTTTTATCATTCTTCTTGCTTATATGTGGTCTATCTTTATGCCTCCTAGTTATTTTTTCTCCTTCAGGTGGGATATAAAAGATATGGGACTACAAGTTCACATGCATATATCTGCTATTCTTCCTTTAAATCAAGTGCCACAAAGCTCGCCATGCTATACCCATCCACCTCCTGGTACAACATACATAACCGTTACTCCATTAATAAAATTAAGAAAACTTGAATCAAAATTAAGTAAAGAGACAAAAAGGCTAATGGTGATTTATGGAATCGAGCCCACATTTCTAAAAATTGATTCAAGACCAAACCCAACAATTCCAAGTTGATTTACCTAATTATTGTACTTTTATCTTTATAAAAATGATACCTTAAATTCTTTGCATTTACATTTTGTTCATAATTGATTGAACGCCAAGTGTTGCAAAGCACATATGAGGCAATTTATTTCAAAAACTGAGAATGGTTCATTTAGAAAGAAATCAAATCGTTTTGATGTTGTGTCATGGAAATTATATAAAAGGGGAACAAAAAGTTAAGAAAAGAAATTTAGAGGGAGAGAATATTACCTGCACGTGTGCTCATAGTCTAATGATGCACAAGTAGGTTTGGAACATGATAAATTTTAGGTCAATCTTCACCTTCTCTGTAGAATTTCACATCCAAGAGTAGTCAGTTCCTCGAGTCCATCCGGCAAACAATGTAATTGAGGACAACCATTTATATATAATTCACTCAATTTTGGGAGGTTACTAGGCAAAGAAACTAAACCCTCTGCCCAATGGATAATTAATCTCTCGAGTTTTGGGAGGTTACTAGGTAAAGAAACCAACCGATCACATTTAGATAAACTCTTGTAAACTAGGAAATTCATCATCATCTAAACATTTTAGAGCATTCATGGACTCTATATCTATAACGCTAAGGCTAGGTAATTTCCCAAGTGATGGAATACTTTCACATGTTCTACATCCACTAAATACAATCTTCACCAAATTCCGTAATCTGATCATCCAACAAGGAGAAATCAACTTTCTCATATATGCGGCTCTTTGAGACTTGAATTTGGTTCCAATCCGTCAACAACCTCTTTCATCATCAGCTTTTTCTTCACTTTCTCGATCAATGCTCCAACGTAATGTCAAAGATATTAGATTTTGTCATGTTTCAGATTGGCACTCTTGGCTTCTTCTAAACTCCAACATTTTCAAGTTGCCTTAATTCCAATCTCCCTCCAAGAATATTTAGATCTCTGAGTTTTCTTATATAGCCCCTTCTTTTTACCAACACCAAATTTTGGAAGTCTTCTAAGACACGCCAATTCTTTCATTCCAACATGCATACAATCAAGTTTCAAGCACCATTTGTTATCGAGACATCGAAGATTCTTCATGCATCCATACCTTCACGCAACTTACGTAAATTCTAACACCATTGCAAAAGTAAGACTTGCAAGTTTTGGAGATAAATAATCGACTCCGATAGATATACTATTTCTGAGTTTGATATACTCGAGTATCTCAAATGTTTTAATTTTCAAATCGATTCTGGCAATATTCCATACAAATGCAACACCGTTAGATACACATGCTTGAAAATTTGGCTAATTATGTTACTTTTATATCTATCAACAAAAATAAATAATGATCATAATGATCTTAGCCTTTTTCAAATCGTAGTTCGAGAAAAAAAAAGTTGGACATGATGAAGTGAAATGAAGAACCTCGACCTCATTTGGGGTTATCAAATCCTTATCGGGTTCTATAAAAAAGTAGTCATGTCTCATCAAATACCCTAAGTCGTGCAGTAGATCATGCATTTTACATACCAAATTATCGAGGCAAAGATGATCGATGTTGTTTTGCACATCCTAAAAGGACCGCGAAACCAAACTATAAAAAGTTTATTCGCCAATCACATACAAGTCGGCTTGTTCTCTAGGTGGAATAAATCCACAACTCTATCAATAAATTCTTCCCCATTTCATAACTGCCTTTAGGAAACAAACAAGAATAAGCGAAACAACGTCATGTGGTAGCAAGTTATCATAGATTAACTTCAAAGCTGACAAAATGCCATTTTCTTGCAGTTTCTCCCACACATCACTATCTTTCACACTTTGCCACGCACCCACACTACTTTTCGACCACATCAGACCACCCAAAGTCTTCACTGCTAAAGGGAGTCCTTTGCACTTCTTAACTATCTCCTTCCCAATAGACTCTAGCTCCCTTATGTTCTCCCTCACTTCCACTTCCAGATGCAAGCTTCTTGAATAATGATCATGGCTCCTCTTCAGATAAACATCCTATTTGATGTTGGAACTCGGGAACCTTTGCCATCATTTGGCTACTTGTATGACTCCCCGTGGTCACTGTAACAATGCTACCTTTTGCTCCACAATTTAGCGTTTTACTTGATTCCTCCCACTTTGTCCTCTCCTCGATCCATACATCATCCAATGCAACAAGAAATATTTTCCCCACTAACTTGTTTCCATGGGGTTTTATTTATGGATTCAATGATTCCTCTTGTTAACTTCTTAACTTGGAACTCATTAGAGATATACACCCATGATTGTAACTCGAAGTACGCCTTCACCCGTTCCGTTCATGGTTGTAGACTAATTGAGCTAGAGTAGTCTTTCTCAGGCCCCGTATAGCGTAGACCCAAAACCCTTCAACATCATCTCCGATTATATCTTTGCTACATAACCACTTCAAAATCATATGGCAAGTAGGGGTACGGAGGGGCGGACGGGACGATAGTTTGTGGTGGTGGCGGCACCCTATCGTCCCGTCCGCCCCTCCGTACCCCTACTCGCCATCTGATTTTGAAGTGGTTATGTAGCAAAGTTATAATCGGAGATGATGTTGAAGGATTTTGGGTCTACGCTATACGGGGCCTGGGAAAGACTACTCTAACTCAATTAGTCTCCAACCATGAACGGAACGGGTGAAGGCGTACTTCGAGTTACAATCATGGGTGTATATCTCTAATGAGTTCTAAGTTAACAAGAGGAATCATTGAATCCATAAATAAAACCTCATCGAAACAAGTTAGCGGGGAAAAGATTTTTTGTTGTATTGGATGACGTATGGATCGAGGAGAAGACAAAGTGAGAGGAATTAAGTAAAACGCTAAATTGTGGAGCAAAAGGTAGCATTGTTACGGTGACCACGCGGAGTCATACAAGTAGCCAAATGATGGCAAAGGTTCCCGAGTTCCAACATCAAATGGGATGTTTATCTGAAGAGGAAGCTTGCATCTGGAAGTGGAAGTGAGGGGAGAACACAAGGGAGCTAGAGTCTATTGGGAAGGAGATAGTTAAGAAGTGCAAAGGACTCCCTTTAGTAGTGAAGACTTTGGGTGGTCTGATGTGGTCGAAAAGTAGTGCGTGTGAAAGATATTGATGTGTGGGAGGAGCTACAAAAAAATGGCATTTTGCCTGCTTTGAAGTTAATCTATGATAACTTAACATGACGTTGTTTTGCTTATTCTTGTTTGTTTCCTAAAGGCAGTTATGAAATGGGGAAGAATTTATTGACAGAGTTGTGGATTTATTCCACCTAGAGGACAAGCCGACTTGTATGTGATTGGCGAATAAACTTTTTATAGTTTGGTTTCGCGGTCCTTCTTTTAGGATGTGTAAAACAACATCGATCATCTCCGCCTCGATAATTTGGTTTGTAAAATGCATGATCTACTGCACGACTTAGGGCGATATTTGATGAGACATGACTACTCTTTTACAGAACCCGAGATTTGATAACCCCAAATGAGGTTGAGGTTCTTCATTTCAGTTCATCATGTCCAGCTTTTTTTTTCCTCGGACTACGATTTGAAAAAGGCTAAGATCATTACGATCATTATTTATTTTTGTTGATAGATATAGAGTAACAATTAACCAAATTTTCAAGCATGTGTATCTAACGGTGTTGCATTTGTATGGAATCCAAGTATCAACATTGCCAGAATCGATTTGCAAAGTGAAACATTTGAGATACTCAAAGTATATCAAACTCAGAAATAGTATCTCTATCGGAGTCAATTATTTATCTCCAAAATTTGCAAGTCTTACTTTTGCAATGGTGTTAGAATTTACGTAAGTTGCGTGAAGGTATGGATGCATGAAGAATCTTCGATGTCTCGATAACAAATGGTGCTTGAAACTTGATTGTATGCATGATGGAATGAAAGAATTAGCGTGTATTAGAAGACTTCCAAAATTTGGTGTTGGTAAAAAGAAGGGGCTATATAAGAAAACTCGGAGATCTAAATATTCTTGGAGGGAGATTGGAATTAAGGCGACTTGAAAATGTTGGAGTTTAGAAGAAGCCAAGAGTGCCAATCTGAAACATGACAAAATCTAATATCTTTGACATTACGTTGGAGCATTGATCGAGAAAGTGAAGAAAAAGTTGATGATGAAAGAGGTTGTTGACGGATTGGAACCAAATTCAAGTCTCAAAGAGCCGCATATATGAGAAAGTGGATTTCTCCTTGTTGGATGATCAGATTACGAAATTTGGTGAAGATTGTATTTAGTGGATGTAGAACATGTGAAAGTATTCCATCACTTGGGAAATTACCTAGCCTTAGGGTTATAGATATAAAGTCCATGAATGCTCTAAAATGTTTAGATGATGATGAATTTCCTAGTTTATCTAAATGTGATCAGTTGGTTTCTTTACCTAGTAACCTCCCAAAACTCGAGAGATTAATTATCCATTGGGCAGAGGGTTTAGTTTCTTTGCCTAGTAACCTCCCAAAATTGAGTGA
This sequence comes from Arctium lappa, assembly GCA_023525745.1. Taxonomy (NCBI): domain Eukaryota; kingdom Viridiplantae; phylum Streptophyta; class Magnoliopsida; order Asterales; family Asteraceae; genus Arctium; species Arctium lappa. The sequence continues at coordinate 125,625,800 of CM042049.1, forward strand.
ATTATATATAAATGGTTGTCCTCAATTACATTGTTTGCCGGATGGACTCGAGGAACTAATACTTTTTACATTGAGGGATGTGAAATTCTACAGAGAAGGGTGAAGATTGGCTAAAATTTCTCATGTTCCAAACCTACTTGTGCATCATTAGACTATGTGCACACGTGCAGGTAAATATTCTCTCCCTCTAAATTTCTTTTCTTAACTTTTTGTTCCCCTTTTATATAATTTCCATGACACAACATCAAAACGATTTGATTTCTTTCTAAATGAACAATTCTCATTTTGTGAAATAAATTGCCTCATATGTGCTTTGCAACACTTGGCGTTCAATCAATTATGAACAAAATGTAAATGCAAAGAATTTAAGGTATCATTTTTAGAAAGATAAATGTACAATAATTACGCAAATCAGCTTGGAATTGTTAGGTTTGGTCTTGAATCAGTTTTTAGAAATGTGAGCTCGATTCTTTTTGTCTCTTTACTTTATTTTGATTCAAGTTTCTTAATTTTGTTAATGGCAGTAATGGTTATGTATGTTGTACCAGGTGGATGGGTATAGCATGGCGAGCTTTGCGGCACTTAATTTAAGGAAGAAGTGCAGGTGCATTCTCATCCTTCATATATATCTCATATATGCATGTGAACTTGTAGTCCCATATCTTTTATATCCCACCTGAAGGAGAAAAAATAACTAGGAGGCATAAAGATAGACCGCATATAAACAAGAAGAGTGATACAGGCGTCGAGAGTAAGATCGAAGAAGTCAAGGCGTCGGAAAAGAAAGCACCTGAAAAGTATGTTATACGCCCTCCGTTCCTTAGCATTTTGAGAAGAAAAGAGAGAGAGTTTATGGACATCTTTCGAAAGGTGCAGGTAAATATTCCTCTCTCAGATGCAATTAAAAAAATCCCTAAATATGCTAAATTCCTTTAAGGAATGACACATAAGCAAAAAGAAGCCTAAGGAGACCAAAAAGGTGGACTTGACTTAAAATGTATCCGACGTGTTCCAAAATGATCTTCCACCTAAGTGATCCGGGCATGTTCACTATACTGTTGGTTAATTAGGGTTGTTCGCGGTTCGGTTTGGGCGGTTTAACCCCGCAGACCACAAACCAAACTGCAAGTGGCAGTTTATTAAATTTTGAAACCGGACCGCAGTTTAGGCGGTTTGGGCCTTTTATGGGCTTTAAAGTTTAAATTTAAAAAAACATATATAATTTTGAATTTTAAAGCTTCATTGGCTTGAGTCCATTTGAAGTAAACAAAGTACACAAAAAAGTTAACAAAGTCCACAAAAAAGGTTAGCACAATTAGGCGATGCTAGTGAATAGTAGTCATTTAAAGCTTTCAAGTTTTAAATGTCAAAAATCAAAATTTATTTTATGTTTGGGCTAGATTTAAGATAACATTGGGCTAGATAATGAATATAAATGAATATATAAAGAAAATAATATATATATATATATATATATGTATTTGGCAGTCGGTTTGGTCCGGACCGCACCGGACAGCCCGGTTTGGCATTTTTTTCAGATCGGACCGCCAGACCGTTCAAACCACCAAAAACGATCTGGTTTGACTTGGTTCGACCGGTTTGAGCAATCCAGCGGTTTTTTTGAACACCCCTATGGTATAAAGGCTATGTTAGATTTAGGGGCTTCTATTGTCATATTCCCTTTATGCATCTTTGGACGTGGGACCCTTAAAACCAACAAGTGTAGTTATTCATTTGGCGTACAAATCAGTTGTTCATCCCGGGGGAGTTTTAGAGGATGTGTTAGTTAAGGTAGATGTGTTGGTCTTCCCGGCCGATTATGTAATTGACATGGAGGAGAACAATACCTCCAATTCAAGTATGATGTTATTGGGATGACCATTCCTTAAAACGTCTAGTTAGAAGATTGATGTCTAGGACGGTACCCTTATAATGGAATTTCGTAGTGAGGTCATCAAGTTTAATATTCATGACACGATGAGGTACCTGAGAGATGTGCATTCTATGCCTTTGACTAATAATAATGTTTCTGCTTTAACTCACAATTTTGTTCTGAAAGAAAAATTAGTGGAAATGAGAAGGTGGAAAGTTGGAGAAGCTCACAAAAGCTCTCGGTTTGAATGATGAGCATTCGAAGATCTTGTGGCCTGGGATGGAACAACAAAGGTATGACGATTCTAAGCTTAAGGTGTCATACACTAATACGAACCCTTTGTCTACCTTTTACAGGTACCTAAGGTTGGCTTGAAGTCATTGCCGGCTTTGCTCGAATTTGAGTATTGGAGCGCGGGAAGCACATAACATATGTGATGTACGGAAAAAAATCGGGTTTGATGAGTCCCACGATCGGTTTGGGATGCCGGCTAATGGTGTCTAGCCAAAGACGTAAGAAAGGTGCGTGGGAGGCAACCCACGATTTTCAATTATTTGCTTTTTATTGCTTTATGTATTTTCACTAGGTTCGTGGGACTCTCCAATTTCACTCCTAGTTTTCTCTACTTTCTTAGGTTCACGCCGGATATTGGAGCCTAACAGAGACGACCCGTATTCATGGATTCATACATTGGAAAGCCACTCACGAAATCAGGGGAGTTTTTTGTTTCTCCTTTTATTTATTGCTTAGAGCGATCTATATTTTGAATACATTAAGGACAATGTAAGAATTAATTGTGGGGGTGGGGGTCATTTGCATGATTTTGGATATTTGGGTTGATAAATGCTTTTTAGGGGTAATGTGGGTTGTTGTCCGTTTTGACAGAATGCTAGCATGTTTTTATGAGCTTAAATCGTTGATGATGATTAGTTTAGATGCATGTATAGCATGATTGAGCTTAATTGATAGCACTTTGAGTGGATTAACGGTAGCATACCGGTCAAAGTTACACATTTGCTAATCTATACTACGTTAATATTGGTTTACACCAAATGTCTTAAAGACATGTCGTTAAGCATATAGTACAAGACTTTAAAACATAAAATTAAAAAAAAACTCTATTACACCTCATAAAGCATAATTTACAAGTGTTTCATGCCAAAATTTTCAGCCCATACTTTCTACACTTCAAAAATATGCAGCCCATGCTTTCTCATCTCCATCCCTTCTACCTCCTATCTCACGTCTCAGAGCCATACCTATTTGGCTTTGTTCATACTTTTTCTCTTAGATATATCAGAGGTCATCACCATGGTTATCGGAAAACATATCGATTTTTTTTTTGTGATGATATTTTCTGCATCTAACATTTTCCGAGCATAGGTTTCTGGGCACCGGGTGAAACTGAACACGAATCTTGGCAGGGCAACCTGAATGGTGCTGCAGCCATGGCGGTGTCTGATCCCCTTTGTCCGATTCCCGATTTGCAGATCTGAGCCTAAAACCAAACCCAACGACCCTACTAGGATCTTCGGAATGGTAAAATGTAAGGAATTACGTTGTTTTCTAGAATACTTTTGCAGATCTGAGCATGTCATTCAAATCAAACTGTAAACAGTTCCACTCAGAGAAATGAGGCAAATTCATTGGGGATAAAGACGACGGTTTCTAAGGGTTGTTGCTCCCCTCTGCTCATATCAAAGTCTGATTTTGACTTTATTTGGTCAACATCCTTCTTTGTGGCCCATGATTTTCTCCAGAAATCAAACCCTTACAAAATCACACAGATTAGCAGTTTCTTTGCTGGTAGCTGTTGATTTTGTTACTATTATTAGAGTAAATTACGTGTTGGTTTGTTGAAAATTTCACTTTTCGTCCAAAAAATAAAAACATATGAGCATCTCCAATAGAGTTATCTCTAACAGGTTCCAAGAGGCTGTGATGATAAATTTAGTGCATCTGAGTGGTCAAAGTTAGAGATTACCTGCATCTTGGCAGGGCAACCTGGATGGTAATGTTGAAGAAAGAAGTTCTGATAGTCTTTATTTTCTTTAACATTGCAACATGGAAGTTTGCAGCCATGGCGGATTTATCCTCTTTGTTCGATTGTTTACAAATCTGAGCCTCACTTTTTTCCACCTGGAACTTGGTACTCCATACTGATGTTTGCTTGTGAACTGCTGCTAAAATGTTGCAAAGTGCACTACCACTCTTTTTTCTGAAGTTAACATGTTGTTGGTATAAGTTTGAATTATGATACAGGCAGTATGAGATAATAAATAATATTGTGAAGTTTAGCTGTAAATTGCAAATCCTTTTTAGGCTATAGAGCATGCATTTTAATGAACTTCACTACGTATTTGGTAGACTCCAGGTACATAGCATTTTGTTAGTTCTAATAGAGAAGTAATATGGAGTTTAATTCATCCAGGTACCCTACTAGAGATGGCTATTTGATTCATATTTTTTATTTAGATATTGGTCTTAGAAAAAGCTCCCTACTAAAATTTCTAGAATTTTCCAACTTGGACGAAATATTTTTTATTTAGATATTGCCTCTCTATTGCACCTTTTTGTCTATATGCCCATCTTGTGGTATCTTCTCTATTGATTTTTTTCAATTCTGAATGAGAGTGGTTTGATTTTCAGCTGTGGATTCCTTCAAGGAGGTGAGTCTTTTATATGGCACCTTAACTGAGTTCTTTACAGATTGGGTATAAGAAAATATATGTTTTAGATCTATTTTAAAAAACAAACATAATCTATCTATATATGTAGCACATCAGAAAACCAAATCACGAGACATCAACACAGGAAAGAGAATCACCAAAATAAGTCTAATACTTCCATACTTGAGCATAACCAAGTAAGTGATTTTAATTGTTGATGATTTAGAGAGAGAGAGAGAGAGAGAGAGAGAGAGAGAGAGCATTGGAAGGTAGGATTTGATCCTGAATTGTTTAATTAATTTGCAGCAGGGTAATTTATGGCAACTACAAACTCCTTTGGGGTAATTCATTTTCAACATTCTTGAGAAAGGTTGGCACTCACTCTACAAATTAGTGAAAGATTCCATTTGTGAATTATGGTTCTTTTGTTTCCGATTGTAACATGCATATATACATGCATATTATCAGTTGGTATATAGATTCAGTGACGGAGCAAGGGAGGGATATGGTTTAAGGCCTGGAAGCACATCAGTCTGCTGATTTGGCTTATGGATCAGATTATTGTCCAGCTTTCCCAGTTGGTCTCAGAAGATTGCTTGGTTACAGGACTGGGTTGCAATGGCCATTGGCCAAATTGCACTGGTATGTTAATTAGTTATGTTCTTATTTTTCACAGCAGCTCCTATTTCAAGTTTCCTATGGTCCTGTTGGTGAATTTGGAATTTGGGGAATTATTCACATGTTAGTCTCAATGTCATTTGGCTGCATCTATGACACTCTCTGATTTCCGTGCTTCATCAGAATTGGAAAAACCTTATTATTATTTTGGGTTTGTTTGCTTCTGTACTATTCTGTGGATCCCTTATCATAATCGGTTGGGATTTACATTGGCAGGCAGGGGCGGAGCCAGAAATTGACACGAGGGGGAGCACAAATAAAATAATTAAAAATAAATATTAATTTTTTGAAAATGACAAAACGATATGATATTGATGAAATGCCGACTTTTAAAGATTCAACAATGAATTATTTTCCATACGACTTGTGTTTACAATTATCAAAATTATTCTTATCTGACATAAATGGCTAATTACTGATTATTTTTATATTATTAAATCCTTATCTATAAACATTAAAGTAGTAAGATAAAACAAACCAAAAACACCACTTAATAGATTAATATTAATTGTGATTAACAATATATAATGACAACCCTAAAATCGAATGAGTTAAAATTATTGACTAAAGTCATCCAACAACTTAAGAACAAAATATAAAAAATATTTCAAATATTTCAATTTATGTCATAAAGATTTAAGTCACAATTTTTTCTTTATTTTTGCTCTAAAATTAGCAACTATAAAATTTAAATCTATCAAGAGCAATATCAATATAGCATAATGTTAACATGAAACAAACAAAACACAATCCAACTATATATATGAATTAAATATTTAAATGTATAAATTATGTAAAGTTATAGTGGTTCTAAAAGATTGAGGGTTACGTATAAAAGTTCATCAAAATTCAAGGACTTAAGTACAAATTATTTTAACTCATGATTACCACTCCTCTCCACCGCCTCAAGGCTCCACTTCCCCATTGCCTTAAATTAATACTGCAATGTGATTTGTCTATGTTTGAAGTCTATCATATCCAAATTTTATGAAATATTGAGGGGGAGCAGCTGCTCTCTCTCTCTCTCGCTCTAACGTGGCTCCGCAACTGTTGGCAGGTTTCGAATAAGAGACTTGAGAGTTCGATACTTATTGGAGTTTTGGCCGGATTGTGGCTCTGTTTCCGTCGATTGCAAGTGAATCGGCATAATGGAGTGAAATTTTTTATGGGCTGATAATTTCTCTTGGGCACCTTTTTTCAGAAAACTATCTTTGAGAAAGTAATCAAATGTTTTTGTCAAGAAGATGGTTGATGTACTATGTTTATCTTCTTTTTAACAATTTTAAATATTACTTAGGGTATGTTTGTTTGCAGCTTAATGAGACTCGCAGCTTATTCAGTCAGTTATATATGACTGTTTGGTAGTGGCTTAGTGATATAGAAAGTGGCTTATTTTTTAAGATTTCAAGGGAGCTTTATGCAGAAAGCCAAGTTTTTTTTGCAAACCAGTCTCTCTTATTAAAAAACATGTTCCTTACATCTATGAAAAACTCTCTCAAATAAAAATCTTCTAAATCTATACAGACAGATTAATCCACACAGACAACTTTATCCATACATAACTTAATAGAAAACCGATCAAATAATAACCCCTTTTATTTCTAATGTCATGCTATTTCTTTTGCACTGGATTAGAAGATTATCTAAATATTCATTATATTTTTTTTGATGCATTGTCCTTCTCTTCTCTTGGTTGCATCACCACTTAGGGGACGTTTACTAAACGTTCACCCGGTTAATGCTTATCAGCTCACTTTATCTTATAAAGTGAACATAACAAAGATTGAAAATCTTACCCGGTAAGAGCGATGACGATAAGGATAGATAGTCTTACCTGGTGAGAACGACGACCAGATAAAAAAATTGCATATGGTGTCGTTTTACTGTACTAGAATATTACCCGGTAAGTTAAGTGAAAGTGTTGACTATTACTAGCATGTACCAAGTAAATGTTGGAAACCCCTCCCCCCCCCCCCCCCCCCCCCCAAAAAAAAAAAAAATCCTTACAACATATCCAAAACATTACTTTCAATAGTACATATATTATAGATGATTATGAAATTCTTTTCTAACACCAATTTGGTTGGCTTTTGTAGAGATCCCTCTCACATATATCTTAATATGTTTATAAGATTTGTGCAAACTTTCAAGACTTCCAAGTCTTTCACTTTTATTATCATTGTACAGATTTATGGATTAGTTTGGTCGGCGTTTTCTGCTTTTTTTTATTGCGACTCTTAATGGAATGTTGTCTGCCATCAAAGTAAGATTTACGAACTTTCAAAACTTTGTTGAACTATCTCAGAGGTGTACCATTCCATATAATCATCAAGGTAGTAATGATATTTGTTGACAAAGTACTATCCTTGTAAGTATGTTATGGAGTTTTCTACTTTTGGAACATGATTTCATGAACGTGAAACATTGAAATCTCAAACGCAAATTGGTACATCTTATCTTGCAATCCATGAATTAGTGGTACATCTAATAGTTCGGTTCCATTTATAGGAATCGTGACAACACATCTACTAACAATGTTGCATCAAATTCCCTCTATGTCCTTATCGGGCATCTTGGTTCTTGATTCTACACTTAAGACCATAACTTGCTAACGTTCATAATTGATGAATATATAAGGACGATGGCATCATATATTTTGTTTTGTGTATGTGTTTGTTAATGTTTTATGTAACACCCCTAATATTCGAAAATAACAGACAAATTAAAACTTCCAAAAACTCTTAAATACAAAGCTTTGAAACATCAAATATCTAAAGTTACAAGGAAGAATCACTATAACAATGTATCAGAGTTCTAACGAAACTATCTATTCCCGCAAACTAGGGATAAACATTAGTCGGGTGTTACTAAAACCACCAAAGCTGCTATCTTCACCAAACCGGATGACGTCACTAAATCCATCCTACTGGAACTTCTACCAAGCTCCACTCGCCACACAGATCCATCTAAGACCTATATACATGTCGAAAAGAAAAAAGTGTCAGGCTTAACGCCTAGTGAGTTAAAACAGTTTTCATCATATAAATCATAAAACATTTAAAGTAAACGTTTTACTCCGAATAAGGCCATTTTAGAAATATTGATTATAAAGAGGTATTATTTGTTAATCCAGTTACTTCTAATTTCCAAACACCCATTTTAAATAACTATTCGACATCCAAATTTCCCCAAAACGCATCCATACGGTATTTCGTCAAAACACTCTTTGTGTAAATAAAATGGTACGTTTTAACACCGAAGGCATGGGTAAGGGAATACCCAAAATAACACCTTTCGGTGACGGGGGAGACCCGATTCCATCGAATGTGGCGGGCACACAAAGTTAAGCCACTTATCAACGTTTTCGAGTTTTGCATAGACCATGGATCTCCGTATCCGGCTCCTCTTGAGCTACCACCGCAAGATACCCAAATGACCTAGCGTCTACTCGACCTCTAGATGAGTCTCACCACAAAGTCACAAGTCCCCGTATCCGGCTCACCATGGGCACCACTGCAAGACTTAGCTCCGTATACGGCTCTCCAAGAGCACCACCGCAAGTTTATATAACACCATAACTTGGGGACCACTCACAGACTCACTAGACTCAAACTCCATGATGAACATAACGACTCATATGCCTATGGATCCAATGCATTGCAGTCTAAACATTACATACATAACTCCATATGAATGAACTAACGCATCCAAAACATGTAATAACCAATGTTTGTATAATAATTGTATTTTCATAAAGCGCCCATATTAAACTGTTTAAACGGGACAACATCCCAAAACTCATTAGAGTATAACTCAAGCCACAAGGCATCTTAAAACGTTTGCCAATAAAAGCAAAACCAATATGACCATACGTGTCGAAGTATAATTTTCCCAAAATATGTATATCCATCAATGTATTGTCAGTCGAAGGCCAAAACCGTAGGATTCATAATTTCTCAAATGCTTGTAGTGTCCTAAAATGATAATTTTCCATTTACTCACGCCGTTGAGCCAAACTTGTTTAAAAAACATCGATATCCCAAACTCATAAGTAAAGTGAAATCCCAAGACTCCCACTTGTACCCAACTTTTCACCAAAATAAAACCCAACACCTTATGTTGTCTAATTTCTTTAATAATTCCAATAAAATTCATTTAGTGGACCTGGATAACATTTTGATGCAAAAACACTCTAAATACACTTAGCAACTCACATAGAGCTTTAACATTTCAAGTATGTGAAAATACCCATTTACCATGAAACTCATCAAATGTAAAATGTGTTTGTAACATATGTTCAAGAATCCCCTTATGGTGAGTCAAACATTTCATAAAATATTGTGAACCTTTTTCTCAAGAGTTGGATAGCACAAAATGTGCAAGTATACAAATATTCCCAAAACTTATCAAATTAAGGTAACTGTAACACCCTAAAATTTCGGGTAATTTTGAAAATTAAAAATTCGGCAATATAACGTTTATAAATAGGGCAAACCACCCATAAAGGGTTAAAAGCGTAAGCATTTACAAAAACCTTTAAGGAAGTATGGGGAAACGACAACAAACTAATCTAAACCACAACTAGCTAGATTACATAGGTTGTTAACCCAATACCAAAATGGAATAATTGTTTTAAATGCTAAAGCTCCCAAAAATAACTATCATCCAAAAATGCCCTTCTAGAGACCACGCTCTTCTCTCAACCCCTTGACGACCCACCGCTAAAGGAACCTGTTATACATATCATTTGAGAAAAAATGTTAGGCTTAAAGCCTAGTGAGAACATACGGTTTATATGAAAGATAATAATAAGAATTAATTGCAACATAAATAAATTGTTTTCGTAAATGGTTTGATAAGCACATTGTGACCTTCCGGCCCAAACTTCATCTTGCGATGACGGGAAGAACCCGAATTCCAAGGATCGTGGCGAAACACAAAGTAAGTCATTTTCCAAGTTTTGAGCTCACCATACTAGGATCAAAGCCACGAACACGCCAGCTCGTACTAAGATGTGGGGGAGGGCACCCAATGATTCCTAGTCATGCTCATTCACTAGGATTTACATTTACGACCCACGGCTAGTAGCCGGTCCCACATAACCGTACCAAGTTGCCCTCTAGGGTCCAATGTCTCAACTAGCTACATACGGGAGTTACCCCCAAATAATAAGTCGGCTCATACCTATGGATCCCTTAGTAGTAGTCTAGACTTGTCACAATAACACTTGTGACTAACTATAATCAAACATATAGTTCATGATACCATTTAGTTCCCAAATCACATTTCTATGATTAACTGCTGATAAGAAAATACAAAGTTCAAACATGAATCATAAGCTATTTTCTCATTTCCAAATATATGTAAAATCATTTTAATGTAAACATGAACTACCTCATTTTAACCCATTTATTTCCTTTTCCCGAAATACTAATTTCAACCGAAATACCCATAATATGTTTAAAACATAAACTTGGCTAAAAAGCCAAAAGTTGAACATTTACTCATCCAAAAGTGACAACAATCATATTTGTAGTTCCAATACATGGGTTGTATCTACATTTTACAAAATGGTAAGAAACCCTAAAATCTCCCAAAACACCAAGTTAGGTCAAAATCTCATCAATTATGGAAATGTAAACAAGGAGATATTTAGAAGCTAAAAAATGCATTTTGATGTGTATAAAGTTTAATAAAAGGAAGTATGTACTCACAATGGGTTTATTCTAAACCCTAGAAAATTTCTAGATGAGGAGAACTTGAACTTGAAAACTTGAAAACTTGAAAGCTCCACACCATTACTTGGTAACCTAGATTGAGCATTAATGAACCTTAGACTTCCTAATACTAGAAATAAATGAAGAGAGATGAGAGAAATCGTTTGCCAAGAGCTCCCCACTTGCAATAAATGAGAAATGGACCAGTTGGGTCGATTTTATAACCAAAATGCCCGATTGCGACTTTGCCCGTGAGAGTGACATTTGTTATTATCGTGGGGCACTATCGCCTGCTTCGAAGCACTCGCGATACATCTTTCGCGATAGTGACACTTGTCACTATCGCGGTCACAATCGCTCATATTGTACCGCGACTCCCAACTCACCCGCGATTATGCCACGACGACAGTGACCATGTCACTATCGTGTGGCATTGTCACCGAATACTCCCTTAGCCTCCGAAATCCAATTTTCGAGAATCGAAACACACAAGGCCAATACCCAAAGTTGAAGGTTAAATTCATAAATGGGGTTTCGTACAAAAAGGAGGGAATATATGGGGAAGAAAGTAAAGGAGATAACATACCAAAAATTTGGGTGTTACAGTAACCCATAGATATATTTTCAAAATCCCAAAATATATGCATTTTGATATGTATATAGTTTTTCAAAGCAACTAGAACTCACCTTGCTAGATTTAGACTAAATCTAGGTTTTACCAACACAACTTGAGCTCCTTGAAGGAAGGCGTGAAATCTTCTAGATCCTTAGCTCCAACTCTCAACCAAGATCCTTAGACACAAATATTCTCATAGCTACATTAAATCCCAACAAAAATGGAAGAAGAAAGGAAATACCAAAACTCTAACCTAAGTGAAGAGTGGAAGGGATTACCTCAGGCACACACTTGAACTCTTGAGCTCTTAATGATCAATAACTGATCTCAACAAACCCTAGGTTAATATGAATGAGTAGAGGGGTTTCAAGGGGAGAAAAATCGCCTAAGAAACTCTCCAAATTGGATCTGAAACGAGTTGGGAGAGAAAATGAGGTTAATTGGGTGAAAAGTGGATTTTATACCATCAGGACCCCGTGGGCGACAATGTAACACCCCGAATTTTCGTTTGGTTTTGAGAGTTTGTAAAGAAGAAAGGAGGTTGAAGTTTCTGTCTACAGGGCGCACGGGTCGTGCGCCATCCTTCAGGAAATGTGCACGGGTCGTGCGCATGAAACAGTGTGCGAGACAGTAGAGAACGCACGGGCCGTGCGCCCTCCCCTTTGGAAAACGCACGGGCCGTGCGCTGTGTTGGGTCTCGTGCAAAGACTTGGCTAAATATCTCATTTTGATGAGATATTCTTATAATCTCAGTTTCTTTCTCTCTCTCTCTCCTTTTATCTCTTTTTCTTATCCGATCTTCAAGGCTCGTTTGGTTGCTAGTTTTCGGTGTTTCTAGCGAGGGGTCGGTGTTTTAAGCTTCACCTCTACGTCGTGGTCATTATCTGGTTTTCCGGGTTTTATTCTGAAAACCTACCGGTGAGTTCCTACTATCATTTTACAAACTTTATACATGTCAAAACTCTTATTTGCGAAATCTGAAGTATTTCTACGGTATGATTTTATGATCTCTACGTTTTGTTATAAATGAAGTTTTTGGTGAATCTCGGGGTTCCCGGTCAGTTTTGACCAAAATGACGGGTTCCGCCTTATTGAAGTAAAATGATGTTTTACTTGCACATTACGTGATTATGTAAAAAGAATGTTTATGAACTCATTTTAATGATTTTCATTCTTACCAGAAGTTGAACTGGAAATAGCATTTTGTTTATAAAATGTACTTGTAACCATATATTGAATTGTGGTTGGTCACATATGTTGTTGTGACGAGTCCGTACCATTGCTAGTGGATCCCTAGGTTTTGGAGTAGACTGTTTTGTTGGGAGGCTATATTCCCCAAATTGTAGCTATGGGTCACATGTTCCATGATGAGTTTATGGTACGGTTATGTGAGGCCGGTTACTAGCCATGGTTCATGGTGACCCTAGTGAAGGAGTATACACTGGTTTCCCTTGGGAGCGCGATCTCACCTCGTAGCACGGACTCTGGGTTCATTGCTGAGGACTCTAAGTGTTTAGCTCATAACTCGGTTTGTTGGCCTAACTTTGTGTTTCGTCACTCTCCTTGGTAAAATGGTCCTTTTATCACTGTTTAAGAGTTTTGGACCGAAGAGGCCCGGTTGTGACGAAATGTTATCTTTACGAACTAAACCGTTATGAAAGGATTTATTTATGATAACTGATGTTTATATCTTTTGAGCTTTATAAACTGTATGTTCTCACCAGGCTTTATAGTCTGACACTTTTTCTCAAATGACATGTATAACAGGTTTCCATTAGCGGTGGGTGCCGGGGTTTTTGGAGAGACGAGTTTTGAGTCTCGAGGTTTTTGGAGATAATTTAGTATTGATATTGGGCATTGTTAAGTCCCATTCTTTTGATGAAATCCCTGTATAGAATTATAAAGTCTTAAGGACTGATCCCATTTATGGGAAGTTAATGGATTTATCTTTGTCAATTGTCAGGTTTTAAATGTTTTATTTTACTCTGATTTTTGAGGTGTTACAAGTTGGTATCAGAGCCCTAGTTTAAGCGAACTAGGCATGAATGTAAGATGTCTAGACTTAGACTGCTTATGCTAAGAATTGATCCGCGAGATTTGGGTAGAACTCTTAAGATGGGTTAGTCTTAGAGTTGACGGAAAGTACGTTTATCAGGCGTTGTAGTAGTGGTGACAAGAACCGTTATGTGTTGTATGTTCATAATTTCACTTAGCTAATGTTATTATGAGGATACTGTACGTAAGAGTACTTGAATAACTGTTAATATGACAATTGGTAATGTGGTAGTACGTTTCCTTTGTGTTTATTCAATCTCTCTCTTATCTCTTTCCTTGTTCTGTGAAGTTGTTCAGCATTGTGAATACGCGTGGTAGATCGCGTACTCATATTGACGGATTGGAAGCGACAGCCTCCACGGCTGATCGGCCGGAAGGAGTTGAGGTTGTTGTGCGTCCGCCAGTTCAGCAAGTACTAGGTGGGGGGCCAGAGGTCATTCCGCGAGTAGACCTGGCTTCGTCCCACCCAGTCATCAGGGATGCTAGTTCCCCTTCTGAGATGATGGCCAGCATGATGTTGGCAATGAGGGAAGAAATGGCAAAGCAACAAGAGTTTCTGCTAAAAGTGATTGAGGACCGTGATGTGAACAATCGTAGAAGTGAGACGGTTGTGGAAAACATCGTAGCAGGTTCTGGAGGCGTTGGTACAGGGGTCAGGGCTGAGGAGAACAGGATTGTTGGTGCTCCGGGAGGTAGGAAAAGCTGTTCCTACAAATCCTTTTTGGGTTGCGGACCGCCAGAGTTCTCTGGTTCCGACGACCCAATCTTGTGTGTGAAGTGGATCCGAGCGGTCGAGCAAGCTTTCGGCTCTTCCGAATGTGGTGATGATCAGAGGGTGCGGTTTGGTACCCAATTGCTGAGGGACACTGCACTCATCTGGTGGAATATCATCCAATCCACCCTATCTCCTGAAGTGTTGGCCCAGTTGTCTTGGGCCGAGTTCAAGAAGAAGCTGCTGGAAGAATTTTGCAATGAGAGAACAATGGACCGAATTGAGAAAGAGTTCCGGTCCTTGGTGAAGGGAAGCCTGACGGTGAGGGAGTACACCCGTCAGTTTATGGAGAAGCTTGGTCTGGTAGGGCACGCTGCCCCAACAGAGAAGGATAAGATGAAGGCCTATCTGAATGGCCTACCTGCGGACATGCAATCGATGGTCCATAATTCCAAAGCTTCTAACCTCCGAGAGATGGTGGAGGAAGCTCAATACATGGAAGAGATGTTCGCGAAGAGCAAATCTGAGAATTATGTGATAGTGCCTGATAAGAGAAAGTGGGAGAGCAGTTCAGTACCTCCCAAGCGAACCCGACCTTTTGTCGGAAACCGCAACTACAACAGTTATCAGGAAGCGAAGTGGTGCCCGAGGTGTCGAACCAAGCATCACGGTAACTGTTACAACAACTCTCAAACTTGCTTCAAGTGTGGGAAGCCTGGTCATACTGTCAAATATTGCCCGGTCAGGGGGGTCATCTGTTTTGAATGCAAGACACCGGGACACTCGAGGAAGGATTGCCCGAAGCTCGTGTCGGGTAGCGCGCCAGCAAGGAAGGAGAACCCTCCTAAGGTTCAGAGTCGAGCATTTCAGATGACGGCCGAAGAGGCTAGAGCGTCCACCGATGTGGTATCGGGTACTTTTCTTATAAACTCTGTACCTGTTCGTATTTTGTTCGATACGGGTGCTAGTTTCTCTTTCGTATCTGAACTGTTCCGACAGAAAATTGATATGCCCACTACTAGTCTTGAGGATGCATTAGTGGTAGAAATAGCCGATGGTAGTCAAGTTCTGATCCGCGAAGTTCTGAGGCAATGTACTCTTAGTATCGAAGAGAAAGAATTCTCGATCGATCTATTGCCGATGTTAATCGGGGGTTTCGATGTTGTGGTTGGCATGGATTGGTTGTCAAACAATCAGGCCGAGTTCGTATGCTCCAAGAAGATGATTCGACTTCCCAACCCCTCTGGTGAAGTCGTGGTCATCTATGGTGAAAAGAGGAAGGGTGAAGTGGCAATTATCACAATGGCAAGAGCACGCCAGTGTTTAATAAAGGGATGTTCGTCTTTCCTAGCCTATGTGAACGATGCTAAGTCAGAGAAATCAAAGCTGAAAGATGTGAAGATCGTGCGTGAATTTCCAGATATCTTTCCGGACGACTTGCCCGGGTTGCCACCCGATCGTCAGGTAGAGTTTCGGATTGACCTTGTGCCTAGCGCTGCACCGATCGCTAAAGCACCTTATCGTTTAGCACCATCGGAGATGCAAGAGATGGTAGCACAACTCAAGGAGCTATTTGAGAAGGGATTCATAAGACCGAGTTCGTCACCTTGGGGAGCTCCGGTCTTATTTGTCAAGAAGAAGGATGGCACAATGAGAATGTGCATTGACTATCGTGAGTTGAACAAAGCTACAGTGAAGAACAGGTATCCGCTTCCGAGAATAGACGACTTGTTCGATCAACTTCAAGGAGCGGGTTGTTTCTCCAAAATCGACTTACGATCCGGTTATCACCAAGTGAAGGTAAGAGAAGAAGATGTTCCGAAGACGGCTTTCAGAACGCGTTACGGCCATTACGAGTTCCTTGTAATGCCCTTCGGCCTGACGAACGCACCAGCAGTGTTTATGGACTTGATGAATAGAGTGTGCCGACCTTTCCTCGACAAGTCGGTCATTGTATTCATCGATGATATACTAGTATACTCCAAGAGTGAGTCGGAACACGAACAGCATCTACGTGAGGTTCTGGAAGTGTTGAGAAGAGAAAGATTGTACGCCAAGTTTTCCAAGTGCGACTTTTGGCTCAAAGAAGTACAATTTCTGGGGCACGTAGTCACTCGAGACGGAGTGAAAGTAGATCCCTCCAAGATTGAAGCTATGATGAATTGGGAGCCTCCTAAGAGTCCGTCCGAGATCCGAAGTTTCTTGGGTCTGGCAGGATACTACAGGAGATTCATTCAAGACTTTTCCAAGATCGCTTCTTCCCTGACAGTTCTGACTCGGAAGAATGTAAAGTTTGAATGGACCGAAACCCAAGAGAAGGCGTTCCGGATCCTTCAAAAGAAGTTGTGTGAAGCTCCGATCTTGACATTACCTGAAGGATCGGAAGATTTCGTGGTTTACAGCGACGCTTCAAAGATGGGATTGGGTTGTGTGTTGATGCAACGAGGTAAGGTAATCGCTTATGCCTCGAGACAGCTCAAAATACACGAGCAGAATTACCCAACCCATGATCTGGAGTTAGCAGCGGTGGTGTTCGCCTTGAAGCTTTGGCGACATTACCTTTACGGCACGAAGTGCACTCTGTATACGGATCACAAGAGCCTGAAGTATGTCTTTGATCAGAAAGAGCTGAATATGAGGCAAAGGAGGTGGCTTGAGTTGCTGAAAGAATACGACTGTGAATTGCTTTACCATCCAGGTAAGGCGAACGTGGTGGCCGATGCGCTAAGTCAGAAGGACTATAGCGGAAGCATTCGAGCTACCCATTCGAGAATCGAGCTAGTATCTAGCCTTGTTGAGAAGATCAAGGCATCACAGGTGGAAGCACTGTTAGAAGAGAATCTCAAAGAAGAGGTCATGACAAAACAGCGTTTACTCTTGACGGAAGATAGCCGTGGAGTGAAACTGTTCAACGGTCGTGTGTGGGTGCCTAAGATAGGGGGTAACCGTGAGCTGTTGCTAGAAGATTCACACAAGTCCAGCTATTCCATACATCCGGGAAGCACAAAGATGTACAGGGACTTGAAGTTGCATTATTGGTGGCCGGTAATGAAGCTTGATGTGGCACGTTACGTTGAGCGTTGTGTGACGTGTTCGCAAGTTAAGGCCGAACATCAGAGACCGTACGGGAATCTTCAGTCTTTAGAGATTCCCGAATGGAAATGGGAGCACATCACCATGGACTTCATGACGAAGTTGCCTAAAACTCTTCGAGGTCACGATACCATTTGGGTAATAGTTGACAGATTGACGAAGAGCGCTCATTTCTTGGCTATGCGCGAGACTCTACCGATGGATAAGCTAGCAAAGCTTTATATCGATGAGGTGGTCTCGAGGCACGGCATACCGTTGTCGATCGTGTCGGATCGCGACAGTCGGTTCACTTCGAACTTTTGGGATGGATTTCAGAAAGAGCTTGGTACGCGAGTTAAGTTGAGTACGACTTACCATCCGCAGACCGACGGACAGAGCGAACGAACGATACAAACTTTGGAAGACATGTTGAGGTCTTGTGTCATCGATTTCGGGGGTAGCTGGGACACTCACCTGCCTTTGGTAGAATTTGCCTACAACAACAGCTACCACTCGAGTATCGGCATGGCACCTTTTGAGGCTTTGTATGGGCGAAAATGTCGGACACCCGTGTGTTGGCTTGAAGCGGGAGAAAAGCAGTTTGCCGGACCTGAAATCATGCAAGAGACTGCCGATAAGGTCAAGTGCATTCGTGAAAGAATGAAAGCGGCCCAAGATCGTCAGAAGAGTTATGCCGATAAGAAAAGACGGCCGATGGAATTCCAAGTAGGCGACCGTGTTATGCTTAAAGTGTCGCCGTGGAAAGGCATTATACGGTTCGGAAAACGTGGGAAGTTGAGTCCCCGTTTCCTCGGACCTTTCAAAGTGCTCAAACGGGTGGGTTTGCAAGCCTACCAGTTGGAACTGCCACCGGAGTTGAGCATAATACACAACACGTTTCATGTTTGCTACCTCCGGAAATGTTTGGCGGTGGAAGATAGCGTCATTCCCCTTTCAGAGTTAAGGGTTGACGAAGGAAATCGTTGTGTGGAAGAACCCGACGCCATCTTAGAGAAAAAGTCTAAGAAGTTGCGTCATAAAGAAGTCACCTTGGTCAAAGTACAGTGGAAGCATCACCGGGGAGCAAATGTGACGTGGGAAGCCGAGGAGGATATGAAGCGAATATATCCTCACCTTTTTGAGTAGTTGGGATTTCGGGGACGAAATCATTCCCAAGTTGGGGAGGATTGTAACACCCCGAATTTTCGTTTGGTTTTGAGAGTTTGTAAAGAAGAAAGGAGGTTGAAGTTTCTGTCTACAAGGCGCACGGGTCGTGCGCCATCCTTCAGGAAATGCGCACGGGTCGTGCGCATGAAACAGTGTGCGAGACAGTAGAGAACGCACGGGCCGTGCGCCCTCCCCTTTGGAAAACGCACGGGTCGTGCGCTGTGTTGGGTCTCGTGCAAAGACTTGGCTAAATATCTCATTTTGATGAGATATTCTTATAATATCAGTTTCTTTCTCTCTCTCTCTCTCTCCTTTTATCTCTTTTTCTTATCCGATCTTCAAGGCTCGTTTGGTTGCTAGTTTTCGGTGTTTCTAGCGAGGGGTCGGTGTTTTAAGCTTCACCTCTACGTCGTGGTCATTATCTGGTTTTCCGGGTTTTATTCTAAAAACTTACCGGTGAGTTCCTACTATCATTTTACAAACTTTATACATGTCAAAACTCTTATTTGCGAAATCTGAAGTATTTCTACGGTATGATTTTATGATCTCTACGTTTTGTTATAAATGAAGTTTTTGGTGAATCTCGGGGTTCCCGGTCAGTTTTGACCAAAATGACGAGTTCCGCCTTATTGAAGTAAAATGATGTTTTACTTGCACATTACGTGATTATGTAAAAAGAATGTTTATGAACTCATTTTAATGATTTTCATTCTTACCAGAAGTTGAACTGGAAATAGCATTTTGTTTATAAAATGTACTTGTAACCATATATTGAATTGTGGTTGGTCACATATGTTGTTGTGACGAGTCCGTACCATTGCTAGTGGATCCCTAGGTTTTGGAGTAGACTGTTTTGTTGGGAGGCTATATTCCCCAAATTGTAGCTATGGGTCACATGTTCCATGATGAGTTTATGGTACGGTTATGTGAGACCGGTTACTAGCCATGGTTCATGGTGACCCTAGTGAAGGAGTATACACTGGTTTCCCTTGGGAGCGCGATCTCACCTCGTAGCACGGACTCTGGGTTCATTGCTGAGGACTCTAAGTGTTTAGCTCATAACTCGGTTTGTTGGCCTAACTTTGTGTTTCGTCACTCTCCTTGGTAAAATGGTCCTTTTATCACTGTTTAAGAGTTTTGGACCGAAGAGGCCCGGTTGTGACGAAATGTTATCTTTACGAACTAAACCGTTATGAAAGGATTTATTTATGATAACTGATGTTTATATCTTTTGAGCTTTATAAACTGTATGTTCTCACCAGGCTTTATAGTCTGACACTTTTTCTCAAATGACATGTATAACAGGTTTCCATTAGCGGTGGGTGCCGGGGTTTTTGGAGAGACGAGTTTTGAGTCTCGAGGTTTTTGGAGATAATTTAGTATTGATATTGGGCATTGTTAAGTCCCATTCTTTTGATGAAATCCCTGTATAGAATTATAAAGTCTTAAGGACTGATCCCATTTATGGGAAGTTAATGGATTTATCTTTGTCAATTGTCAGGTTTTAAATGTTTTATTTTACTCTGATTTTTGAGGTGTTACAGACAATGCCCGACGACAGTGCCAAGGGCATTGTCGCGGGTCATAATCGCGAGCTCCACCCCCCGCTCGGTACCATTTCAGCGACAGTGACACGCGATTGTGCCACTGTCACTATCGCGGTCACAGTCGCTTGACATGTATCGCGGCCTTCAACCCTTCCGCGATTGTGACCAATGACTATGACATTTGTCATAGTCGCGTGACACTCTCGCGCCAAGCACGACTTGCCCCGATTTCTTCGCTTTGTCGATCCAATTGCCCAAACCGAGTCTACAAGGTTCTTAAACAGGCTCCAAAACGAGACATCACCTAAAACGGGGATTTTGAACAGTGATATTTATTTGAATTTTCTGGGTGTTACATTTTAATGATTGTTGTTGGTGCTATGTAGAAGATATGATGGGAGACTTTGTGGTTGTTTTTATTTTGGGATCATTTGAAATGTGATGGGATATTTACTCATTTTGAATTTGGTTTTAAAAGTAATAGGGTGCCGAATTAAGTCACATTGGAAAAAGTACTAGGGGCGGAGGACAGTGAGGGCTAGTGGTTTAAAAACTTGCAAGAAGAACCTATAGTTTATGTAGTGTAAAAAAATGGGCCCCCCAAAAATCGATTCATACTCAGTAGTCTTTCTTGGGTAGAGTTCTCCAGACCATTCTTTTGAATGTAATCAATCACTTTTTTATCTTTTTTGTATTTGTATCTGATGATCTTGAAAGAGTTAGAGAGAGATGTAGGTCAATGGAAATTGGAGAAGATGTATATATATAGAGAGAGAGAGAGAAGAGAAAGAAGACAAGAGTGAAATAGGGGGAGTCAATGGGATTAGGTGACCGTCCTGTGTTAATCTTCATGGCAACGTCTCCTTTTACTTTGAAAACTTATACACTAAAACACACACTAGAAAACACGCACTTTTGGGTTTTTGTGTGTGTGTATAGAAAATGAAGGATACAAAGTCAAAATGGCTTTTTTGTGCTTCGAATTAATAACTTTAGAGTATCTCCAACAGCTAGGGGTGTTAAAAAAGTCGTTGGACAGCTCAAACCGGCCGACCCAAGTTAAACCGGGACCGTTTTTGGCGGTTTAAGTGGTCAGGTGGTTCGGTCCGGTATGAAAAATAGCTAAACCGCTTGGTCCGTTCTGGTCTGCGGTTTGACCCTTTTTGGAGCTATTTGGACCGAATCGACCGCCAAAAATATTCGGTTTAGAGCGGGTTTTTTTAATTATATAATATATTAGACTCGGCCCCTGCGGTTTTAAAACTTTTGTTCCGCCCCTGTCCAACTATATTTTGGGTTGATGCATTCTTTTTGTGTTGTATAATTTTGTAATTTTTAGCATTTTGAATAAAAATTGACTTAGAGTAGGAACGCTCCAAAAATTTGTTTAAAACATTGCACCTGTAATGCTTAATTTGTTTTTTTATATAACGTGCCTTCAAGAATCAAGAATCAATGAGAAGATTTATTGTTTAACGGGGTAGTGTTGTCACTTCGGATCTAATGTGTTTCTTCTATAATTACAATACTAGAAGTTTTGTTTTTATATACATTCTACATAAACTATTTGTTTTTCTACCAATGATTCCAGATGCTACTAAGGGCTTGTTTGTTAGCAGCTTAATGAGCTTAATGGGACTCACAGTTTATTCGGTCAGCTATACATGACTGTTTGATAGTGACTTAATGATATAGAAAGTGACTTATACAGTAAGCTTATATGGGGGAACTTTATGCAGTTTTTTTCAAATTTCGTCATCTCAATTAAAAACACGCTCCTTCCATCTATGAAAAAACATTCCCAAACAAAAATTTTCTCAATCTATACAGACAAATTAATCCACACAGATAGTTTTATCCATACATGACTTAATAGAAAACCAACCAAACAGCCCCTAACACCAACATTTTGGATAGATATATATTTGAATCTAACATAGGTACAAATGTAGTAGGCTAGCTTTATGAAATCTTGAAGTTTTTTGATATTTCGAAATTGAATCAATTTTAATGAATCTTTTACATCTCGCTGCATTACAAGGGTAGACAACTAGTTTGTAATAATTGACCATTTAACTAACTTGCTAACAATTAAATAAATCTTAGTAGCTGATATGTGTCTAAATGTACATATATGTATATATCTAGTTCTACTAAGATTCTAACAAGTTTGTTTGATAATTTTATTATTTTGGATGAATTACTTGAAAATGCAACGTAATGATTCATATTTTGGTTAACGTAATTTCAAAATTTTGATTTTGTTACATATGATTTTGTGAAATATATCAAATATAAAAATCTGTCTAATTAGTATAAAGTATAATCACATGTGATTTAGTGATCCATATTACACTTAAACAACTTGTCCAATTTCTTTACAATATAATCATATGTGATTTTGGGTTGCATATTATATCTAAACAAGTTGTCCAACGTATTTATCATATAATCATATGTGATTTTGGGTTGCATATTCAGGATTTGCTTAAAGAAACAAACAAAATCAGATCAATTACCCATTTGCTTGAATAAAGAAAAATGATAAATACGATTTTGATTTAAATGATTTATTGTTATTCCTTATTTTTTAAGAAATCAATACTATCCTAAATTAATCCATATTATATATGATATGACCTTAATACCCTTTTAATCTAAATTTTGGAAAGTATTATTTTTGTTATTTCCGCGTATTTTACGAAACTACCCATCTATCTTCTACAAACCACACAAAGAATTATCAGTGTTTCACGGTCAAAACCGCAAATGTTGACCAGAGATAAGGGGCTAGAATCACTTATCTATTTCTTATACATTTAACATTTGTCAAATGAACCCCTCTCTATATATCGGGCAATATATATATATATATATATATATATATATATATATATATATATATATTAACCATAAATTTTTTGTTAACTTTATGAACCTTGCTCAACCAATAGGATTGCAAGATTGGGTGATGTTTAATTTATTTTGATATTTAATGTAAAAGGGTATAAAAGTCATTTTCTAAATAACCATTTTTTATTAATTTTATTGGGTAGTTACAAGATTCAAGTTTCCATAATTTTACTGCAGGTTACGATTGTAGAATTTTGTCCATTTTCATCAAAATTTTGAAATCAACCCATTATTATTATAGTTTTTCCGGTTCCTTTGTTTGATAAAATCGTATAGTCATTGTTTTCCAGAAAATTTTTCGCTATTTTTCTTAAATCATAAAACACATGAACATATCTAGAATGAACTCAACAACGACATCAAATGTTATGAATTCAATCATATATAATGACGTCGATAGTAGTGCGATTGGTGGAATCGTGTCGATACGGGAAACACATAATATGGATGTAGGATATTTAGTTAAGGCGGTTCGTATGTAAGTGTATACACACATGTTCGAGGTGATATTTAAAAGTAATAATGTTCTTATTTCTTCATATGAATATGATATTTAAAAGTAACATTGTTCATATTTCTTCATATGAATATGATATTTAAAAGTATTGTTTCATGTTTCTTCATATGAACATGCATGAGTCGGGGGTTACGATTCTTTTGGAAGAATAATGTTCAAATACATGCAGATTCATGAATACTAATGAACCGGGGGTTACGATTCTTTTGGAAGAAACATTAATTAAGAGAGAATAAAAACATAATATTTCATTAATTTTTTTTCCAAAATACCTTTATCACTATAGTTCACTCCTAATTTTCATTAATTGTACATTTATTAAGGCTTTTCAAAAATATTCAATCTTAACCATTGATTTCCAAGATCAATGGCTTATAATGGTTCATAAAGTTAACACAAAAAATGTGGTTAACAAATGAACCTCACCTTATATATATATATATATATATATATATATATGTGTGTGTGTGTGTGTGTGTGTGTGTGTGTGTGTGTGGCAAATCAAATACAAATCATTCAAAGATTGCAAACCATACAAACCAATTAATTAAGATATCTATATAAATAATGAAGATTCATTTATTTTGATTTGAATATTTAAGAAAGATGATTAGAGTTCATTAACTGTTACTAATACTTTATATTATGAAACAATCGATGTATTTATGAAACTATATATTTGTTAGACTAAATGGATGGTTGAGATTGGTTTGTAACATTTGGTTAGTTTGCATTTAATGGGGCCTATATATATATATAGCTGAGCGATCAATTGGAAACCAGTATTACATTGGAAACTTTGGGAACCGAAATCAACCAATCAGTGAATTTCTTTTTTTTAATTGAAAAGGTTATTTTTGTCTTTTACATTATTTCATAATATATATGGTAACTGTTATTATTATTATAATAATAATTATTTAATTTTAATTTAGCTTATATATGGTAATAATAATCATTGATTAATTTAAAAATGAGATATTTAATTTAGGTAAATTATTTAATTTTAATTTAGCTTATATATGGTAATAATGAAAAAATAATGCTAACACGATGAACCTGATGAATCTATTTTCATTATGAAAAAATAATGCTAACACGATAAATCTGATGAATCTATTTTTATATACGGATATGCAACTGAACAGGTAATGAAACAAAAATGAGAAGTTAACAAAAATGACACAAATTCATCATGTTTCATTATGAAACAATAATGCTAACACGATGAACCTGATTAATTTATTTTCATTATGAAACAATAATGTTAACACGATGAACCTGGTGAAATCTATCATCCAATGAAATATATAATCCAACGAAATCTGTAATCCACAAATTCATTCTGTTTCATCACAATATTATATTGCGTGGGAAATTTTATAATAAAATGAAATTAAAAAAAATATTTTCTTACATTTTAAAAGAAAAATATTTTTTTTGATGAAAAGACAAATGCTCCTCGTTTTCATAGTAAAAAAATAACAAAATTTATATTGCGTGGAAAATTTTATTTTTGGTTTCAAGTAATCTAAATAAAATAAACATTTCTTGCCATATTTGAGACACAAAAGCAAAAGACATATTTACCCTTTTCATCTATTATTTTTATTTATTATTAATAAATTAATTAATTTACTATCATATATAATTCAAATGAATCTTAACCATTGATTATAAAGATCAATGGCTGAAATTTGATTTCCAAAGTTTTCAATGAAACTTGGTTTCCAATTGATACCACCCCTATATATAGAGAGAGAGGAATCTAAACATTTTGCGAGAAGACGAGAAGTGTTTAATCATATATGATACACAAGTGTATGATTAAACACATGTTATATTGACAATACATAGACGTTTAATCATATATAATTAAGCATACCCATGGGCCATGTAATTATAATATGATATCACACTTCTTGTTTTCTCGCAAAATGTTTAACTTATCGCATGATCCTTTCTCTCTTTCTCTATATATATATTATTAAGAAAAAGATGAACGAAGGTACAAAGACTAAAATATATCGTGTTTAACAAAAAAAATAGAAGGAACCATCATCAAATAATAATATAACTATAATAAATGAATTTTAAGTTCATAAAAATCTACATACCACTAGAACCATCTATAATTCACTCTTGAAATAACCATATATAGTTATTTATAATTAAAAAACAAGTGTAACGAGGTAAACAGATTTTAAAAATTCCCAATTTGTTAGTGTTTTGAAAAATTCATTCTGAAACATACCCTTTTTATTACAGTGGATTATAGGGTTTTCAGGTTTTTGCTTTAATTCTATATTTTTAAAAATCTCCATTCTATATTTTTATTGTTTTTAAGTCATTTTTTTATTTTTTATTTATTTTTAGAAGGGTTTTGAATATGTTTATTGTTTTTTTCAATTTTTCTTTATGACAGTTTCCTATATATGTTTTTTTGGTAGCTTGTTTGATAATTTTATTTTTTTTGGATAAATTACTTGAACGTATTGATTCATATTTTGGTCAATGTAATTTCAAAGTTTTCATTTTGTTACACAAAGATGTAATATTTCAAACATTTAGTTACTTGAATAGCATATTTAATCATTAACAAGTTACAACACTGAAATGACAAATGGCATGACAAAAAATTCATTTTTATTTTGATGGGGTGGTCAATAACATGAACTTTTTTTCTTGTATACAATTAGATAGCTTTAAAATATATTTTTATTATAATTTCGATTAAAGTACGTTACATTAAGAAAAAGTAGAGGCTTGCGCTATAATTACGAGACAAAACCCTTATTTTGTTAAGTAAGTAATTTTTTTTTTTGAAACAGCAGATCAATTAAAAGAAGAAAGGAGCTAGCCAGAGGCTAGCAACAAAAGCATATTACATCGAACCGAGACAAGAGGAAAGACACGACCTCCACTCAACAAAGTTTTTCTGACTCCCCTTGCATCTATAGATCAACCATCTAAAAGACTTATCGACAATAAAATCAAACAATTCACTCAATCTAGGCTTAACCTTGTCAAATAGGTGTTTGTTACGTGTTGGTGATTTTAGTGTCATCAAACATTTTGGTGTAATTGTGATTTACTTGAGATCGATTAAGACAATAAGGTAAACATACGTAAGTTAGAAGGTGCGGAGTGCACACTTACAAATGTTACCTTTATTATCTTAAGAGGGGTTGAAGTTCTTAAGGACTTATAAATTTATTTAAGTCGTGTTTTAGAAATTATAAAGGCTATCGCAAAAAATCTAAAAGTTATCGCTGAAAATCGGAAGGCTATCGTTGATAGGTGATAGCCGGTCGCCGATAGCTTATTATTGTCGCTGATAACTTATAGAATTCGGTTATAACTACTTTTTAAATCTTATTCATTTATGGTTATAAACGTCAATAACCACCTAACCGCCTAACCGCCACGCCGATCTCCTATATAAACATGTAATGTGAGAATCTGAGGATATATAAAAATCTCTTTTCACAACCTTTGAAAAAGAGAAAAATCTTAAAAATTATCCCAATACAAAGTTCGTGAACTCAAGGCTTATAGGGTCGAATTGTTGTATTTGGAAAGTGCTTTCCAACACGATTCTTAAGTTTATCCGGTCTCGATACCATCTCGAAGTTACACAATTCCTAACATTCAAATACAACAATTTTCTAATTAATTAACAATGGCGAATCGAGAGGAGTCCGTTCGCGATATGACTTCGAAGTTTGGCAAACTAGAGAAATTTAAAGGAAACGACTTTCGTCGGTGGCAAAAGAAGATGCACTTCCTTCTCACCACTTTGAAGGTCGTGTATGTTCTTAGCACCCCGATGCCCAAGATTCTTGAAGATTCAACTCTGGAGGCGGTCTGACGTAGAAACAAGTGGGAGAACGATGACTACATATGTCGTGGGCATATTCTTAACGGTATGTCTGATGCTTTATTTGATATTTACCATAATATAGAAACATCCAAGGAATTATGGGATGTTTTGGAATCGAAATACATGGTCGAGGATGCTTCGAGTAAGAAATTCCTCGTAAGTAATTTTAATAATTACAAGATGATTGATTTCATGCCCGTTATGGAGCAATACAACGAATTGCTCCGGATCCTTGGTCAATTTACTCAACACCATATGAATATGGATGAATCCATATCGGTTTCGAGTATAATTGACAAGTTGCCACCATCATGGAAAGATTTCAAACATCCACAAGGAGTAGCATGTAACCATAAACATGGCCTCGACACCCTTACGGTGGACCTTAGACATTTGGGAAGTGTCGATGCGATCCAAAGCCGATTCGATAGATGTAAAAGAGGAGAAAGGAAAATTCCACCATCTTTGGACCTTATCCCATATCTCGATCACCTTACTACACCGAAATATAATATGATTTACCGTCTCGATCTCGCAACTGCATAAAGGGCATATAATGTTGTCCATATCTATTCCCAGCAACTCCAACCTGTCTTTAGTAGGTGGTACTTAATTATCGTGTACTGCACAGCGAGGGCACAGTATTACCCAGTGAGAGCACAAGTATATACTTTCACTGGAATCGCTACAAGTAATATAATGGTACAAGTACCGAGTATCGTATCCACAGAGACTGACTTACTGAGAAACAGAGATTTTCATGAACTTCTTGCACAAGTTTCAAGTGAGAGAAAAATATTTGTTTGGTGGTTGAGTAACGCTAAGAGTACGGAATAAAATTTATAATTAAAGAAATGGGTACGGGTGTAAGTTTTTTTTTGAGATGGGCGTAGTAACAAATGGTTAGGTCTTTTGTAGTACGGAAAGTCTATAAAAATCCCGATCTCTCGAAAGTGAATTTTTAAAGACCGGTCCTACAAAATACCCATAAAGTGTCCATCGTTACCAACTCTTAATCTTACTGATTTAATTACGTTGATAAAAAAATAAAGTTCTACCGGTGCGGAGATTTACACCCAAATCTCTTTGTGATATAAATCTCCTCCGACGTGTGAACCGTAATAAATCATGCAGAACCCGTATCTCTACGTGATTATCAAAGACTCTCTCAAATCTTTGTGCATACCTTAAACCATATTTCGAATCCGCCCCTCTCGAGGTCTAGATTTAATATTAACACATCAAAGTGATCGGCTTATCAGCGTTGAGTTTAAGTCTCGACTTAAGTGACTAAGCTCAAGAGGTAGTAACGATGGCCACACCCAAGTGTTGCCTACTAGTCTCAAGTTGGCTCACACCCTTACCCAAAAGATGGTTAGTTCATAATAAAATGCATAATAATAAAAGACATAATAATAAGATGCATAATAATAAAAAGCATATAAATAAAGAGCATAAAAGTAAAGAGCATAAGAATAATAGAAGACTTGGAAATAACAAAAGACGTAAAGGAAGAAAGGAAATACCTGTTATACTACTTGCATAAAATTAAAGGTTAGCTACAGACGTGCCCACAACGGGAAGCCGAGGGCAAAAACGAAAATACAAGAAACTAAATGCTTAAAATGAAAAGCAACTTTCTTAGTTCCAAAACTCTTCAAAAGAGAGAGTTAATAGAGCTGGAGAAGGTTGATGGTGTGATTAAATGCTTAAGCTAACTATCCTATTTATACTAAAAAGCTAGGCTTTTACCCAATGGGTAATACCCAAAAGTTAAAGAGTTATTATCCACTAGACAAAAGAGTACAATGATTGAGGAATCTTCCAGCTAGCATCCACCCTCTTTTTATCAGATATTTTCCAGCCTTGAATACTGCAATACCTCCAGAATACGAGTATAAATACGCCGTATAAATACCGTATGCATCCCCGGGTGTCCTCGGAGGGCAGACAGTGCCCACAGTCCCACAAAAACGATATTTTCTTAACAAAACAACATCATTTGGTGTTTTCATCATATTTGCAAACTTTAAAGACCAAAGGAAAGAGATGGAAGCAAAAGCGGCTAAAAAGGTGAATAAAATGAAGGAAAATAGTAACAAATAACACTAAAAAATGAGGGTTATCAGTAGGGATACAATTAAGACTCGCCCTCAATAAGAAAATATTAACTTTCCTGGTACAAGATTATTCCACGGTTTTGGAAATACAGGTCAGCCACACTTAAGCTTTAAACCGTGACCAAAAGTCATAAATAAAATTAGAGTGTTGTTTTAGCCATGACTTAACTCAATAATTGTGACCATTAACAAACACATCCAAACATAATGTCACGTTTTAATAAAATTGTGACTAAATGTTTCGATATGATGACACTTTTTTTTACTATGGCCAATAGCAGTCAAAAACCATGGCCATATATAGACATATAGTCACGGTTTTTGTTTTAACCATGACTTTATGTTGTGACGGTTATAGTCCGTGACTATAGATAGACATACAACCACATGAAGCCAATTTTCTGTGGCTAAAAATAAAATATATATATTGTCACGAAGCCTTATTAAACATGGCCAAAAGAAAAGGTGTTTATGACCACTGTTTTCGTTATCTTGTGTCACCAAAAGGTAACAAATGGCTACGGTTTTACAAATTAAGTGTAACTATAGGTCATGAATTGGCAACGGTTAGTATGAAACTTTTATAGCTAAAAGTATGTAGTTAATGCCATGTTTAAAATAAGTCAATGGCTAAAAGGTAAGCAATAGTCATGTTTCTAATAATTCAGTTCATGTAACTAATAAGTAATTTATCGTCACGGTTTTTATTATTGTGTGTGATCAACTGTTAACCAATAATCACGGTTCTCAAATTTAATTGTAACTATATGTCATGAATTAGTCACGGTTTTTATCATTTTTGTCGCCAAAAGTATAACCAACATATGTGTCCACAAGGTAACCGGTAGTCACGCTTCTAACAATGTAGTTCGTGTGCCTAATAAGTAGTTTATGGCCAAAATTATTATTTTTGTGTGTGACCAAAAGTTAACTGATAACCACGGTTTTAAAGCTTAAGTGTAACCATACGCCATGAACTGACAATTTAAACGTGGCCATAAGGGTACCAAAAATCACGCAAGAATAGGCTATGTTTTGGCTGAAAAAAAACCCGTGGCGAAAGGCCTAGGGCCACGGTTTTTTACCGTGGCCAAAGTGACTTTTTGTACTAGTGAATTTCTCTATTTCTGATCTCATGGATTGGACCGAAAAAACCCCATCTGGTGTAAGAGTCCACCTCCAATTGTCTTCAGAATCACTAAGCGTAACAGATTCCACGATCTCCATCAATTGCTCCACTTCGGACATTTCTCGACCTCGTCTCACATCCCTCCTCCAATCCCAAGTACACCCGTCAACCCCCATTTTGTCGGCTATATTAGCTTCTGGATTTCTCTCGAGCTCAAAAGCTCTCGGGAACCGATCTTTTAGTAGTCCCACTCCACTCCGATCTCTGAGATAAGTTTATCATCAGTTTCATTTCATTCCGTTGAATATATTTGATGTGATTACGAGTGATATATATTATTTAGTATTAATTACGGATTTGGTTCATGTTGTTTGTTAAAAATTGCGACTTTTGTTCTTGTGGTTTAAAAATTGTGATTTTCGTCCCTATGATTTATAATTTTTGTTATTTTCATATGATTTGTAATTTGTTATTGTTTCTGTCTCTGCGGTTTACAATTTTGTATTATTTTGGTTCCTTGTGTTTAATGATAGAAAATAGTTTCGAGGATGAAAATAACAATAAATCACAAATTATGGTGATGAAAATCAAAATTATTAATACAGGACTGAAATCTCAATTTACTTTTTTTTTTTAATAAGATGAATATCTATTTAATGTTCTGTTGTTTCTTAACTGTGATATAAAATTATGTTTATATTTTGTGATTATTTTTTATATTTAACGAACTAAAATTAATATGGAAAAATAAAAAATTAATAAATACTGTAATAAAGTACCTGGACCATAATCAATGGATTCGTATATAAATATAAATATAATTTCCCTTTTTTTCATATTTTTACAAGGAAGCCAAAAGAGAAATATCTTGACCGTATCTTCGCATTAAGACGGATTGAAATCCAACGGTCACATCACCGACCTATGCACCACCTATATATATGCGTCTCATTCCATTAGTAGTATTTGGTCTGACAATCGCGCAACTATGGTTCTTGATGAGGTCCTGTAAAAGTCTCTGGATGCCATATAAAGAAAGAGAGCACAAGAACTAGTTCTCGCTAGTCTTTTTCTTGTTTTAGGTATGACATTTTTTAATTAAAACATCCTTGCCTTTGGGCGGTGGAGTTCTACATTTGGTTGGTGGTTCTTTCACAAATCTACGGTTAATTTTCTGGTATTATCTTGATTCTTGGCGTGATCAGGCTATTATTTATTGTTGCGAGTTGTGTCTTTATTATGATTATTTTAGTTCCTATCTTCTAGGGTTTTCTATGATTAATTTCGAACTGTTTTGTTCTTGCGGGTTGCTTTTAGTGATTGCCACAGTGAACCGTATGAATGTTCTGTTGGCCGGTGGAATTCTACAATAGGTTGGTGGTTTTTCCTCAAAGTGACAGCTATATGGTTTCTTGAAGACAAGATCGGGCTATTTTTTTTCTTTGAGATGTTTATTTATTTGATGCTATAATCTTTTTAGTTCGTATCTTTGATTTCTTTTCTTTTCTATTGTTATCATGTGTTTGGCCATTTGTGCATTGTGCCCCATATATATGCCGTAAAATAACTGTACATGCTTATTTAATTCTGTAATCAGCAAAGGATTTGGCAACTGAGATTCCTCCCAGAATGTTTACACTTCAACCTATATTAATTACAACCATGCCTTCATTGCCTTGGTGAGTTTTTTATGGTGATGAAGCAAGTGCTTGTAGGGACACTTTCAGGTGCATTTTATCTGATAAGTATCGTGAACTCCAAGCATATGCATTCAGGCAGTTATGTAAATCTTTGCCTTCTCTCTTTCTGGAAATGTTCTTTTTCCCTTCATATTTTAATTTGTTGATTTGATGCAGTCTTCGTGATTCTATTGATAATTTTTGGAAGATTTTGGTTTCTTAGATTAAGATATAGAGGTTGTTTTATACGCTATAAATCTGTATTAGGGCTATTGATTTGCCTGTATGTTGAGTATATAATGAGAATTCTTGTCGAAGAGAAGACACACTTCCCCAAAAATCTCTAAGAAGGTTGTAGAGACACAATCTTGATATGTCTTTAAGGTTTCCATTTGATCGTAGTTCATTAACCCATTCTTAGGTACTCTTGATCAAGTTTTTGTGGCATCATGTATTCAGACAAGTCTGGTGCTTTCTTCATTCCCTTTCAATTGTAGAAACTAGTCTGGGCATTCCATTTTAAATTTTTTGTCAAGGGTAAGCTTTTACTTATTGATCGGCTGTGGTCCATAGTATCTTGTAGTCAATTTTGGTCTAAGGTTTTATTTATTTAAGGTTAATATGGTTTTTAGATATAAAATTGTGATGAGAATCTATGAGGTCATGCGTAGTGTGTTTGTGGGTGTATATTGATCTTCTCTTTGCACTCTCCTTTCGTTTTATATCAGTGTCTTTTTCTTATCTTTAGGTGCTAACATAGTATTTATGTCATGTGATGTTAAGGTGGCGTTTGTTTTCTAAGAGGTGCTGAAGTCTGATTTGACTTCTGATTTTTAAGAAGTGGTGCTGAAGTGAGCACAGAATTAGTTAGGAAATTTGTACTGGAATTCTAAAACCAAAAACCACTAAAGGACAACTTGATTAACGAACAAAATGTAGTTGGGCTTATCTGTGCATTAGTTTGATCTCTGTCTAATGGATGTGTACTGCTTTGACTATCTTGATCTTTTTTACAATTTTTTATTGTCTGCTGCTGTTGCAGAGGTGTGATTGGGTCATGTTTGTTCTTTCTGATAGATTCGAAATAGTTTTAATGCTCCATATCTTCTTTAAGTTCATAATAAAGAAAAGAGAGCAGAAGTAAGATGCGGATGAGTTTTCCACCTACCCAGTAATCTTTTTCTTTTTTGCCGTTTATTTATGTATGACATTTTTAATGGCAGATAATTAATATAAATTTTCTGTTGATTGTTGACAGATTAGGAAAGAGAGATTTAAATGAGTGGAAGGATGCCATGCATGTCTAGAAGCCTGGGGAGTGGGTTACCTTTGTTTAGTTAGTTTTCATTTTTAGCCTGCCACAACAAGTTTTGATGACAACACAGTTGCTGTTGGTGTTGACCTAGAATTTTCACTTTACTGCAGAACACCTTCCTAATTCACTTGATGCTCAACCTGACTTGCTTCTTTCTGCTGGTCAAAATGCTCAATCCATTGGTCGTGCAAGTACATATTGTTCCAGTTTATAGTGTATTACGGGTTTGATCTGCAAATCATTGACTTGCTAATTCCTTGTGATGGTTCATTATGAACATCTCTTTTGCACTTTATTTTGATATTTTCTGGGAACTGCATGTTGTTAACTGCCGTGTTTTTCCATGCTTCCAGTTTTCTATTTTCCACAAGATTAAGTTTATAATAATATTATTGTCGGGATCTCTATCTACACACTCAAGCTTTTAGGTGAGTTGGCAGTTTAAACCATTAGCATAATAGGGACAAATGATAGGGCGATTCATTGAGTCCACTTATGCAGAACATTTGCCAGTGGACTAATATACATTAAACATGTTTCATAACAAGGCGTCTCTAAATGGTGTCTATTTGCAAATACCACATGCCTGCCTTCTATCTTTCTAGAAAGTGTTTTTTCCCATTACATTTTAATTTGTTGATTTGATGCAGTCTTTGTGATTATGTTTAAAAAATTGTATTACATGTTTAATTACAGTAATGGAACCTTCTGTTGAAACTGTGTCACTTCATTGCCAATGGACTGAGTATATTTTTGAACCCGGGTGATTTTGTTGACAAGTGCATTATCTCATCTGGTGTACCTTTATCTGTGTGGTGTCAAAATGAATTTTCTGAAGGCAAGCACGGTGAGAAAAACCGAAAACATAAGTGGGTCATTTAATGAATTAATGGTGATGGTTCTGTAGATGATTAATGTAGATGATAGTATAAACATAAATTGTCAAATTTTATTGCATTATTTGAGTTTTCTTCTATGGGAGATGTGCTGAAAAATATTTTTCTTGACTTGTGAATATCTTTTGCAATGTAACAAGTGACAAATGGCATAGGATAAGTAGTTTGATTTATGTAAATCTTCTGTGGTTTATATTACATGGTGTCTTTAAATGGTGTCTATGTAAATACCACATGTTTTATGTAAATCTTTGCCTTCTTTCTGGAAATGGTCTTTTTCCCTTCATGTTTTAATTTGTTGATTTGATGCCAAGTCTTTGTGATTCTTTTTATAAAATTAGATTACATGTTTAATCTGTGTCACTTCATTGGCAATGGACTGAAGATATATGAACGCGGGTGATTTTGTTGACATGTTCATTGACGACGATGGTTCTGCAGACGATTAGACGCCAACTGCTTGTTGTTCTCTTATGTATGCTCGGTTTCAGTTTGTTCTGGAAGAAAGAAAAATGGTGTGATATTAGAGGTGTCTATATCTATAGTTACATGCTATTCTGCTTACACAACATGCCCTTTCCAATAATGCGCCATATGGGTCACAGGTTCAAATGACTTCCCCAATGTTCTTACACCATCTGTCTTATCCTGTAACGTATGTTGTATTTAACCTTCTTTTTCCATATGCTTCTTCTGCCAGGAAACTAGAAATTCTGTCATTACCTTCCTTAATCTCATCATGGAGGTTCGGTGAGCGTAATATATACTCAGAATTGGAGTTTCCTTGGTCGTATTTTTCTTTCTTGTTTTATCAATTACTTCTTGGTCTTGGTCTCACTGGCTTAAAATGTGCAAAAGCTATCAGTTTTGCTCCAGCTGATTGGTTCCTTAAAGTGGTTTTAGATCAGAGTATTATTAGCATTATTGCAGAGCTGCTTTGTGTGGTAGCGAAGGTCAGTGGTTCGTCTTTTTTTATGCGCTCTATGTCATGAAAGTTTGGCATTCTTGTAGGTAAAATTCTTTTAGGGGCAAAGTGCTTCTGTTCAGATATTTAATGTCAAAATGGATATACGTTGTCACCAAACATTGTTTACATGTTTTTTGTTGGTTCATAATCACCCCTTTTACATTATTTAGTTGGTTAGTACTCGTTTAGCTACTAAGGGGTTGTTTGTTTACCTCTTAATAGTTCCATTAAGTTATTGAAGATATATTTGTAAGAGCGGTATTTGCTTGAAGATGTTTTATACTTGTGATCACAGGCCAATGATTGCTTGTGATAAATGAGACGAATTGTATCACTTTAATTGTTTCAAGTTATCTTCAGCTCCAAAGAGTTACGTGTGCCTGCATGTAAGGTTGATACAGCAGATGAGGATAGATGTACATCATCCATTGAACAAGAAAGTCAAGTGCACTCTCTCAAACCTCTTTAAATCATACAACTTGATACTGGGTTCAAGGTTGAAAATTGGTATTTTGACCTCTGTTAGGAATACAGGGGGATGGGTTTGGTAGATGATAATGATATTATTGGATCTATGCAGGGTCTTGGCAGCAGTGATGCTTTCAATTGCATGGAAATGAACATGGTTGTATCTGAAGTGCAAAGGGTCAGATAGTGGAAGCAGAGAGGCGGAGACATTGTTGGGGTTAAAGTTGGTGATGATAATCTGCTACTCAATGCTCTATCTCAGGTACACTATGTTCTTCAGTTTATTTATGTTGTTTTGGCGGTTCAACATTCAGTTTTGTAAGTCATTGCCGTCCTTAATGAGTCATGTGTAATGTACTTTTCAGCTTCAAGACACCTGAGGCTTTCAACCATTTCAATCATCTTGTTGTTATCCAATAATTTACATTCTCTCCAACCTCCCCATTTTTCTAATAATATTGATACCAAATGTTAATATAAACAAGTGCAAGCTTAAGTAATTATGTAATTAGCAAGTGATTGTAGGAACAATTTCATGATTAAAGGTGCATTCCTCAGCAATGTATTCATGCAATTATATGCAGTGTCATTATAAGGGACAACCAAAAATTTTACTCATAAAACAAGTCCTCATAGTTCATACTTTCGAACAAGGTCATTGCGGCTGTGTCATGGGATGTTTTAACAATTATTCGCTAAAAAATTTCTCTACAGCCTCCAAAAGAGTAAAACAACTTCCTGCTATGCTAGTCAGGCCTTTGGAAAAAGTTAGGACCGTGTAAAGTTGGTTATCAGGGAGAACTGCACT
This sequence comes from Arctium lappa, assembly GCA_023525745.1. NCBI lineage: Eukaryota > Viridiplantae > Streptophyta > Magnoliopsida > Asterales > Asteraceae > Arctium > Arctium lappa. Next base: position 125,662,601 of record CM042049.1, read on the forward strand.
GGTATATTATTAGTTAAATGGTTGTTTAAGTTACTATTATTCGAACAATGAACAATACCTACTTCTCTGCCTAGATTCGTTAAAATTCCTTGTGTATTGCAGTATTCATGAGAAAGTATGCTTCTTGTTCCATTTGACAATGTTCTTATCTTGATATTTAAGTTAAAGGTGGCCATGTGAACAATTGCACAACTTGCTGAAGAATGGCTCTTGAGGGTAAAAGTCTTCAGGTGCCTATGCCATGCCTTGAAAGAAGCGGAATAGTTTCTTTGGGCTGCTTCTGAAATGGATTCAGTGAGGTTGAAGTCTGTGATTCCTTTTTCCATTGCCAGGAGGTTGAGGTTCTTATGTTTCCTAATTGTTATAACTGGTTAAAGAGTCTGCATTTATATCACAATATGAATGAAAATTGGTGCGATGGATTATTGACCAATGACGTTGTGAAGAATATTCATGAGCGGGGGAGGATCAAGAATATGTTGTTGATGAGTTGATTTGCCTGGAGAAAGATGGATCATTGTTGAAAGTTCAACGTCTATATGCTTTTCATTTCAATCAAATTGCATATGTAACTGCGTTATTTGTTTACACTTCCAAGTATATGGTCATTTAATTTGCTTTACTTTGTGATGTAGTTGATGCTTCTCGTTGATGTTGAGTTAAAAAAGGCTTCTTGCAGGGATTGAAGATTGGAAGGTAAACTCAACTCATGTCATTTAATTGTATTCTGTTCCAGTGTTCCATATACTACTACTATTATCTTATATTTTCATTTGCTTTTTTAGTGCACTATCATCAGTTGAATTTGATGCCCGTGACATTGATAGAACACGTTATATCATGATAACTCTATAACTCAAGGTGCATGGTCTGTATCCTTTTTTTTTCTTCTTCATTACATCTATGTTTAAGCAGGCTTTTTCTTTTTACACTTATGCTGTTGCTGCATAGTAAAATGCGTCTGGACTCTATTTGACAAGTAATGGCTTGATGCTTTTGGAATATCTTTTTTAGATGTCGCAAATCTATGATTATTAGTAAATGCATGCTGACGTCATTTAGACTACAAATGAATAACGAAAAGGTGTTCTAGAAACTTTCTGATGTACTTGCTCAAGCTTTGTTCGAAAGAGATGCTAAACATATTTTTTGCTTGAGAGGTTCAGATGTCTGATTTCAAGGATGTTGTGCAAGGAGTTGGTTTCGTAATCAAAGTTACTGAAGATATGTTTGTAAGAGCGGTATTTGCTTGAAGATGTTTTTACATAACTATATGCAGTGGGAGCATAATGGTTGTTCTGTGCTGCATGATGAAGAGTAACTATTGAAGATTTCCTTTGATCTCATCTCCAAGATTGAAGATCAGGTTGCTAAGATGGAGTCCATAAAGAAGGTCGTGTTTTCGCTTCTTTTTGACTTCCTTGTGATTCCAAAACTACGAGAAACTTTTGCAATACTCCTTTGGTGCTTTAAGGCTCTTAATTCCCGTGCTGGTGATCCGACACTAAAGGTGACTGAAGTAAAAATTAAGTTTCTACATGTGATGTCATTACTTCTTTTTCTCTCAATGGTGTCTTGTATGTGATTAACCTTTAGGCACATACTGAAGCATGTTTCTTTTATGGTGCCAAAGTGTGTTTCTACACTAATCTTGTATCAAGTTTCTTTCTCTGGAAGGCTATTAATTATTATTTAACCTTTTATTTTTTTTATTTAGCAGGAAGTTTAAATGTTAATGGGGGATGCCGAACATCATCATGTCATATATGCATCTTGCCCTTTCTGGAGGTCGATGGGATTAATTGGCTTATGAAAGCTGATGCAACCTTAAAATATTAAATTTGAGTGTTGTTGAAGAAACTCTGAGACAATCTAAGGTATTATCCTCTCCAGTGTTCATATTTTTCAAATTTCTATTAAAGAAAAGAGAGCAGAAGTACGAGGCGAACTTGTTCTCCACCAATAATTCCAAAGCTTGGTAATTTAGTTATATGTTAGAGAGTGTAAGTGGTACATTGTATGACATAGAAAGTATTGTATGATGTGCAGAACCTTGACGTGCTTGTCCAAGAATATGATGGTTTTACTGTTGACATTCCGGGGTTAAAACTTTTGAAGCAATATCATAGTGATGCCTTTTAACTGAATTTCACCCGACAGTGGTGCTGTGAAGAATATTCATGAACAGGAGGATCAAGATGTTTTTGGCTTTTTCCTTTTATGTTGAGACCAAAGGAAGATTTTCATGCAATTGTTGATTGGTACATGGTAAGCCTTTTTATTCATATATTGGTTTCATTGCAGTTGTCTGGTTATGTTATGTTTTTTCTTTGTCTATAAAAAGCTATACGTTCCTGTTCAGCTGTTCTACCATCTTTCATCTAAACCTCTTGTTCATTTATTTTCTTTGTTGTTTGTGGTGTCAAAGATATTAGCTTAGATTTTATGCTACAAATCAGGTTACTGTAGATCTTGTAGCATAAAATGCAGTTGACTCAGGATCTTTGACTCACTTCAGCACCACTAATAGACAATTTGATTAACGAACAAAATGCAGTTGGTCATATCTGTGCATGAGTTTGATCTGTGTCTGATGGATGTGTAATGCCTTGGCTCGTGATCTTTTTTACAATTTTTTATTGTCTGCTGCTGTTGCAGCGGTGTGATTGGGTCATGTTTGTTGTTCTTTCTGATAGATTCTAAATAGTTTTAATGCTCCATATCTTCTTTCGGTTCATAATAAAGAAAAAGAGCAGAAGTAAGATGCGGATGAGTTTTCCACCTACCTTTTCTTTTTTGCCGTTTATTTATGTATGACATTTTTAATGGCAGATAATTAATATAAATTTTCTGTTGATTGTTGACAGATTAGCAAAGAGAGATTTAAACGAGTGGAAGGATGCCATGCATGTCTAGAAGCCTGGGGAGTGGGTTACCTCTGTTTAGTTAGTTTTCATTTTTAGCCCGCCACAACAATTTTTGATGACAACACAGTTGCTGTTGGTGTTGACCTAGATTTTTCACTTTACTGCAGAACACCTTCCTAATTCACTTGATGCTCAACCTGACTTGCTCTTTCAGCTGGTCAAAATGCTCAATCCATTGGTCTTGCAAGTACATATTGCTGTGTCATGGTTCCAGTTTTCTATTTTCCACAAGGATTGAAGTTTCTAATAATATTATTGTCGGGATCTCTATCTACACACTTAGGCTTTTAGGTGAGTTGGCAGTTTAAACCATTAGCATAGTAGGGACAAATGATAGGTGATTCATTGAGTCCACTTATGCATAACATTTGCTAGTTGACTAATATACAGTGCACATGTTGTTGGAAATCAAAACCTCAAGAACTCACACACAGTTAAAAGAAAACAAACTTGCAGAGAAATAGAAGAAGTAATCACTGTAAAACTAAAGCAATATAATAAGGATGCAGAAAACTTAAACTGCCATACATCGACTGCACCAAAGAGAAAAAAACCTATCCTATTTAAGCAACAAAAAACATAAAAAATAAACCCATGAACTCCTAAAAATCTGGCTACCCACCACCCAATTATTCTCCACTAAACTTGGTCAACTAAAGACCAAGTCTATGCAAACTAAAACCGACCCGAAAAACTACTGAACCGTAACCCGTTAACCCGTAAAGCATACCGATTAATCCAACAATCACCCCCTTAATCGGTTTGTTTCGTACTTCCCGTTCACAGCAACATCGGTTCCTCTTCGATAAAATTTGCCTCTAATTTCTCCCATTTAGGACACTCATTGTTGTAGTGACCAAGTTCACCACGTTTGTAACATTTAACGTGGCTTTTATCCCGCTGGAAATGTTCATTGACATCCCGACTTTTCCCGAACCCACGGCCTCTTCCCCGGCCACGTCCAAAGCCATCACGATTTGAACCTCCATTGCCACGATGCTTACACACATGCGCCTTTTCGTCACTAACAAACAATAAACTATCTTGAACGTCCTCCTTACCTTTTAAACGCTCCTCGTACACCTTCAATCTTCCAACGGCTTCATTGAATAGCATTGAATCCAACTCGAAACATTGCTCTATTGAAGCCACGATTTGAAGAAACGATTTAGGCATCGAGTCTAGTAACCTTTTCACCAACTCCGCTTCTTCAAGCTCATATCCAAGAGTTCTTGCTTTTGAGGCTAGACCGGTCAACTTCGTCACGAAATCATCAACCGTTTCACCCTCCTTCATACGCAAGCTTTCAAGCTCCCTCTTCAATGTTGCCCGTCGAGCCGCTCTCACCCGATCCACTCCCAAATACCGTGTTTTCAGGCCATCCCACACTTGTTTTGGATCGGTGTAACTCGCCATTTTCAAAACCATGTCTTCAGGTATAGCTTGAAACAAGAAATCAAGGGCTTGTTTCTTCTTCTTTGGATCCGGTTCTTCGCCTAGAGCCCTCGGTTCTACCATCTCCCATATGCCATGCGCATCCATAATCGACTTAACTTTGACCGCCCACACCGGATAATTGGTTGGGGTCAAAACCGGGACTTGATATGAGATCGAACCTCCTTCTTTAGCTGGTACCATCGCCATTCTATTCTTGTGACAGCCCCAACCTCTTTAATCAAGCTTGTTCCGAGAGCACTTTTCCACCGATCAAGAAGACAAGGTCACAACCACCTTTACCGTCTTCCGTCACCCGCAAAACGAATCGAATCAAAGCCACCTGCTTTGATATCTTTCTCCGTTTATCACACACCTCCGGTTAGACTCTCGTAAATGCTAGAACAAGCCCGATCAAGCAAAGTCGGAGCTACTGTTTAAATGCTTCAACTTGCGATCAGATTTTGCTTACACCCCCTTCACAACGAACGCGGCTCTGATACCAATTGTTGGAAATCAAAACCTCAAGAACTCACACACAGTTAAAAGAAAACAAACTTGCAGAGAAATAGAAGAAGTAATCACTGAAAAACTAAAGCAATATAATTAGGATGCAGAAAACTTAAACTGCCATACATCGACTGCACCAAAGAGAAAAACCTATCCTGTTTAAGCAACAAAAAACATAAAAAATAAACCCATGAACTCCTAAAAATCTGGCTACCCACTACCCAATTATTCTCCACTAAACTTGGTCAACTAAAGACCAAGTCTATGCAAACTAAAACCGACCCGAAAAAACTACCGAACCGTAACCCGTTAACCCGTAAAGCATACCGATTAATCCAACACATGTTTCATATTTGGCTGTGTTTATGCACAATTGTCGATTTTTACTGCATTATTTGAGCTTTTTTCTATCAGATTTTTCGTTGACTTGTGTATAATCTTTAAATGGCGATTCATCCACTTATGCATAGCATTTGCTAGTTGACTAATACTATTCATTGCACATGTTTCATAACAATGGCGTCTTTAAATGGTGTCTATCTTTCTGGAAAGTGTTTTTTTTTCCCTTTACATTTTAATTTGTTGATTTGATGCAGTCTTTGTGATTATGTTTAAAAAATTGTATTACATATTTGCAGTAATGAAACCTTCTGTTGAAACTGTGTCACTTCATTGCCAATGGACCGAGTATATTTTTGAACCCAAGTGATTTTTTTGACAAGTGTATTATCTCATCTGTGTGGTGTCAAAATGAAGTTTCTTAAGGCAAGCACGGTGTGGAAAACTGAAAACATAAGTGGGTCATTTAACGAATTAATGGTGGTTCCGTAGATGATTAGACTAGCCAACTGTTTGTTATGATCTTATATATGTTCTGTTAGTTTGTTCGGGAAGAAAGAAAAATGGTTTGATCTTAGTTAGAGGCGTCTATATCTTTGGTTACATACTATTCTGCTTACACAACATGCCTTTTCAATATTGTGCCATATGGGTCAAATGTGCAAATGATTATTCCAATGTTCTTACAACATTGGTCTTATCCTGTAAAGTATGTTTTATCTAACCTTCTTTTTCTTTATGCTTCCTGGCAATTTTGTCGTTACTTTCCCTAGATCTTATCATGTAGGTTTCAACTTCGGTGAGCGTATATACTCAGAACTGGAGTTTCCTTGGTTGTATTTTCTTTCTTTTTTTATTAATTGCCTGTTGGGTCTTGCAGGCTTAAATTGTGCAGAAGCCATAAATTTTTCTCCGTTCAATTGGTTACCTTACGGTGGTTTTGGATCAGTTCTTTATCCGCATTATTGGAGAGCAACCATCTTGTCTCATGATGAAGAGCTGCTTTGTTCGGTAGTTAAGGTCAGTGGTTTGTCGTTTGTTTTATGTGCTCTAAGTCATGAAACTTTAGCCTTCTTGTAATCAAAATTCTTATTGGGCAAAGTGGTTCTGTTCAGACATTTTATGTCAATAGTGAGATACGGTTTTTGCCAAAGTCTTGTTTCCCTTTTTTTTGTTGGTTTGTGACCACCCTTTTAACATTACTTAATTTTCCTTCAGCTACTAAATTGAAACACAAAGTATGATAAGATGTTCCAGACAGCTACTTATACTCGATCCATCTGTCCTGCAAGAACAAGATGTTCCAGACAGGTTGATAAGCAAAATCATCGACTTACAAAATTACTTAATTTTCCTTCAGCTACTAAATTGAAACACAAAGTATGATAAGATGTTCCAGACAGGTTGATAAGCAAAATACTCGATCCATCTGTCCTGCAAGAACAAGATGTTCCAGACAGGTTGATAAGCAAAATCATCGACTTACAAAATTACTTAATTTTCCTTCAGCTACTAAATTGAAACACAAAGTATGATAAGATGTTCCAGACAGGTTGATAAGCAAAATACTCGATCCATCTGTCCTGCAAGAACAAGATGTTCCAGACAGGTTGATAAGCAAAATCATCGACTTACAAATTCCATGTGATGATTCATTATGAACATCACTTTTGCACTTCATTTTGATATTTTTCTATGAACGGCATGTTCTCTCTGTGTGTGTGTGTGTGTGTATGTATATATATGTTCGGTTTCAGATTGTTTGGGAAGAAAGAAAATTAGTGTGATCTTAGAGATGTCTATATCTTTGGTGACATGCTATTCAGCTTACACAACATGCCCTTTTCAATATTGCCATGTGACAATGCACACCTTGCTGATGAATGGCTCTTGAGGTCCTGTAAAATTCTTCTGATGCCATATTTGAATGATGCCTATACCGGTGCCTTGAAAGAAGCAGAACAGGAGGTTCTGAAATGGATCCAGTAAGATCTAAGTCTGATTATTTTTATCATTACTAGATAGTTCTTATGCTTCTTCATTATATATATTTGGTTAAAGAGTCTGCAAATATTTCTCAATGTGATGAAAATAGGTGCGAGAACTAGCAAAAAACTTGGCTGAAGCTCAGATTGGGAAGGTGTAAGAGATTGTCTTTCAAAATCGAATTGTGGGGATCTCATCTTAACTCAGGAAATGGAGAGAGTAAAGATGAAATATGTGAACAATTTGCTTAACACCTTGTGATGAACCTGGGCATTTGAAGTTAAAGGTAAATGATATTTCACTGAATAGGTGTGTTTTCCTTCCAAGAGAGGTGATTCAAGAAATCTGTTCTGCTCTTTTAACATGCGCCAATGTCTTTGTATAAAACCTCCCGTGCTACTTCCCTTCAGTTTTTTCACAGAATTTTAAATTTTGGTGATTACTTTTCATTGTTTCGTTTTGTTTTGTTGTTCATCCTTGGCCATAATTTCAGATTGTGGATTTGGAACCTTAATACTCTCGATCTTGTGATTCTGCTATATATGTCCAAGAAAGCGAGGGATTATTGACCAAGGTGAAGGTTAATTTTTGTCTCGCAATAGAAAATCTTTTTGTTAATTTTTTTCGTCTCATCTCGTTCCAGTCTTGGCTGTTTTTGTTGTTGTCTGCTGTTTTTTCGTGTCATCTAATGCCATATCATGAGAAATCTCCTGGTGTTATCGACGTTGATATCCTCACTAACTTGAAGTCAGAGGTGACAAGAGTATAGTGTTCCCTCCTGTTATATTGTCTCTATATCTTAGAGTGTAGGCATTCATAATCTAATATTACCTTTTTCTGATCAGAACATAGAACTTCAACTTCCTGAAGTACCAAAGTTCTTGGATTTTGTAAGGCAATTTGAATTATGTCAATATCGATGTACTGAGATGTTGAGAGGTTCTATAACTCCAAAAGTTGGTAATTTAACTATTTATGCAATTAGAGAGTTTAAGTCGTATCTTGTATGATATAGGAAGTACTGTATGATGTGCACAACCTTGACATGCTTGTCCAAGAATATGATGATGGTTTTACTGTTGGGGCAATACCAGAGTGATGCCTTTTTACTGAATTTAACGCAACAGTGATGTTATGAAGAATATTCATGAGTAGGAGGATCAAGAAAATGTTGTTGATGAGTAGATTTGCCTTGGAAAGATGGATCATTGTTGAATGTTCAAGGTCTGCTCTGTTCCTATACATATGCTTTTCATTTCAATCATAAACATATATAGCTGTTTTATTGGTTTACACTCCCAAGTATATGGTCATTTTAGTTGCTTTATTTTGTGATGTAGTTGATGAGTTGTTGCTCGTTGATGTTGAGTTAAAGAAAACTTCTTACAGGGTAGAAGCTTGGAAGGTAAACTCCATTCATGCCATTTAATTATATCCTGGTGGCACCGTTACTTAATTAAACCTACATTCTTTTCCATATACTACTTTTATTATCTTATATTTTTGTTTACTCTTTTAGTGCTCTATCATGAGTTGAATTTTATGTATGCGACATTGACATAACACATTATATCATGAGCTCTCTCTAACTAAAATGCAGCATTTGTCTCTCTTTTTTCCTTCTTAATCAATCTATTTTAAAAGCAAGCTTCTCCTCTTTACCTTTCTGCAGTTCTGCAAGTGATGCGTGGTAAAATGTTTCTGGACTCTATTCAACGAGTAATGGCTATGGATTCTTGGCTTGATACTTTTTGAATATATCTTTTAGTTGTTGCATATCTATTATTATTAGTAAACGTATTCTGATGTCATTCAGACTACAAATTAATAGCGAGAAGGTGTACAAGAAAATTTCCGATGTACTTGCTCAAGCTGTGTTTTTGGAAGAAAAATGCTAAACATATTTTCGCTTGTGAGGTTTAGATGTCTGATTTCGAGGATGTTGTAAGGTTTGTTATGTCTATACCTCAATGCACTGTGTTTCTTCCATAGATGGCAGTATATTTATGGCTACAAGTCTAATAAAAAAGAACTTTCAGGATGCCGTAGGACTTTTGTGCACATTTACCTTCTCATGATGGTGTCAAGGGAGCTTTGTCGATGGCGTAGTCCTGGCCAAACCATATTTAGTTCCCGATGTCTTTGTTTAAAGTCTACAACCTGAAGGTTTTCACTGTCTGATCTTGATGGTTATTTGATGTATTAGGATTTACGCATGAGTGGTTTATGAGTCAACTTTCTGGAAAAAAAATGATGCAAATTTGCAGGAGTCAACTTTCTGAAGGTGACTGAAGTAAAAATTAAGTTTCTACTTGTGATGTCATTACTTCTTTTTCTCCCAACGGCCTCTTTTATGTGATTAACCTCTAGGCACATACTGAAGCATGTTTCTACACTAATCTTATATTCAGTTTCTTTCCCTGGAACTCTAGAAGGCTAGTTTTATAACACTTATTATTTAACCTTTTATTCTTTCATTTAGCAGGAAGTTGAAAATGTTATTGGAGGATGCAGAACATCATCATGTCATATATGCATCTCGTCTTCTCGGGTGGTCATTGGTCAATGGGATAATTGGCTTATAAAAGCTGTTGTCCCATGCAACCTTAAAACATTTAATTTGAGTGTGGTTGAAGAAACTATGAGACGATCTAAGGTATTATTCTCTCCGGTGTTCTTCCTGCTGAACCTTTATATGCATTTAGTGGTTGAATGATTACATATTTTCTTCAGCTACCTAATAAAGAAAGAGAGCAGAAGTGCGATGCGAACGAGTTCTCCACCTATAACTCCAAATGTTGGTAATTTAGCTGTTTATGCAATTAGAGAGTGTAAGTAGTACATTGTATGATATAGAAAGTATTGTATGATGTGCAGAACCTTGAAATGCTTGTTCAAGAATATGATGGTTTTACTGTTGACGTTCCGGAGTTAAAACTTTTGAGGCGATATCATAGTGGCATTTACTGACTTTCACGTGACAGTGATGTTGTGAAGAGAGATTTGAATTAGTGGAAGGATGCCATGCATGTAGAGAAAGCCTGGGGAGCCGGTTACCTCTGTTTAGTTAGTCTTCATTTTTAGCCTGCCACAACTAGTGTTTATGACTATATATGTTGTTGTTGTCATTGTTCTAGAATTTCCACTTTACTGCAGGTAATGCAGAACAGCCTTCCTGATTTGTTTGATGCTCAACCTGACTTGCTCTTTCAGCTGGTCACAATGCTCAATCCATCTGTCCTGCAAGAACATAATGTTCTAGTTTACAGTGTATACAGGTTTGATCACCAAAATCGTTGACTTACTAATTCCTTGTGATGATTCATTATGAACATCTCTTTTGCACTTCATTTTGATATTTTTCATGCTTCCGTTTTTTTTTATTTCCCACAAGGATTGAAGTTTCTAATACTGTTATTGTTGGGATCTTTATCTATCCACTTAGGCTTTTAGGTGAGTTTAACTTAAACCAATAGCATGGTAGGGAAAATGATAGGGAGATTCTTTAAGTCCACTTATGCATAACATTTGCTAGTTGACTAATATACAGTGCACATGTTTCATATTTGGCTGTGTTTATGGAAGTTGTCGATTTTTACTGCATTATTTGAGCTTTTTTCTATTAGAGGTGAGCTGAAAAATATTGTTGTTTTTCTTGACTTGTGTATAATCTTATGCAATGTAACAAGTCCCAAGTAGTGTAGTTTCTGTAAATCTTCTTTGATAGAGAAGCCAACTGCATGTTATTCTTTTAGATATGTTCGGTTCCATTTTGATCTGGAGGAAAGAAAAATTGTGTGATCTTAGAGGTGCAAGTGATAATCCCATATGGGTCACAGGTGCAAGTGATTATCCCAATGGTCTTACACCATTGGTCTGACGGAAATCAAAACCTCAAAAAAAAACTCACACACACAGATGAAAAATAAACTTGGAGAAAAAAAAAGAGCAATATATTAAGAGCAGTAAACTCACTGCTATACGTCCATACTTCTCTAGAAAAAGAAATTACACCAACTCCTAAAAAAACTAAAAATATACCAATTAACTCCTAAAATATGGCTACCCACTACCCATTTATTCTCCACTAAACTTGGTCAAGCTAAGACCAAGTCCAAGCAAACTAAAACCGACCCGAAAAACTACCGAACTGTAACCCGCTACTTCGTAAACCATACCGATTAATCCAACATGGTCTTGTCCTTTAAAATATGTTGTATCTATTAGGGGATTTTACCGAGTAAGTGTTGTCCGGGTAAGAGTGCTGACCCGGGTAAGGGGGTGTTTACTTGGGGCTTAATGAGCTTAATAACAAAACCGGCTTATTCACACAGACGTTTGGAGTGTTTACCTGTGGCTTAATGGCTTATTCGCGCAGACAATTCGGCTTATTCGCTAAGTGGGGAAAGGGGTGTTGTCCCCGTTAAGACAAAATTTGACATTTCTACCCTCGCAAAAGAAAAGAACGGCCACTGCTTATTCAAACCCTAGCCTCTCCTTCCTGCACTTCTCCTTCAAACGACTGCTCCTAAGACGCCGCTGCCCCTCACTTCTCGTCTCCGGCGACCGTCCTGCTCCTCGTCTCCGGCTACCCCTGCAACTCCGACGAACGTTCTTTCAAACCGTGCGATTTCCTTCAAATTGTAGCCACATGTATCACTTCTCCCTTGCTTCCGTTTCCACCACCACTCTTCCTTTCTACTCCATCACCACTTGCTGCAACGACTCTGAGAACCCCACCACCTCCTCCGCGTCCATCTGCCGCCCTACTAATCACAAACCCATCGCCAATTCCCCAATCAATTCCCACCCTTCAAAACTAAAACCAAAAACTCACTTCAAGAACTGATTTGGATGGAAATGAGTTGGATCAAAATGAGAAATTGATTTGGATGAAAAACCACCACCACATTCTTCAGTTTCTTGCCCATATGAAACTGATTTGGATGAAAATGAGAAAAATATAATTTTGGATAGTTCAGGTGATTTGAGATCCAACCCAATTCAGTATATTGAAAAGGGTAAAATCTTTGTGGGGAATCGTCCACTATGGAACAAACAGTGCATAATCCATATTAAAGGGTAAATCGTTCATTTTTGTCGTTCAGACCGTTGATTCAGATAAAAAAGTAAACAACAACACTAATTTATCTAGACAAACAAATTTTTCCAAACAGACATATTTATCCATACAGGACTTAATAGAAGATTTAGTAAACAACCCCTGAGGGCCTGTTTGTTTGGAGCCTTCGTTTTAGCCGTAAGGTACCCGGGTTTTCCTTTCCCTCTAACAACGAGTAGAACAGACTGAAACCTCTCACGGAAGTTCAAACCGTTGAGTTTATGTTGGGTAATTTGGAGAGATGAATTGATTTCTGCTGGGAAAGAGGGGGGAGTTTGGTTTTAAGATTGATGGGTGGTAGAGGAATTGGCAGATTCTATCATTTTCGAAGTTGTTAATCTGTCGAGAAACACCGAACAGAAACGTTACCAACCAAGGCAAGATGAACTAGAATCAACACAAAGATTTTAGCCTGCAAAGAAGATCGCTAGGCTCTGGTACCATGAAACAAGACATGGATTTCAACTCTAATTTCATTCATAGGGATGTACAAAATTTATAATACAAAAATATCAAGGAAACAACAAAACAAAAGGGAAAGATACATATCTACTCTAAATAAAAAAAACATCCCTTCCATAAAAGATGGAGGATGATTGATACGGTTTCCTTTCTTAAAAAACTTTCTTCTTTCCAACAGGTTTCTTTCTTAAAGAACTTCCTTCTTTCCAACATATTCAACTTTGTTTTTTTTGCTTTCACATATATGCTTCTCAAGTGATTTGTTCTTATGGTTAATTTAAACGGTGATATCTTGATTTTGAATTTGATTTTGTAACCTAAATCCATACTTTTTCCATGGTTTTTGTTCATACAGAGATATTCAAGGAACGATTTTCTGACTTTGAGTTCTTCAATTCGTTTCAGTGTACGTTCCATCTTCTGTAGCCTACTGTTTGTTGAACTCCTTTGTTTTTGCAGAAATATTATTGCCTACTTGAAGAGTTTAACAAATTTATTGTTTTACTTGATTATAACAAGTAATGTTGTGTACTTTATTTGCATTGTCATATATGATGATTTATATATTTTCAGCCCCTGGTGTCCAGATCTCCATGCTGATAAAGGGTTAGTTTTACATTTTTGTCGATTAACCATTCTAGGGTGCCTCACCCCAATAGCTTTTGCATCTCAAATTTCATTTAGTTTTTGGATCATAATTTATCCATGTCAACTATGAGACAGTAGTCCATGACAGTTTGCTCTGTGAAGCATCACCAGGTCACTCTAATAGATGTTTTAATTTTTATATCTTGTGAGTGTAACTGGATATGCTTAATTGTTCATTGTGCATTATGTTAATTAAGGTGTTGACGCTAGCAGGTAACAGATTTATATTTTTCAACCCTATTTTGCTAACAATAAAATGCTAATCTTAATATGGTTTACAGGTTCTTCAAGCATTTCCTGTTGGTTTTTGTGGTCCATAATGTATCAGGGGAACTTTTTAGGCTTATTGCTGGAGTGTGTAGGACAATGAACATCCTCTTCACTTTAGTTCTCATGTATTTAGATCTTAAGTTTCTGTGTTCGGCCCCCCTACATAGTTTTGCTGTAGTAAGTTCTACTAAAACCATACATTCTGTTTCTAACGGTTTGTTTAGACCACAATGCCATCTGCTATGTAGTTTCTGAATCAACTCAACAGGTTAGTGGCTTCCCACTTAGTGAAATCAACACTTATTTTTCCTCAGTATACTGGATCTGTAGATTCATGAAGTGCTTCTTAAACTATAAAACACTTTTGATTTGTCACCCTTTTGAAGCCAATTATTTTACTATCGAGTTGATGATTCTTGACAGTTTCACAAACAAAAATCTTAGCATATGAATCAATTTAGTAATCCCTCTATCTAAAACATATAGAGCACTTCCTTTTTTTGCTTTTCAAAAGAATATGCAATGTTTTCTTTTTTGGTTGCACTTTCTATTACTAAACATGCCACAAGTTTTCTCAATTTTGTGGTACTAAAGGGTATTTGTTTATTAGTCAAAGAATTTTTGTAAACTACTTGTCAAGTCAAACGTTGCATTCTTTAGCGATAAGTATTGCATAGTACTAGTAGATTAGGAATCAGATTTGACTGGAGTTCTTCATGATGGTAAAATTTTCGCTTAATATAATAACCAACAGGTTGTTGTAATTCTAATCACTAGTAGGAGACAAATATTCTGAAACCATGACCATGGACGCAATATATATTGATTTTCCAATTTGAGTCTGTATAATGTTTGTCTTTACTTAAGGTAGGTGTATTCCAAGTTGTTTTTGCTATTGTAATATGATCTACCTCCTTTAAACAAGCAATTAAAAAAGCCTCAAACTGTAATTCAACTGGGAAAATGCTTACAAACGGACCTTGTTTATTTGTGTTCTATTAGGAAACATCTGTTGGAACTTTAATGGGGCTCGGGTACTAATTGTGTAGATACTGATTGTAACACGTGTTCTTTTAGGACTACAAATTTGAGTCTGATACCCTAGACAAAAGATACATCTAAGCAACTTTTCAGCTTCAATCACCACCAATCCAGATGCTAAATTCCAACATCAATGATTTAAATTTGGTACTCCAAAGAAAAGCTATAATATTTTTGTTTTTACAGGCCTCTTTGAGTGCATCCACATTCACTTCTAAGATACAATATAATAGACTTACAGACTATTGGTGTTTCTTTAGAGCCTCTTTCTCCTCAACTGGTTTTTATGTTTTTGTTTTTCCTTAATCATCGATCCAATTGATTTGATTAAGGTCGCTGGTTTTTCTCTTTGTCGTAGCAGCTTGACGGTATCTGGCTTTGCTGGGTTTTTCATTACACTTTCTTGTTTTATTTTAATACTTGTCTATGTTCTAATCTCTTACAGTTAGTTTCTACTTGATCAAGGAGCTCCAACTCGCTGTCAATCCTTCAATATTGGATGCAGATGGTTGTTCCTTCTACATTTGTGAGTAAGTTATCATATAGGGATTATGTATGGGACAGACAATGCACCCAAAGTTTCAGGTATGTTATAGTGCAATTTACCTAATTTAAAACATTATTGGTCTTAAAATTACCAAAATGTGATATTTTCATTTACTTTTGTTTTTTCCTTTCTCTTTGATTATTCTTCTTGCTTATACGTGGTCTATCTTTATGCCTCCTAGTTATTTTTTCTCCTTCAAGTGGGATATAAAAGATATGGGACTACAAGTTCACAATGCATATATTTGCTATTCTTTCTTTAAATCAAGTGCCACAAAGCTCGCCATGCTATACCCATCCACCTGGTACAACATACATACATAACAGTTACTGCCATTGATGAAATTAAGAAAACTTGAATCAAAATTAAGTAAAGAGACAAAAAGGCTAATGGTGATTTATGGAATCGAGCCCACATTTCTAAAAATTGATTCAAGACCAAACCTAACAATACCAAGTTGATTTACCTAATTATTGTACTTTTATCTTTCTAAAAATGATACCTTAAATTCTTTGCATTTACATTTTGTTCATAATTGATTGAACGCCAAGTGTTGCAAAGCACATATGTGGCAATTTATTTCACAAAATGAGAATGGTTCATTTAGAAAGAAATCAAATCGTTTTGATGTTGTGTCATGGACATTATATAAAAGGGGAACAAAAATTTAAGAAAAGAAATTTAGAGGGAGAGAATATTACCTCCACGTGTGCTCATAGTCTAATGATGCACAAGTAGGTTTGGAACATGAGAAATTTTAGGCCAATCTTCATCTCTCTCTCACACCTTCTCTGTAGAATTTCACATCCCTCAATGTAAAGAGTAGTTAGTTCCTCGAGTCCATCCGACAAACAATGTAATTGAGGACAACCATTTATATATAATTCACTCAATTTTGTGAGGTTACTAGGCAAAAAAACTGAACCCTCTGCCCAATAGATAATTAATCTCTCGAGTTTTGAGAGGTTACTAGGTAAAGAAACCAACCGATCACATTTAGATAAACTCTTGTAAATTAGGAAATTCATCACCATCTAAACATTTTAGAGCATTCATGGACTCTATATCTATAACCCTAAGGCTAGATAGTTTCCCAAGTGATGGAATACTTTCACATGTTCTACATCCACTAAATACAATCTTCACCAAATTCCGTAATCTGATCATCCAACAAGGAGATATCATCTTTCTCACATAGTCTCGTATATGCGGCTCTTTGAGACTTGAATTTGGTTCCAATCCCTCAACAACCTCTTTCATCATCAGCCTTTTCTTCACTTTCTCGATCAATGCTCCAACGTAAGGTCAAATATATTAGATTTTGTCATGTTTTAGATTGGCACTCTTGGCTTTTTCTAAACTCCCAACATTTTCAAGCCGCCATAATTCCAACCTCCCTCCTAGAATATTTAGATCTCCTTGTTCCCTTATTGTCCCCTTCTTTTTTACCAACAACAAATTCTAGAAGCTTTTTAAGACATGCTAATTTTTTCATTCCAACAGGCATACAATCAAGTTTGAAGCACCATTTGTTATCGAGACATCGAACATTCTTCATGCATTCATACCTTCACGCAACTCCAACACCATTGCAAAAGTAAGACTTGCAAGTTTTGGAGATAAATAATTGACTCCGGTAGAGATACTATTTCTGAGTTTGATATACTCGAGTATCTCAAATGTTTCAATTTGCAAATTGATTCTAGCAATGTTGATACTTGGATTCCATACAAATGCAACAATGTTAGATACACATGCTTGAAAATTTGGTTAATTATGTTACTTTTATATCTATCAACAAAAATAAATAATGATCGTAATGATCTTAGCCTTTTTCAAATTGTAGTCCGAGAAAAAAAAGTTGGACATGATGAACTGAAATGAATAACCTCGACCTCATTTGGGGTTATCAAATCCTTATCGGGTTCTGTATAAGAGTAGTCATGTCTCATCAAATATCGCCCTAAGTCGACTTAGTAGATCATGCATTTTACATACCAAATCATCGAGGCGGAGATGATCGATGTTGTTTTGCACATCCTGGAAGAACGACCGCGAAACAAAACTATAAAAAGTTTATTCGCCAATCACATACAAGTCGGCTTGTCCTCTAGGTGGAATAAAGCCATTTGCCATCCACAACTCTATCAATAAATCCTTCCCCATTTCATAGTTGCCTTTAGGAAACAAAACAAATTAAGCAAAACAACGTCATGTGGTAGCAAGTTATAATAGATTAACTTCAAAGCTGGCAAAATGCCATTTTCTTGCAGCTCCTCCCACACATCACTATCTTTCACAATTTGCCACGCACTTGCACTACTTTTCGACCACATCAGACCACCCAAAGTAAAGTCTTTACTGCTAAAGGGAGTCCTTTTGACTTCTTAACTATCTCCTTCCCAATAGACTCTAGCTCCCTTATGTTCTCCCCTCACTTCCACTTCCAGCTGCAAATGCAAGCTTCTTGAATAATGACCATGGCTCCTCTTTAGATAAACATCCCATTTGATGTTGGAACTCGGAACCTTTGCCATCATTTGGCTACTTGTATGACTCTGCGTGGTCACCGTAACAATGCTACCTTTTGTTCCACAATTTAGCGTTTTACTTAATTCCTCCCACTTTGTCCTCTCCTCGATCCATACGTCATCCAATACAAGAAGAAATATTTTCCCCACTAACTTGTTTCGATGGGGTTTTATTTATGGATTCAATGATTCCTCTTGTTAGCTTCTTAACATGGAACTCATTAGAGATATACACCCATGATTGTAACTCGAAATACACCTTCACTCGTTCCGTTCATGGTTGTAGACTAATTGAGCTAGAGTAGTCTTTCCCGGGCCCCGTATAGCGTAGACCCAAAACCCTTCAACATCATCTCCGATTATATCTTTGCTAACATAACCACTTCAAAATCAGATGGCGAATAGGGGTACGGTGGGGCGGACGGGATGATAGTTTGTGGTGGTGGCGGCATCGACCATGGGCACCGCCACAAACTAGCGTCCCGTCCGCCCCTCTGTACCCTACTCGCCATCTGATTTTGAAGTGGTTATGTAGCAAAGATATAATCGGAGATGATGTTCAGGCCCGATCCTGACAAATTTTGGGCCCTGGGCGAGATGTAAAACAGGGTCATCGATAAGTACGAAAAAAATTATTTATTATATTGCTTTGTATCATAAAAAATAACATTGAATTCAAGAAATACGAATAATTTATATAAACCATTTTTCCAAAAATTCCTAGACACAAAATCAATCAATAATTATTTATAAATTAATATGATCTACCATATCATTTTTCCATAGCATCATTAATTTGTTCCAACGTCAAAAACATTCTTATGATATATATTTAATATATAGATTGACATTATTTGCGGTGTGACTATTCAGAGTACAACTCTATGTAAATCAATATAAATCAGTTGTGTTCCCATCTCACCTCATCCTAATGTTTTTTTCTCACCTTTTTAAACATTTAGGGTTAAAACAATCATTTTTTGAATCATCAATCTTTAGAATCAAAAGCTCATGTTGGTTATAGTTTGAGATATTATTATTGTTTTTGAGATATGAGAGTACTTAAGATTCATCCACTCAATATTAGATTATTAGGTAATAAATAGTCAATAATGTCTGAAAAAACAATGTATAGATATAATTGGTAATTTTTTACACAAAGTAGGAGTTCTCCTGGTTAATATGAAGAAATTTACCATATTCTTAAGGAAATATAGAATTCATATGGATTGAATAATCAAAATAGTCAATGGAAGATGAATAATATATCAATGTTTTCTATGTAAGTAATTTTAGACTTTGGTACTAGATATATAAAAAACCCCACTTAAAGAAACTATAATCAATACTGTAAAATGAAACACCAATTAACTTTTCACATATTTTTTTTCATTTCGAGTGTAATTAGTTAATACATGTTTGGACCCTTATATAATACGAAATTTTTTGACTCATATTAGTACTAAAAAAAATTGTCTCTTTTGTTAACTAATTTTTTTACTACTATTATATAGTTAAAAAAAAATTGGGCCCCTATTTCTCGTTGGCCCTGGGCGTACGCCCAGCCCGCCCTCCTCCAGGGACGGCTCTGATGATGTTGAACGGTTTTGGGTCTACGCTATACGGGGCCTGGGAAAGACTACTATAGCTCAATTGGTCTACAACCATGAACGGAACGGGTCTGCGTACTTCGAGTTACAATCATGGGTGTATATCTCTAATGAGTCCCAAGTTAAGAAGTTAACAAGAGGAATCATTGAATCCATAAATAAAACCCCATCGAAACAAGTTAGTGGGAAAAATATTTCTTGTTGTATTGGATGACGTACGGATCGAGGAGAGGACAAAGTGGGAGGAATTAAGTAAAACGCTAAATTGTGGAGCAAAAGGTAGAATTGTTACGGTGACCACGCGGAGTCATACAAGCAGCCAAATGATGGCAAAGGTTCTCGAGTTCCAGCATCAAATGGGATGTTTATCTGAAGAGGAGCCATGGTCATTAATCAAGAAGCTTGCATTTGCAGTTGGAAGTGGAAGTGAGGGGAGAACACAAGGGAGCTAGAGTTTATTGGGAAGGAGATAGTTATGAAGTGCAAAGGACTCCCTTTAGCAGTAAAGACTTTGACTTTGGGTGGTGGTCGAAAAGTAGTGCGTGGCCAAGTGTGAGATAGTGATGTGTGGGAGGAGCTGCAAGAAAATGGCATTTTGCCAGCTTTGAAGTTAATCTATGATAACTTGCTACCACATGACGTTGTTTTGCTTAATTTTTTTTGTTTCCTAAAGGCAACTATGAAATGGGGAAGGATTTATTGATAGAGTTGTGGATGGCAAATGGCTTTATTCCACCTAGAGGACAAGCCGACTTGTATGTGATTGGCATAAACTTTTTATAGTTTTGTTTCGCGGTCGTTCTTCCAGGATGTGCAAAACATCGATCATCTCCGCCTCGATGATTTGTTATGTAAAATGCATGATCTACTAAGTCGACTTAGGGCGATATTTGATGAGACATGACTACTCTTATACAGAACCCGATAAGGATTTGATAACCCCAAATGAGGTCGAGGTTATTCATTTCAGTTCATCATGTCCAACTTTTTTTTCTCGGACTACAATTTGAAAAAGGCTAAGATCATTATGATCATTATTTATTTTTGTTGATAGATATAAAAGTAACATAATTAACCAAATTTTCAAGCATGTGTATCTAACGTTGTTGCATTTGTATGGATTCCATTTGCAAATTGAAACATTTGAGATACTCGAGTATATCAAACTCAGAAATAGTATCTCTACCGGAGTCAATTATTTATCTCCAAAACTTGCAAGTTTTACTTTTGCAATGGTGTTGGAGTTTCGTGAAGGTATGGATGCATGAAGAATCTTCGATGTCTCGATAACAAATGGTGCTTGAAACTTGATTGTATGCATGTTGGAATGAAAGAATTAGCATGTCTTAGAAGGCTTCTAGAATTTGTTGTTGGTAAAAAGAAGGGGACAAATAAGGGAACTGGTAGATCTAAATATTCTTAGAAGGAGGTTGGAATTAAGGCGACTTGAAAATGTTAGTTTAGAAGAAGCCAAGAGTGTCAATCTGAACATGACAAAATCTAATATCTTTGACATTACGTTGGAGCATTGATCGAGAAAGTGAAGAAAAGGCTGATGATGAAAGAGGTTGTTGAGGGATTGGAACCAAATTCAAGTCTTAAAGAGCCGCATATACAAGACTATATGAGAAAGATGATTTCTTCTTGTTGGATTGTCAAATTACGGAATTTGGTGAAGATTGTATTTAGTGGATGTAGAACATGTGAAAGTATTCCATCACTTGGGAAATTCCCTAGCCTTAGGGTTATAGATATAGAGTCCATGAATGCTCTAAAATGTTTAGATGATGATGAATTTTCTAGTTTACAAAAGTTCATCTAAATGTGATCAGTTGGTTTCTTTACCTAGTAACCTCCCAAAACTCGAGAGATTAATTATCCATTGAACAGGTTTAGTTTCTTTGCCTAGTAACCTCCCAAAATTGAGTGAATTATATATAAATGGTTGTCCTCAATTACATTGTTTGCCGGATGGACTCGAGGAACTAACTACTCCTTGCATATAGGGATGTGAAATTCTACAGAGAAGGTGTGAGAAAGAGAAGGGTGAAGATTGGCCGAAAATTTCTCATGTTCCAAACCTACTTGTGCATCATTAGATTATGGGCACACGAGGAGGTAATATTCTCTCCCTCTAAAAATTTCTTTTCTTAACTTTTTGTTCCCCTTTTATATAATTTCCATGACACAACATCAAAACGATTTGATTTCTTTCTAAATGAACCATTCTCATTTTGTGAAATAAGTTGCCTCATATGTACTTTGCAACACTTGGCGTTCAATCAATTATGAACAAAATGTAAATGCAAAGAATTTAAGGTATCATTTTTAGAAAGATAAATGTACAATAATTACGTAAATCAGCTTGGAGTTGTTAGGTTTGGTCTTGAATCTGTGGGCTTGATTCTTTTTGTCTCTTTACTTAATTTTGATTCAAGTTTTGTTAATAACAGTAAATGGTTAGGTATGTTGTACGAGGTGGATGGGTAGGCGAGCTTTGCGGCACTTGATTTAAGGAAGAAGTGTAGGTGAATTCTCATCCTTCATATCTCATATATGCATGTGAACTTGTAGTCCCATATCTTTTATATCAATTAACTAGGAGGCATAAAGATAGACCACATATAAGCAAGAAGAGTGATAAAGGCGTCGAGAGAAGATCGAAGAAGTCAAGGCGTTGGAAAAGAAAGCACCTGAAACGTATGTTATACGCCCTCCGTTCCTTGAGCGTTTTGAGAAGAAAAGAGAGAGTTTATGGACATCTTTTGAAAGGTGCATGTAAATATTCCTCTCTCAGATGCAATTTAAAAAATCCCAAAATATGTTAAATTCCTTTAAAGAATGACACATAAGCAAAAAGAAGCCTAAGGAGACAAAAAAGGTGGACTTGACTTAAAATGTATTCATCGTGTTCCAAAATGATCTTCCACCTAAGTTTTCTGTTCCGGGCATGTTCACTATACCGTGTATAGTAGGCAATGTCATGGTTAATTAGGGGTGTTTGCGGTTCGGTTTGGGCGGTTTAACCTCTCAGACCACAAACCAAACTGCAAGTGGTGGTTTATTAAATTTTCAAACCTAATGATTTGACATCAAGTGTCCAGACCGGTCAAACCGGACCGCGGTTTAGGCGGTTTGGTCCGACCGGTTTGGGCTTTTTATGGGCTTTAAAGTTTAAACTTAAAAAAACATATATAATTTTGAATTTTAAAGCTTCAGCTTGAGTCCATTTGAAGTAAACAAAGTGCACAAAAAAGTTAACAAAGTCCACAAAAAAAAGTTAGCAAGCCCGGCGATGCTAGTGAATAGTGGTAATTTAAAACTTTCAAGTTTTAAATGTCAAAAATCAAAATATATTTTATGTTTGGGCTAGATTTAAGATAACATTGGGCTAGATAATTGATATAAATGCATATATAAAATATATATATATATATATATATATTTATGTATTTGGCGGTCGGTTTAGTCCAAACCGCCCAAAAAAACCTTCAGATCGTAGACCGGACCAGACCAGACCGCCAAAAACGGTCTTGTTCGACCGGTTTGAGCAGTCCAACGGTTTTTTTGAACACCCCCCTATGGAATAAAGGCTATGTTAGATTTAGGGGCTTCTATTGCCATATTCCCTTTATGCATCTTTGGACGTGGGACCCTTAAAACCAATAAGTGTAGTTATTCATTTGGCGGACAAATCAGTTGTTCATCCCAGGGGAGTTTTAGAAGGGGAGTTTTAGAGGATGTGTTGGTCTTCCTGGCCGATTTTTATGTAATTGACATGGAGGAGAATAATACCTCCAAGTCAAGTATGATGTTATTGGGAAGACCATTCCTTAAAACCTCTAGTTAGAAGATTGATGTCCAGGACGGTACCCTTATAATGGAATTTGGTAGTGAGGTTATCAAGTTTAATATTCATGACACGATGAGGTACCCGAGACATGTGCATTCTTTGAATTTAGTGAATGCTTCTATGCCTTTGACTAATAATGTTTCTGCTTTAACTCACAATTTTGTTCTGAAAGAAAAATTAGCGGAAATGAAAAGGTGGAAAGTTGGAGAAGCTCACAAAAGCTCTCGGTTTGAATGATGAGCATTCGATGATCTTGTGGCCTGAGATGGAACAACAAAGGTACGACGATTCTAAGCTCAAGGTGTAATGCACTAATACGAACCCTTTGCCTACCATTTACAGGTACCTAAGGTTGGCTTGAAGTCATTGTCGGGTTTGCTCGAATTTGAGTATTGGACCGCAGGAAGCACGTAACTTATGGGATGTATGCAAAAAAATCGGGTTTGATGAGTCCCACGATCGGTTTGGGATGCCGGCTAGTGGGATGTATGCGCTTTAATGGTATCTAGCCAAAAACGTAAGAAATGTGCGTGGGAGGCAACCCACGGATTTTCAAGTATTTGCTTTTTATTGCTTTATGTATTTTCACTAGGTTTGTGGGACTCTCCAATTTCACTCCTAGTTTTCTCTACTTTCTCAGGTTCACGCCGCATATTGGAGCCTAACAGAGACGACCCGTCTTCATGGATTCATACATTGGAAAGCCACTCACGAAATCAGGGGAGTTTTCTGTTTCTCCTTTTATTTATTGCTTAGAGTGTTCTATATTTTGAATACATTAAGGACAATGTATGAATTAATTGTGGGGGTGGGGGTCATTTGCATGATTTTGGATATTTGGGTTGATAAATGCTTTTTAGGGGTAATTTTTTGCATTTTCTTGCAAAATTTTGTGCTTAAATGTGGGTTGTTGTCCGTTTTGACAATATGTTAGCATGTTTTTATGAGCTTAAATCGTTGATGATGATGAGTTTAGATGCATGTATAGCATGATTGAGCTTAATTGCTAGCACTTAGAGTGGGTTAATGGTAGCATACCGGTCAAAGTTAGACATTTACTAATCTATACTACCTTAATATTGGTTACACCAAATGTCTTAAAGACAAGTCTTTAAGCATATAGTACAAGACTTTAAAACATAAAAAAAAAAAAAAAAAACTCTTAATTACATCCATGGTTTTCAAAATCGTTTGAGGCTTACGCCTCGAGCAAAACCGCTCATGAGGCTTAAACCTCATGGTCCCTGGACGAGGCTTACGCCTCAATCGGTGAGGCGTGAGGCGCTGGTGAGGCGCAAGCCTCAGATGCTTTCTGTTTTTGGTGAGTGACTCATGACTTTTTATAAAAAAATAATAACTTGTACTTTTATTTAAAAACGTAGAAAGTCAAAAGCAAAAGTAAGTGTACTTTTAGTAATTTAAAAGTACAAAAACCCACTTTGGATGTCCTTTCCTCTTCTCTAGAAGAAAGAAAGAGCTTCCTACTCCACTTCACTTTCCTTTGCAAGACACCACCACCGAAGATCAAGCTTCCTATTCCATGGAATTATGTTTTGCTTATTATTAGTATTTATGAATTTTATTTGGTATGGAATTATGTTTTCTACATATATAGTTTGTATTATACATACACACACGTATTTTATATATATATATATACACGCCTCAAGGCTTACGCCTCGCCTCGCAAAGGGAAAACGCCTCGAGTCCCGATTGGGATTTTTAAAACTATGATTACATCTCATAAAGCATAATTTACAAGTGTTTCATGCCAAAATTTTCAGCCCATACTTTCTACACTTCAAAAATATGCAGCACACGCTTTCTGATCTCCATCCCTTCTACCTCCTTATTTCACGTCTCACGTCTCACGTCTTATGCCATACCCTTCTACCTCTTATCTCACATCTCAGAGCCATACCTATTTGGCTTTCTTCATACTTTTTCTTTGAGATATATCGGAGATCGTCACCATGGTTATCGGAAAACATATCGATTTTTTTTGGTGATGATATTTTCTGCATCTAACATTTTCCGAGCATAGGTTTCTGGGCACCGGGTGAAACTGGACACGAATCTTGGCAGGGCAACCTGAATGGTGTGTGTCTGATCCCCTTTGTCCGATTCCCGATTTGCAGATCTGAGCCTAAAACCAAACCCAACGACCCTACTAGGATCTCGGAAAGGTAAAATGTAAGGAATTACGCTGTTTTCTCGAATACTTTTGCACATCTGAGCATTTCATTCAAATTAAACTGTAAACAGTTCCACTCAGATAAATGAGGCAAATTCATTGGGGATAAAGACGATGGTTTCTAAGGGTTGTTGCTCCTCTCTGCTCATATCAAAGTCTGATTTTGACTTTATTTGGTCAACATCCTTCTTTGTGGCCCATGATTTTCTCCAGAAATCAAACCCTTACAAAATCACACAGATTAGCAGTTTCTTTGCTGGTAGCTGTTGATTTTGTTACTATTATTAGAGTAAATTACATATATGGTTTGTTGAAAATTTCACTTTTCGTCCTGAAAATAAAAACTTATGAGCATCTCCAATAGAGTTATAACAGGTTCCAAGAGGCTGTGATGATGAATTGAGTGCATCTGAGTGGTCAAAGTTAGAGATTACCTGCATCTTGGCAGGGCAACCTGGATGGTAATGTTGAAGAAAGAAGTTCTGATAGTCTTTTTTTTCTTTAACATTGCAACCTGGAAGTTTGCAGCCATGGCGGATTTATCCTCTTTGTTCGATTGTTTACAAATCTGAGCCTCACTTTTTTCCACCTGGAACTTGGTACTCCATACTGATGTTTGCTTGTGAACTGCTGCTAAAATGTTGCAAAGTGCATTACCACTCTTTTTTCTGAAGTTAACATGTTGTTGGTATAAGTTTGAATTATGATACAGGCAGTATGAGATAATAAATAATATTGTGAAGTTTAGTTGTGAATTGCAAATCCTTTTAGGCTATAGAGCATGCATTTTAATGAACTTCACTACCTATTTGGTAGTGAAGTAATATGGAGTTTAATTGTACCCTACTAGAGATGACTATTTGATTCATATTTTTTATTTAGATATTGGTCTTAGAAAAAGCTCCCTACTAAAATTTCTAGAATTTCCCAACTTGCACGAAATATTTTTTATTTAGATATTGCCTCTCTTGTGGTTTGATACTATGCCCATCTTGTGGTATCTTCTCTATTGATTTTTTTCAATTCTGAATGAGAGTGGTTTGATTTTCAGCTGTGGATTCCTTCAAGGAGGTGAGTCTTTTATATGGCACCTTAACTGAGTTCTTTACGGATTGGGTATAAGAAAATATATGTTTTAGATCTATTTTTAAAAACAAACATAATCTATCTATATATGTAGCACATCAGAAAACCAATTCACGAGACATCAACACAGGAAAGAGAACCACCAAGATAAGTCTAATACTTCCATACTTGAGCATAACCAAGTAAGTGATTTTAATTGTTGATGATTTAGAGAGAGAGAGAGAGAGAGAGCATTGGAAGGTAGGATTTGATCCTGAATTGTTTAATTAATTTGCAGCAGGGTAATTTATGGCAACTACAAACTCCTTTGGGATAATTCATTTTCAACATTCTTCAGAAAGGTTGGCACTCACTCTACAAATTAGTGAAAGATTCCATTTGTGAATTATGGTTCTTTTGTTTCCCATTGTAACATGCATATATACATGCAGGCCCTTGGATACCTGTATCATTCAGAACTTTGTACATCATATACAAAAGAAAGGTCTCAATTAATCAGCCAAAATACCCATAAAAGTACCTTAAAAGTAGATGGCTCTTGGGAACTATACATCTCAGCCTTTGTCTCTGTTCAATTGCATAGGTGGAAGACTTTTTCTCAATTTCAGTTTGTCAAAAAGATACTTATGTTCTCAGTCAGGGAGATAAAGTATATTCCTAATGCCACATCCATTTTACTGAAAGATCTTCCATAGAAAATTTTCCCATTATTATCAGTTGGTATATAGATTCAGTGACGGAGCAAGGGAGGGATATGGTTTAAGGCCTGGAAGCACATCAGTCTGCTGATTTGGCTTATGGATCAGATTATTGTCCAGCTTTCCCGGTTGGTCTCAGAAGATTGCTTGGTTACAGGACTGGGTTGCAGTGGCCATTGGCCAAATTGCACTGGTATGTTAATTAGTTTTGTTCCTATTTTTCACAGCAGCTCCTATTTCAAGTTTCCTATGGTCATGTTGGTGAATTTGGAATTTGGGGAATTATTCACATATTAGTCTCAATGTCATTTGGCAGTAGCTATGGCACACTCTGATTTCCGTGCTTCATCAGAATTGGAAAACCTTATTATTTTGGGTTTGTATGCTTCTGTACTATTCTGTGGATCCCTTATCATAATCGGTTGGGATTTACATTGGCAGGTTTGGAATAAGAGACTTGAGAGTTTGATACTTATTGGAGTTTTGGCCGGATTGTGGCTCTATTTTCCGTCGATTGCAAGTGAATCGGCATAATGGGTGTGTTCTGTTGTCGAATTCAGATTATCAAGGTATGGGCTTGTTTCTGATGGAGTGAAATTTTTTATGGGCTGATAATTTCTCTTGGGCACCTTTTTTCGGAAAACTATCTTGAGAAAGTAATCAAATGTTTTTGTCGAGAAGATGGTTGATGTACTATGTTTATCTTCTTTTTAACAATTTTAAATATTACTTATATTTGTAATGTCATGCTATTTCTTTTGCAGTGGATTAGAAGATTATCTAAATATTCATTATATTTTTGTTTTGATGCATTATCCTTCTCTTAGTTGCATCACCACTTAGGGGACGTTTACTAAATGTTCACCCGGTTAATGTTTATCAGCTCACTTTATCTTATAAAGTGAACATGACAAAGATTGAAAATCTTACCCGGTAAGAGTGACGACGATAAGGATCGATAGTCTTACCCCGTTACTGAGTGTGACGACTCTTACCCGGTAAGAACGACGGCCAGATAAAAAAATTGCATATGGTGTTGTTTTACTATACTAGAATATTACCCGGTAAGTTAAGTGAAAGCGATGACTATTACTGGTACGTACCAAATAAATGTTGGATACCCCCCCCCCCCCCCTTTGTATTCCTTGCCACGTATCCAAAACATTATCGATGATTATGAAATTCTTTTCTAACACCAATTTGGTTGGCTTTTATGGAGATCCCTCTATCAAATATATCTTAACATGTTTATAAGATTTGTGCAAACTTTCAAGACTTCTAGTCTTTCACTTTTATTATCAATCATTGTATAGATTTATGGATTTGTTTGATCGGCGTTTTCTGCTCTTTTTATTGCTACTCTTAATGGAAGGTTGTCTGCCATCAAAGTAAGATTTACGAACTTTCAAAATTTTGTTGAACTATCTCAAAGGTGTACCATTCCATATAGTCATCAAGGTATGTAGTAATGATATTTTTGACAAAGTGTTATCCTTGTAAGCATGTTATGGAGTTTTCTACTTTTGAAACATGATTTCATGAAAGTGAAACATTGAAATCTCAAACGCAAATTGGTACATCTATCTTGCAATCCACGAATTAGTGAAACTCAAAAATGCTCTTGTGAGCACATATCTTGACTAATGTCTAATAGTTCGTTCCATAGGAATCGTAACAACACATCTACTAACAATGTTGCATCGAAATCCCTTTATGTCCTTATCGGCATCTTGGTACTTGAGTCTACACACAAGACCATAACTTGCTAACGTTCATAATTGATGAGTGTATAAGGATGATGGCATCATATATTTTGTTTTGTGTATGTTTTTGTTAATGTTTTAATGATTGTTGTTGCTACTATGTAGAAGATATGGAGACTTGGTGGTTGTTTTTATTTTGGGATCATTTGAAATGTGATAGGATGTTTACTCATTTTGAATTTGCTTTTAAATGTAATAGGGGCCGAATTAAGTCACATTGGTTCTAATTAATAACTTTAAAGTATCTCCAGCAACTATGGGTGTTAAAAAAACCATTGGATAGTTCAAACTGGTCGAACCAAGTCAAACCGAACCGTTTTTTGCGGTTTAAGTGGTCTAGCGATCCGGTTCGGTCTGAAAAATAGCCAAACCGCTCGGTCTGTTCTGGTATGCGGTTTGACCCTTTTTTGGAGCGATTTAGACCGAACCGACCGCCAAAAATACGTGGTTTGGAGTGTTTTTGGAAATTATATAATATATTAGGTTGGATCTGTGGTTTTAAAGCTTGTGTTCCACCTCTGTCCAACTATATTTTGGGTTGATGCACTCTTTTTGTGCCGTAAAATTTTGTAATTTTTAGCATTTTGAATAAAAATTGACTTGGAGTAGGAACGCTCCAAAAAAATTTGTTTAAAACATTGCACATGTAATGCTTAATTTGTTTTTCGTATAACGTGCCTTCAAGAATCAATGAGAAGATTTATTGTTTAACGGGGTAGTGTTGTCACTTCGGATCTAATGCATTTCTTCTATAATTACAATAGTAGAAGTTTTGTTTTTATATACATTCTACATAAACGATTTTTTTTTTTTTACCAATGACTCCATATGCTACTAACACCAACATTTTGGATGAATATATATTTGAATCTAACATAGGTACAAATGTAGTAGGCTAGCTTTATGACATCTTGAAGTTTTTTGATATTTCGAAATTGAATAAATCTTAATGAATCTTTTACATCCCGCCGTATTGCACGGGTAGACAACTAGTTTGTAATAATTGTTGGTCCCAAATAGCAGTAAGTAAATAAAAGAAGTATTGTAGAAGGGGGGGTTGAATACAATACACACAGTTTTTCACTTAATTTAATTCTTATTGATTTGAAATCAAGAATTACACATAGAAAACTTTTGATTGTTGCGGAAGAGAATAGATGAAATCTATTCAAACAATCTTACACAAAGAGAAATGAAGAACAATTGTAAAACACTTAGAAAACAATAATAACTTCTTAGAGAGAGAATGTCAGTGCACTTAGAGAGCTTGAATAGTTGAGAGCTGGTGATCTTGCATGTTGAACCATCCTCCATATTTATAGTGCCTCATGCATTAAATGCATGGGACACCTGTTGAGCAAAGGATGGACACAGGTCTTCAGCAACGTACAAGATGTACCTTTTGTCTTGAGGTGTTTTGTCTTGAAGTGTTGACCTGTAGAAGGATGGTAGAGACATTTCCTTAAAATGGTGTAGTAGACAAAACTTACTTGATCTGATATCCAGATGAGGTCCACGTCAATGCAAGATATCACAATATACTTTGTCAGAAAAGTATAATGTGTTAGAAGGAAATCTTCAGGCATCTTCGGCTCCTGAAGATGTGAGAACATCTTCAGCTTCTAGGGAGAGGTCATCGGCTGCCGAAGGCTTGAGAGATCTTCGGATTTTCCCGAAGATGTGAGATCTTCGGATTTTCCCAAAGATGTGAGAACATCTTCACAATCCTAAAGATATGTGATTGACACCATCCTGGCCGATGATGTTGATCATTTGGGCATGCTTGGCTTTAGGCAGAGGAGACTATCTTCAATCCGCTTTGAGAGATGTACTCCTTCTTTGTCTTCTTCGGCTAATCTTCGACTTCACCGAACATTTGTATAGAGACCAAGCTGCTAAAAGAACCTAAATCATATTCTAAGTAGGATGCTACAAGATGGAAGATCAGGAGGTCATCTTCAAATCTTCAGATGACCCAACAATCTCCCCCTATTTGAGGATGACATCCATATCAAAGAATAAAACAAAGAGTATACTGAATAATTCATTTTGACCCGTATTTACTCTTTTTGGGTTCTTTTCACATAGATTTTTTTTTGTATAAGGATTTATAAGAATATCCGACATTTACAAAAGAATAAAAGAATGAAGTATATTTGTACAAACTAAATAGAGGAAATGCACTTGTATTAAATATCACTTAGCAAAACAATGGTTACAAGTACATTAGAAAGGTAAAAAGATTTAGAGAAGAACCTCATTCTTTCTTCTGTCTTTTGTGGAGCTCAGCAAGAATATCCCAACGAAAGAGAGAGCCTTCAGAACTTATGGGGATAAGAGATTGGATAGCAACCAGAAATTTGGTGTCAGCAATGGGGATCTCCTTATGTCTGAAGAACATGGGAGTTTCCTTTTCATTAAGGAAAAAGACTCCTTTGGTTGGCCTAAACACTACAGTACCAGTAGTGCCTGAAATACGGGTCGGACACGGACCACCTGGAGTCTTCAGATTTAGATTCTTTATATCAGGAATCATTCCCTTGGCAACCATGTCCTTGAAGAGGTTTTGTGTGACAGAAGAGGAGAGTTGTGGAGAGGAGGAGAGACACATCTTTTTGAGACATTGAACTTGAGCTTCTTCTTCAGGAGAATGCTTATAATCTTTTGCAATGTCTTTCATTTTTTCAAGAAGACGATTGATGGTCTTCTTGGCCAAAACTTTGTGCCTACTAAGAGATTTAGATAAGAGTTCAGAGAGTTCGTACCATTCAGAGAGACCATAGTCTTCAAGATCGCTGAATTTGGTGGAGTGATGACTTTTGTCTTCTCTAATGATTAACATCCGAACCTCATCTGAGCATTTGGTGGTGTCAAGCTTTATTTCAACAATTTTAGACTTCAACTTTCTTTCCATTAAAGTCTTTCGGTACCAAGGGATGTCATGAGAATCAAGCTTAGCTTTAGAAAGGCCAAAGTCAGAGGTGACTTTGTTTGGTGGTTGAAGTTTGAGCCTATCAGCTTCAGAAACAAAAGCCTTTAGAGAAGCAGACTTTTGTTGATGAGATAAAAAGGCCTCTTCATCTGGAGATAGCTTGCTCTTTCCTTTGTCTCTGCTTTGTCTAGAATGTTCCCCCTCAGTTGGAGCATTGGTGATGGGAGTAAGACCCTGACAGTCGATGTCTGAAGGAATGGGAACCGTCTCTTTCTCCCCCTCAGCGGCTGACGGGGGAGCAACCAACACAGAATCAACCTTTTGATGAAGAGACTGCAAGGACTCAAGAATTTGAGTAGTGATGGCCCGATGAGACTCCGAAGCCGCTTGAAGCCTACGAACCTCCTCATCACGAGCACTAGAGGTTGCTTGAAGAGCAGTGACCAAGGCAGTGAGGTGCTGATTGGAGGTCTCAAGAGATAACAGTTTGTCACAAGTGACTTTGACAAGAGAGCCCAGAATGGTCTGATGTTCACGAAACTGAGCACCAATGAGGCGGTGCTGTCGGTTGGCTTCCTGAATATCGGCCAGAACCTCTGGGGGAATGATGGGAGCAGAAGTAGGAGTGTCCCGCACAGTAGAGGTAGATGGAATTGGGGAAGGTGACACCTGCTCGTTTCCCTGTTGCAAATAAGCCAAAAATTGTGAAATACCCTCCACACTGGCCTTTGGTAAGACCCGTGTTTCACCGGGCGGTGCATAAGCATCGACCAAAAATTGGTCGGGTGATAGGTCGTGCAGTGAGAAAGCAGATCCTTGGTCCGGGGAGAAGACCAAGTCATCCTCATCCACCAAGGAGAGAGTGGAAGAGGGAAGTTGAGGGTCCCCAAATATTACAGTTGCATCCTTTTGTGAGGATACAAAGGTGGTGGCAGTGGGTATGTCGAAATCCCCAGGCCCGGATGGGAAAATATCAACATCCATCGATTGTGAAGAATCGGAGGATGGAGTATGTGGGATGGCCCTAGAAACCTTCCTCTTTCTTTTGGGAGAAGAGGGAGGGGAAGAGGTAGAGTGCCGCCGCTTGGAGGTGGTGGTGGTGACCTGGGTAACCACCGAAGGTCCGTTCGGTGGTATGGCCGTTTGGGCAAGTGTGGCGGTGTCGGTAGCTGAGGATGAGAGAGTGCTAGCCGACGTCACAACAGGTGAGGGGGAAGGGGTCACTACAGAGGAGAGACCTTTGGACACCGGAGTGTCCTTAGAATCTCCCCACTGTAGATTGGGAGAAGTAAGGAAAAAGACCATACCTGGTAACAAGGGACTGTCAGTTGCCAAAGGCCCCTTATGAAGAAGGGGTCTAGTCATAATTGGCGCCTTGTAGTCGAAGGTGATGCTATGAGAGGCATCAATGGCAGCAGCCAACTTGTGATAAATGATGAGCCATATAAACCGAGGAAAAGCGACATGGGACCACTTTGGAGGAGTGATGACACTCACTATCTCACGGAAGAAGTACCGCGCAAAATCAATCTTTCGTTGAAAGATAAGAGAATGTGCCAGTTGGGTGATGTAAGAGGGACATTGATCATGGCCACCAGTTTTCTTGCTAAGACATAAAATAACATGAGAGAAGAAGAAATGCCAGATACGTCCCATGTTTTTGCGAAGCAGCGTGCCTGGACTCCTGTCATGTTCGCCACGGATATAGTTCAGGGTTGCAACAACCTCCCCATGCTCATTGCCAAGGGGGAATTTGTCATAGGGTGAGTAGATAGGAAGATGAAGTGTCGAACGAACATCTTCAACCCCAAAAGTGAGATCCGGTGAAGCGGGGTCGAAGAGAATGGAAGCCGTCACCTTCTCAGATATATCATCATAGACACAAGTAAGCCAAAAATTGCCAATAAGTAATGTGCTTATTTTTGGTGGGTTGTGTGTCAAGGCATAGTGAAGAGGAGACTTCATGAGGAAGGAAGCAATTGGGTCAAACTCACTGTGTTTGGGATCACTCTCTAATCGTGCAACATGATTGCATGGGTTGAAAATTAGATCTTCATGAGTGGTAGGAGAAGTGACCACATTTTTCTTGACAACCTTTGGAGAAGATGAGGAAGCCATGAAAAAATAGAGGATGTGTGTGAGAGAAAAGGATGAGTGAAGAAGGGATGGTGGAAAAGGTAAGGGAAAGGGTGATATTTATAGTGGAAATAGGAGGGAAAGAGAAAAGGAAGGGATTTAAAAAGGGTAGGGTAAAGAGGGTAGGAAATAATAGGGTAGAAGAAGATAGGATGGGATATGGAAGGAAGATATGGTGAGGGGATAGGATGCCTAAGAAAAAGAGAGATATGGAAAAGATAGGTTAAGATATGGTAGGTGGAGTAATGGAAATAAGGGATGGGATGGATGAGTAGGGGAAGTCTTGGGAAGGGAAGTAAAAAGAAAAAGGAAAGGATATGGGGAAAGGGAATTGGGTTAGGGGAGGGAATAGGACAAAAAAAAGGGTGTAGGGGGTGGTTTAGGTGTTGACCGAAAATCAAGGAAAAGGGGGGGGGGGGGCTTCGGCCGAAAAACAAATGGGATGGGGGGAGGGGGGCTGTCGGCTGGAAAAAAAAAGGGGGGGGGGGTGGTTCGGTTGGTGTGGAGAACCAAAAGAGAAGAGAGGGGGGGAGGGGAAAAGGGGTTGGGTTCGGGGGTCTAAGGGAGCCGAGAGAGAGATGAGAGTAGAGAGGGAAAGGGATAGGTTGGAGCGAAGGGGAGTGGGGTCGGCTAGTAGCCGAAGAGTGAGAGAGAGAGGGGGTTCGGTTGTAGCCGAAGGAGGGAAGAGGGTGGGGGGAGAGAGAGAGCCGAAGAGGGGAGGGAGGGGGGATGGGGGTTCGGCTAGGGAGAGGGTAAGGAGAAAGAAAGAGTGAGCCGAAAGAGGGTGAGAGATAGAGAGAGATAGCCGAAGGAGAGTGAGAGAGGGAATGAGTGTGAGAAAAGGAGAAAGGAAAAAATACTGACATGAAAAAAATACTGATTTATTATGGAATCATTTTTTTTATCTCTCTTTTTTTTTCTTTTCTATCTCTCATTTTTTTTTTATTTCTTTTCTATCTCTCATTTTTTTTAGAAAAGTTAAATATCGGCATTTAACATACCGAGTTCTTCGATTAGGAACTTGAACCGAGCTTCGTCAAGAGGCTTGGTGAAGAGATCCGCCAGTTGGAGGTCGGTAGGGATGAAATGTAACTCGATATCACCTTTGGAGATGTGATCCCGAATGAAGTGATATCGGATGTCGATGTGCTTGGAACGAGAGTGTAGCACCGGATTGTTTGCGATGGCTATCGCACTAGAGTTGTCACACAGAATCGGGATGTGAGAGTACAGCTGATTGTAGTCTCTAAGTTGGTTCTTCATCCAGAGGATTTGAGCACAGCAACTTCCAGCAGTTACATATTCAGCCTCAGCAGTAGAGGTGGAGACTGAGTTCTGTTTCTTGCTAGACCAACTAACAAGCTTGCCACCAAGGAGTTGACAGCTGCCAGTGGTGCTCTTCCTATCAATCTTAGAGCCTGCAAAATCAGAATCTGAATACCCCATTAGATCAAAACCTGAGTCTTTGGGATACCAAAGACCCAGATTCATGGTACCTTTTAGATACCGAAAAATGCGTTTAACCGCAGCCAAGTGAGATTCCTTCGGATTGGCTTGGTAACGCGCACACAGGCAAGTAGCAAACATAATATCCGGTCTACTCGCAGTAAGATAAATAAGAGAGTCGATCATGCCTCGGTAGCTGGTGATATCCACAGATACACCATCCGGATCAACATGGAGTTTCAAAGGTGGTGCCATAGGAGTTTTCATGGGGGAGGAGTTTTCAAAATTGAACTTTTTCAGAAGATCACGTATGTATTTGCTTTGATTTATAAAGATTCCTTCTGAAGATTGTTTAACTTGAAGTCCTAAGAAAAAGGTAAGCTCCCCCATCATACTCATCTCATATTGGCTTTTCATGAGAGAGGCAAACTCATCACACAGTGACTCATCAGTGGCACCAAAAATGATATCATCCACATAAATTTGAACAAGAATAAGATTACCTGAGGTTTGCTTGATGAACAAAGTGTCGTCAATTTTACCTCTTGTATACTTGTTTTTCAGGAGAAAGTCAGCAAAAGTGTCATACCAGGCACGGGGAGCCTGCTTTAGACCATAGAGAGCTTTGTCCAATCTGTACACATAGTCAGGATGAACTGGATCTTCAAAGCCAGGGGGTTGTTTCACATAGACTTCTTCAACTAACTCCCCATTCAGAAAAGCACTCTTTACGTCCATCTGGAAGACTCTGAAGTTCTTGTAGGCAGCATGAGCAAGGAAGATTCTGATGGCTTCAAGTCTGGCAACTGGAGCAAATGTTTCATCATAGTCAATTCCTTCCTCTTGCCTATATCCTTGTGCAACCAGTCGGGCCTTGTTTCTGATCACCGTGCCTTCTTCATCCATTTTGTTCCGAAAGACCCACTTGGTTCCTATGATGGTTTTTCTGGAAGGACGAGGAACCAATCTCCAGACTTTGTTCCTTTCGAACTGAGAAAGTTCTTCTTGCATGGCAGTGATCCAACATGGATCAGCTAGAGCTTCGTCAACTTTCTTTGGTTCAATGAGGGAAAGGAAGTTAACATAGAGACAAATGTTACCAACACCTCTTCGAGTCTGTACACCAGCTTGTTGATCACCAATGATTTGATCAATGGGGTGATCTTTTGTCCACTTGAGGGCAGGAGGTAAAGGAGGAGGGTAAGAGATTTGTAGAGGAGAGTTGGAAGGGAAATTTTGAGGAGAGATGGATGGAAGATCGGCTTGTATAGGTGAGGGGGGAATGTCAGATTGAGAGACCGGGATGATTTGGAGTGTATGTTGAGGTTGGGTAGGCTGAGGATCATCCTCTTGATGAGAAGAGGGGTTGTGAGATGTAGAGGGTTCATTGTTTTGGTAGAGATAAGTGGGAATTGTGTAGGGAATGTCTGATGATGTTGGAAGAGGACCATCATCAACACAGGAGGATATCCATCTGTTCAATTCTTCATCATCACAAGAGAGTGATGATATCTTGAGGTCATCAAACTTGACATGGATGGATTCATCAATGCACTTACTTCGGAGGTTGTAGACTCTGAAAGCTTTGGAAGTGAGAGAATATCCCACGAAGATTCCTTCGTCAGCTTTGGGATCAAATTTTCCCAAATTTTCTCTATCATTGAGAATGTAGCAGACACACCCAAAGACATGAAGAAAACCAATGTTGGGTTTTCTACCATAAAAGACTTTATAAGGAGTCTTATGTCTTTTTACAATGATAGACCTATTTTGGGTGAAGCATGCAGTGTTGATTGTTTCGGCCCAAAAGTAGGTAGGGAGATGAGATTCACTCAACATGGATCGGGCAGTTTCACATAGCGTTCTGTTCTTTCTCTCCACTACACCGTTCTGTTGTGGAGTTCTGACGGCAGAGAAGTTATGAGAGATGCCTTTTTCATTGAAAAAGTCATCCAACATACTGTTCTTGAATTCTGTTCCGTTGTCACTTCTTACAA
Source organism: Arctium lappa (assembly GCA_023525745.1). NCBI lineage: Eukaryota > Viridiplantae > Streptophyta > Magnoliopsida > Asterales > Asteraceae > Arctium > Arctium lappa. Next base: position 125,700,133 of record CM042049.1, read on the forward strand.
ATCTTACCAGCTGCCCATTCAACACTTCAGACTTTTTGATGAACTTTATGATTTCTTCAGTAGTGTCACTTTTATACCTGAGAAAAAATACCCAAGTGTAACGAGTGAATTCATCAATAATAACCAGAATGTACCTTCTACCACCAAGGCTTGGAGTACCGACTGGTCTACACAGATCCATGTGGAGCATCTGAAGAGGCTGAGTGATGGAGAAGCATTGCTTGGACTTGAAGGAAGATTTTGTGAGTTTCCCTTTCTCACATGCAGCACACAGCTTTTCTTTCACAAAGGATAACTTTGGCATGCCCGTAACAAGCTCCTGGTTTGAAAGGACATTCAAAGTCTTGAAGTTGAGGTGAAAGAGACGCTTGTGCCAAAGCCAACATCTTTTTGCAGAGTTTTCAGAGACAAAACAGATGTTTGTTCCGAAGGATGAGCTATGTCTCATGTCTATGACATAGACATTTTCTTTGCGGTAGCCAGAGAGTACAGTTTCCATCTTTTCGTTGAAAATGATGCATGAAGATAACTCAAACATCACCTTGTACCCCAGATCACACAGTTGGCTTATGCTTAGGAGATTGTGCATCAAGCCTTCAACATAAGCTACTTTATTAAAGATGATGGAACCATTTGAGAGTGTTCCATAACCTTTAGTCCTTCCTTTAGAGTTATCACCAAAGGTGACAGAAGGACCTTTGGTAGGCACGAAGTCAACAAGAAGAGATTTGTTGCCGGTCATATGTCTTGAGCACCCGCTGTCGAGATACCAGATTTGTTGGTGCCCTAGACCCTGCAATCACAAGAAAATCAGTTCTTTGGTACCCATTTGGAAATGGGTCCTTTTGAGTTAGAAGAAGAGGAAGAATCCTTGGAAGCATTTTTATCAATTATTTCCATAGGACAATCCTTAGCAAGGTGAAAGGTATTACCACAGTTATAACATTTTCTATAGGTAAAGACCTTTTTGGAGCTTTGACCAGATTCCTTGTGATGACTGGTCACATTGACTCTCATGGCCTTGGAGGTTAGAGGAAAGTCAAGAGGCTTAGGACCCAAGATACCTTTGTCAGAGTCAGTTGAAGGAATAGAAGAGGATGTCTTGGAATTTAGCTTATTTAACATCACAGCTCTGGGGATTGGAAGAGAAGATGGTTTCTTTGAGTTTTTCTTGGGAAGTTTCTTTTGGGGAGAAAGATTGGCAACAGATTTTCCCTTTTTGGAGAAAGAGACTTTGTTTGAAGAAGGTTGAGGTACTTTGGAAGGTTTGGGTTTAGAAGAGGAAGGCTCGTTTATTTTTAAGGAACACATAGACTCAATAATTGGTTTAGAAGGGTTATTTGAGTCTTGGGCTTCCTCACTCTCATTAGGTGAGTCAATGCTCTTAGTTTTGATAAACTTTCCAAACTTGAGATCTTTAGGGAAATCAGAGGAGTCCAGAAGTTTAGAGTCATCATAGTTCTCTTCAGAGGATTCATAGAATGAGGGAAGAGAGAAAGGAGCATGGGTGTCAGAAGGAGGTTCAAGGTCATATTTTCCGAAGCCTAGTCCAGATTTGTCATCACAAGATATTTGATCCTGAAAAATCTTTTCTAAGTTCTTGGAGGAGCTTGTCCACTTTTTCACAGTTTCTTGCTCCTTTTTAAACTTTTTAAGAAGTTTATTTTTCTCTTTAGCAAGAGTAAAATTTATAGTTTTCAAATCTTCAAGCTCAGCCTTGATTTTGTCAAAGTGTTTTAGTTGAGAAAGACAGATTTGCAGTTGAGAAGAAAGAGATTTTATCTGAGCATTTGCCTTCTTCTTTGCATCCTTGGCTTCATAGAAGTCAATGGTCAAAGAGTCAAAGGCTTCAATTTTCTCAGCATCAGAGAGAGAGAAAAATGGATGTACCTGAGAAGATGATGTGGAGCACTTAACAGACACAAGAGCCATGGAGGTGGAAGAGGTTTCACCATCATCAGCATCATCTATTTTAGCCATAAAGCAAGGGTTGGCCATTTCCTTGTCACTTTCGGAAGTTGGTTCATCTGCCCAATCATGAGATTCGGCAAGAAGACCTTTTCCTTTGTTGGCTAGAAGAGCATTCCTTTCCTTCTCTCTCTTGTATTTGGCCTTGTAGTCAGAGTTTGAAGGAGCAGAAGTTTTTGATTTTTGAAAAGAGGGTTGAAAGAAATCAGACTTGGTTCTGACAAACCTAGAGGATGTACGGTTGGAGGAGGGCAGTCTAGACTTATCAGAGGACCTGCTTCTGCATTCAGAAGCAAAGTGTCCCTTCCTCCCACACCTGTAACATTCCTCATTTGATTTGTCAGAGGAAGCATTTTTTGAAAGAGTAGAGGAGGGTTTTTTCTAGAAAACCTGGGTTTTCTAGAAGGGAAGTGAGGTTTGCCTTTAGAAAAGCCAGTCAGCATGGCAACACCATCTGACAGCTGAGCCATAGAGGTCTCCTCTCCTTCATCATCAGCCTCACTGAGATAGGCTTCTGAAGGGTCATTGGGGTCCTCTTGACTATCGTTGTCAGAGTCAGAAGGATAGGTGATCCTAGGGACACACACAGTACTTTTGAAAGATCCACCGACAAGGGCTAGAGAAGAGCCTTTGATGTCTTTTGTGAATGACTTCCTAAGCAGTTTAGACTGCTCATAGTTGAAGAGGGTGCCATACAAGGCAGTGAGAGGCATAGAGTCAAGATCCTTGGTAGACTTGATACAAGTACAGATGTTTTCCCAAAACTCAGGAAGACGGTCCATGAACTTGCACAAGACTTCCTCATTATCATATATGCGACCCACAAGTTTAAGATCATTGAGAAGACTGTTAAAGTGATTGTAGTAGTCTGAGAGAGACTCACCCTTCTCATGAGAGAAGAGTTCATACTTTCTTACAAGAGCAATCTTTTTGCTCTTTTTCACCTCAGACGTACCTTCATAAAGAACACACAGAGTGGACCACATTTCTTTTGCAGTAGAAAGGTTAACGAGAGAATGATAGACCTCATCAGGCAGAGAGAGGGCAATGATGGCTCTGACTTTAGTATCAAGAGCTATAAGACGTCTGTCTTCATCATTGTATTTACTGGGGTCCTTTAGAATGTATCTCCCAGTAGCTGGAGTCCTTTCTTCTTCAGAAGAGTCCTCATCGACTTTTCCTTTGTCTGCATTATATCGGTCCCAAACTCTAGGAATAAAGGGACCTTCATGTAGAATAGTTGGATATCTGCTGTCAACTCCTTCTAGAAAGAGTATCATACGACTTTTCCACAAGAAAAAGTTATTGGGGTTAAACCTTGGTGGTTTGGCTGTAGAGCCATTGTCGTATGAAACAACAGTGAAGTTTTGAGAAGAATCATTTTTCAAAGAAGAAGAAGAGGCTGCCATCACGGATCTAGTTTATTGAGTTAAACTAAACCGCTCTGATACCACTTGTTGGTCCCAAATAGCAGTAAGTAAATAAAAGAAGTATTGTAGAAGGGGGGGTTGAATACAATACACACAGTTTTTCACTTAATTTAATTCTTATTGATTTGAAATCAAGAATTACACATAGAAAACTTTTGATTGTTGCGGAAGAGAATAGATGAAATCTATTCAAACAATCTTACACAAAGAGAAATGAAGAACAATTGTAAAACACTTAGAAAACAATAAGAACTTCTTAGAGAGAGAATGTTAGTGCACTTAGAGAGCTTGAATAGTTGAGAGCTGGTGATCTTGCATGTTGAACCATCCTCCATATTTATAGTGCCTCATGCATTAAATGCATGGGACACCTGTTGAGCAAAGGATGGACACAGGTCTTCAGCAAGGTACAAGATGTACCTTTTGTCTTGAGGTGTTTTGGCTTGAAGTGTTGACCTGCAGAAGGATGGTAGAGACATTTCCTTAAAATGGTGTAGTAGACAAAACTTACTTGATCTGATATCCAGATGAGGTCCACGTCAATGCAAGATATCAGAATATACTTTGTCAGAAAAGTAGGGAGAGGTCATCGGCTGCCGAAGGCTTGAGAGATCTTCGGATTTTCCCGAAGATGTGAGATCTTCGGATTTTCCCGAAGATGTGAGAAATAATTACGGTTCAATTCGGGTAAGAAATAATTATATTTTTACAAAGTTATAATAAAATGTAATTGTTACAAAAAGAAAAATACATTTTACAAAGTTATAATAAAATCAAAAGTTACAAATTTATAAAATAAAATAAAATCAAAAGTTACAAATTTTATAAATTTATAAATAAATTTATAAAATCAAAACACACACACATATATATATATATACAAAGATAATGTGTTTATATATAAACAAAAATAATATATATATATATATATATTTCAAGTGAAATAACATTCATTAAAAATAATTAAATCGGAAAACAATGCATTTAATATTTGCAGTTTTTGGTGCAAATAGCACCCCCCTTTAAAAATTGTGATTTTCATCTCTATGATTTGTAATTTTTGTTATTTTCGTATGGTTTGTAATTTGTTATTGTTTTTATCCTTGTGGTTTACAATTTTGTATTATATTGGTTCCTTGTGTTTAATGATAGAAAATAGTTTCGAGGACGAAAATAACAATAAATCACAAATTATGGTGATGAAAATCAAAATTATTAATATAAAGGACTGAAATCTCAATTTACTTTTTTTTTAATAAGATGAATATCTATTTAATGTTCTATTTCTTAACTGTGATGTAAAATTATGTGTATACTAGAAGCGTACTCGCGCAATGCAGCGAGATACATCACGATTTTAATATTTTCTTTTATTTTTTTTTTGTCGATTTACAGTACGGTTTTAGATGGTTTTAAGAAAGTGATAACATTTTTTTTATAAATTTGTTTAATTTAGGTTTAATAATATAATGTTTTATATATAAAAAAATAAGTATTTTGTTAGAATTAAATGATTATCTTATATATTTTAAATTAAGATGTTTATCCCGTTTTGATTATGTTTATCAGTTAGTTAATATTCTATATTTAAAATTTGATTTTTTAGGAAGTTGAAATGATGGGTGATTTTAGGGAGTTAAAATTGTTAGAGATAATGATTAAATAGTAGGAGATTTAGTTTTCTTTCTTTATTTAAGTTTTAAAAAAGTTTTTTATGTCATCTTTATAATATATAGTATAAATATAAATATAGATAGAATTAAATGATTATCTTGTATATTTTAAATTTCTTTATATTTAAATTAAGACGTTTATCCCGTTTTGATTATGTTTATCAGTTAGTTAAATTCTATATTTAAAATTTGGTTCTTTTGGGAAGTTGAAATGATGAGTGATTTTATAGAGTTAAAATTGTTAGAGATAATGATTATAATGTTTTATATATAAAAAATAATATATTTTAAAATCTTTATATTTAAATTAAGATGTTTATCCCGTTTTGATTATGTTTATCAGTTAGTTAATATTCTATATTTAAAATTTGATTTTTTAGGAAGTTGAAATGATGAGTGATTTTAGGGGTTTAAAATTGTTAGAGATAATGATTAAATAGCAAGAGATTTAGTTTTCATTCTTTATTTAAGTTTTAAGTAATTAGCATTAAATAGCGGTACATTAAGCTTTAACAGTTGTTTTTAAGAGTTTTTTATGCCATCTTTATAATATAGTATAGATAATTGTGATTATTTTTTATATTTAACGAACTAAAATTAATATGGAAAAATAAAAAAAATAATAAATACTGTAATAAAGTTTCTGGACCATAATCAACGGATTCGTATATAAATATAAATATAATTTCCTTTTTTCATATTTTTTTTATATCAGCGACACCCAAACCACTCAATGTGTCAACATTCCTCATCTCCTTTCCATTGTAAAGCAATTGTTGTTGTTGAAGTGGCACTCGACTCTAATTGTCATAAATATGCCAACATTAAGAAGAGGAAAAAAACTAAGAATAAAAGATGAAATTTTGAGGACTACGTTCAACTTTCCAACCTTTTTAACCTAAATTGAATTCAAAATTCACGTTTATGTCAAATTTGGGACAAACGTCGTTTTACCCCAATCAAAATCAAGATTGTAGCTTTTTTAACTGGTAATGTCAAAATCTTACCTCGATCTCAAGTAGAGCTTTCAGATTTTCCACCTACGGTCACAATCAGAAATCGATTATGGGGTTTTCAAGAGGGATTTAAATTCGAAAGAAAGTAATCGATTTTATTTAAATAATACCACGTTCGTGTTCGTTGGAACCGACTTCAATATCGGCTTTCAACGAAGACATTCGCGAAGCTTCCTTCGCTTTGATCGGCGACAACTTCGTCGACGTGACGTCCGACAACTGAACAACCTCGTCGGAAAGTTCGCGAACCCTACCTTCGTCGATTGGGATTTAACGAAGTCAAACCCTAGCGAAGAAGAATCGAAAATCAATGAACAATTTCCTACCGCAATCATCGTTACGAATGAATTAGAGCTTGAAATCAGTTGAGAACATGAAATTCGAATCTGGAGAAATTTTGTGAAGGAAATAAACAAACATGAAATTGTATATTGACAACATAGATTTGAATGGGAAGAAAGGTGTTGTACTTGTTTGAATCAAAGATTGGGATGCACGATTAATGAATGGAATTTAATGAATAGAAAATATGTGAGTGTAGATTTGTGGAGAATGAAGAAGGAGAAGTGGTGGAAGCAAATAAAGGAGACGTGGGAGAAAGAAGATAGAGGGTTTCCAAAAACTGCTTTCCAAAAACCAATTTTTCCAAAAATCGTATTAGAACTTTAATAGAATAGTAGAGATATACTTATATGTGTTAATATAATGAAAATGTAAAATGTAAAACTAAAAGGTTTAAAGTAAATCTATCAAAAGAGTTAAGGGACCAAAACTGTAACTATATATATCAATAACTACTTTTCAATAACTACTTTCTGTATTTTTTCAAAAACGGTTTAAGCCCTTTAATATATAGTAGAGATAAATCGTTCTTTATTCCTTATTTATTCCTTATCCCCATCAATTGCCGCTCAAAAAATTTCCCATCAATTGCCGCTCAAAATTTTGAACAAATTTAGCAGCGGAACAGAATTGGCAACGAATATTTAGATGTTGCTCAAGAGTTTTAAATCAGTTCGTGAGTTCATCCTATCCTCTACTCCTATATATTTGCATCAGGTACTTTCAATCTTTTGTTTTTGTTCTTCATGGTACGCACATTTCCTTCAAATCTTTTGTTTATGATTGTAGTTGTTCTTCCTCGATTTCTCATGATAGTTAGGTCATGAGTTCATCCTCATCCTCCACCCCTATGCATTTGCATCAGGTTCTTTCAATATTTTGTTTTTGTCCTTCAAGGTAGGTTGTTTTTTCCTCGATTGCTTGTTGTTTTTGTCCTTCAAGGTACGTTGGTACCGATCTTTAGGTATTCTTTTGGAAATCTTCCCTAATTTCATCCGTGAGTATTCTGTTTTCTTTTTCATATTTTCTTGGAGTAGGAGTTAGGGTTAATAAGAAGATAAATTAAGCTTGATTTATATCTTTATTGCAAGATTATGACACTCTTTGTTTAAAGTTTATGTGACTCATTTGTATGTCTTTTTCATCATTTCATGGGTTTGAATTTTGACTAAAATTCATTTGGAGGTTCCTATTTGAAAATTGATTACGCTTTCTCGGGTTATATTCTATGCTTTCTTTGATTGTACCATGTTTTATGTTGTATTATCATGCTTTTGTTATTGATTTGTGCAAAAAAATAAATATGTTTAATTGATTTTTGCTATTTGAAAATTGATTACGCTTTATAGGGTTATATTCTATGATTTCTTTAATTGTACCATGTCCTATGTTGTTATCATGCTTTTGCTATTGATTTGTGCAAAAAATTAAATATGTTTAATTAGTTCATGCTCATTGTTTGTTTATACAAGTGCTTCAACTGTAAGATCAAAATATTTCAATTTCAAATGGCCTTGATTTGTCTATTATATGAATCTTCATTTTGAATACTCCATTTCTTTTAGTAGAAGCTGGGTTATTGTGGGTTTGATTTCGTTACAAAACCTTTAACTCGGTTAAACCTAAATTACCTTCTTAAAATTTGTACGGATTTTGATGTGAGGAAAACCTCTTTGATATTCTTAATGGACTTGTACCTCACTTATTTTGATTTGAGTGATTTCTATGGGAGTAAAATGGAAAATTGTATAGTTTGTATTCACAAAAACAAAATAAAACTGTAGTTGCATGTTTCCCATCTTTATTCTTTTTTTGTTTTAGTTGGTCTATAATGAATTAGATTAGCATTTTGATGGACACTATAGTTGTGGCAGTGAAGTTTTTAACTTTTTGATGATTTGTGGAAATTATTTACAGGTTTTCAAAAGGGAGCAACTATTCATATCTTCAAAAGGTGAGAAAAATATCTTTCATTTGTTTGAATTATTGATTACTTGTGCCTTATCATCATTCTCTTTGATAAAGAAAAATAAACTTGCAACATCTGCATATAGTCATTGCGCTAATAACTAAAGTTCTCTTGTCTAGATTAAACTTTCTTTCTTTCTGGTGGTGTTATATACCCTTTTCTTTTTGTCCTTCAAAGAGGGCCATAATCTTCCAAGGTACAATTTCTTCAAAACATTTGGTTTCAAGTATGTTAAACCCTAAACATGTGATTTCATTTTTACTGTTTAAAGCTTTCCTCAAATAACAACTTTGTAATACACAATCATATGAAAACCAAGGCTAGCTGATACATACACTTTTCCTTTTCCCTCATATAAAATTAGAGTGCCTCCCTTCAAATTTTAGGTGTGACCTCTAAAATCATGAACAATAAAGCAAAAAAAGCATTGGAAAAATGATGATAATATAGAATTGATATATAACTTCATTTTAGTAACTATTAATACTCATGATGGCACCACACCAAATATTTTTTTAACCTGACTCTGTTAGTGCCATTGGGAAGAACCCATTTTTCTTCTTTATCCTTGTTTTAGAGATTTTGTTAAATAAATAAAAAAACCCTCTAAAATTTTCGTTTTTAAGATTTTGGTAGAGTTACTTTTTAAGTTTGGTAGTTTAATTAGTCAAGAAAAAAAAGTGATTGGAGGTGCGCTAAAACAAATGCCATAAACTATGGGACAATTACACATCTGAGATCCTATCCCTCTTCTTAGATATGCAAGTGATTAAAAAGAAATAATTGAAAAAAGAACGGTTTCATCTAAAAAGCGTCATTCTTCAATCCTCATCCCCATCTGCCGCTTTAAACCCTTATCTCCACATGAACGGTTTACGACATGTTTAAGGCCAAGTTTACGCCTTAAACCTTTTTAAGTGATGACATTTATAAAAATGCCAAGTTTACGACATTTTCCCAGGTTTAAATTTACCCCCTATTTTAGGGTGCTACGCATACAGTATTGAAACTTGAAACTCACCCAAGTTGTTCCTTGTTCGTAATACATTAATTTGCTTATGACTCTGTAACAAGGAATAGTAATCATGGCTAATAGGATATTCATAAGCAGGTGTGTAATCTGTGTATGTATAACTAAGGTGTTATAGACTTGCTTTACAACCAAGGTGTTAATGTTAGAGATGAGCAAGTTGCAGTATCATAATAGGTAAAATCTAATTTTACCTGTTGGATGCATCAGACCAGGTCTAAAATGATCTGCATATAGTTCTCCATTATTTTGATTTGGTTTTTTAGATTAGAGTGTAACAACCAATATTTGGTTTATAGTCTGGTTTTGCTTGGTGGTTAATGTTTTGTTGGTTACTGTTATAAAAAGAGGTTTATACGAGTTTATGGTAATATGGTGTATAAAATTTGTTTTTGCTATTGGGTTAGATAAAGGGTTTTGATCTATTTCTATAATGGTAAGATCAGTTTTGGTGGTTGTTTCTCAAGTCTTTTCTTGCAATGAATTTTGGCCAAATTGCAAAATCTCTTTTGATTGCAGGTTTGGTTTATTTTGATCAGATGCTTTAGCGTTTTCTTGGGGTTAGAAGTTACTATTATGATTTCTTTTTGGGACCACCCTTCTCTTTATTTGTTCTAATTTTTTCATCTTCTGATCTGCTTTTTGCTGCTATCCATGTCTGTTGATTCAATCATCCTCTCCATTCTCGCCTTCTCCATTTTCAGGTATGATTTCGGATTTTGTTAGCTTAGTTTCTTTTCTTTATCAAAATATATTGTTGCCTCTCAAGATATTACACTTCCTTTCCTCTGTTGTTGATGTTGGTCGTTTCAATTTGTCTAACAAGCGTCTCAACAATCTTATTAGTTCTCTTGATCACTCATAGGCAACAACAGACAAACCAATATACTTTTGGGATCTTGGCAATCCTCCAGTCGAGAAATTCTTGAAGTTATTCATGGAATGACTTTATGCTTCAGGTGCATTACATAGTTGCTTCATGGATTGAACTACATGTTAGTGTGTCTTAATGCTTCATTTTACTCAGAAACTCTTCTTTCTTCATTCTTTCCTGGAATTGTAAATTTGGCATATTAACAATTATTTGCATTTATGTATGAGTGATATTTTGCTTTATTTGCAAATTAAGAATATTGTGGTGCTTGCTTGTTGCTCTGTTATGCATCTCACAATAAGTGATCTTTTGGTTTTTATACACAGGTAACTCGGATGAACGAGTAAGTTATCGGGTTTTATATTATTTCCCTAATCTTTTAACATATATGAATACCTATTGTTGAGAAGTGAAAGAGAATGAAGTATGGTTTCATCTTCTTCCTTGGAGATGCTCCATGAACCTTTCTTCAAGCCTCTATTCATATCACAACTTGGAGCCCTCATCACTTTCAAACTAAAATCATGAACTGATGGAGAGACAGACAGGCAGTGACTGATTTGACTACTACTTATATTGGTTCATTGTTATTATAGGTAAAAAGCTGAAGCATCTTCCTATCTACCTGCAAGAAGTTTCCAGCATGACGCTTTGATTCGTTATCGGTTGAAGCAACAAGGTTGTAAATTTTGAAGTCAAGACTCGAATCACTGAGTATTGAGTTGACAGAGCCATCTACTTTATCGTCGAGTCAAAGTGAGTGGTTATGAATTGCATTTTATTTTTAAATCTAAAATATTCAATTTATAAATAAAAATTCAATTAAATAAATTCAATTGAAATACATTTTCAACCACCACTTGTGACTTTTATTTTATTTAAACATAAAGTAAGAGATTGAATTAATTTTCCTTTCTCTGTTTACAATACAAAATTTTAAAACATAAGCATACAACTTATTACATACACAATTTTTAATATTTTAAACTCCATGAAAACTAATTGAAAGATAGACGATGAATCTTACTTAACAATGTAAAATACTCAATAAATATGTTTTTTTCCAATAAAAAAATGAATTGATTTTTTGTGTTCGATTACAAGAAATTTTGCATCCCGTGCATTGCACGGGTAGATAAAATTTTTACCAGCAATTGATGGGGAAATTTTTGAGCGGCAATTGATGAGGATAAGGATTAAAGAACGATTTATATCAACAAAAGAAATTTACAATCGTCAACAAACCTTAGCATCCATGTAAATCCTTTAGCCTTGGTAACCTAACTCAAGTTATTAACTTGAAACCAACAAAATAACGGTGTCATAACAGTACCTTAGATGCAACACCACTTCATTTTGGACATCATTTTTTTAATCAAAAAGCTGATAATTTGTAGCTATTTATCCTTCCTCGCACCATCAAAATCATTTATCACCACAAAGCTAATAACATGGTGCAAATGCAAAGGCTAATGAAAAGAAAAACAAAATAAAACTGTAATGGCATGTTTCCCATCTTTAATCACATCAATTTTAGTTTACACATTTAATTCATTTGTCCTTGATGTCTAGATTGAACACGAGACATTAAATGTGTCATTCTCGTTATGTTCAATCTACAATCTTTTGATTCCCTAATATACTAATAAAAACATAATTTGATATATCATATCATATCATTTATCTGAGCATGCATGTATTTCCTTAGTATATATTTATCAAGGGGCCAGAGACATCACTCCCGTCATAAAATAGGGACAAATCATATCTTGATACATGCTAGTTCTACCATGTGATTTATAACATACCCAACAATAATTCTGTCACCCAGTTACGGAATGATTAGAACAAATGTCAAAATATATTACTCACACATAGCAAACTCCATATTTCTCAAGTCAAAGAATTACATGTACATTGACCACATGAGAAACACTTATGACACTCACATGATCGACATCCAATGAAGTGTTCTCATAGCGAGTCACGTCTGATACACAAAATCTCCATTTTGTACCCATATGTAGATTCAATATCTCTATATGAATCCCTACATATGCTAGTCATTATCATATTACTTCAACATTAAAACCCAACATAATATTTAACTAGGGACATTTAGAATATATTATTCTAAGGTTACTTATTATGAATAATTAAAAACACAGAATATAACATAGACATAATAAATTGGGCAATGCCTTTTATTTATTAATTTCATGAAACAAAACTCAAAATTACAATCATCTTATGATTAGCTTTTGGGCATTCACTAACATATTATAGGTTTTTCAGGTTTTTGCTTTAATTGTATATTTTTAAAAATTCTCCATTCTATATTATTATTGTTTTTAAGTCATTTTATTATTTTAAAAGTGTTTAAATATGTTTATTATTTTTTTTCAAAATTTCTTTATTACAGTTTCCTATATATGTTTTTTTTGGTAGTTTGTTTGATAATTTTAATTTTTTTGGATAAATTACTTGAACGTATTGATTCATATTTTGGTCAGTGTAATTTCAAAATTTTCATTTTGTTACATAAAGATGTAATATTTCAAACATTTAGGTACCTGGATAACATATTTAATAATTAATAAGTTACAACACTTAAATGACAAATGACATAAATGACAACTCATTTCTATTTTGATGAGGTGAATAATAACATGAACTTTTCTCTTGAATACAAATAGATGGTTTTAAATATACATATATATATATATATATATATATATATATATATAATAATCCAGATTAAAGTACCTTACATTAAAAGAAAATAAAAGTATATATTACTATTACGAGACAAAATCCTTATTTTGTTAAGTAAGGTGTCGTTTGTTTTTTAAAAGGTCTAAAGTCTGAAGTCTTATTTTAGTTATGATTAATAAGAGGTGGTGTGTAAAAAGGTCTGAACGATTCAGACTTAAGAGTTATTAAGAGGTTTAAAAAAAAAAACCTAAGTAAATAATCTATGAGATGCATTCAAATCAATGTTCTAAATCACTACAAACATATCATCTGTATAGTGTTAAATCCCTACAAACATATCATCTGTACACTAGCAGAACAACACTGTAGATCAATCTAATCACCACATATGTTTAGTGCTAAATCACTACAAACATATCATATGTCGACTAGAAAAACAACATTGGTTCAACCCCATCTCCAAATATCTTTGTTGCTAATCACTATTGATTTGAAATCTAATTTGGTATGAACTACTAAACTTCAGACACTTCAACACAGATTCTTCACATAAATGGAATACATAATAAAAATTACATGTAACCCACAAATGTTGTTACTCAAATAACAAACATATCATCCGTGCACTTGTAAATAAACATTGATTCAACACAATGAAAAGATGTTATTGTGTTTAATCATGTAACACCCCGATTCTTCGAAAGATATCATTTCAAGTTAATACAGAAACCGATATATTAAGGAAAAATAAGATATTTGATTTTGGGCTTTAATCCTTGATTTTATAGTCTTGATAGATAAATGATTCAATTACGAGTCCAACGGTTCTTTCCGGAGCGAAAACGGAGCTATAACGAAGAAGTTATGACCAAAACAGTGTTCAGACATATTTTTCAAATTCTGTAGGGCGCACGGGTCGTGCGTTTTCCTTCACAAAGGGCGCACGGGTCGTGCGCAACATCAGGAGCAACAACGGGTTAAAACCTGATTTCAGCCTCATTTCACCCAAAACTTCATTTCTTCATATATTCTTCACCCCAACACCGATTTCAATGATTCAAGTTGCCACAATTTCGTTTTTGAGAGATCTTCAAGGATCTATCAAGAGATTGGAAGTCAATTGAAGTATAAAAGAGTATTTTGTGGTGGTAAGCTCCTCATCTCTCCCATTTCATCTTCTTCACCAAAGTTTTCTAGGGTTTCATCCACCCTTTGTTCTCCCTTTCATAGATTGGAGGTTTGTAACCATTTTGGTGAACTAGAGGTGTTTTGATTAGTGGATTCAAGTTTGGGTTAAGGTAATCTTCTGTTCTCTTCATTTATGGAAGTTATGATTTCGGTATCAGTTGAGGTATTCATGTAGAAGGTTGGGAAACGATTCTTTGTGGTTGATTATATTATTTATGGTGGAATATGTATATTTATGGTTGGAACCTTGTGGATCTAGGTTTTGGAAGATTTGGTTTGAAGAATCAAGTTATTCAAGGAAAGTTCTAAGTGGGTAAAATCTAGATTTAGTCTAAATCTAGCAAGGTGAGTTTACTAAACTTTTGTTAAAACTTGATACACATCATATTTGCTTATTTGTTGTCATTATCACATATTTGCTCAACATGTCATCTTTACGGGTTCAAGTATTTGATGGTGTTTTCATGAGACTATGTGAGAAATATGTTTTATAAGTATCATCCCATGATGTACTCTATTTTGTGTAAGTATTTGGGGTCTTCATTATACATACCCACAATGAGTATTTTGACATGATTAATGAATACATGTTTTGGTAAATTATGATAATTTCCATTTGTAATATTCTCTTGGTGATGTTGTATCTACAAAATGTTTATGTGGATATTTGGGTCCTATGTTGGGCTCATATGATTAGGATGATGATATTGTACCCATGGTTGATATTGAATTATAATTGGTTGAAATACACCTAAAGACCTCCTATATAAATTATGTTGGACGAACCAAGTCGGTAGACACTAAGAGGATGTAGTCTTGGGCGCCACCGCGTGGGTATGTGCCTAGACCTCCGCCATTCGGAGTAATGCCATGGTTGTAGTCCTCGGGTGTGTCGGGCCTTTGGGTGTCACTCTTAGCAGTTGGCACTAAGGTACATTGTCTCTTTGGGTGGAACTGATTAGTGTTATGGGTCTCCCCTATTGACTCCACATTGTTGAACTCTGGTTAACTGCTGTTAAGAATTGTAACTGTTCATGCATGCTTATTATTGTTCAACTCACTAGGCTTTTTGGCCTAACACTTGCTTGGTGTCAATGTGTATCTCAGGTTCTAGCGGCGCCGTTCTAAGCTGGCATAGTGCTTGGGTGAGAGATTGGGGAATATTGCGTTTGGTCTTACTTTTGGTAGGAGAACATTTGGGTTTATAAATAACACCCTTATTTGTAATCTTCCTTCTAGTTATGGAAGTTAGATCAGTTGGTTGTTATTTATTGTCCGTTTAACTACGACTGTATTTAAACAGGTTTGTGTATTTTCCCCATTGTTGGGAGGCCCTTGCTATGGCAATTTTAAATACCGCATGTCCGTTTTTTTGGATTTTTGTTATCCCTATTTTTAGGGTGTTACAAATCACTACTGATTCGAATCAACTACATACAAATTCATCTATTTTATACTATGTAAATCAACATTGATTTAACAATAAATAAACATAGGTGTAGTGACAAATCACTGATGATTTACACATAATAACATAACTTGTACTCTATTCGATATTTTTTCCCCAATAACAGTAGCATTTATCTACAATGAATAAATCTTATTTACAACCA
The DNA here is from genome assembly GCA_023525745.1 of Arctium lappa. Classification (NCBI taxonomy): domain Eukaryota; kingdom Viridiplantae; phylum Streptophyta; class Magnoliopsida; order Asterales; family Asteraceae; genus Arctium; species Arctium lappa. Next base: position 125,715,951 of record CM042049.1, read on the forward strand.
TAACCAGACATTGTAAGGATTACTTTAAAACCCTATTTTTCCCCTTATACGGCATACATTTTCGATTATAAAAAATATCGATATAAAAATATGATATTTTCTTACTAGATTCAAGTCTCAATGTTCGTTTTTTAACATAGAGCATTGGTCCTTCTCCTTCTGTTTCATCCATTCTAGGTGCCAACAATAGCCTTCGTCTTTCAACTTTAGACGACTTTCTAACAACTTTTTTTGTCTTCTTAGCAAGTCGATCACTTTTGCTTAACCCTGTAGAATCATAAATCATACATTGTTATTTTTATATTAGGGTTTTTGAAGGTGATACTAAATAGATGAATCAAAACTCAAAATCTTTAAACCTTGATTATCCATTGAAAGTAGCGCAACAGGTTCTCATCAACGAGCTTGTATCTCAAACCCCTTCTTTGTCCTTTGAAATTTTTCGACCTTGTAGAGCTTTTCTTCAAAGATTCGCACGCAGTCTTCTTCGACGATTTCAACGATGTTGATGATATTCATTAAGTTTCTTGAAAATACGAGACGTGTTGAGGTATTTTAGCAATTGTGATTTGTTTTGATTTGATATGATAATCATATCTCTGAAAAAAAGCCGGCGGGAGATAATTTCCATATAAAAAACCAAATTCTATTTTTACCCCTGAAGTGATAGAGCCACGTAATTTTTTTTTGTTTTAATTAATTAGATAAAATGGCATTAATTTTTCCATCCGTTGATTGAATCTGATCAAGGGCTAAGATGTATCCCTTTATTCCTTTAAACACACTGTGTTCTCGTTTGAACCCGACCCTATATATATATATATATATATTATAATCTAGATTAAAGTACATTACATTAAAAGAAAGTAAAGGTATGTGCTACTATTACGAGACAAAATCCTTATTTTGTTAAGTAAATAATCTATGAGATGCATTCAAATGAAGTTCATCATCAATTTCATTTCAGTTTCGTCGAATATATTTGATGTGATTACGATTGATCTACATTATTTAGTGTTAATTACGGATTTGGTTCACGTGGTTTGTTAAAAATTGCGATTTTTGTTCTTGTGGTTTAAAAATTGCGATTTTTGGTCCCTATGATTTGTATTTGAGTAAATTATGTTCTTAGTCCTTGTGGTTTGTTGAAAATTTATATTTTCGTCTTTATGAGTTTGAAATTATGATTTTCATCCCTTTGGTTTATAATTCATTATCTTTTTTGTTCTTATGATTTAAATGTTTTTTCTTTTTTCATTCTTATGGTTTACAATTCATATCTATTTTAGTTTTTCACACTAAGAAAATAGTGTTTTGGCCTTAGGGATGAAAATAAAAATGAATTGCAAACAATAAGAACCAAAACCAAAATTTCAAAACCACAGGGAAAAAATTCACAATTATTAATAAACCACAGGGATTAAAACATAATTTACTCTTTGTATTTTTTTTTTTTTTGTTGTTGCTATTTACTTACGTGTGAAAATTGTAAACTATAGGGATGAAAATCATAATTATTAACAAACAACAGGGACAACGAGTTGGTAGCCTAGCGGGAGGAGGCTTGGGGCTAGTGGATGGTATCCATTGGTCTCAAGTTCGAATCTTGTGAAGCTCACTCAATGTCATCAGGCTTTGGGCTTCATCCTTCGGGGTGGGGTTCGGGGCTAGTTGTGGAGGTCCTCTGGGCTGCAACTAGTTGGGCCGGCCTTAGGGTTGGTCAGGCCGCCGAGGATTAGTCGGGTTGCCTCGAATGAGAGCCCGGATACCTCGGGAACGTGTGTGTGAGTTATCGTGCCATTCAAAAAATAATAATAATAAGATGAATATTTATTAATGTTCTATTTTTTCTTAATTGTAATATAAAATTATGTTCATATTTTGTGATTATTTTTTATATTTAACGAATTAATATGGAAAAAATAAAAAGTAACTGGAAAGTATCAACCATCCAACGGATCGTATATAAATATAAATATGTTGTAGGATTATGTGTCATCATCAAAAGGAAGTGATTGATATAATATTTTCCTAGTATTAGAATTTACCATAATTAATGTTTCCTTTTATTTGTAAACTTCTCCCTATTTAAAGGGCTTATGATTGATGAGAATTACAGATTTCATTGTCTTTCTATTATATTGTTATTCTGTTTCGTTTTTCCTTTAACACGTTATCAACACGATGCTCGTATGTGTTACTGTTTCATCAAATGAATTACAAGAATGACAAAGCCAGAAACAAACTCGAATCATGCTTTGAAGGACGAATGAAAAAAAATCCATATGACGAGGTAAAAAGTCTTTCTGTATTCTTGAGTTTTTCATCTTTATCATATGCATGATTTTATTTTGAATTTGCTTAAATATATGAGGATGAACGGGGCATGATCTTAAGCATGTGTATGAACCTAAACCATATAACTGTGTATAATTTTGAACTCATGATATACTTACTCTATGGGTTAGATATTTGTGTTCCTCCAGTTCTCATTATAAGAGGTAAAAAAAAAATAATAACCATTATTGCTATGTTAACTTGTATCTTATGCAATAAGGGTTGTACATCTTTATATGCAATTATATATATATATATATATATATATATATATATATATATATCCTTATGTAATTGATATTGAAAAAAAAAAGATATTTGATTCATTTATCTTTTCTTATTAATTTATATCATGACTTATTAACATATTTAGATGTGATCCAATTATTTTAGTTTTGGATACTATTGATTTTAATTGTTAATGTTAATTTATTGGTTCAAAGTTTATTATAGGCGTATATTTATGACATTTACATATTAAACTTGTTAATTTTTTTTACTGGAATATGTTTATAAAATGTATTGGATTATACTTAAGACAATTATTATGCACATTTTGAAGGGTCGATGTGTGAAAAAAAAACTATTGAATTTAATTTAATATGTTTTAGGTCTTATAAAATTATTATAATTGTTTGCCATATATGTTTTGTTACTAAATATTGGAGCAAAATTATAAGCGTATCATAGTCAGAATAAATTCCTAATAACGACGATTGTATTGCTTATTTCCAAAAACATTATTCTTATATTAGTTCTAAATCATCCCCATGTTATAAATTTTTTTTGGAAGTTACACTTCCAATCTCCATATATCCAAAAATGTTAGTAAGATATAAAACATTTGAATTTGACTTAATGTCAAAACCAATATTTATTTGGCTCATAATAAAATCTCTCAAAATACCATTAAAGTATTAAAACATTGAAGTTGACTTCATATGTCAAACTCGTATTCTTTTTGGTCTCATGCCAAAAGCTCTATAATTAGTAATGTTATCATCAAATTAAATAATCGCAAGACATCAAAAGGATTTTGTCAAACGGGTGTAAATAGCCCTAAGGTTTGTAGGGACTTAAGAAATCCATGTGATTCCCCTACTACCTGAAAATCCAATAGATTGAGTGGGTTTTTTCACAAATTGAAATATTGATAAAGTATTATCAACAAAATGTAAGCATACAAAAATCCAATGTTGTTATGATAAAAAAAAATTCCATACATAAAATAATAGTTATAACCATAATCCATTGTCTTATCAAACAGAAAATCATATATTATCTCTTATATATGTAAATAGTTGAAACAACTCATCCCTAAATCAACGTCATAAACTCAAAAGAATCCGAGTACCATAAATGAGTATATAAATCTCACTTTGAAAAGTACAAGAAATTATCTAAAGTCCATCAACTCCTTATTGACCCTAAAACCAAATCATCATGAAAAGGTACAAGCAAATACCTTCATGCTTTGAGACGACATATAAATCCTAACTTTCATAGGAATATCTTTTATTAGAAACCCCCCAAATAATTGTGGGATGTCCCGAAAGGGAGAATCGGGTGTATTCATGAATATGTACTTCCCGAACTAATCGTACAGTGGAATGAAACCCACTTACTCGATTACAAAAAGTTAACTGATTTCAACAAAGAAATGTTATATCCAAAACGCGTCTCAATCTTTGTGGCAAGGAACTCACAGAAGATGACATGATTCTTAACATTATTTCCACCTTTCATATATCAAAAATATTAATGAACTAATATAAGTTGGAAAGTAACCTTTAGACAAACTCATCAACATACTGCAAGTGGTTGAGAGACATAACAAGGTTCTTTCGAATAACAACACCACATATGTCGAGACAAAAAAAATCCTCGAGATCAATAATGAAAGCATTAAAGGTGGAAACAACTCCAAATAACAAAGAGTTAAAAACAATTTCACACATGTGACATTTATCCACTATGTGGACGAAACCCTAGAACGGGGTCAGGGTCTTGGTAAGAGTCGGGAATGATTTTTCAACATCTGGAGTAGAGATACAACTACTGCCCCATGTGATAATGGACAATCAAATAAGAAATGCACTAAAAAGTTCTCTTGTCAAAAAGGAAACACGTTGAAAATAAACTATAACATATTAATTTAATATTTAATATTTATTTGAAATTAATTTTAAGTATCAAAATTAATTTCTTTGCTAAAGTAAAATCGAATATGTAACCATTATAGATGTAAAGAAATACATCTAAATAAATAACAAAACTATTAATATTCTCCGTTCCATGTAGGAATGTATCGAGGATAACTTGAGTTTTTGTAGAATATTACACACAATCTAAAATGATAGACAAATACATATTACTTAGACGATGGACTGTCACTTTCTTGTTGGTACAAGATTAATAGGATCCTTGTAAAGATATTCGTATCAAATGGAAATGGAAATGAGCATATATACATAAGTTCTAATGAATATGAAAGTAAACATATCATGGAAACTAATGTGTCAAACTAGTAGATTATTGGGTCATCGAAACATATTTTGTCACCAATAAAGAACTTTGGGGGAAATAACACATATATGTTTCGACATGACCATGTGGGACACTATGGTTATGACATAGTGATCCGTGTATTACAAAATACACATAGACACATTCTCCTTCGAGTGAAAGGCGGAATGAGGCAAATTGTAACGGTTGACTTATGCAGCATAAGAAACAACATTGTCATCATAATATGCCCTCTCGAATACTAAAACTTTTGTATATACCCTAATCCTTAGCCAAGACAGGAATGAGATCATCCTAAAACTAAGGACATAATACAAAAATATTCCATTGTTACAACGAATACAGGGTGATATTTATGGACATAAACATCTAGAATGCGGGCCATTAAAGCACTTTATGGTTCTGGTTTCGACACGATGAACGCATGTCGTATTATTGTCCACATGAAATACTGCACTCCTAGCACTAGCTATAAGTTTAAGGGCTCACCACTCTGATTATCTCATCAAGTCTACATGACTTGGAATGCTGGAGAATTTACATCATAAGAATTTGATGTTAATTGCATATGTATGAGGATCAATGTAGAGTTTCCTATACCCCATGTGTATATATAAAATGGTCTCATAGAAGTTGTTATCAAAAGAATATGATGACATCTATGGTATTAGTAATGCGCACCAATTTACCCATATCTACCTGGGGTTATGCAATTATATGCAGTTTTTTTTCTTTTCGTTTTTAGACCCACTGCTTGCTAACCAGCCTCATGCGTACCAGTTGGTAACTGGATATAAGCCTGATAGTTTACATTTACGCATGTTTGGTTCTGTAGTATATGTGCCAATTGCGCCCCCACAACGCATTAAAATGGGTCCGTAAAGATGATTTGGTATATGTTGGACATGAATCCCCAACAATTATCCGCTAATTAGAATATTTGACTAGTGATCTCTTTACCGCTAGATTTGTGGGTTGTCACTTTCATGAGACAGTCATCCCGTCGTTAGGGGGAGATAGGAAAAAGGATTTTTTCCATGGAAACAACAGGAAGTGTCATTGAATATTCCCACTCTATCTCATTTTGATCCCTTCACAACATAATGTTGAAGTCAAACGAATCAGACTCGATACCTGATACGTTTAATGCTATTCCAAAAGTGACAAGATCACATATACGAGCTGCAAATATACTCACAAAGTTAAAAAGTCCCCAATAGGGGCACAACGCCATTGGAAAGTGTGTTGCAATCACACATAGTGGAGGTGTGGTTGAGGTCGTAGCTACCAAATGGAAGTGGTGGAAGTTACTTGGTTCGATGGATACTATTCTAAAAGAACTTAAGAAGAGAATAGTTAAGCACATCCATTTATCATCAATACACAAAACTCTCATGAGATTGTCTCTAATTATAATTATGTCCATGAATCATCACTGGAGGACGCTCCGAAGTTAATATGATTCTAGAGATGAAAGAAAATCTCAAAATGAACTATAAGAGTACATATGAGTCGATGGACAGTTCATATATACTCATTGATGACTTATTCATATATACTATTGCTCATAAGATGATAGAGCACAACGACATCGAACCACGCTCAGTTGAATAATATCAACAAATAGCATATTGACCTAAATAAACAATCCAGAAAGAATTATGTTCTTTGACAAAGGATTGGGTATTTGGTCTGTTAGTGCTAACCCACCAAGTGTAAAGCCCGTAGGACATAACTAAGTCTTTGTCATACAGCGTAATGAGAATAATGAAGTCCTAATGTTTAAGGCTCTCCTTTAGCGCAAGGTTTCTCATAACGCCCTGAATTGACCATGATGAAACTTACTCTCTCATGATGGATGTTATAACATCCGAATAATTTATTAGTCTAGTAGTTTTCGAAGGACTGAAAATGCAACTCATGGATGTGGTTACTGCATGTCTCTATGGGGATCTAGATTCAGAGATATATAAAAGCATTCGATGATATTACATTATCAAAATCAAGTAACTCTAAACCACAAAATGCTCTTGCAATAAAAGTAAAACGCTCATTTTATATAGTGAAGCAATCTATATGAATGTTCTATAACCACCTAAGTAGATACTTGATTGGGAAAGTATATAATAACGATGAATTGTGCCCTTGCGTATTTATTTAGAAAAACAAGTTCTAAATTTTCAGTGTAGCTCTATATGTCGATGTTATGAACATAATAGGCACTCTTGATGAAATAAGAGAAACAACAAGCTACTTGAAATATGAAATTGAGATGAAAGATCTTGGGAAAACTTGGTTTTGTCTAGCTATTTGAGCTAGAACATCAAGTTTGTGAAATATTAATTCACCGATCGCATATGTCCAGAAAATAATCAGGCAATTTAATATGGACAAAGCGCATCCGGTTAGCACTCCCATGATCGGTCGAAGTGTCGGATATAAGGAAAGATCCATTTCGTCTAAAAGGACGATGACGAAAAATGTTGGGAGTTGGAATTCCCTATCTAAGTACAATATGCGCATTATTGTACTTAGCACAATACTCTTGACCGTATATTGTATATCTCAGTGAATTTGTTAGCTAGATTTAGCTCAGCGCCAACACAACGTCATTGGAATGATATCAAATGAATCTTTTAAAACCATTGACATAGACTTATACTTTCCCTATAGAAAGAAAAATAGGATTGATAATGAAACTTTAATACCTACTTATAATATAAGCAGCAAAAATACTAGCTCTTATAGAAAAACACCAAACAATGTCTTGGCATGTCTTTGCTGATATTAGGTATCTGTCTGACCTATACAAAGGTTATTCCCAAACTGGATAAAGAATTATCACAAGGAACACGCCGATTGCTTGGAAGTGAATTAAGCAATCCTTTGTAACTACCCCTTGAACTAATCCAAGAATATTACTCCCCATGATAATTAAATAATGTATATGATTAAGGATTATCATTGCATATATTAGATGAGCTAGTAATTATGGGTTCAACCAGTATCCTACTTGCATATATGGAAATAATGCATCATGTATCGAAGAAATGAACATAAGATACATCAAATATTCTACTTAAGTCTTATACAATTAGCAATAAGAAAACTCTCATCGAGATTCAATTGAATCAAGTAAGATGTCAGGAGAACATGACACATTTTACCACATCATTACCTAAAACCATATATTGGGAAACATGTAGAAAGCAAGTACAAATATTTTCCAAACTCCCTTGATTAATGCACGAATCAGGGGGAGTAATAGACAAAAGGGGGAGTCTACTATATTTATGATATTGGTATGTTGTGCTATTTCCTTCAACCAAGGTTTTATTTTTTTTCCATTGGGTTTTGTTCCTTGGTGTAAGGTTTTAGTGAGGCAACTGTTTATATACCATCATGCTTTCCTAACTCTCATGATTAATGTACGAATCTAAGAGAAAACTAGACTGAAGAAAAAATCCATAAATTGTAAAGAAACTGGTGCGTTGTACTCTTTCCTTCGTCCTATTTTTTATCCCACTGGTTTTTTATTTTGGCGTAAGGTTTTAACGAGACAACAATTGTGCACCATCGCTCCTTTGACTCGGCACAAGGGGGAGTGTTGTAGGATTATGTGCCATCATCAAAAGGAAGTGATTAATATAATATTTTCCTAGTATTAGAATTTACCATAATTAATGTTTCCTTTTATTTGTAAACTTCTCCCTATTTAAAGGGATTATGATTAATGAGAATTACAGATTTCATTGTCTTTCTATTATATTGTTATTCTGTTTAGTTTTTCTTAAACAAAATATAATTTCCCTTCTTTTTTTCATATTTTTACAAGGAAACCAAAAGAGAAATATCTTGAGCGTATCTTCGCATTTAAGACGGATTGAGATCCAACGGTCACATCACCGACCTATGCACCACCTATATATGCCTCAAGGTTCCATAAAAGAAATTCATGCCTCTAAAACCCTCTTCATTAGTACGTATTTGGTTTGACAATTTTCTTATGCTATTTAGGTTAAACGTGGTTTGGCCATCTGACAGTCGCGCAACTATGGTTCTTGAGGTCCTGTAAAAGTCTCTGGACAGCACAAGAACTAGTTCTTGGTAGTCTTTTTCTTGTTTGCCATATATTAATTTAGGTATGACATTTTCTAATCCTTGCCTTTGGGCGGTGGAGTTCTACATTTGATTGGTGGTGTTCTTTCACAAATCGACGGTTGGTATTATCTTAATTCTTGGCTATTATTTATTGTTGCGAGTTGTTTTTTCACGTTTTTATTTGATACTATGATTATTTTAGTTCCTATCTTCTAGGGTTTTCTATGATTCTTTTGATTGCTATCTTGATCATTTCGAACTGTTTTGTCCTTGCAGGTTGCTTTTAGTGATTGCCACAGTGAACCGTATGAATGCTCTGTTGGCCCGTGGAATTCTACAATAGGTTGGTAGTTTTTCCTCAAAGTGACAGCTGTATGGTTTCTTGAAGACAAGATCGGGCTATTTTTTCGTGAGATGTTTATTTATTTGATGCTATATAATCTTTTTAGGTAAAATTCTTTTAGGGGCAAAGTTTTTCTTTTTGTCAAAATGGATTTACGTTGTCACCAAACCTTGTTTACATGTTTTGTTGGTTCATGATCACCGTTTTTACATCACTTAATTGGTTAGTACTCGTTCAGCTACTAAATTGAAACACAAAGCATGATAAGTTGAAAGATCTTGAGTTGATATCCATATCATTGTAATGCATATATAAAGTCATGATTTATTGGTTTGAAATCTGGAAATATCATTGAGACAATCATGCCTTGTAACTTCTACTTGTAAACACTTCTTTAGGGAACATGCATGTGGATATCGCAGGTCAATTACTCTAAATTAACCTTTGTATTATGAATTATGTACATCCCTGTTACATAAATATACAAGTTCTTGGAGATTTTCAATTCTCACTCTGTTTTGTTTACTCTTTCAGTGCACTATCATCAGTTGTATTTGATGCCTATGACATTAATAGAACGCATTATTTGAATTTGATGCCTTTGACATTAATAGAACACATTACCACTTTACCACGTACAGGTAATGTGGAGCAGCCTGGGAAGCGGGTTGCCTCTGTTCAGTTAGTTTTTATTTTTAGCCTGCCACAACTAGTTGTTATGACAATGCTACCCCTTTACTACAGGTAATGTAGAGCAGTCCTCCTTATTTGTTTGATGCTCAACCTGAGTTGCTCTTTCCGCTGGTCACAATGCTCGATCCATCTGTCCTGCAAGAACAAGATGTTGATAAGCAAAATCATCGACTTACAAATTCCATGTTATGATTCATTATGAACATCCCTTTTGCACTTCATTTTGATATTTTCCTAGGAACTGCATGTTCTCTGTGTGTGTATATGTATATATATGTTCGGTTTCAGATTGTTTGGGAAGAAAGAAAAATAGTGTGATCTTAGAGGTGTCTATATCTTTGGTGACATGCTATTCTGCTTACACAACATGCCCTTTTCAATATTGCCATATGGGTCACATGTTCAAATGATTATCCCAATGTTGTTACAAGATTAGTCTTGTCCTGAAAAATATGTTGTATCTAACCTTCTTTTTTCTTATGCTTCTGCCAGAACCTGGAAATTTTGTCATTATCTTCCCTAGATCTTATCATGGATATATTACTCAGAATTGGAGTTTCCTTGGTCATACATACATATATATATATATCAATTACCTCTTGGTCTTGCAGTCTTAAATTCTGTAGAAGCTGTCAGTTTTGCTCCAGCTGATTGGTTACCTTACGGTGGACGGTGGTTTAGGATCAGAGCTTTATCAGCATTATCACAGAGCTGCCGTCTTATCTCATGAAGAGCTGCTTGGTGTGGTAACGAAGGTCTGGGGTTTGTCGCTTGTTCTTTATGCTCTATGTCATGAAACTTTTGGCTTGTAGGTTAAATTCTTGGAAGGGCGTAGTGCTTCTGTTCATACTTTTGATGTTAATATCGATATAGTCACCAAACCCTGTTTGTGCTAATTCAAGTTTATCGTCTCATTTCATGCCAGTCTTCGCTGTTTTTATCGTTGTCTGCTGCCATCTCAAGAAAAATCTCCTGGCGCTACCGACGTTGATATCCTTAATAACTTGAAGTCAAGGTGACAAAAATATAGTGTTTCCTCCTGTTGTTATATTGTAGACATTCATCATTTTATATTACTTTTTTCTGATCAGATTATAGAACATCAACTTCCTGAAGTCCCAATGTTTTTGGATTTTGCAAGGCAATTTGAATCATAATACATATATAGCTGTTTTATGATACATATCCTGAAAGTTGAAGGTTTGCTCTGTTTCTTTACATATGTTTTTTTTTTTTTCTTTCATTTCAATCATAATACCTATATAGTTCATTAACCCATTCTTAGGTACTCTTGATCAAGTTTTCGTGGCATCATGTATTCAGACAAGTCTGGTGTTAGTGGACTAATATACATTGCACATGTTTCATAACAAGGCGTCTCTAAATGGTGTCTATTTGCAAATACCACATGCCTTGCCTTTTATATTTCTAGAAAGTGTTTTTTCTCTTTACATTTTAATTTGTTGATTTGATGCAGTCTTTGTGATTATGTTTAGAAAATTGTATTACATGTTTAATTACAGTTATGGAACCTTCTGTTGAAACTGTGTCACTTCATTGCCAATGGACTGAGTATATTTTTGAACCCGGGTGATTTCGTTGACAAGTGTACCTTCATCTGGTGTACCTTTATCTGTGTGGTGTCAAAATGAACTTTCTGAAGGCAAGCACGGTGAGAAAAACCGAAAACATAAGTGGGTCATTATTGAATTAATGGTGATGGTTCTGTAGATGATTAATGTAGATGATAGTATAAACATAAATTGTCAAATTTTATTGCATTATTTGAGCTTTCTTCTATCGGAGATGTGCTGAAAAATATTTTTCTTGACTTGTGAATAATCTTTTGCAATGTAACAAGTGACAAATGGCATAGGATAATTATTTTGATTTATGTAAATCTTCTGTGGTTTATATTACATGGTGTCTTTAAATGGTGTCTATTTGCAAATACCACATGTTTTATGTAAATCTTTGCCTTCTTTCTGGAAATGGTCTTTTTCCCTTCATATTTTAATTTGTTGATTTGATGCCAACTCTTTGTGATTCTTTTTATAAAATTAGATTACATGTTTAATCTGTGTCACTTCATTGGCAATGGACTGAAGATATATGAACGCGGGTGATTTTGTTGACATGTTCATTGATGCCGATGGTTCTGTAGACGATTAGACGCCAACTGCTTGTTGTTTTCTTATGTATGCTCGGTTTCAGTTTGTTCTGGAAGAAAGAAAAATGGTGTGATATTAGAGGTGTCTATATCTATAGTTACATGCTATTCTGCTTACACAACATGCCCTTTACAATAATGCGCCATATGGGTCACAGGTTCAAATGATTTCCCCAATGTTCTTACACCATCCGTCTTATCCTGTAACGTATGTTGTATTTAACCTTCTTTTTCCATATGTTTCTTCTGCCAGGAAACTAGAAATTCTGTCATTACCTTCCTTAATCTCATCATGGAGGTTCGGTGAGCGTAATATATACTCAGAAATGGAGTTTCCTTGGTCGTACTTTTCTTTCTTGTTTTATCAATTACTTCTTGGTCTTGGTCTCTCAGGCTTAAAATGTGCAGAAGCTATCAGTTTTGCTCCAGCTGATTGGTTCCTTAAGGTGGTTTTGGATCAGAGTATTATTAGCATTATTGCGGAGCTGCTTTGTGTGGTAGCGAAGGTCAGCGGTTCGTCTTTTTTTATGCGCTCTATGTCATGAAAGTTTGGCATTCTTGTAGGTAAAATTCTTTTAGGGGCAAAGTGCTTCTGTTCAGATATTTTATGTCAAAATGAATATACGTTGTCACCAAACATTGTTACATGTTTTTTGTTGGTTCATAATCACCCCTTTTACATTATTTAGTTGGTCAGTACTCGTTTAGCTACTAAGGGGTTGTTTGTTTAACACCTCTTAATAGTTCCATTAAGTTATTGAAGATATATTTGTAAGAGCAGTATTTGCTTGAAGATGTTTTATACTTGTGATCACAGGCCAATGATTGCTTGTGATAAATGAGACGAATGGTATCACTTTGATTGTTTCAAGTTATCCTCAGCTTCAAAGAGTTACGTGTGCCTGCATGTAAGGTTGATACTGCAGATGAGGATAGATGTACATCATCCATTGAACAAGAAAGTCAAGTGCACTCTCTCAAACCTCTTTAAATCATACAACTTTATATTGGGTTCAAGGTTGAAAATTGGTATTTTGACCTCTGTTAGGAATACAGGGGGATGGGTTTGGTAGATGATAATGATATTATTGGATCTATGCAGGGTCTTGGCAGCAGTGATGCTTTCAATTGCATGGAAATGAACATGGTTGTATCTGAAGTGCAAAGGGTCAGATAGTGGAAGCAGAGAGGCAGAGACATTGTTGGGGTTAAAGTTGGTGATGATAATGTGCTACTCAATGCTCTATCTCAGGTACACTATGTTCTTCAGTTTATTTATGTTGTTTTGGCATTTCAACATTCAAAATCATTGCCGACCTTAATGAGTCATGTGCAATGTACTTTTCAGCTTCAAGACACCTGAGGCTTTCAGCCATTTCAATCACCCTGCTGTTGCTGTTATCCTATAATTTACATTCTATCCAACCTCCCCATCTTTCTAATAATATTGATACCAAATATTAATATAAACAAGTGCAAGCTTAAGCAATTATGTAATTAGCAAGTGATTGTAGGAACAATTTCATGATTAAAGGTGCATTCCTCAGCAAGTGCATGTATTCATGCAATTATATGTGCAGTGCCATTATAAGGGACAACCAAAAATTTTACTCATAAAACAAGGTCATTGAGGCTGGGTCATCGGATGTTTTCACAATTATTCGCTAAAAAATTTCTCTACAGCCTCCAAAAGAGAAACAACTTCCTGCTATGCTAGTCAGGCCATTGGAAAAAGTTAGGACCATGTAAAGTTGGCTATCAGGGAGAACTGCACTGGTATATTATTAGTTAAATGGTTGTTTAAGTTACTATTATTCGAACAATACCTACTGCTCCGTCTAGATTTGTTAAAATTCCTTGTGTATTGCAGTATTCATGAGAAAGTATGCTTCTTGTTCCATTTGACAATATTCTTATGTTGATATTTAAGTTAAAGGTGGCCATGTGAACAATTGCACAACTTGCTGAAGAATGGCTCTTGAGGATAAAAGTCTTCAGGTGCCTATGCCATGCCTTGAAAGAAGCGGAATAGTTTCTTTGGGCTGGTTCTGAAATGGATTCAGTGAGGTTGAAGTCTGTGATTACTTTTTCCATTGCCAGGAGGTTCTTATGCTTCCTAATTGTTATAACTGGTTAAAGAGTCTGCATTTATATCACAATATGAATGAAAATAGGTGCGATGGATTATTGACCAATGACGTTGTGAAGAATATTCATGAGCGGGGAGGATCAAGAAAATGTTGTTGATGAGTTGATTTTGCCTGGAGAAAGATGGATCATTGTTGAAAGTTCAACGTCTATATGCTTTTCATATCGATCAAAGTGCATATATAACTGTGTTATTTGTTTACACTTCCAAGTATATGGTCATTTAATTTGCTTTACTTTGTGATGTAGTTGATGCTTCTCGTTGATGTTGAGTTAAAAAAGGCTTCTTGCAGGGATTGAAGATTGGAAGGTAAATTCAACTCATGTCATTTAATTGTATTATGTTCCATATACTACTACTATTATCTTATATAAAGAAGTAACACCTTCCTAATTCACTTGATGACAACACAGTTGCTGTTTAGTTAGTTTTCATTTTTAGCCTGCCACAACAAGTTTTGATGACAACACAGTTGCTGTTGGTGTTGACCTAGAATTTTCACTTTACTGCAGAACACCTTCCTAATTCACTTGATGCTCAACCTGACTTGTTCTTTCAGCTGGTCAAAATGCTCAATCCATTGGTCTTGCAAGTACATATTGTTCCAGTTTATAGTGTATTACGGGTTTGATCTGCAAATCATTGACTTACTAATTCCTTGTGATGGTTCATTATGAACATCTCTTTTGCACTTTATTTTGATATTTTTCTGGGAACTGCATGTTTTTAACTGCTGTGTTTTTTCATGGTTCCAGTTTTCTATTTTCCACAAGGATTGAAGTTTCTAATAATATTATTGTCGGATCTCTATCTACACACTTAGGCTTTTAGGTGAGTTGGCAGCTTAAACCATTAGCATAGTAGGGACAAATGATAGGGTAGTTTCTAATAATATTATTGTCGGATCTCTATCTACACACTTAGGCTTTTAGGTGAGTTGGCAGCTTAAACCATTAGCATAGTAGGGACAAATGATAGGGTGATTCATTGAGTCCACTTATGCATAACATTTGCTAGTTGACTAATATACAGTGCGCATGTTTCATATTTGGCTGTGTTTATGCACAATTGTCGATTTTTACTGCATTATTTGAGCTTTTTTCTATCAGATTTTTCGTTGACTTGTGTATAATCTTTAAATGGCGATTCATCCACTTATGCATAGCATTTGCTAGTTGACGAATTAATGGTGATGGTTCTGTAGATGATTAGACTAGCCAACTGTTTGTTATGCTCTTATATATGTTCTGTTTCAGTTTGTTCGGGAAGAAAGAAAAATGGTGTGATCTTAGTTAGAGGCGTCTATATCTTTGGTTACATACTATTCTGCTTACACAACATGCCTTTTTAATATTGTGCCATATGGGTCACATGTGCACTTACAACATTGGTCTTATCCTGTAAAGTATGTTTTATCTAATCTTCTTTTTCTTTATGCTTCCTGGCAATTTTGTAGTTACTTTCCCTAGATCTTATTATGTAGGTTTCAACTTCGTGAGCGTATATACTCAGAACTGGAGTTTCCTTGGTTGCATTTTTCTTTCATTTTTATTAATTACCTGTTGGGTCTTGCAAGCTTAAATTGTGCAGAAGCCATAATTTTTGCTCCAGTCAATTGGTTACCTTACGGTGGTTTTGGATCAGTTTCTAATTCACTTGATGCTCAACCTGACTTGCTCTTTCAGCTGGTCAAAATGCTCAATCCATCGGTCTTGCAAGTACATATTGTTCCAGTTTATAGTGTATTATGGGTTTGATCAGTAAATCATTGACTTTACTAATTCCTTGTGATGGTTCATTATGAGCATCTCTTTTGCACTTTATTTTGATATTTTTCTGGGAACTGCATGTTTTTAACTGCTGTGTTTTTTCATGGTTCCAGTTTTCTATTTTCCACAAGGATTGAAGTTTCTAATAATATTATTGTCGGGGTCTCTATCTACACACTTAGCCTTTTAGGTGAGTTGGCAGCTTAAACCATTAGCATAATAGGGACAAATGATAGGGAGATTCATTGAGTCCACTTATGCATAACATTTGCTAGTGGACTAATAATTGCACATGTTTCATAATAAGGCGTCTTTAAATGGTGTCTATTTGTAAATACCACATGCCTGCCTTCTAAAGTGTTTTTTTCCCCTTGACATTTTAATTTGTTGATTTGATGATGTCTTTGTGATTATGTTTAAAAATTGTATTACATATTTAATTACAGTAATGGAACCACCTTCTGTTGAAACTGTCACTTCATTGCCAATGGACTCGGTATATTTTTGAACCTGGGTGATTTTGTTGACAAGTGTATTATCTCATCTGGTGTACCCTTACTGTGTGGTGTCAAAATGATGCTTCTGAAGGCAAGCACGGTGAGAAAACCCGAAAATATAAGTGGGTCATTTAATGAATTAACGGTGATGGTTCTGTAGATGATTAGACAAGCCAACTATTTGTTATGCTCTTATATATGTTTGGTTTCAGTTAGTTCGAGAAGAAAGAGAAACAATGTGATTTTAGTTAGAGGCATCTATATCTTTGGTTACATGTTATTTTGCATACTCAACGTGCCCTTTTCAATATTGTGCCATATGGGTCACATGTGCAAATGATTATCCTAATGTTCTTACAACATTGGTCTTATCCTTTAAAGTATGTTGTATCTTACCTTCTTTTTCTCTATGCTTCCTGGCAATTTTGTTGTTACTCTCCTTAGATCTTATCATGGAGGTTTCAACTTCATTGAGTGTATATACTCAGACTGGAGTTTCCTTGGTTGTTTTTTCTTTCTTTTTTTATCAATTATCTCTTGGTCTTGCAGGCTTAAATTCTGCATAAGCCATCAAATTTTCTCCGGTCGATTTGTTACCTTACGGTGGTTTTGGATCAATGCTTTATCAGCATTATCCGAGAGCAACCACCTTGTCTCATGAGAAAGAGGGCACTTTGCTTGATAGCTAAGGTCAGTGGTTTTTCATTTGTTTTATGTACTCTTATGTCATGAACTTTAGCCTTCTTGTACTCAAAATTCTTATTGGGCAAAGTGCTTCTGTTTAGACATTTTATGTCAATATTGCTATACACTTTCACCAAAACTTGTTTCCTTTTTTTTGTTGGTGCGTGATCACCCTTTTAACAGTACTTAGGGTCTGTTTGTTAGCAGCTTAATGAGACTCACAGCTTATTCAGTCAGCTATATATGACTGTTTGGTAGTGGCTTAATGATATAGAAAGTGGCTTATTCAGTAAGATTTCAAGGGGGAGTTTTATGCAGAAAGCCAAGTTTTTTCTAAACCAGTCCATCTCATTAAAAAACACGTTCCTTCCATATATGAAAAAACTCTTACAAATAAAAACCTTCCAAATCCATACATACAGATTAATCCACACAGACAACTTTATCCATACAGAACTTAATGGAAAACCAACCAAACAACCCCTTAATTGGTTAGTACACTTCAGCTTCTAATTGAAGCACGAAGCATGATAAGTTGAAGGATTTTGATTTGATATTCATTGTTGCGAGCGCTCCCAATGTATCATTGAGACAATCATACCATGTAACTTCTATTGGTAAACAATGGCATTGATAGTTCTTCACTCATGGCTCTTCAAAAGCAGTCTTGGTGCTTATGTTCCACTCCTTGATTTGCATTGCAACCCTATTTTGCAGAAAACTTAAAGTTGCTTATATTTCTTTTGTATTGCAGTATTGGTGAAAGTATGCTACATTCTGTTTGACAATGTTCTTATGTTGATATTTTGGTTGAAGATGGCCATGTGACAATTGCACAACTTGTTGAAGAATGGTTATTGAGGTCTTGTAAAATTCTTCAGATGCCATATTTTAATGATGCTTATACCAGTGCCTTGAAAAAGCGGAACATGAGGTTGTTTGTAACAAGAAAGGGGTGAACCATTGTTCTCTAATAACCATAGTTTGTTTGTAGGGGTTAGGGTAAAAGCAAACTTATGTGAGTTGTGAGATTGTTTCTCTGTTGTTGTGAAAGAGGCGATGAGAGCCATTGCGGAAAGAAAAAGGATCGGAAAAGAATGAGGAATATAGAGGGCGTCGCTGGTGAAGAATGGTAGGCGACGGTGGGTGATTAGGGTTCCGATGGTTATGATGGTAATCGACGATAGGTGATTAGGGTTTGAGTAACTTGGCTCTGATGCCAAATTAAACCAACAAGGTTTTTGTATATTGATTGACTATAACAAATTACAAGGGATCTCTCTATATAGAGATACTAATTACATAGAAGTGCCCTCTACATTATACTAATTACACATAAGTCCATACAGTCTAATAAAGCGGAACGATTAAAGTTGAAAAGTATGAGTTAGATAGAGAGGTAGTCACGTTTACAAAACCAACCATTAATAGAAACCATACAAACGACAGTAGTGGCATGGTGGTCGGTGGGGTATGGGATGTGGGGCGGGGCCCACCACCGACCATTACACTACTACTATTATCACCACAACTACACCCCCATCCACCCACTTACCCCCACCTAGAACACCAAAATTACCATACACTAATGTCGTTGTCACAGCTGCCACCCTCACCCCCTAAACAAATATAGAGATTCCAATTCCTACCAACCAAATGCATGGTCAAATTTCATCAAATTCTATTTCAATTCTTTCAAAGTCAAATTTCTTTGATGGAATCCAATTCCACCAAATTCTAATACGCGAACTAAACGCCCCCTTAGCTTCTGAACCTGAGGGGTTGTTTGGTTCAAAGAATTCGAAGGAATTTGATTAAATTGGAATGACAAATTTCTTTGATCAAATTCCAATTCCTTTGTTTGGTTCAATTCTTGAAATGATGGAATCCTTTGAATTCCATTGAATTCTACAAATCAACGAATTCATCACTCCTTTACCTAATAGAAGGAATTGAATTCCATCATTTTGCATTCATTTTAACCAGCATCGAGCACCCACCCCCTGCCCCACCATGGCCATGCAAGTATTGTCACTGTCATGCCCTCATCCCCACCCTGCCTTGTTGCCACCCCTACCCTGTCCTACTGCCCACCACTACCCACCTTCCACCCTTGCCCACCCTCTCGCCCCACCCTTACTCTACCCCATCGTGCCCCTGCCTTCCCCACCTCTGCCCTCCCCCCGAAACAAAGACGGAGATTCAAATTATTTTTAGAGTCTCCTCGAGTAAGGACTGATAAGTTGCAAGCATTCCCTGGGTGTGTACGGCTCCCCTATAGCCAATAACCCATTACGGGGTCGCGCTTCCATATCTGTCGGTGACACTGTGATCGACACAATCCAAAGACATGGGTGGCTCCTATCGAGGTTAAACCCACCGCTAACTCGCGGACGGTTGAAGTGGATATTGAAATATGAAACTTTTGTTCATCTGAGTGGGTTGTGTACTTGTGTGTGTTGGGGTTTAGTAGTTTCCACCGTACCGTTCGGAAATATTCCACTAATTTCGTCGTTGTGTTTATTGACAAACAAAAAGACACATGGGCCTTTTGGTATGGAGGGGTAGGGGTGCTCATGGGTTGGGTTGGCCGGGTTGAAGGCACTTAAACAACCCAACCCAATGTTTGCGGTTTGAAAAATCTCAACCCAACCCAAACCGTGCGGGTTGGGTTGGGTTAGTCAGGTTGAAATTTAATACATCATTTCACAATCTAACTAAGTGATTCCGTTTAAAAAAACTAAAATCAAAATTTATATATAAAAATAAGGTTAATAAAAGAAGAGGAGTAGAAAAAGAGCATCATTTGCCTCTTGATTCTATCGATTTTGAAGACTTGAAGTTTAGATTCGTGCGATTTTAATCAGCGTCGTCTCGTGGACAAATCTAAACTACGGCTAAGATAGGAAGACTTTAAAATAGATAGAAAGAAAATACAATAAAAGTCTAAAACCATTGTAAAAAAAATAAAAGCGTAAGTTTTGGTCGGTTTGGCGGGTTGGCCGGGTTACTTTGGGCACAACTCGTTTCCAACCCAATAGATGCGGTTTGGGAAAATTTTGTATCGATTATGTATCGGTTTATCGCGGTTTGAGTTTTTTTGCGTTTTTTCGGGTTAGGTTGGCCGGGTTGGTCGGAAATTTGGGCACCCCTATGGAGGGGGGAACCCACTTTTCAGAATTATGGGATGTAGGTTCTCTTGTAAGGTTTTATGGTCGTGTTGGCTCATACTTAGTTTTGGTTGTTTGTTGAAGGCTATACCATAAGGCTTGTATGTTATAGTATTCAATAATTTTTATTGCAGATTGACATTGAACAAAAATATCATATATTATTATCACTTTTGTATTTTATATACGTTTGTCCAAATGGAACATTTTATTTCATTGCTTTATTAATAAGATAAACATTGTAATGAAAGCATTTAATAAGTTTTTTTTTATAGCGAAAACCCATGCAATATTATAGAAAAAGGCTAAGAAAAAAAGAGGGGAAATTACCCCTCCACAAGCCACATATCACGGGACAAGACCCCAGATATTAAAATCCAAATGCACACAACCCAACCAAAAGGAAACAAAAAACAAATAGAGCACAACGTCCTCTCTCCCCACAACGTCTCAAAGAAACCAAGAGAAAACAAGGAACAACCAAATTAAATGGTTAAACTATTCGTGTCACGAGTCTTCCAAGACATGCGCATCAGAACCACCTCCTGAATCTCCTTAGCAAGCCGATCCTTTGTACGTTGTTGATTTCGAAAAATTCTTCGGTTTCTTTCCTGCCAGATGTGGTAGATAGTCGCCGAAAAAGAGAGCTTGTGGACCAAAGATCGTAGATAATTAATACCATTCATCCAATTATCAAGGATGATGTCCCACGTCTCCGGGAACCCATATATTTCCACCGCCAATTTTACTTTCTGCCAAACCGCCAAAGGATACCCGCATTCAAAAAACAAGTGAGCATGGGAATCCGGGCATCTCTGATAGAAAGGACAAACAGGTCCGGTGGATCATGTTTCCAAGACCCAACGCGGTCTTGTGTAGGAAGACGATTCATACAGGCAAGCCACACACAAAAAGCATGTTTAGGAATGAATCCTTGAAACGACACCATTTTAGCTCACATTACCATGTTATGGGAACCATCCAAAGAGTACCACGCCACTTCAACAGAGAAATCCGTTAACGAGTTGTTTGGTCCACGCCACCTAATTTTATCATGATCCAATTCGCTAATGACCGGAACTTGGATCTGTTGTAAAGTTGGATATCGAGCCAACCATTCACTCGGCCAAGAGCCATCAATGGCGTCGATCACGTGTCTTGCCAAAGAGTCTGCTGTAAAACCACTCCGGTAGATGCACCGATAGGAGATGTAGGAGGATAATGGGCCACATGAAAGCCAATTATCCTCCCATGCATGCGTACTCCTTCCATCGCCAATAACATTATTAAAAAATCTCCTTAGGTACTGTCGCAAATCCAACACTTTCCTTAGCACCCACGACGAAGCAAGCTTTTTCCAGACCAACCAGAAAGATTGATGTTGATGATATTGTAACCGAATCCACCTCACCCATACCGACTCTCTCTTAGTAAAAAGATCCCACATGTTTCGAGACCAACACGCGATTCCAAACTATTTAATAAGTTTTGACAACGAATAGATTTCCTTTTATGTGATTCTCAGCCTAACATATAATTCCTTTATTTAAATTTGTTTCCATGTTTATCAATTTAAAAGTTAAAACCTTCAAAAAAAATTCTCTCTTACATCAGTGCTTTCGTAAAAAACCAATCTCCATCTTGAATTTCTTCACCATCTTCGTCAACCTCCATCAAAAATCGATCTTCCTTCGTCGGGTAGTTTCGTCTTTTTTGCCTTTCTCATTATTGTATCTTCTTCATCTCTCCCGTCGACACTACTCCCCCCCTCCCACTTCATCTGAACATATTCCCCCTCAATTTCGGGTGTCTCAATGTTACTTTCCAACGTCAATCCTCACCATCCACCACCACCGACACCCACCAACACCCCCTCCATCCTCAACTGCAACCTAACTAAAACCTCCATGTCTAGTAAAAAGTTGCAACTCTCTACAACGGTGTGTTGGAAATTTGAGTGTGAGGTTGAAATGTTTTCATCCCACATTTTTAGAAACACAAAAGAAGCTTAACTTTATAAGCCTAGACTCTCAAGTGGGTCTTGAGTAAAATGATGGGTTTATGGTGGGGGTCTCAAAGAAGTGCAACGCATGCGTGCACGCGTGGCCGAGGACGAGGCCGAGGGCGCGGGCGCGGTTCTCGCGAAATGACGCGCACTTTGCACTTCGCATCGGAGCTGAGGAGTCTCGCCCCGAGCTCCGAGTTTATTTTTATGGATCGAGATGTAGAATTAATTAAGTAAAGTTAATAAATTGAGCAGATAATTAATTTTTTCAGATAAAGTTTCAGTTTTTGTTATTTTGAGCAGATAATTACGTTTTCCAGCTCATAAAAACGTGATTAATATCTGTATTTTCAGTTGGAGACTTAGTCTCCAACTCCACCCATTTTCGCTGATTTTGAGGAGAGGAATGTAGGGAGAGATACCTGATCTCTTCAACTATAAATAAAACCCTCTCCACCCTTAGAAAATCACCCCTGAAAAGTAATCTGCTCTCTCTCTCTCTAAACGATCTGCTCTCAACCTATCTGCTCTCTCTCGATCTGAAGTACTGTTCTTACGTTTTTCTACCACAATCTGTCGAAGCTTTGCATTAAACAATCAACACTATAGATGTTAGTGTTCGATTAATACTGCATCAAATCCTGGGCTAAGCGACAGTAGACTCACAACTTCATAGAGTGTTGCCAAAACCTTTAAGGACCAGAATATGTTTCGTGCAGTCCACTCGGTTTGAATCGATCATCTAATTCCAGGTTGGTTTTACTTTAATTGTCGTGTAATTTACTTTTTCGTTCACTGAGTGAACATTCTGTCTTCTACTCTTTTCTTAAACGTTTCTATCGCGTAGGATAGAATCTGTTGGTTATTTGGTTCGGGATCTAAATTCACTAATAAATAATCTTTGGTTTACGATCTCCATTAATAAAGTCTTCATCTTTATTGATAAAGTTGTAAGCTTTATCAATAAAGACTTGATCTTTATTAATAAAAGAGCTTTTTTGAATTCTTGGTTTTGCTATTAACTTAAAAAAGTTCAACATTCTTAAAGGTTTTGATATGGATTTTGGAAGCTCTACCAGCATACGTGTGATGAATCAAGAGATCGTGAAACTTGACCGGTTCGACGGGTGTAATTACACTCGTTGGGCTTAAAAGGTCAAGTTCATGCTAATGGTAATAAAACTCTATCATGTTATGGACCCGAACCTCCCGCCTATCCCTAATGATCCCATTCCTGATGAAGAATAAGAGCCGGATAGGGCAAGAATAGCCGAACTTAATAAGTTAAGGCTAATCCGCAAGGAGGAGAAATACTTGGCCTGCGAACATATAAAAAATGCCCTATCCGATAGGCTCTATGACTTATATTCACCGATTACCGATCCAATAGAGTTATGGAATGCCCTTGATTTCAAATATAAAACACAAGAGGAGGGCACCAATAAGTATCTCGTGTCTAAGTTTTTACATTTTCAAATGATTGATGAAAAACCAATCCTAGAGCAGATTCACGAGCTCTAGGTTATTACAAATAAACTAAAGGCACTTTCCATAACTCTTCCAGAAATTTTCCAAGTGGGGGCGGTAATTGATAAATTGCCCCCATCCTGGAAAGATTTCTCAAAAAGAATGATGCACAAGTCTGAAGACTATTCTTTGGATGACCTGCTCAAACATATAAGGATCGAAGAAGAGACTCGTAATCGGGATAAGAGGGGTAAGTCTGTGATGGTTGCAAACAACGTGCAGGCTAGCAACAAGAAAGGGAAGGGAAAGGCTGGAGGTCCTAGTAAGAAGTGGAACCTGGGTCCACAAAAGAAGAGTTTTAAAAGATCCGAACAACAATCCAAACCTGTGCAACAATTCAAGAGAACCGGGAAATGTCACGTCTGTAGAGAGACGGGACACTATGCCCGAGAATGCAAGGAAAGGAAATCCGGACCGCCAGTAGCCAACTCTGTTGAAGGAATCCAGAATCTTGTTGCAAACTTGCAAATGGAGGAGATTGATATGATCTCGGAGGCAGCTACCAGTACTTGGACACGGGAGCAACAGTTCATGTGTGTAACTCCCGGTCCAAAACAATTCATGTGTGTAACTCCTGGTCCAAGTTTATTGAATATGGTTATGTTCGAGAAGGAAAACAGGCGATAGTGGCTAACAATGGCAAGGATGATGTTGCGGGTATGGGTACGGTGCTACTCAAGTTCACTTCCTGGAAAACTGTCACTTTGAGGAATGTTCTTCCTGTTCCTTCCATCAACAAGTGCCTCGTTTCTGGGAACAAACTCGATGAACATGGGTTTGGACTCAACATCGAGGCAATGAAGCTAGTGATTTACAAACGAAAGACGTTTATAGGAAAAGGATACAACCAGTTGGGTATGTATCGACTGAACTTGAGTGATGATGAGAATGAGGTCGGGCCGAGTGGGGGTAGTGATGTTTTAGCCATTTTTGATGAAGTTTTCGTTTCTACTATCGATGCAACTCCTACTGATTTCAATAAAATTAATTCTTTTGAGTACTTTGCTTGTTCAATATCTTTATGGCATAAACGTCTAGCACACACCAATGTTAATGTAACAGCCGTAATTTTTGGTAAGTAAATGTCACCCGAACGTTTCTATGATTTGTAAACAGTGGGGTTTTCACGGGAAATGTATCGTTTAAAGTCCCTCGGAGTATCGGGAGTTTTGGTAGTGAATAAGGCGAGTTTCGGGGCTCCGGAAAGGTCCCGCGACAATGCCCGACGACTATGACAAGTCACAGTTGCGCGTGGCACAGTCGCAGAAGAGAAACATGGGCCTGGGGCACACTGGCGACTATGCCAGGCGACATTGCCCTGGGCATAGTCGCTTGGCAATGTCGCCAAAGCTGTGCAGGCTGCTGTTAAGTCGAATTTCAGCCCCCTTTTCTCATTCTTCACTTCTCATTTCCTTCCTAACTCCCTCTAAACTCTCTCAAGACCTCCCAAACCCATCTATGGTATTTTGATTCATCAAATGCCTCCATCCTCAAGTATTGAAGTATCATCAATGGGTAGAAGCTAAACACCAAGAACCTTCATCTTCATCTTCAATCTCAAACTCCATTTTTGGGTTTTCTAGGTTTTCATCAAAACCTAAGTGGTAAGTTTATCCTCTCCATTTCTAAACCTCATTAAGTGATGTAAATGCTTCGTTGATGATTTCCTAGTATTTTATTACTCCAATTTCGGTTTGGAAGAGTTTGAGAAAAGTTAGGTCAAATTAGGGTTTTTGACCAAAATGGGGATTTTGATATAAGGTGTTTGGGGATCGATTCTAAATGGTTGAATATGTTTATTAATGGGTGGAAACTTGTGAATCTAGGTTTTTGGAAGTTTTGGACTTGAAGATTCAAAGGAGCTCAAAGTGGGGTAAAATCTAGATTTAGCCTAAATCTAGCAAGTGAGTTCAAGTTGATTTGTGAAAACTGTGTGCATGCCAAAATGATTATTTTAAAGTGTTTGTGTTTTTTATTAAAATGCTAACTGCTGATAAGTTTGGTTATTTGGAAGCATTTAACTTTGTAAACGTATAAAACACTCATCTTGGAGATTTTTGAGTATGTTGTTAAATGCATCGAAATGAAAATGATTTGACGACTTATTTACCTAAATGGAAAGTATTGGGTAAGAATGCACTTTTATGCTTGTTGGTATTACGTGTATTTTGTATCGTGAAATGTTTTAAAAATACCACCGGGTAAGCCATGGACGTTTGGTCTTTCCCAACTTTGCAAACGTTTCTGAACTTCTGAACCTTGGATTTTGGGAAAAGATGTAACTCAAATATTTTATTGAGTAAACCGTGGATATTAGTATTTAAATGATTTATTGTATGGGTATAAACCTCTTGCGTAATTGTCATTTAAATGTGGGTCATGGAACGTTTGGAAGGAGTAAATGAGATTATAAGCTTGTTTGGAAAATGTTTTATGTTGAAGTTTATTTCATTTAGTTGAAGCATGTGTTTGCATAAATGTGGTCATTGTATTTTATTGCATTTTGCGGATTGTAGCATATGTCGCTTGATTGGTTGAGCTTAAGGCCCAGTTTTTGGTTTTGTCGGGTGATGGGGACTTTTGTTCGGCTTTAACAACTTAAAGAGGAGCTTTGGGTGTGAGTTGCATTTATTGCACTTTATTTTGGGAATGCATGTTTTGAGTGTGTATGTCATTCATTTGGAGTCATGTATCGTAGACGGTAATGCATTGGATCCATAGGCATGTAAGTCGGTCGTGTTTAATGATGAGGACCCTTGGGATTCCCACTTCGGGAAATAATGTCGTGTTGTCATTGGTGTCGTCCCGGTTGTTAGGTGAAGAGGAACCTTTATAGGTTGTACCTCGGGACCATTGGGTCTTGTGTTTGGATGTCTAATTCTTGTGCACGAGGTTAGACATCGAGAGTTATCAAGTAAAGAGTTGGGGCTCCTATCTTGAAGGCTAGGGAGTAGGCACTAGGGGTCGAATGAGTACCCTGAGGATGAAACTTCGCTAGAGACCGAGCAGGCAATAAGATCGTGTATCCTTGAGGTGTAGCTCGGCAGAGCAGGCAATGGGGGATACGGTGTTTGGGATTCGAAATAAGTCCGACTGGAGGTGTAGCTCGACGGAGCAGGCAATACAGTCAAGACTGGAGGTGTAGCTCGGTAGAGCAGGCAATACAGTCACGATCTGAGGTGTAGTTCGACAACATGGTTATGTGGCTTAACTTTGTGTTCCGCCACGTACAATGGAATCGGGTCTCCCCCGTCACCGGAAGGTGTTATTTGGGTATTGTCAGGGATTATTTTATTATCCATACTTTCGGTGACGTGTTGCGTATATGGGTTTGTTTACCCGTATTATGCCCGCCCACGTTTGGGGTGTTTCGCGAAGTAAAATCTTATTTCGAGTTATTATAAATGGAAAGTTTGCTCACCGTTCACGTTTTGGGTGAGCTTGGGGATAAAATGGTTTTACAAAAGAAGGGTCAAGTTGGGTCCCTTGTTTTAAAGGCGTTTTTGGGAAATGTTGTCGTTTGATATATAAAGTAAATCTTTTGATCGTCCACGATTTAAATTGCATTCTTTCCCTCTAACAAATATACTTATTACATGTTGTAAACTCTTGAACTCACTAGACGTTAGCCTAACTTTTTTTTTATTTGTCGGCATGTGCATCAGGTTCCGGATGGGGGAAATGGTTCTAGCGTTGTTGTAAAGAGTTGAGCATTAGTTTATCCACGAGGGTGAGTAGCCTGGTGAAGTCTTCCGTCTTTATCTTGGGAATAGCAACTTGTGTTTGGGTTTTAGTAACACCCGACTCGATTTAGTCTTCGTGTAAGACTTTACTTATTTGTTGATGGTTGAACCTAGATTAGTAATTCAAGTTTGGACTTGTTGTAAGAGATTTTATCCTTATTTAAGGTTTCATTGAAAATTTTAAATTAGTTGTTCTTTCCAATTTTAAGGGTGTTACAGTTAAAAATATTGAAAATATGCAAAATAAAGGATTAATTAAAGTTGACAACAAAGCCTTTGGAAAATGTGAAACTTGTGTAAAATCAAAATTTACAAAGAAATCTTTTCCATCAGTTAAAAGAGATACTATTATTTTAGAGTTGATTCATTCCGATATCTGTGAACTGAATGGAATACTTACCCGTGGTGGTAAACGGTATTTCATTACATTCTGTGATGACTTCAGTCGGTATTTATACGTTTACTTATTACATTCAAAAGACGAAGCTTTTGATGCTTTTAAACTTTATAAATCTGAAGTGGAAAATCAACTTGAAAAACGAATCAAAATACTTCGATCAGATAGAGGCGGGGAATACTTTAATAGAGAATTTGATACTTTCTGCGAAGAGAATGGTATCAAACATGAACGCACCTCACCGTTCACCCCTCAACAGAATGGTTTGGCGGAACGAAAGAATCGTACTCTTGTTGAGATGGTCAACTGTATGTTGAACCAATCAGGACTGCCAAACAACCTATGGGGAGAAGCCCTATTGACTGCTTGTCATATTCACAATCGGATCACAAGTCGTGTGATCCCAACCCATACGAGCTATGGAAAGGTTGAAACCCCAATCTGAACTACTTTAGAGTCTGGGGTTGTGTTGCCTACTATCGAACTTCTGATTCTAAAAGATCCAAGCTGGGAGCCCGTGCTATTAAAAGCATATTTGTGGGATATGCTAGAAATAGCAAGGCTTATAGGTTGTTGGATAAAGAATCAGGAGTAATAGTCGAATCCAGGGATGTGGAATTCTTTGAAGACAAATTTTCAGAAGATGCTGAAAGCTCTTAAAGAAATTTGGCTTCAAATCTTCCAAGTACTTCTCATGATAGTTCGAAAACCTCAAACAAGGTTGACGAACCACGTAGAAGCACTAGAGCAAGAAAAGAGAAAAGCCTAGGAGATAATTTCTTCTCCTACATAGTAGAAGGAACACAAAAGAAGGTGACTAGAGAAGTCATTTTATCGATTAACATCGAAGATGATCCTAAGACTTTTAAAAAGGTCATGTCTTCAAGGGATGCTCCACTATGGAAGGAGGCAATAAATGATTAAATGGATTCCATTATAGGGAATGGAACTTAGGAATTGGCTGATTTGCCCAAGGGGTGAAACCCATAGGTTCCAAGTGGGCATTCAAAAGGAAGTTGCATCCAGACGAATCAATATCAACTTTTAAGGTAAGATTAGTGGCTAAAGGATATAGACAGAAAAAGGGTGTCGGTTATTTCGACACCTATGCTCCGATTGCTAGATTTAGTTCTATTCGAACTCTTATAGCAATCTCAGCTATAAAAGGACTGTACATTCATCAAATGGGACAACCTTTTTGAATGGCTATCTAAACGAAGAAGTTTATATGGAGCAACCTGAAGGGTTTGATATACCCGGACAAGAGAACAAGATATGTAGACTTGTTAAATCTCTATATGGGTTGAAACAAGCGCCTAAACAGTGGCATGAAAGATTTGATACGACTATCACTTCTTTCGGGTTCAGACATAACGGGGCTGATCGATGCATTTACTCAAAATGCACAAAAGGATCCACTGTAGTCATCTGTCTTTATGTAGATGATATGTTGATCATCAGTACTAACCTTGAGGGTATCCTTGAAACAAAGAACTATCTTTCTTCTATCTTTAAGATGAAAGATCTAGGAGAAGTAGACACTATTCTTGTAATAAAAGTAAAGAGGTCAGGATCACAAATCTCCTTAAATCAATCACACTACAATGAGAAGATATTGACAAAGTTTCAACACTTGAATATAAAGGAGTTTAACACACCTTTTGATTCAAGTGTAAAACTTGATAAAAACTGTGGAAGAGCAGTGGCTCAACTAGAGTATGTCAGTGCAATAGGATGCATGATGTATGCAATGCATTGCACTAGACCGGATATTGCATTTGCTGTGAGTAAACTGAGTCAATATACTAGCAATCCGGGTCCAGATCACTGGAAGGCAATTAGTAGAGTATTAGGTTATTTGAAAAGAACTAGTAATCTAGAACTGACATACTCTACACATCCAGGAATATTGGAGGGATATTCTGATGCCAGTTGGATAGATCATTCAGGTGACTCTAAATCCACAAGTGGGTGGATTTATACTCTAATTGGGGGAGCGGTTTCCTGGGCAAGCAAGAAACAAACTTGTATCGCTCATTCAACTATGGAAGCCGAATTCATTGCCTTGGAAGCTGCAGGAAAAGAGTCTGAATGGATTAGAGACATGTTGACAAATATCCATTTGTGGCCTCGACCAACTCCCTCGATTCCCATGTATTGTGACAGTGAGGCCACACTGTCAAAAGTGTACAATGCTGTCTATAATGGGAAATCTCGACACATAGGTCTACGACATAACTGTGTTCGAGAATTGATCGAAAATGGTACCATTAGTATAGTATATGTCAAGTCGTGTGGAAACGTGGCAGATCCGTTGACCAAACCTCTGACGAGAGACTTAGTAGGATCAACTACCAGAGACATGGGTTTGAAACCACACAGAATTGGTTAGTGATGGAAACCCAACTTGAATTTAGTGCTCCTATCTATCAAGTTTAATGGGTAACAACAAGTCACTTGACCGATAGAAGGTACTATCAAATGTTAGACCCATGTAAGGTATATGATAGTACGTCGTTGCCGAGAACTAGGATGAGGACAATTTTTTAACAAAATTTAGAGGCATCTTAGCAACGAAGATGTTATAGAATTTTGTCTATATGATTGAGAGGTGGTGTCGCTTCAAATGGAGAGTTATGGTTTCTCTTCTAAAAGGTCATGAAATAGGATTTTAGCGCATGACTATATTCGCGCTCAGTGAGAATGCAAAGACAAAAGATGATGTGTGTGAATTAGCCGAAGTAGTTACAAGATTCAAAGTTTAAATCCTAAGGATACTTCTGAATTGATTCCTTCTTGCTTATTCACATTAAACGGGGTTTAATCTTAGTGACACTACTGTAACATCATTTTTTCTTGAAAGGCAGAAAACTTTCCAACCTGGTGGGGGATTGTTGGAAATTTGAGTGTGAGGTTGAAATGTTTTCATCCCACATTGGTAGAAACACAAAAGAAGCTTAACTTTATAAGCCTAGACTCTCAAGTGGGTCTTGAGTAAAATGATGGGCTTATGGTGGTAGTCTCAAAGAAGTGCAACGCACGCGCGCGTGCGCGTGGCCGAGGACGACGCCGAGGCCGAGGGCGCGGGCGCGGTTCTCGCGAAATGACGTGCACTTTGCACTTCGCATCGGAGCTGAGGAGCCTCGCCCCGAGCTCCGAGTTTATTTTTATGGATCGAGATGTAGAATTAATTAAGTAAAGTTAATAAATTGAGCAGATAATTAATTTTTTCAGATAAAGTTTCAGTTTTTGTTATTTTGAGCAGATAATTACGTTTTCCAGCTCATAAAAACGTGATTAATATATGTATTTTCAGTTGGAGACTTAGTCTCCAACTCCACCCATTTTCGCTGATTTTGAGGAGAGGAATGTGGGGAGAGATACCTGATCTCTTCAACTATAAATAAAACCCTCTCCACCCTTAGAAAATCACCCCTGAAAAGTAATCTGCTCTCTCTCTCTAAACGATCTGCTCTCAACCTATCTGCTCTCTCTCGATCTGAAGTATTGTTCTTACGTTTTTCTACCACAATCTGTCGAAGCTTTGCATTAAACAATCAACACTATAGCTGTTAGTGTTCGATTAATACTGCATCAAATCCTGGGCTAAGCGACAGTAGACTCACAACTTCATAGAGTGTTGCCAAAACCTTTAAGGACCATAATATGTTTCGTGCAGTCCACTCGGTTTGAATCGATCATCTAATTCCAGGTTGGTTTTACTTTAATTGTCGTGTAATTTACTTTTTCGTTCACTGAGTGAACATTCTGTCTTCTACTCTTTTCTTAAACGTTTCTATCGCGTATGATAGAATCTGTTGGTTATTTGGTTCGGGATCTAAATTCACTAATAAATAATCTTTGGTTTACGATCTCCATTAATAAAGTCTTCATCTTTATTGATAAAGTTGTAACCTTTATCAATAAAGACTTGATCTTTATTAATAAAAGAGCTTTTTTGAATTCTTGGTTTTGCTATTAACTTAAAAAATTTCAACACGGTGACCCATCACTGAAACATCCAACCTCTACAACTACCTATATAGCACATGTAAGCACACACACATACACACTTTAACGTCACATACGCACACATATTACATCGTCGGGATATATAAGATACTAAAGCTTTAGCAGTAATCTATAGGATTAGTTATAAGACCGTGTCTTCTACCATAGAACCTAAGTCTAGAATAACTAGCCCTAAAAATGAAACTATTATATTTGAATCAAATCCTCAACATACAAAAGTACAAACACCCAAAAGACTCAAATGGGATGAAATTACTCAATCTTGTAATTGGAACCTTCAAGATATTAGTATACCAAAACCTATAGGAAAATCAAATAGGCTATCTAACATCATAGAAAACGAAGATGGTTCTGTCGATATTAATTTTAACTCAATTCCTTTTCCTCCTAGATTTTCAACAGGATCAACAAGTAATAATAGTTTTAAAGAATATCCTTTTATTCAAAAATCTAAGTCATTAAAATATGTAGATTTTAATCAAGATATTCCAAAACCAATTTATCAAGAAGATAAGTCTAGCGAATCAGATAAAATAAATAGTCCTACACATTCAGATATGAATATGGTAACCGAAGCAGAGTTAAGAAGAATTAGAAATCAACATGAGCAATAAAACTCAAATTTTGTGTAATCAAAATAAATTAGAAAATCATTAATAGATTCTTGTTGAGAAATTATTAAAATATCTCACAAAGAAATCATAGAACTCCAAAAAGAAAAAGACAAATTAATGACTCATTTAGAATGAGAAACATATAATAAAATAACAATTAATCAAGTATTATAGTTAGGAAGAATAATTTTAAGAATCAAACATTTAAAAGAAAGAAATAGTTTAATG
The DNA here is from genome assembly GCA_023525745.1 of Arctium lappa. NCBI lineage: Eukaryota > Viridiplantae > Streptophyta > Magnoliopsida > Asterales > Asteraceae > Arctium > Arctium lappa. Next base: position 125,748,936 of record CM042049.1, read on the forward strand.
TTCAAGTGGATTCAAGAATCTAGACAAAAATTAATAATTTGTTAAGTATGAGTAATAAAATACAAATTAATTGTTCGTTAGATAATAAAAATAGAACAGAAGATCTAAAATCACATTGGAAAACTTTAAAAAGAGAAACAAAACACTTAGAAACATTAAATAAATTATTAGAAGAACTAGAAAGAAATAACATAAGTAGTGAAGATTTAGACTATAAAGCAATAAAATATGAAATTAAAGATACTCAAGCAGAAATTCATAATAGCAAATTTTGGATCAAAATAATAACAAAAGAAGTAAACAAATTTACTCGTTAAAAAATGAATATAGAAGCACTTAAAAAAGATTTTTTTGCAGATTATAATAAAGATATTAGAGAAATTTATTATAATTTTGTAAATAATAGTAAAATAGAATTAGATCATCAACTCCAATGGAGATCATATATTTATAACAAAAATGTTCATATAACATTCTTTAATTGGTATGAATTAGTTTTTTGTAAACAAATGAATATTAAATGTCCTTTTTCAATGTTAAATATTCATGAGACTCCAAAAATTACTCAAGAGTATATAGTAATAAAAAATAATGATAAGGTTACAACAATTCATCCTCCTAAACAAGACATTAAAATAGAAAATTCATATATGGCCTTTCCATTAATAGGAAATATTACAAAAATGGATAATGACTCAAAAATTATAAGTATATTATATCAAAATAATTATTCAAATGAAATATTAAATACAATAAGTCTACAATTAAATAGAATCGAAAAGAACTCTCTAAATAAAGAAATAGAATCACCTATCAACTCAAAAAACGACTCAAAATTAAAACAAACAGAAAACCCAATCTTTACTTCTCAACAAATGGATCCACAGATGAATTTAGGATACAATAAAAAGATAGTTAATGAATTAAGTGAAAAATTAGGAAGTATGAAAATTAATGTTATCTCTCAACATTCAGAAGATTATTCTGAAGAAGATATAAATGAATTAAATGAACAATTTTCAAATACTCAAATATCTGATAATATTAATAAAGTTAATTTCGGTAGACATAATCCTATATCAACAAGAAGACCATATACTTTCAATTATTATCCAATACCAACACTTCCAGATATTCAATTTGAAGACCGCGAAACAACTAATAATAGAAGTGTCTACGATGGAACGTCAATTTATGAATGGATTATTGATGGTTATTCAGAACATCAAATTTTAAACTTCTTACAAGAAATAAACATGGCCGCTAACGCTTATTCTACTAAAGGAAATACTCAAAAACAAATTGTCGATGCTATCCTTTCTGGATTCACCGGCACTTTAAAGGGGTGGTGGGATCTCTATGTAACTCCCGCAGAAAAACTTACAATTCTAAATGCCACAAAAACTGTAATCAAAACTGAAAATAATACACCTGTTACTACTCAAGAATATGATATTATTCCAACTTTAGTATTTGCAATATTAAAAAACTTTGTAGGTGATCAACCCTATTTCAAGAAAGAAATGCAGAAATTCTTCTCAATTTAACATGTAGAAAATTACAAGATTTCAGATGGTATAAAGATATGTTTTTAGCTAAAGTAATGACAAGACCAGACTGCAAAGAAGCTTACTGGAAAGAAAGGTTCATTGCAGGATTACCAAAATTATTTGCAGAAAAGATTAGAGATAAATTAAGAGAAAAATACAATAATCAAATACCATATAAGGATCTAACCTTTGGCGAAATTATTAATGAAATTAATAAAGAAGGATTAGCTATTTGTTCTGACTTAAAATTCAAAGCTAAACTTAAAAAAGATAGAATCAATAGCAAAAACGAATTAGGAGAATTTTGTCAACAATATGGCTATCAACCTATCTCAACTCCTTCTTCATCTAGAAAAATAAAACGATTCTCAAAGAAAAAATTTACAAATAAAGAGTCTAGTCCAAAATATTATAAAAAACCAGAAAAATATCAAAAGAAACCAAAATATCATAAAAAATATTCAAAAAGATCTAATACAAAATCAAAAGAATTTAGAGATATAATCATATGTTATAAATGTGGTAAAACAGGTCATATGACAAAAGATTGTTATGTTAAAAAAAAGATTAATCAATTAAATATTTCTGATCAATTAAAAGATTAAATGTGTAAACTTATGCTTAATCATTATAGTTCTAGTGAATCATCTAGCTTGTCAGATTACGAAGAAAAAGATTTAAATAATTTAGAAAATTACTCAACCTCTGACTCAGAAACAAATTCAAACTGTGAATGTATAGGAAAATATACTTGTACTCAAATAAATGTAATTACAGATAAAGATAGAGAAATAATAGAAATCTTAGATCAAATCCCTGATCAAATTATTAAAGAACAAGCTTTAAATAAAATTTTAAACTATAATAAAATAGAACCTTCAACCACTAGAACTAATGAAATATTCAATCTTCAAGACGTCTATGAAAGATTTTCAAAATCCAAAACACCCATTTCTATTCAAGATCTTCAAAAAGAATTAAATAACGTTAAAACAGAAATAAGAATAATTAAAGATAGATTAATAAAAATTGAAAAAGGAAAAGATACTATCAAAGACGATCAAGAAATAAAATTAGATAATCAAGAAGGAAACATAAAAGAAATAAAAATACCAAAAAGAATATCATACCAAAAATGGAATACCTATATACAATTATGTATTCAAAATGATTTCAAAATAACTGTATTAGCACTCATTGATACTGGTGCTGATATGAATTGTATTCAAGAAGGATTCATACCTACGAAATATTATGAAAAAACTGCTAATAGGTTATCTACCGCTAGTGGTTCCTCTCTCAACATTGAATATAAGATTTCAAATGCTCATATCTGTAACGATGGATATTGTTTTAGAACATCATTAATACTTGCAAAGAATTTAACTTCAGTTTTAATCTTAGGAACTCCATTTATTTCTCTACTATACCCTTTTTCAACAACAGAAGATGGAATTATTTCAAATGCTCTAGATAAAGAAATATTTTTTAAATTCGAGAGTCCTATTGTTTCTACAAAACTAAATCAATTAAACAATAAAATAAATCAAATAAAATATTTAAAAGAAGAAATAAATAGTTTAAGAATTTCTGAACAAATTCAAAATCAAATAAATCAAAATAAAATAAAACAAATAAAAGAAAATTTTGAAAAGAATGTATGTTCAAATATTCCTAATGCCTTTTGGAAAAGAAAACAACATATAGTTAGATTACCTTATATAAAAGATTTTAATGAGATAAACATACCCTCAAAATCCAAAGCTATTCATATGTCAAATGAATTACAAGATCATTGTAAAAAAGAAATACAAGAACTCTTAGATAAAAGACTCATAAGACCATCAAAATCACCTTGGTCATGTTCAGCCTTTTATGTTATGAATGCTGCTGAAATTGAACAAGGTTCTCCAAGATTAGTTATAAATTATAAACCTTTAAATAAAGTTTTAGAATGGATAAGATATCCAATTCCGAATAAAAGAGATTTACTCAAAAAATTATATGATTCAAATATTTTTTCAAAATTTGATATGAAATCAGGCTTTTGGCAAATACAGATTCATGAAAAAGATAAATACAAAACAGGTTTTAATGTTTCCTTTGGTCATTACGAATGGAATGTTATGCCTTTTGGACTCAAAAATGCTCCTTCTGAATTTCAAAATATTATGAATGATATTATAATCCCCATAAACAATTTTGCTATTGTTTATATAGATGATGTTTTAATCTTTTCAAAATCAATAGAACAACATTTTAAACATTTAAATATATTTTATGATTTAATCTTTAAAAATGGATTAGTTGTTTCTGCATCAAAAATGCATATTTTTCAAACAAATATTAGATTTTAGGACATGATATTACTCAAGGTACCATAAGACCAATTCAACGAAGTTTAGAATTTTCTAATAAATTTCCAGATGAAATCAAAGATAAAACCCAACTTCAACGGTTTTTAGGATGTTTAAATTATGTTCATGATTTCTTTAAAGATTTAGGAATAATTTGTAAACCTCTTTACCAAAGACTCAAAAAAAATCTAAAACCATGGATTCAAGATCATACAAAAGTAGTTCAATTAATCAAACAAAAGGTAAAATATTTACCTTGTCTTTATATCCCTCAACCTAATGCTAAACTTATAGTAGAAACAGATGCTAGTGATGTAGGATTTGGAGGAATACTCAAACAAAAAATTTCTAATGACTCTAATGAAGAATTAGTTAGGTTCTTTTCTGGATCTTGGAATGATACTCAAAAAAATTACTTCACAGTTAAAAAAGAAATTTTAGCAATTGTTTTATGTATTAAAAAATTTGAAGATGATTTATATATGAAACCATTTTTATTACGAATAGATTGTCAATCTGCTAAACCAATTTTAGAAAATGATGTCAAAAATATTATTTCTACACAAATTTTTGCAAGATGGCAAGCATTACTAAGCAACTTTGATTTTCAAATTGAGTTTATAAAAGGCTCAAATAATTCTCTCCCCGATTTCTTATCTAGAGATTTTTTACAGGGGAAATGAACGACTCAAAACCCATGTCTCCTTTTACACATTTCAAGAATAAAGATTCAAAACCGATTGACTCATCAGCATCATCTTCTTCTCTTACTCCGTTTACTCAAAATCGATTTGCACCCCTTACTCAAACGACTACTCAACAAACTTATTCTTCTTTAGTTCAAAAACCTGTCGCTACCATATCAAACACTACTCCAAATAGATCGATGTTAGTCTCTTCTATTCCAAAGGTACATACTCCATCAACCAGTCAAAATGTTAAACATTTGTATTTTCAAAATCCATTTCATCAAGTAGTCAAGATCTTAGAAGACTATGAGATGAATCTTTACAAAAGATCTTTCAATACTCTTATAGATTTCCTTTTCTCAAAAGACTCATTCTACAAAGGTGATATTCTTAAAACCCGAGAGTATTATCAAGCCATTTTAGCTGATACCGGTTCTGTCAAAGTTACTCATACCGTTAACCATATGAATCTTTCTCAAATAGATTTTAGCAAGGCTCAGATATTCAAAATCCTTTCTATTCAAGATTGGAATGGTCGCCCTTTTACTAATAAGGTTCTCTCAAATTACTCAAAACTACCGTCTTATAATTATTATGATTATCAAGACGTTTGGTTCAAATTTTTGTATCTTAGAAGTTATTCACATTCATGGTTTATATTCTTTGATAAGAATTTTAACTATGAATATCCTAGTTGGTTCGCTGATTGGTTCAACTATATGGGATGTATTCCAGAAGTCCTTCCTATCACTGTAATGGGAGTAGGGGTGTAAATGAGATGAGACAACTCGCGAGCTACTCGAGATCGACTCGGTCAAAACTCGGTCAACACTCGACTCGAATAGGCTCGACTCGAACTCGAGCTCGACTCGACATACTAACGAGTCGAGTCGAGCGACCTGATACTCGACTCGATAAGCTCGTGAGATACTCGAATATTATATATATATATATATATATATATATATATATATATAACGAGTCGAGTCGAGCGACCTGATACTCGACTCGATAAGCTCGTGAGATACTCGAATATTATATATATATATATATATATACGTTCATTAATGTTCGTTTACGTTCGTTTACTTATAATAGTAATCTAAAGAACATATATTAAATAAATTAATAAACATTAAAATAATAATATAATTATTATTATATATATATATATTTAATTATAATTATATAATTATAATTATTATTAAAGAATTACTAGCATTTTATTAAAAAAAAAAGGTAATAACACCTATATGAATTGTGGATACCATTATTTAAATAAGAAATGTCCTCCTTTTGCTTAAAAACTCATCCCACATTGGTGGGACAATTCATCCAAGGCTTTTGCATTCAACTATAAATAGGACTCACCCCCTTCCTTTCCTTTGTCAATCCATAGCCTTTGTGGCATAGCTTTTCTATTGTGCCTAGTGGCTTGAGCCCTTTGGCTTGAAGTTAAGCAAAAAAAATAAAATTTGTTGGTACCTATGGAAGTGGGTGCAATTAGTTTGTTTACAATTTTAATCAAACAAACATAAACAAATAAGAACACACTGAATTTTTAAATGATTGAATATGAACACTAGTTCGAGTTTGAGCTTAAAATTAGTTTGAGCTTGAGCTTGAAACGAGTTCGAGCTTGAAACGAGTTCGAGCTTGAGCGAGCTTGAAACGAGTTCGAGCTCGAGTTCGAGCTTGGAAATTGGTTATCGAGTCGAGTTCGAGCTTGGATTTTCATTACTCGCGAGCTTTCGAGTCGAGTTCGAGCTTGAGAATTTTTTTCGAGTTCGAGTCGAGTTTACTGATACTCGAGCTCGACTCGCATCATTTACACCCCTAAATGGGAGGGTTTAGAAAATTTAAAGAAATGTTTATTCAAAACATTTCAGATCGTGAATATTTACTCCAATTTGTAGCCATATTCAAACTACCATGGATAATTTCTTGGAACTTTGAAGTAAAAACTCCACCTCATTCATACCCATTACTCATTCATACATGCAAAGTTAAATGGTGGGATAAGCTCCCGAAAGATCAAATAGAAAAGATGTCGATTCAAGGAGTTTCTAATTATTATTCTGAGAATTTTGGTGCTCCGGCTACTATAGAAAGGCCTATTTACCAAAGTGATGATGAAGAAGTTGCTCAGATTATGGCAGCAAAATCTGAAGCAGAAGTCAAGTATTTACTCCAAAAATTCAAAGAAAACTCACCTACAAACTCTACTCAAGAAGTGACTCATGATCTCTTTCAAGATTCTCAAGATCCCTATGCTGATATAAATCTTTAGGGAATTGTGTGTGTTTGGTGGTTTGTCTTTGAAGACAAATTCTTTGTTACTCATATGGGTATACTCATACATATGGATTACGTTCTTCAGTAATTCATTTAGAAATTATACTCAAAATTATTACTCAAAAGGCTTTTCAGGTATTCATTATTCAAAAGATGTCAAAAGATGTCATCCACGTCTCATCCCACTATTCATCAATTATTCAAAAGATGTCAAAAGATGCCATCCACGTCTCATCCCACTACTCACCAATTATTCAAAAGATGTCAAAAGATGCCATCCACGTCTCATTCCACTACTCAAAACAAGTGAAGAATTATATGGTTCAAGTCCGCAGCCAGTTGCCAGTTAAAGGAAATCAATTATTGATGTCTTTTCCCTACAACTGCCGGTTACTCATTACTCAACATCAACTCAAGACTCCTATAAATAGAGACTTCAAGATTCAAGTTTAGGCAGAGTGCAATTTCCATCACAAAATGATATGCCGAAGAAATCCTCTATCCTTCTCTCTACTCAAAATTGTTCTAGGTCTTTAGAATTTAATCTAGTTATTTCTCCTTCGGTCTGTAGTTCTTATATCGATTTAAAAGATCATCTAATCAAAGAAGGTACTCTTTAATCATGCTTTATGTTTTTATCTTTAGTGATGATTGCTTACTCTTGCAAAACTTTGATGATCGTCATAAGATTCATATATTTATTCCAAGTACTCGTCCTTTACATTTATTTGAACATATTAAAACTTTTATTCTTGGATATGAACGTATATATTGTTCAATTATATATAGATATGAAAATCATACTTATTCTTCTTATTTATCTATATTATTTAGTATATTGTCCAAAATTGTTACGATCCTGTATCTCCTCTTAGTATATATATATATATATATATATATGGGCGAAAGATCGTGTAAAAAGTTGAGTTAACGGTGAGAAGTTGATCTGAACCGTTGATCTCTTTTAATCTCAAGTTCTCCCATGAATTGCGGCTTAGAAGATAATTGATCTGGTGCATCTCGATATGCATCTTTATCTCGATGCATCTCATACTTATGTGCGTTCATTTATCATCCAACGGTTGATAACAACTTCTCACATTAACCTCAACTTCTGGTCGAAACCCAAACCATATATTGTGTGTGTGTGTGTGTGTCTCTATATACTAGTTGTGTACCCGCGTAATACAACGCGGATGAATCACAAATATGAAGTCAACAACTCATCCGAGATATGAGTTCATCTTGTGTATAAAAACCAATTCATCAACAAAATTATTTTCATTTCCCTACGTTTAATGAAAATTAAGAAACGTAAGAAATTGAAGCTAAAATCAAGTAAATATTGCATTTGAAAGTACGTGGAAATTAAAGATCAAAGAAAAGAGTGAACGCTACTTCAATACGTAAGATCAAACATACATTTGTCTAGAAAGTTCATAAACATGCTTTAAATCACCACTATTTTATTTTAAAAAATTTAACTCAACCAAACCAACTTCCTATATTCGTCTTATAAAGGAAGTCATGATGATAAATTTTCCAATAAAACATTTCAGATTTTCAGTCATGATGACAAATTTTCAGATTTTCAGTCATGATGACAGATTTTCAATCATGATAAGGAAACACGCAAACCATAAAACAACTTTGGAAAGATTCTTGTTCTTTTAGAGCATCTCCAACCGTAGAAAAAAAAACATCAAAAACACCAAATATGGTGGGTTCATCAACACAAAATAAAAACTCAACTCTAACCGTCCTCTAAAAAAAACACTAAATTTGTGGACCTCATATTAAAATAACATATTTTATTTACTATTATACTTTATTTTTAATAATCATAATTTTAAAAACAATAAATGAACCATGTGAAAGGAAATTTAGAATAAAATAATGCAAAACAAAATAGGAATGTGGGCCCTATGGATATGCCGGTCAACAAACCACACGGCAAATAAGCCGTTCATTTAATTTGGCCGGCAAAAAAAAATCATAAATGGCGGCCAGTTGGAGAGGTCTCATCGGCAAATCAAGTGATTTGCCAGACGCTTGGAGATGCTCTTAAGCAATTTTTTTTAAGGTTTTTTTAGAGCATCTACCTCTTTTTTACACTTTTTTGTTGCCCTTTCACTTTCAACTTATCAAAATAAGAACTCACATAAAATGCTACAATGGTAGTTCTTGTAAGAAACTCTTTTTGTGGGTCATATATAATACTTATATAAGTTAAGGGGGTGTTTGGGATTGCTTATTTAAAGTGTTTTTTAACTTATTACGGTGTGGTACCGGAGATAAACACTTTTTAATGTTTGGATGGTGAAAAAATACAAGTGCTTATAGCGGTGTCAAACCGAGATAAACATTTTTTCATAAGTCATTTGAAAAATGTTTATCAACTTATTTGAAAAGTGCTTATGATTTTTATTGGTTATTTTATATGTATAAGCAATCCCAAACACCCATAAATAACAACTTATTAGCTTATCACGTTTTGGTACCACAACAAGCTAATCCAAACATTTTTTATAAAACTCATTTTTGTCACCACATAAGTTGATAAGCACTTTTAAGAAAAAGCATAAGTTGTTTTAACTAAGCAATCCCAAACACCCTCTAAATATATAATATTAATGATTATAGAGTCAATAAAAAAAAACTAGTGTTATGTCACTTCACACCAAACATGAATGTAAGAACCTAAAATAATTTTATAAGAAGTCTTCACAACGTTGATGTTACAATTTAGTTCACTTTATACTTAAAAGAAACCCGCATAGTTGCATTAGAGATGCTCTTATGCAAACATCCAAAGAAAATTGTGGATCCGTTTGTAAAGTTAATGGTTTTGCAAATACAATACAAATTGGAATACGTTAAGAGCATCAACAGTATATGATTTTTTCACCAAGGTTTTTCATAGTTTTTTCTTACACATTATTGTCACCTCAACAACTTAAAAACCTTTATATACCTCCACTGTGGAAAAAAAACCTCACCCAAGTTTTTTCATTACTTTTTTAAACTATTCAGGGTCCCACCATTTTAACTTTATATCATTTTTATTCTTATTTATAAAAATAAATACATTAAAATTCGTACACATACATATTTATTTATATCAAGAAAATTAGGTTATTAAGAAATATATAAAAGTTGTATAAAAAGTATTTAAAATAAAAATTAAAAAATGTTAAACTTAAAATTATGTATAACCGAAAATAAAAATTGGGTCGTTAAAAAATCTGTTATAATTGTATAAATATGTCAAATTTGAGATATTATTTTAAAAATATAATTACTTTCATTATGTATTTATTTATATTATTTATTTAATAATTATATTTAAATATGATTACTTTAAATATATTAATAAATAAAACTGATTAAATACGAAACTTTGATAAAATTCTATAAAGTTTAAAACTGATTAAATACGAAAAACCTACAAAAAAACAGGTCGTGCAGTTACGACTTATGACGAAAAACCTCTCTACTATGTGAAAAACCTCAAAAGAAGTTTTTTACTTTTTAATAAATCTCTCAAAAACCTCAAAAGAAGTTTTAGAGCATCTCTAAAAGCATCCACAATGTACGAGTTTTTTACCGAACTTTTTCATATTTTTTTTCTTACACATTATTGTCACATCAACAACTTAAAAACCTCCACTATATGAAAAACCTCACCCAAACTTTTTCATTACTTTTTTAAACTATTTAGGGTCCCACTCTTTTAACTTTATATCATTTTTATTCTTATTTATAAAAAATAAATACATTAAAATTCATACAAATTAATAAAAATTAGGTTATTAAGAAATATATAAAAGTTGTATAAAAAGTTTGTAAAATAAAAATTAAAAAATTAAAAAATGTTAAATTTAAAAGTATGTATAACCGAAAATAAAAAGTGGGTCATTAAGAAATCTGTGAACTGTATAAATATGTCAAATTTGAGATATTATTTTAAAAATATAAAATATAATTACTTTTATTGTGTATTTATTTATATTATTTATTTAATAATTATATTTAAATAAGATTACTTTAAATATATTAATAAATAAAACTGATTAAATTAGAAACTTTTATAAAATTCTATAAAGTTAAAACTGATTAAATACGAAAAAACTACGAAAAAACAGGTCATACAGTTACGAGCTATGACGAAAAACCTCAATTGAAAAAACTCTCCACTATGTGAACAACCTCAAACGGAGGTTTTTGTTTTTTTGAAAAAACTCCCAAAAAATCTCACGAAAACCTCCTAACAAATACATTGTGATGCTCTCGGATGCAATCACTTCCATCATTACAACCAATACAATCAAATATTGACCATCTATTTTCTTATTTATTAAACCGAAAAGGTATGTTTGTCTTTTCAAAATGTCAGGATAATTATCGATTCTTTTTAATATCTAAGGGACATTTGGAATTGCTTATTTAAAATAACTTATGTTTTTTTAGAAGTGTTTATCATTTAATGTGCTCGTAAATCGAAATTTTATAAAAAGTGTTTGAAATAACTTATAATGGTACTAAAACTTAATAAGCTGATAAGTTGATTTTTAGGGGTTGTTTGTTTTTTTTTTCAAAAAATCTCTTAATGTCTCTTAAGTCTGAATCGGTCAGACATTTTTTCATTACCGTTTTTTTTTCCAGATTTCAGACCATTTTAACTCTTAAATACATCTGAAACTAGAAGTGGTGACCCTTGAAAACAAACGCCACCTCTTATTAATCAGACGCGAAATAAGACTTCAGACCTCTTAAAAAACAACCGCCACCTTAGTGTTTGACGAATAAATAAATAAGTTAGAATAGAGTAACTTGTGACGGTATGATAGTGTTTTTTACACACCTATAGACGTGTGCTAATTAAACCTCAAAGCAAGTATACAATGAGACATAATGTCGTCTTTCAAGTAATAAAATGGTAATAACCAAATATCGTATTCCACAGGGATAGGTATCTTAAGTTGCAAGATCTCGAGATGAAAAACTAACTTCAGATGGTGATTTTGAAGACTTTGTTTTGATTGGATTATCACTTTGATTAAATTAACATAGAATAAAGCAAGTACGGGTGTTAAACTTACAGGTGGGATTTAAACACAAATTCCAGTGGGCCCTGTAGCATGAAGTTCTACCAGGGGCACCTCTCACCGGCAACGACCATCACAACTTCTCCTATCAACGACAATGAACACTCCCTTTCTCCTTCTCGTCCTCCCCTACTCTTCAAGCTTTTACATGTTCGATTTCCATGGGACTAAGACCATCTCCAACCTTAACACTAAAAACACTAGATCTGATGGGCCTATTAACACAAAAAGAAAAATCAATTCCAACCACACTCTAAAAAATACCAAATCTATAAACCCTATATTAAAATAACATATTTTATTTACCATTAAACTATGTTAATAACAATAATTTATAAATACATATATTATAATAATAAACAAAAAATTGTATTAATTAATTAATGAAAAACTTGTAAAAATAAAAACGATAACTAATAGATTTTATATTAAAAAAATTACATTGATAAATTTTATATTATTTAAAATTTATTTTTAAATATATATAATTAATAAATTAAAAATAAATTGATAAATTTTTAAATATTTTGAAAAAAATAGAATTATAAATATAAACAATAAAGAAATAAACTATTAAACATTAAATCTATACTATATTATAAATCATACGTAAAAAACTCTTAAATACAAATTATTAGGCATAAAGTACCATTATTTTATGCAAAATTTTAAAAATCTCTTAATTTACATGTATCAAAGCACAAGATACATATTACTACTGCAGGCTTCTAACACCCACCAATTTGGTATGTACAGAGCCTTCCTTTTATTCAGACATTTCTATGTATTACTATTAATTAATATATTATATTACTATAAATTTGTTTTAATTATATTATTAAATATGTAATCGGTTATTTTTCTAGATGTCATTAAAAAAATGTAAGATAATCATTGAATTATAACAAAATACTTATTTTTTTATATAAAAAACATTATATTAATATATTATTAATCCTAAATTAAACAAATTTATAAAAAAACATTATTACTTTCTCAAAACCATCCAAAATCGTACCGTAAATCGACAAAAAAAATGAACATTAAAATCGTGATGTATCTCACTACATTGCGCGAGTACGTTTCTAGTATATTAAAATAAACATTAAATATTGAAATAAATATATTTAAAAATCTATACATATAATAAATAAGTAACGGAAGTGACACGTGTCATCTTCTGGTGACTCCATTTTTTTATTTTCCCGACTAAACATGAACCTGGACGCATTTTACAGTATAAGTTCATTTAGTAAATCCACATTAATTCCTTATTTAATCTTTCCTTAATTCAATTTTTTTAATTTATACATTACATTTACTACCCTTATAATTAGATATGTAATTTACTTTTAATCCCTTACTTTTTTATTTTTCATTTTAAACTCTTATCATATAAATATAAATAATGTATATGAACTAAATTGCATTGGAAAAAACATTTTTATTTTTTACAAATTATATCATTGTAATCGTTTCGTCAATACCTTCGAAATGAGTCCAACATTGAATATTTTTTAATTTAATTATATAATTAAATATCATAAATATATACGAATTAATATGTTGTGATTACTATGGAATTTGTCGAAATTAGTATGAGATAAAAGTTGAAAATGAGATTACATATGTTCGGAAATCCAATTTAGAAATCAAAATTGCAATATGAATATCTTTTATTGAATTAAAATATATTATATTTTCTAAAAATAAAATAGTATATATTTAATTCTAATACAAATTGAAAATCAAATATTATTTCGTATTATTATTTTTGTAATACAAATTGAAAATCAAGTATTATCGAACATATGAAAATCTTTTTACAAAATTCATTTCAACTTTTATCTCACAAATTTTAATAATTGATTTTCAAAATCAATTATTAATAAAAAAAAAGTTTTTTGACATGATTTAACTAGCTGCAAAAAACAACAACTTTGAATAGACAAAAGTTTGGAAAAATAATACCGTACTTTCGATGACCATTCATATCTGTATGATAAGTTTTTTGACATGATTTTTTTTAAATTACCCCGATTTCACGGGGCGAATCTAGTAATCAATATAAACTAGAAGTGTACTCGCGCAATGTCGCTAGATACATCACGATTTTAGTGTTTCATTTTATTTTCTGTTTTTTTGTCGATTTACATTACGATTTTGGATGGTTGTGAGAAAGTTATAATGACTTTTTTATATAAATTTGTTTAATTTATACTTAATAATATAATGTAATTTATTTTCGATTAATAATACAATTTTTTTATAAAATATTTTGTTAGATTTTTTTAATTATATTTTATATTTTTTTATATTTAAAATTTGATTTTTATTCTATATTTAATTATGATGAGAGTTATTTTAGGATAGTTAAAGTGAGAAATTATTTTAAGGGATTTAAAATGGTTAGAGATAATGATTGAAAATTAATAAATAATATTAAATGTAGTACGTACAACTTTAATGGTTGTTTTTTAAGTAATTAACATTAAATAGCCATATATTAAACTTTAAGACTTGTTTTTAAAAGTATTTTATGTCTGCTTTATAATATAGTATAGATAAATAAATAAGGATTAATTGGTTGGCCTAGAAATAAATTATTAAACAGTGATATGCCGAGGAATAGTACCCTCCAAATATTCTTTCTGTCTCCTTCACCTGCATATCTTTTGCAGGTTGGTTGGAGAAAGGAAAACCCTAAACCATCAAATTACAAACTCACCTTTTTCTATACATCCGATACTACCCTAATCCAAAATCGTTTTTTCCCAACTTCATCGCCTCCATCTGGACTTCTCGAAAATCGTCGATTTCTCCAAGTACGAATGCTTACTATCTAATCGATTTCTCCAGACTTCGAAACCTCCATACTTCGAAATCGCCTATTGTGAATGGCAGTCGTCTATGATCTCATTGATTTCCACTGGTGATTTCGAACTCGACTTCTCCAGACTTGTAATTTCGAACTCAACTTCTGATTTCATCGATTTCCACTGGTGAATGGCAGTCGATTTCCATCGATTTCTCACTCATCGGTCGATTTAATTAGAAAACATGGCGAATGGCAGTCGATTTAATTTAAAAATATAAACATAAAATACTGTCATTTTATGCATCAATTGAAAAATCTCTTAATTACAACATACAAGTTATTTGCACTGCTTGATTTATGATAATATATCTTTCCAAAGGTTTCATCATTTCAGAGCTTCTAGAGTTCCCGCTCCATTTCTCTCCCCAAATCACTCCCAAATTATTCAAATTCAAATTTCAAAAGAAATGAAATCACTGCTGTTTTTTCAGATTTCTTGGTTTACTATGAAATCCTCAAACTTCCTTCCTTCGCCTCTTTTGTAGGTTTCCTCTTTGCAGGAAAAGAAGCAGGTGACGTTGAAGCTCCCAACATGAAGATTCTTTATTCATATCCATCTTTCCAACATATACAGTTATGTTTGGTAAGTTTTTGTTGGAAATACATTCTATTGCATTTTGGTTCCCTTTGTTGTCATTTTGGTTTATTGAAATTCTATTGCATTTTGGTTGCATTCTATACATGTTTTCCATTAATTATTCATAAGCTACTAAATAAGGTTGTGTAGAACATGAAAGGGGAAGTGGGTTAACATTTTGTTGCAAGTACATATCTTTTTCCCGGTCTGTTTTGTTCTCCATAATTATTATGTAGGTGTACTTTGTTAGGTGGAGGGATGTAACAAACGGTATTGAGAGATATGGCCTGTTTTCATAATTCCCCCTTGAAAGTAATAAAGCATTATAGAAAAATGTTTAAACAAGCTTTGGAGGGCTACGGTTACTAAATATATCATTTAAACAAGCTTAACAAAAAATTTACTAGATGTAATAATCAAAGATCTCCAAAATATTACTAAGGGTCCGTTTACCAAATGTTTATAGGATAAGCGTTTACTACTTACCTTGTGAGGTAACTGATATAGAGAGAATGACGACGGAAATCGAAGAGCGGATCGAAAACCGTAAACAGAAGCGAATGCGAGTGCCAAGCGATTTGAGTCGCATGACAGTCTTTCTCGCGGCTTCCATGCGACCTCACCCACATGGTAACCGCATTGTTCACTGTTTGTTTTGCCACCATCACATGACCTCCCAATTCTCATCCACGTGTCATCCTATTTTCCTTATCCCATTCTAATTCCTTTGTTTTTCATTAGTTTTAGTTTAATTTGTAATTATCTTAGCTAGCAATTTAGGATTAGTTTTAGTCAATTCGTAATAATCTTTTCTTCCTAGTTTAGTTATAAATAGGTTTTTTTGTTTTCAGTTTTAATCAAGTTATCAATCAATAAAATTTTAGCTTTTTAAAGAGTTTTCTCTTGAATCTGAGTTTTACAATTCGTAATTCTCAAATCGTTAAAAGGGTTTAGACGCTTGTCGATCCTTCCGCAAACCTACGTTGCGTCAGTTGGTATCAGAGCAGGATTTGCCTGTCTTTTCACTAACCATGACAGATCAACAACCCGCTACCAAAACAGATTTAGCCGAGATGAACACGGTCTTTACCGCGTCACTCGCTGATCTGACGACGACTGTTAACAGGCTTCAACCCAACTTCGCCAACGATAATCGTCGGAGAAGGGAAGGGACAGGCTTGAAGAACCAGTTATGAGGCCATGCAATGGCAATCGTAACCGGGTCGATCTTTTGAGTTTCGAATCCGAAGAGGAGGAAAAGAACCGGTCAACTTCGGAAGGAATGAGCACGATTATCGGATGAAAGCAGACATCCCGTTCTTCTAGGGTGCGTTTGGTACGCAGAACAGGGTGGAACAGAACAGGACAAGTCTGTCCCATGTTTGGCATGACCATGTGTGGGACACACTGGAACTAAGTGGAACAAGTGTTGGACACGCGTGTCCCTCCCCACCACCCCTGGAACAAGATAGAACAGCAACATAATACCCCAAATACCCTTCCAAAAAAACCAAAACCTAAAAAAAAAATCAACGCCTCTATACTGGATCGTCTTCTCCACCCTTCTCGATGCCTCCCACAGGAATTAATCGCCCCTCTACCCTCCTCGATGCCTCCCACTGGATTGTGTTCTCCATGCCTCCCACTAGATCATCTTCTCCACCAGGTTCTGCCATAAATCGATTTTCTACCAAAACTGGACCGTCTTCTCCACACAGGTTCTGCTCCTATGATTTTCTGCCATAAATCGATTTTCGTTTCTCTTGCATAAATCAATTGTTGGATTGAAAATCAAGAAATTAAAT
Source organism: Arctium lappa (assembly GCA_023525745.1). NCBI lineage: Eukaryota > Viridiplantae > Streptophyta > Magnoliopsida > Asterales > Asteraceae > Arctium > Arctium lappa. The sequence goes on from CM042049.1 coordinate 125,766,195, forward strand.
GGGTCAATTGCAATATGTATAAATCGATTGTTTGTTTCCCATTTTCTCACCTCTTGCAAACTGATCCCACAGTGTTTGTTTTTTTTCTTCTGTTTGTTCCTTGGGGTTGAATTTTCTGGGTTTTGTTCTCAGGCGGTGTACGCCTCTTTTGTATTGATGGTTGTTTGTTTTTGTTGGTTCATGTTTGGCAATAAAATGGCTCTCTCTTCCATCGTAATTGTAGATGTAGATGTATCAATTTTGTGGTTTGACATTCCATCTCCATGGAAGTACATTAGTTTTATGTATATATTTTACAAACAGAAAGTTGAATTACCTTCTAATCTTTGATTTATGAATTTTAGTTTTTTAATCAATGTTTATGTTAGATGTTTTTTGTATTTTTAAATTTGGTAGTTTTCATTTAGATTGATTATGTGGTAAAAAAGTACTAAATAGGTCATCAGGTCATGTCCCTGTCCCGTTCTGTTATGTCTTACCAAACGTTGGACAGGACTTCTTCCTGTCTTGTCTGTGTACCAAACGCACCCCTACGGAACTATGGGAGTTGAAGAGTTCCTAGACTGGGAAGTCGATCGATTCTTCGACATAATGGAAGTATCCGAGCATAAACAGATAAAGATGGTTGCTTTTCGTCTTAAAAGCACCGCCGCAGTATGGTAGGACAAGCTAAAAGTCCAACGGCAACGACAACGAAGAGGTTTGATTCGATCGTGGCGACAGTTGATGATAGAACGGTTCCTACCCGAAGATTACGAACAAATTCTCTACAAGATGTATCTCAGTTGTAACCAAGGCTCGAGATCCTTAACCGACTACACCACCGAGTTCTTACGATTAACCGATCGTAATGAAATCGGAGAATCCGAAGGCCAAAAAGTAGCCCGGTACATCAGTGGCTTAAAGACCTCGATCCTAGACAAGATCGGACTCCAAAACGTGTGGACCGTAACCGAAGCCTCGAGTTTGGCCTTAAAAGCTGAATTAATGGAGAAGTCCGCTCGTACATACAATTCTTATCGACGATTTCAGGGATCCAACGAGAACTAAAGCACCGCCGTCGATAAAGGAAAGATCCCCACTCAAGACACTAACCTTCCTCACAAAGTTAATACCGACAATCCTAGTGGTGGACCGCAAGGAAAGCCTACGCCTTCCAAGACCCCCAATCCGTATGCTAAGCCGATGAGTTCAAAGTGTTACCGATGCGGCCAATCGGGACATCGATCCAACGAGTGCACTAACCGGAGAACGACAACATTAGTAGACGGGGAGGAAAGCGGCGAAGATGACACATATGAGGGATTCAACTTTGCCGAAGAAGAGTCCGAAGAGAAGGTCAATATCGTGCTCCAACGAGTTCTCTTCTCGTCGAAAGAAGAAGGCCAAACGGAAGTTACTAACCGGACTTTGGGAAATATGCTTCGAAGCGTATGTCGTGACAAACCGAACTACACAAATTTTCTTTGCCAATCACATAAAAGTCGGCTTGTCCTCGAGGTGGAATAAAGACATTTGCCATCCACAACTCTAACAACAAATCCTTGTCTTAAGGAAACAAACAAGAATAAGCGAAACAACGTTTCATATGTGGGAGCAAGTTATCATAGCTTAACTTCAAAGGTGGCAAAATGCCATTTTCTTGCAGCTCCTCCCACATATCACTATCTTTCACACTTTGCCATGCACTCACATCACTCTTCGACCACATCGGATCACCCAAAGTCTTCACTGCTAACGGGAGTCCGTTGCACTTCTTAACGATCTCCTTCCCAATAGACTCTAGCTCCGTTATGTTTTCCCCTCATTTCCACTTCCATGTACAAATGCAAGCTTCTTAAATAATGACCATGACTCCTCTTCAGATAAACATTCCAGTTGATGTTGGAACTTGGGAACCTTTGCTATCATTCTGCCACTCGTATGATTTTGTGTGGTCACCGTAACAACGCAACTTTTCGCTCGAAAATTTAGCGCTTTACTTAATTCTTCCCACTTTCTCCTCTCCTCGATCCATACATCATCCAATGCAATAAGAAATCGTTTCCTCTAACTTGTTTCGAAGCTCTACCTGCATCGCATCCAACTCCGATGGTTCGCATGGGGTTTTATTTATGGATTCAGCGATTCCTCTAGTTAACTTCTTAACATGAAACTCATTAGAGACATACACCCATGATTGTAACTCGAAGTGTGCTTTCACCCGTTTATGGTTGTAGACAAATTGAGCTAGAGTAGTGTTTCCCAGACCCCCATGCCCCAGGTAGCATAGACCCGAAACCCTTCAACGTCATTGCTAATAAAGTTAATCTGGTTGGCTGCAATTCTATCCAATTTTCTCTATAGTTTTAACTTTATTAGCATCCCGAGTGCGGACCATAAGGGGATATGATTGGAGGATAAGAAGACTCTCACATGGTATTTGAGAACTCTCTTTGTATAGCCTTTTACAGCATAGGTTCGGTTAAGACCACATCGAGAATGTTTTCGACCTCCAAAGATGCAGATCTGAGACTACTGAGCCATTTTTGAACATCCTTTTGCTCCCTTTGTTTCACCTCTACATCGTTGAGAACGTCTTGGATCTACGTGTAAGTGTCCTTAAGAGCTAAAACGTCAGCTTTTAGACTCCGAAGTCGCCCAATCTCTTGGAAAGCGGTGGAAGCAAGGCTCCTCAGTACATCACTCACAAGGCATGATCTGCCAAGCTCATGGCTGTGATGGCGGTGGCCATAGGCAGCAGGGCCCAAAGGGGCATCATGAGCTTTGCATATTTTAGATTTAGTAGGCGGAGTTTAGGCTTGCACATCATGGAAGGATCTCAAAACCAAACTAAAAAAAATTTCTTCGCCAATCACATACAAGTCGGCTTGTCCTCTAGGTTGAATAAAGCCATTTGCCATCCACAACTCTATCAACAAATCCTTCCCCATTTCATAGCATTTAGGAAACAAACAAGAATAAGCGAAACAACGTTTCATATGTGGGAGCAGGTTATCATAGCTTAACTTCAGTGGTGGCAAAATGCCATTTTCTTGCAGCTCCTCCCACACATCATTATCTTTCACACTTTGCCATGCACTAACACAATTCTTCGACTACATCGGATCACCTAAAGTATTCATTGCTAACGGGAGTCCTTTGCACTTCTTAACGATTTCTTTCCCAATTGACTCTAGCTCCGTTATGTTTTCCCCTCACTTCCACTTCTAGATGCAAATGCAAGCTTCTTAAATCATAACCATGACTCTTCATATAAACATCCCAGTTGATGTTGGAAATTGGGAACCTTTGCCATCATTTTGCCACTCGTATGATTTTGTGTGGTCACCGTAACAATGCAACTTTTTGCTCGAGAATTTAGCGCTTTACCAAATTCTTCCCACTTTGTCCTCTCCTCGATCCATACGTCATCCAAAGAAATCGTTTCCTCTAACTTTTTTTGAAGCTCTACCTGCGTCGCATCCAACTCTGATGGTCCGCATGGGGTTTTATTTATGGATTCAACGATTCCTCTAGTTAACTTCTTAACTTGGAACTCATTAGAGACATACACCTATGATTGTAACTTGATGTGTGCTTTCACCCGTTCATGGTTGTAGACAAATTGAGCTAGAGTAGTGTTTTCCAGACCCCATGCCCCAGATAGCGTAGACCCGAGACCCTTCAACGTCATCGCTAATAAAGTTAAACTGTTAGCTGCAATTCTATCTAATTTTCTCTATAGTTTTAACTTTATTAGCATCCCGAGTGCGAACCATATGGGGATATGATCGGAGGATAAGAAGGCTCTCACCTGGTATTTAAGAACTCTCTTTGTTTAGCCTTTGCAACATAGGTTTGGTTAAGACCTCATCGAGAATGTTTTTGACCTCCAAAGATGATGATCTGAGACTACTGAGCCATTTTTGAACATCCTTTTGCCCCCTTTGTTTCACCTCTACATCATTGAGAACGTCTTGGATATACATGTAAGTGTACTTTAGAGTTGAAACGTCAGCTTTTAGACTCCGAAGCCGCCCAATCTCTTGGAAAGCGGTGGCAGCAAGGCTCCACAATACATCACTCACAAGGCCTGATATGCCAAGCTTATGGCTGTCATGGCGGTGGCCATAGGCAGCAGGGCCAAAGGGGCATCCCGAGCTTTGCATATTTTAGATTTAGTAGGCGGAGTTTGGGCTTACACATCCTGAAGGACCTCGAAACCAAACTAAAAAAAATTTCTTCGCCAATCACATACAAGTCTTGTCCTCTAGGTTGAATAAAGCCATTTGCCATCCACAACTCTGTCAACAAATCCTTCCCCATTTCATAGCCTTTAGGAAACAAACAAGAATAAGCGAAACAATGTTTCATATGTGGGAGAAGGTTATCATAGCTTAACTTCAATGGTGGCAAAATGCCATTTTCTTGCAGCTCCTCCCACACATCACTATCTTTGACACTTTGCCATGCACTCACACTACTCTTCGACCACATCAGATCACCCACATCCTTGAACGGGTTTCCTTTGCACTTCTTAACGATCTCCTTCCCAATAGAGACTAGCTCCGTTATATTTTCCCCTCACTTCCACTTCCGGATGCAAATGCAAGCTTCTTAAAATAATGACCATGACACCTCTTCAGATAAACATCCCGGTTGATGTTGGAACTTGGGAACCTTTGCCAACATTCTGCTACTTAATTATTGCGACTTTGTCCTCTCCTCGATCCATACGTCATCCAATGCAATAAGAAATTGTTTCCTCTAACTTGTTTCGAAGCTCTACTTGCATCACATCCAACTCTGATGGTCTGCATGGGGTTTTATATATGGATTCTGCGATTCCTTTAGTTAACTTCTTAACTTGGAACTCATTAGAGACATACACCCATGATTGTAACTCGAAGTGTGCTTTCATCCGTTCATGGTTGTAGACAAATTGAGCTAGAGTAGTGTTTCCAGACCCCCATGCCTCAGATAGCGTAGACCCGAAACCTTTCAACGTCATCGCTAATAAAGTTAAACTAGTTGGCTGCAATTCTATCCAATTTTCTCCATGGCTTTAACTTTATTAGCATCCTGAGTGCAGACCATAAGGGGGATATGATTGGAGGATAAGAAGGCTCTCACCTGGTACTTGGGATCTCTCTTTGTGTAGCCTTTTTACACGGCCATCCCAATCTTTTTGGAGGCCCTGTAACACCCGTAGTAAAACTATAGATCGTCTAAAGCGAGTAATAAACAAAATAAAATATAAAAATCATGTCATATTAAATATTTTACAAATTAAAACAACAAAAATGTTTAAAATGACAAAGTGAGAAGAATGTTTTTGATCGGCAAATTCTGAAATGTCAAAGAGGCCTTCAATGACCAATTTGATGGATGAAATTATGAGTATTTTTTTTTTGATAAAAAACCCTTTTTTTATTTTGAAAGAAATTAGATAGGATTGTGCCCCAAAATTTTAGAGGTCTTGTTCAAAAACCCACATTTAACATGCTAATAGACGACCCTGCCTTTGCAGCATAGCTTCGGTTAAGACCTCATCGAGAATGTTTTTGACCTCCAAAGATGCAGATCCGAGACTACTGAGCCATTTTTCAACATCCTTTTGCTCCCTTTGTTTCACCTCTGCATCAACGTCTTGGTTCTATGTGTAAGTGTCCTTAAGAGCTGAAACGTCAATTTTAGACTCCGAAGCCGCCCAATCTCTTGGTTGGAAAGCGGTGAAAGCAAGGCTCCTCAGTACATCACTCACAAGGCCAGCTCATGGCTGTAATGGCGGTGGCCATAGGTAGCAGGCCCAAAGGGGCATCACCAGCTCTGCATTACAAGTATATTTTAGATTTAGTAGGCGGAGTTTGGGCTTACACATCCTGGACGGACCTCGAAACCAGACTATAAAAATTTTCTTCGCCAATCACATACAAGTCGGCTTGTCCTCTAGGTGGAATAAAGCCATCTGCCATCCACAACTCTATCAACAAATCCTTCCCCATTTCATAGCCTTTATGAAACAAACAAGAATAAGCGAAAAAACGTTTTATATGTGGGAGCAAGTTATCATAGCTTAACTTTCATAGGTGGCAAAAATGCCATTTTCTTGCAGCTCCTTCCACACATCACTATCTTTTACACTTTGCCATGCACTCACACTACTCTTCGACTACATCGGATCATCTAAAGTCTTCACTGCTAACGGGAGTCCTTTGCATTTCTTAACGATCTCGTTCCCAATAGACTCTAGCTCCGTTATTTTTTCCCCTCACTTCCAGATGCAAATGCAAGCTTCTTAAATAATGACCATGACTCCTCTTCAGATAAACATCCCAGTTGATGTTGGAACTTGGGAACCTTTGCCATCATTCTGCCACTCGTATGATTTTGTGTGGTCACCGTAACAATGCAACTTTTTGCTCGAGAATTTAGCGCTTTACTTAATTCCTCCCACTTTGTCCTCTCCTTGATCCATACGTCATCCACATGGGGTTTTATTTATGGATTCAACGATTCCTCTTGTTAACTTCTTAACTTGGAACTCATTAGAGACATACACCCATGATTGTAACTCGAAGTGTGCTTTTACCCTCTCATGGTTGTCGTTCATGGTTGTAGACAAATTGAGTTAGAGTAGTGTTTCCCAAACCCCCATGCCCCAGATAGTGTAGACCCGAAACCTTTCAACGTCATCGCTAATTAAGTTAAACTGTGGCTGCAATTCTATCCAATTTTCTCCGTAGTTTTAACCTTATTAGCATCCCGAGTGCGGATCATAAGGGGGATATGATTGGAGGATAAGAAGGCTCTCACTTGGTATTTGAAACCTCTCTTTGTGTAGCCTTTGCAGCATAGCTTCGGTTACGACCTCATCGAGAATGTTTTCGACCTCCAAAGATGCAGTTCAGAGACTACTAAGCCATTTTTCAACATTCTTTAGCTCCCTTTGTTTCACCTCTGCATAGTTCAGAACGTCTTGGATCTACGTGTAAGTGTCCTTGAGAGCTGACGCTTTTAGGCTCCGAAGCTGCCCAATCTCTTGGAAAGCGGTGGAAGCAAGGCTCCTCAGTACATCACTCACAAGGCCAAGCAGGGCTGCCAAGCTCATGACTGTCATGGCGGTGGCCAACAGGCCAAAAGGTGCATCACCAGCTTTGCAACGCAAGTATATTTTAGTTTTAGTAGGCGGAGTTTGGGCTTGCACATCCTGGAAAGACCTCGAAACCAAACTATAATTTTTTTTCGCCAATCATGTACAAGTCAACTTGTCCTCTAGGTGGAATAAAGTCATTTGCCATCCACAACTCTATCATCAAATCCTTCCCTATTTCATAGCCTTTAGGAAACAAACAAGAATAAGCGAAACAATGTTTCATATGTTGAAGTTAAGTTATCATAACTTAACTTCAAATGTGGGAAAATGTCATTTTCTTGCAGCTCCTCCCACACATCACTATCTTTCACACTTTGCCATGCACTCACACTACTCTTTGACTACATCGGATCACCAATAGCCTTGAACGGGAGTCCTTTGCACTTCTTAACGATCTCTTTCCCAATAAACACTAGCTCCGTTATGGTTTCCCCTCACTTTCACTTCCAGATGCAAATGCAAGCTTCTTAAATAATGACCATGACTCATCTTCAGATAAACATCCCAGTTGATGTTGGAACTTGGGAACCTTTGCCATCATTTTGCTACTTCTATGATTTTGTGGTCACCGTAACAATGCTACGTTTTGTTCGAGAATTTAGTGCTTTACTTAATTCCTCCCACTTTGTCATCTCCTCGATCCATACGTCATCCAATGCAATAAGAAATCGTTTCCTCTAACTTGTTTCGAAGCTCTACCTGCATCGCATCCAACTCCGATGGTCTGCATGGGGTTTTATTTATGGATTCAACGATTCCTCAAGTTAACTTCATAACTTGGAACTCATTAGAGACATACACCCATGATTGTAACTCGAAGTGTGCTTTCACCCTTTCATGGTTGTAGACTAGTTGAGCTAGAGTAGTGTTTCCCAGACCCCCATGCCCCAAATAGCGTAGACCCGAAACCCTTCAACGTCTTCTCCGATTATATCTTTACTACATGTTTTCTCGACCACCGTCTTTACCTCCTCAAATCTTCCTTATATCTCGAACATAGGTAATTGTGAGGTAGTTTCAATATTTATGGTCTCACCCTCAACTCCTTCATCCACACTCACATATTTGAAAAGGCCAAGATCATTACGATCATTATATATCTTTGTTGATAGATATAAAGGTAACATGATTAGCCAAATTTCCAAGCATAGGAAGCTCCAGATCTAAGAGATTGAGGAGATCCGGAACGACGCCTATGAGAATGCTCTTATTTACAAGGAGAAAGCCAAGGCTTTCCATGACTCACGTATTCCACGTAAAAAATTCACTAAAGGTATCTACATGACAGATCCAAGGCTCTAGACTAAAGCTATTTTCTAGTAAGTTGAGGTCCATATGGATAGGGCCTTTTATTGTTCTAACCGTTTTTTATTATAGTGCAGTCGAGATCCAAAGTGTATCTACATGACAGATCTTCAAAGTTAATGGCCATAAACTGAAGTCGTTGTATGAGGGCTTTGATGGAGGGGACTTAAAGGTAGCCTTGGACACGCCAAGCTACAATGATTGAACTGAGTATGGGAGCCAAAGACCTAAAAGAAAGGCGCTACGTGGGAGGTAACCCACGAATTTCCATTCCTTATTATTGCTTTATGTTATTTAGTTTGTTTTTGTTAGACTCTCCAATTTTACTCCTAGTTTTCTCTATTTTTCTCAGGCTCAATGGATATTGGAAGCTCAAGGAGACGCACTGATCATCACAAACTAATGCATTGGGGGACCACTCACTAAATTACGGGAGTTTTATATTCCCTCTTCTTTTCATTCTTAAGAGTGTTCTCTCCATAGCGAATACATTGAGGACAATGTATGAATTAAGTGTGGGGGTGGGGGTAATTTGCATGATTTGGGTAGATAAATGCTTTTTAGGGGTAAATTTTTGCAACTTTTTTTGCAACATTTTTTGCAACATTTTTGTGCTTAAATGTGGGTCGTTGTTCGTTTTGACGGTGTGTTAGCATGTTTTTATAGGCTTAAATTGTTGATGATGATGAGTTTGGATGCATATATAGCATGATTGAGTTTGATTAATAGCACTTAGAGTCGATTAGTGGTAGTATACCCATCAAAGTTAGACTATTGTTAATCTCTTGAGCTAGCTTCAACACCGTGAGACTTTGAGCCTAATAGACTAAACACTTCATATTAGTCTTTAATTCATTTCTTGTGTGATTACGTCGTGCCTAGTTATGTATCTCTAGAACTTGACTTGTCTCTCCTTAAGACCACATGATATTTACATGCTAATAAATATGATTAAGGCCCTCGTTTGCTCATTTTTATGTTAACCCAATAGCCTTAAGCCTACCCATATGTTATGTTACCCTTTTTGCACACCACTTTGAGCCTTAGCCTATTTTCTTTTGTTCCCACATCATAAACCAATTCAAACACGACCACCCGACCAATCACCAATGTCGTCGTCCCGGTACTCCTATGTGCTCAAAAGTAGTACTTATTTGTTGGGAACGAAAAGAAAGAAGAAAAAAAAATATGCTGGAAAAAAAATATGTCATCAAAGAAACAAGAAAGAAAGTAAGACCACAAACTTGATGATAAGTTCGAACATATGCATTACATATCTAAATCTTATCATCTAATAGGAATGTATTTAAAGAGTGTATATCGAGATCCCATGATGCTTAAAAGATCAAGCCCAACCAGGTTCTCCATTGGTGTACGGTTTTTAGTCGTTTTTTTCTTCCCAAAATACATCCTTACCTTACCCAAAGCTTTGTTTTACATTACACCCATAAAAGCCCTTTTGATTTATTTGCATGTATTTTATCCAAGTAGTGGAAGGTGAGAGACTTTTCAAGCCTATGGTCGGTACAACTAGTTTAGCGATGGTTTGAGCGATACACTTTAACCCAAAAGAGTGAATCAAGTGTTTTATCCCATTTGTGAGAGTTCTCAAGATTAGCTTGAGTCTATTTTGATTGTGTGTGCCCACTTTTCAATACTTTAATGCAAATCACAAACTCATGATATGCTATATTTGTTGACACTCTCGTTATATTTGAATTGTATACCATTTGCTAACATAAATTATTGCCGGAACAGACAATGATCTAAGTGAAGGGGTGTTTGATAAGTGCTTTATTTTATATATCAAGTTACCCTTTAATTGGTACCAACCATTGAGTGTGATTTGTATCTCTGTCGATTTCATCAATCAAAAAGAAAAAAAAATCCATTTTAATATTGTGTTTTGTTTTCTTTGTTGCCAGCAAACCAGGAGATGAATTAGAAGGAAAAGGAATAAGAACCAAATAATATGAGATGGTCAAGGCCCAAAAACTGACAGCCCAGTAAAGAAGAAAAAATATGTTGCTTAGGTCCTCAAGTCCAGTCGCAGCCCAGAAGATAAAAGCAAGAAATGGCGTTCAGACGCAAGTCGTCCAGATCATCTTCTCCAGCGGGCGACTTTCTCAGGCAGCAAATTCGCGCCAAAACTCACGGTGCACACTGTGTTCGGGAGCAAATCCATTCGCGTGAGTTTTCCGGTGAGTAAACTTACACCCAAAAACACGGTAGCCTCTGTTTCAATGTCTCAAAACCCATTTCGGGCGAGTTTTTCCCGGGTTTAACCCGCACCCCAAGTCGCGAGCCACCAGATCATGAAATCAATTGGTTTTGAGCGGTTTTCACGAGGGGGATATAAAAGGCATTCAATAACCGTCATTTGGAGGCAGAACCATTTGCAATTGATCATGAATTTCTGGAAGAGAGCTGGAGACGATTTTTGGGAATTGAGCCATTATCAAAGTTGATTTCCAGGTTTGGGATTACAATTTTGGAGGTAATTTCTAGTTTTCTTCACAATTTTTTATCATCAATCTTATTGTAAGTACATTTGATTTCAATAGTTAGACATGAGTAGCTAATTTCTCTACTTCTAGTAGTGAGCAAGTAAACATTTGAATGGGGGTGATGTTGAGACTTGTTTGATTTCAAGTTCATTGTCAATTCGTTTATGCAAACTTTGGGTTGAGTTGAGTGTTAAATCTTTTTCCAGTTTTCGATTTAGGAAGGTTCCCCTATTTTGTTCGACTTGATTTTGATTTGCTAAATGAAACGGGGAATCTGTAATTGTTTTTTGTTTCATTATAGTAGCAAACATACTTCTATTGGCCGGTTTAGTTGATTGTTTAGTGTTGTAAGTTTGTATTTTCTAGTTTTCTTATTTGGCGTTCGAATATTAAATAGAAGTCGTGTTTGCTTAATTTTAATGCAATTAGCAATTGTTGTCAAGTTCGTAACTTGTTTCAATTAGCTAATTAGAGACTAGGTATTGAGCTTCTCGTGCTAGTTGACTCTTTGTGACGAACGAAACATTAATGCGTGTCAATGTTTGAGCGTCCAATGAAAAGTGTGTTTGGTTACTACTAGAACTCTCCCTATTATTGTTTAAATTATGTAAATATTTTTTTAATGCTTAGTTTAATTACCGATCATCCAACCCCCCCCCCCCCCCCCCCCTTTATTTACTGTTTTCACTTTTACATAATAACTCACCCCTGTATATATATATATATATTCTCACATACATCGAGGGATATTCATGCCTCCCCTGGAAACTGTCCTTGCCGATAATCTTCTCCGTTAAACTTGTCCGGCGATCTCCTTCTCGGGTAAACCGCCGCACTTCACTGTTCATAGTACCTGTACTGTTCATATATATAGTCTTTCACATACATCGAGGGATATTCATGCCTCCCCTGGAAACTGTCCTTGCCGATCATCTTCTCCGGCAAACTTGTCCGGCGATCTCCTGTTCCGGTAAACCGCCGCACTTCACTGTTCATAGTACCTGTACTGTTCATTGTCAATGTTCAGGTGCATTGTTCATTGTCGGCATTACTGTTCACATGAAAACAATTCCCCCATGGTCAATTTTTTTTTATTTGCTGTTGTTGCTAGCCACTGTAACCTCTGATGACCCCCCAGAAACAAGTTTATTTTCTATCTAAGCTCCATCATGTCAACCTCTGATACATGCATGTCTACCAATCAACCAGCCTGCTGGTACCCTTGTTTTAACCACTATGATCACTTCATATTCGGTGCCTTTTACCACGATCAACTCCAACACTTGGAGGAAGTCACCAACAATATAGGCTTTTGTGACCAAAGGGGTGTTAAACCTAGTGGTAAGGCATGTGGACTAGCTAGTAGCGGTCTCATGTTCAAACCCTGGGGGACGCATCCTGGAGGTACGGGGGCTTCGACCCCGGGCTGCATGCTTTAGCAGTCGGGCTTCGGCCCATATTGCCAGGGATTAGTCTGGGCCCAATGTGGTCTGGGATACCCTCTCAAAAAAAAATATATATATATAGGTTTTTGTGTTGGGATTTATTTAATAAATCCAATAATTATTGTGGGCTTACATATTATTATTCCAATTATATTAAGGCTATTTAGTAATGGGTTAATTAAGTGATTAATTAATTATGGAAACCTGATTAGAACTAAAAGGATGGTATGGGCCTTAATGAGAGGAAGCTCTTTAGGTTTAATTAGAGTTTAATGGAACCCTAATTACAACCTATATAAGGACGGCTAGGGTTATGGTTCCCAAGACACCAAAATCATAAGGTTCGATCTCTCCCTATTGGAAGAATATCTGGGATTTTGTGTTGAGGAAAACCGTAGCCGGAAATCTGCGAATCAAGAATCAAGCCTAACTAATGGAGACGAGTACGCACGTTCTTATTCCTGTTTGTTTAATAATTCGATGCTTTATGGATAAATCCTAACATTTTGAACTCTCCACAACTTTCTCTAAATTCATCTTCTTCTTGTACTTCAGCCAAGCAAGGTAACTATTTTTCATTGTGTTCAAATCAATCTTGTGGTATTTGGGGTATAGATTATGGCAATGTTTTAAAAACCGGGTCGAACCGGGACTGGGGAAGAGGACGGGTCAATTGCGACTGGGTTTATTTCAATTTATGGCCCGGGAACTGGTCGATTTTATAAAAAACTGGTTGAACCGGGTGGTTGACTTGTTTTTTTTAATGTATTTGATTTTTTTAATGTATTTATGAAAAACGTATGCTTATTTGTAATTTTTTAATGTATTTGGTTCACCCGACGGTTGACCTGGTTGATCCGATTGAACCGTGACCCGGTCATCACACCATGTCGACCAAAAAATCGGGTTTTAAAACATTGGATTATGGTGCAACCAATCACATGACAAATTGTTGTCGATACTTTTCTTGTTACAACCCCATTTCAGAAAGAAAAAAAAAAATCAAAATTGCAAATGACAAGTCTGGTGCAATTTCTTGCGGTGAAACCTTCAAAATTTCAGCCAAAAGGATCGGACTTGGTGTGACGGAAGCTGGCGGGGGAAGGGGAGAGTGGTACGAGGGAGGCCAGTGGGGAAGGTTCCAATACATTGGCCGGAGATGGCTTTCGTCATAGAAAAAAAGAGACGCAGGCAATGGAATTCTAGGGGGTGGGATGAACCTGCAAGTTGTAATATATGTATATGTATATGTATATACCTTATTAATGTAATAATATATGAATAAGTATATTAATTATATTATTTTTGTTTAAGTGAATAAGTTATATTATTTTTGTTTTTAAAAAAGATAACCAAAAAATGGAAAATACTATATTACCCTTGATTTAACTAAGTTAATAAAGTTAGGGAAGGGACCCAATCCATAACAAAAAGGAAACCACAATGACTATAGCTGAAATTATTTCATTTGAGGGACCTAATCCAAAATTTCATTTAACCATGGGGACCAAATTCGTAATTTACTCTATTTTTTAACAAAAAAAAATTAAACAAAAATCTAAATTGACTTAATTACCCTTGAGTTAGCAAAACAAAAGTTACTAAGTTTAGGACAAGAGACCAATCCATAACAAATGTAAAACCACAATGACCATACATATAATTATTTTATTTGAAGGACCAAATCCAAATTTTCATATAACCACAGGGATGAAATTTGTAATTTACTCTTTTTGTTTTCTTTTATTTGTTTAGTTTTAATTCCTTAATTTTGAAGAACTACAAATACTTGTAGTTTAATGCTAGAAATTTGTACGTAAAGAATAAATCTTTTCAATTTTCACTTCGTTATTTTAATTATGTAATATTTATGGAATTTTAGTTATCAAACATTGCAGGTGACATGTTAACGTTATTGATGTCATATCATCATTGAAATTTTATTTTTTTTAATTTTAAATACGATATGAAATGTTAGTTGGCAATTACTTAGGCCATGTCATAACTGTTAAGTCATCACGTCAATAAAACCTTTAAATATATGAAAATTTTGATGTTTAAAAGTTTGGTCCCAAAATAGAAATCAAACCAAAGTTTATTTCATTTTGATGCAATTTTTCCTTTGACAAAAATTGAAAATGATCCGGGTTTCTTTTCTTTGTAAACCCTATTCATCAAAAACCCTCTCTCCTGATTTATATCCAAAACCAGGAGACTGTTTTTCGGTTTGCTCAATTTGAAGTTGAAGGTATCCGAATTTGTGGATTTGCTCTAGTTTCTAACAAGCAATTTTGGGAATATGGTCTCCGTAAGTCAATTGCTATGAGTCTGTTTGATTCCTTGCGTATTGCTCGACTTCTTTTGATGGCTATAATATCTTCAGTCTAAAATCTGAAATCAGTTCTTAATAAGTTATCGATTTAGTAACAACCAGGCTAATGTATTCAATATGATGTATTGGGTTTTCCTATGAAGTTTACAGATTTATAATAGGATGTCAATCAAATACGAGATCTTGAGTCTTTGCCATATTATTTTATTTTTGTGAACTCGTTATAATGTTCATTATTATTTTATTTTTGTGAACTCATTATAATGTTCATCAAGTAGGTTTTTTTGATTGGTACTGAACAGGGTGTCTACAAAAGGTGGACGAACATATAGCTTTAGAAATTTGTACTCATGAATTCAAACATATAGCTTTAGAAATTTGTACTCATGCATCATTTGTTTTTTCTTAATCATCGATGCAATTGATTTGATTTTGATTAAGGTCCCTGGTTTTTCTTTTCGTCCTAGCCAGAAAACTTGACGTACGGTATTTGATATTGCGGGAACTAGTGATATTTGTGTAAAATCGTTAGACAAATGACTAGGAGAACAATTTTTTTTTTTATCTAGTTTGTTATTTAAGTCAATTTCCCCCCAGCTTTAGACCTATGCAAACACGCAAACCTACCTTGACTTAGTTTGGAGTTTGGACCAGTTTTGGAAAGATTCTTAAGTAACTTTTTATTTATTTATTTATTTAGAGGCTTCTATGCAAACACCCAAAGAAGAAATCAGTGGGTCAATCTATAAAGTTGATGGTTTTGCTAATAGAATACATAAATTAGAAATATGTACTTCAACACTAATTAAAAGTTGATGAAACAAGCAAATAATACTAAAAGCCATTCATATTTACATCAATGCTACAAGTTGATCAACATGTAATAATATATTACGTACAGGCCGCCGAGTTTGAGTTCAAAGTTCCACCTAATTAATCTTGTATTGGAATATTCATATTTTCAAGTCATATAAGGGTATCGAGGTTGCCATTTTCTTTCATCAATTCAGAAACAAAATTCATATATCATGTCCATGATTCCAGAACTTAACGCCTTACAAATCCCACTTGATCACATCAAATTGGCAACCAACGACTTCGCCGATCACAATTTTCTCGGCCAGGGTGGATTTGGGCGGGTCTACAAAGGCCAACTACTTGTCTCCGGTTCTACCGTTAATGTCGCTGTGAAACGGTTAGATGTGAGGCACGGACAAGGAAAACGTGAGTTCTTGACGGAGATCGTCATGCTTGCTAGTTACAAACACGATAACCTCGTCACTCTCATTGGATTCTGCGACGAAGGTGATGAGAAAATCATTGTTTACAAGCATGAAGATCATGGAAGCCTTGATACGTATCTAGCCAACACGGACCTCACGTGGTTGCGACGTCTTGAAATATGTCTTGGTGCGGCTCGTGGACTAGCTTATCTTCATGGCGGTGTAGGATTAGGGCACAGGGTGTTACACCGTGACATAAAAAGCTCCAACATCTTGCTAGATTCAAATTGGGAAGCTAAGATTTCTGATTTCGGGTTGTCTAAAATAGGTCCCATGAACCAAGAGTACACTTTTCTCGTCACGAATGCATGTGGCACGATCGGCTATGTTGATCCACAATATGTTAACACCGGTATACTTACAAAAGAATCTGACGTTTATTCTTTTGGCGTGGTGTTATTCGAAGTTTTATGTGGGAGGCTTGCGGTGGTTCAAGAATATGAAGGTGTGCGTAAATTTCTATCGAGATTGGTTAAAATTCATTATCCGATGGAAATATCGGATGAATTAATCTTCCCTAATTTACGAAAAGAAATGAAGCCGCGTTCGTTAGAAGCATTCTCCAGAATTGCTTATCAGTGCCTGGATGTCGATAAAAGCCATCGCCCTATGATGGGATTAATCGTCCAAGAACTAGAAATCGCGTTACTACTTCAAACCGTATGTTATCGTTTTCCTTGATATATTAGATATTTGTCCATCTACTTATTATTAGAATTTAAAAAGTTAATATGTGTTATTAATTTGATGCATATATATATATATATATGGTAGAATATTAGAAGGACCATGTTATGGGGATCAAGCACAGGTGGAGAACCATGGTCGTTCCCGTTGGAGAGCAATCAAAAGTTGAGGAAGATATTCATAGATGTTGATGCAACTTTCATTTATTCGATTGCTTTTGCTATCGAAGATACGAGTAGTGGTGATTCGGTGCATTATTTTCAACAACATGGTGGTAGCAAAGGCCCCAGTGGAGATACAATTACCCAGGTCACTAATCTTGTTTTTGGGTTTACGTGATACCAGTTTGTTTTCGTGGAACCACATTTTTACATTTGAAACTTCACAGCAAACAAAATACTGTGAAGGTAAAAAAAATCTAAACTTTCACAGTGTTATGTTGTGAAGTTTCAAGTGTAAAAGTATGGTCTCATTCTCACAGGTCTCACGAAAACAGCTTGGTCTCACGTGATCCCAAGTTTATATATATATATATATATATATATATATATATATTATAAATTGTATTCTCAAACATGCATTAATTGACGAAATGTTTATTGTTTGTAGATCAACTTTGATAGTGATGAAGAAATAACGGGAATAGAAGGAACATTCATGGTACTTTATGGAGGTCGTATACTGATCTCGTCATTGTGTTTGTCGACGAACAAAAAGACACATGGCCCTTTTGGTAAAGGGGGAGGGACTCGTTTTGCAGAATCATGGGAAAAAGGTTGTTTTAAAGGGTTTTATGGGCGTGCCGGATATTACTTGGATGCTTTAGGTTGTTATTTGAAAGATATACAATGATACCGAAACGATGTTACCTAGAAACAAACGCACTTACAATATAAACTTCAGTAGAGTCCACATAATAATGTATGTTCAATGGCTTATATTTTTTAAAACTTCATGTAAATGCATGGTAAAGTTATATTGTAAAGAAACCATTTGAAATATATTGAAAATAAACTATATTTAGCATATAGTAAAACCTGATACATGTTCATAATAAAACATCATTCTATATTCATTGTTTGTAGAGTAACTTGATGATGATGTGCTCAAACAATCTTGAAGCCGATTCTGCAAGTCAATTGTCATGAATTGCATCGAAATCGTCTTCACTAGGAGAACCTCTGAACGAAAAGAAACTAGTCAAGAAATTTCTTACGAGTCTACCGAGAAGGTTTATCCATATCGTGGCCTCTATTGAACAGATTTTAGATCTCAAGATCGTGGGATTTGAGGATGTTGTTGGCCGGTTAAAAGCTTACGAAGAACGAATTCGTGATGATGAAGCTAATGTCGAGCAGGACAAACCTGTTCACCAAGTCAGAACCATCTACTCATGGATCAGACTTAAACAGGGGCGGTCGAGGTCGTGGAAGCCACCAAACCACTAGCTGGTCTCAACAACAAAATCGCCCCTCAAACACAGTCAAGAATGAGACTGACAAAATGAAAGGAAAGGGCAAAGATCGATCTAAAATACAATGTTATAGATGTGACAAGTATGGTCACTTTGCATCTATGTGTCCGGACCGAGAGCGAAAGAATAAACAACCTGAAGCGCATGTTGCTGAAATCGATGATCATGATCCACAACTATTTATGATCAAAACACTCTACGAGACAGTCCTTCTAAATGAGGAAGTTGTTATACCACATAGATATGAATCGCAAGATAACGATCTATGGTATTTAGATAATGGGGCAAGCAACCACATGACAGGTAACCTCTCGTTTTTTTACTGAAATCAACAGAAGGATAGGAGGGAGAGTTAAGTTCGGTGATGACTCTTTTGTTGCAATACAAGGCAAAGGGTCCATATTTTTCGAAGGAGAAGGGGGTAGTCAAAAGTTACTCACTGACATTTATTATATTCCAAGTCTCAAAGCAAACATTATTAGTTTGGGACAAACAACAGAAGGGGGATGTGTAGTGTCGATGAAAGGTGACTACTTATTTCTTCGTGATAGCCGAAATACCCTCCTGTTCAAGGTGAAAAGATCTTTGAACAGACTCTACAAGACAAAGATTTCAGTAGGGAAGCCAGTGTGCCTACATACTCGACTTCATGACCAAGGGTGGTTGTGGCATGCAAGACTAGGACATGCAAACTTTGACACAATCACAATGATGTCAAAGAAAGATCTTGTTATCGGCATGCCAAACATCGCAGAGAACAATCAACTATGCGAGTCATACTTAGTTGGGAAACATTCTCGAAGACCATTCCCAAAGAAGACATCATATCATGCTAACAATGTTCTAGAACTTATCCATGGAGACTTATGTGGACCAATAGCACCGTCCACGATTGTCGGGAATAAGTACATCTCTGTTCTAATCGATGACTTTTCACGATTTATGTGGTGTTATCTCATGCAGGAAAAGAACAAAGCTATATTCTACTTTAAGAAGTTCAAAGAAAGAGCAGAGAATGAAACAGGAAACAAAGTAAAAGTGTTCCGTACCGATAGAGGTGGTGAGTTTATGTCACGAAATTTCGAGAATATGTGTGAAGATAATGAGATAGTGAGACATCTTACAGCACCATATTCACCACAACAAAATGGGGTAGTCGAAAGACGAAACCGTACTCTACTCGAAATGGTACGAAGCATGTTAAAAACCAAGAATGTCCTAACTATTTCGGGGGGGAAGCAGTTCAACATGCAACGTGCATTATAAATCGAATTCCGACGAAATCAGTTCACGAAACAACCCCATACGAATGCTTCTGAATATCGAGCATCTAAGGATATTCGGATCTGTTGCCTACACGAAAATCATTGGTACGCAATCAAAGAAACTTGATGATCGCTCCAAGAAGGTGGTGTATTTCGGGTCTGAAACCGGATCTAAAGCTTACCGTCTATATGATCCGCTCACTCGTAAAATAATAGTTTCCCGGGACGTGATCTTTGATGAAAGCTCGAATTGGAATTGGAATATAGGACCCGAATCAACATTAAAACCTGGCATGTTTTGGGTTCACTGGCAAAATCTTGTTGACACCGGAGAGGGACAGGTAGCAAATGAAGCAGATCAAGGTGAAGAAGAGAACGAACAATGATCTATTACAAATAACAATAAGGATGAAACACCTCAACAAACACACGCTGAATCTGAAGTGGAAGTTGAACAAGATGAACCACCTCAGCTACGAAGATCGTCCCGAAATGTTCACTTACCAAGGATGTAACACCCATTTTTTTTGCCTTGAAAAGTGTTACGGAATCTAAAACAATTTTCTAAAATACTCCAAAATAACGGCTAAATTAAAACCGTTTACAGCGAAAGACTTTTAAAACAATAAATATGTAACTTAAATGCTAACCCGTCCCATACCGAGCTGCGTTACAAAATTTATCCAACATAAATACTAAACCTTAATGGATAGGGAAAGTATCTACGTGCACCCTTTTCCTTTTTCCAACCTTGAACCTTCTGTCCCTGAGATGCATACTATAGTCAGCTTAAAAAGCTCAGTGAGTTCATGGTTTGCGTGAATAAAATCATTTCACATTTCACATGTCAACTTGTAAAGTCATTATCAAATAATATGCATTTACTTAAAACATGCAACACTGAAAACAATTGAGATCTCATAAATTTCTGATCAGGTATGGGTCATTTTGTCACTGACACGCCCTGGGTTGAACTTTCTGTTTTGTTCTATCACCCACTTGTCTGGGTCATGCCACTTGTCCGTGACTTACTGGTCAAATGTCCATCCCATGAAACTTATCATAAAACTGTCGTATAAAATGGCATGCTAGAATTGTTTAAAAACAATTAATCATAAAGCATGCAACTGATCATAAATAACATACATGTAAAATATACTGTAGCATGTATGAAAACTGAAACATCGTGCATATATATACACATCACCATACAAATCATATAATGCTCAAAATAAATTTGTACGTATGTATGCATCCCAATGTAAGTCTCATGAAGACTCATCTGTCTGTGTAGATCGACTATTGATAGCTCTTGACCAAAGACCTACACATTTCATATCATAATATCCAATTAATGGTTTAATCTCCAAAAGTCAACTACGGTCAAACTCGATCCGACCTAAAGTCAAACTCGAAACCCAAGTCTCTTAATCTGTCTCAAATATCTCTATTTTATTTCATCGTTAAAATCCTTGTGGGTCACACGAGGTAAAAGTCAACCCTCGGTCAACGTCGACTATCTTTAGTCAAAGCCCAACTCTAAAACTTGATAACGTCCCAAAACGTCAAATTAACTATTGTGTAACTATATAAAGTTACCATTCTGGATTAAAGTGTCTTAATATTATTTAAACCCAAAGACGACACATTTTAATCCCATCATTAAATCACTTAATAAAATGATTCAATATAATCATTCCCTTAGAAAATAGAAAACCAAAATACCAAGTCCCAATATAGACCATTTTGGTACTTTTATAAAAGCAAAATACCCAAGTATTGCTTAAAATACTAACTCTTTAATAAGAGGGGCATTTTAGTAATTTTATAATCTCCATAATTTAAAACCGGGTCAAACTTACATTTTATAACGTCCAACGACTCTCTAAAACTTATAGAAAAATTATCATTGCTGAACTCGAATTTTCAGTAATAACAACAATTTTCCAATACTTTGAAGGAACAAATAAAATCATTAGACTAGTGATAAAAATATTGCTCCTTCAACTAGAGCTTGTGGGTTCAAAGCCAACTCCATACAACTCCTTTTCCTTTTAAATACATAAAAAAATAACAAGAATCCATGGCTACTATCTTTTCTCGATTTTGATTCATTTCTTGTTCTTCTTCCTTTGTTCTTTTTACACCAAATCCTTTGTAACACTTTTACCAACACTTTGACAAAAAGAACCCAAGTTTTGCTCAAGAAATGAGTTCCATTTCTTACTTGAGGTTAAGTTTTTAAAACTAGAACTTAACAACTTGAACACCAAACCGTACCATTAAAACGTAACTCAAAGAAATGATGATATCGAGATTTGAAAGAGAACTTAATAACAAAGCTATAAACATAAAAATCACAAAGATTTAGTTGAATTTTTACCTCCATTTGAAGAAAACCATGGCTTAGCTCCAATATTTTTCTTCCACTTCTCTCTCTAAAACTCAATTTTTCTTAAACCAAAGGGGAGTAAATTGTTATCTATAAAAATGAGTTTACTTACACATAAATATATAATATATTATGTACTTTCTCTCTTCTTCTTTTTTAAATTAAGGCCATACTACATCCAAATCCATGGCCATACCTCCCATGTCTCCAAATCAACATTTTCTTTTACAAGAAAATTTGAAATGATTTGAGGGATGTATATATATATATTTTATATAATATATTGCACATATGGTGGAAAGCAAGATGGTAAACCCCACGTCTCCCAAACTCTTCACCATCAACAAAAATCAGATTTTTTTTAATAAACAAAACAGTCCCTCAAGTTTGGATCATTTGCTGTTTTGCCCCTTAACTTTACAAAATTTATAGTTTACCCCCGGTTGACATAAAGTTAACATTTCCGATACAAGTGAATATCAACCCTTTTATTCACTTATCTTTGTAGAATTGACCATTCAAAACTACATTATTCACACTTTTGGTCTAATAAAATAAAAACTCATTTTATTTTAATTTTCTTTTCTTTTCTTTCCATATTTATTTATTTACCCCATTTTGGGGTGTTACAAAGGAGGTATGATGACTTTGAGGTAAATTTTTATGCTGAAAATCACGAGCTATTATTGTCCTTCGGTGAAGATGAGCCATCGAACTATCTTGAAGCCAAGGATAATCCAAAGTGGGTAAAAGCAATGGAAGAAGAAATTGCCGCAATCGAGAAAAATGGTACGTGGAAGTTAGTCGCTCAACCATGCAACTCGACCATCATAGGATTAAAATGGGTTTTCAAGGTAAAAAGAGACGCAAGTGGCACTGTGAACAAGTACAAAGCAAGGTTCGTAGGCAAAGGATATTTACAACAATCTGGTGTTGATTTTGATGAAGTATTTGCACCGGTTGCTCATATTGAAACTGTTCGGATTATTATTGCCCTCGCAGCTTCAAAAGGATGGGAGTTACACCATTTAGATGTGAAATCTGTCTTTTTACATGGTGAACTCCAAGAAGAGGTATTCGTTCACCAACAGGAAGGTTTTGTGGAGAAAGGGAAAGAATATTACGTGTACAAGCTAGTAAAGGCCTTGTATGGGTTACGACAAGCACCACGCACATGGAACATAAAGTTGGATGGAATCCAAAAGAATATGAAATTCCATAGGTGTGTGCAAGAACAAGCAGTGTACCGAAGATGCATAGGAGCTGATTTAATACTCGTCGGAGTTTACGTCGATGACTTGGTTGTTACGGAATCAAATACAACCATCATATCTAAATTTAAGCAAGCAATGCAAAAAAAGTCGATATGACCGACTTAGGTATACTAAGATACTAGTTGGGCATTGAAGTGTATCAGCAAAAGAATGACATTATCATCACACAAGAAGGCTATGCCAAGAAAGTACTCAAAGATGCAGGAATGTTCGATTGCAATCCCACATTGACTCCTATGGATGCAAATGCAAAATTCTCAAAAGATGATAAAGAAGAAGATATTGATGCAACTAAATATCAAAGTCTAGTGGGTAGACTAAGATACTTGTTACAAACAAAACCTGATCTCTCGTATGCGGTTGGCATTACAAGTCGGTACATGCAAACTCTAAAGAAGTCTCATTTGGCGGCAATCAAACATATCCTAAAGTACGTAAAAGGAACTTTGGGTTATGGAATAAAGTATGCTCGTAAAGAACCCATGTAGTTGGTTGGGTATAGTGACAGTAGTCACAACATAGACCTGGACGATGGGAGGAGCACAACCGGGCATATTTTCTACCTAGGAAAATCACCAAAAGCAAGAAACGGTAGCATTATCTTCGTGTTAAGCGGAATGCATGGCTACAAGTTCAGCGAGTTGTCAAGCAATTTGGCTACGTGAATTACTTGGAGAGTTAACCGGATCAAAGGTTCAAGCGGTGACGATTAAAGTAGATAACACATCCGCAATTGCGTTGGCTAAAAATCCAGTTTTTCATGCACGAAGCAAGCACATAAAATCTCGCTATCACTACATTCGTGAACGAGTTGAGGAGAAAGAGATCGTGGTGGAACACATTAGCGGGAATGAACAACGAACTGACATTTTGACAAAGGCACTTGCTAAGACCAGGTTTGGCAAAATGCGCAAGCTTCTTGGTATGGAGGATCTCTCGATTTCCATTTGGAAATTAGGGGGGTAAATGTTAGTAATTTCCGAAATTAAGGGGCTTCGAGATAAGCCTTACACAATGGGGTGTTAGGATAATCATTATCTACTAATACAAGTTGGTATTATAATAGAACTCAAAGTCCTAGTTTTTGTGGTTAACCTCATACATGCGTCGAATATATATAGACGTCTAGATATCGAGTTTATGGTATCAAGAGGTGAGGAATGATTGTAACAGAGTTTTGAGTTATTTTCTTTGTTATAATAAGAGTTGTTCCCGTAATTCTGTGTGTTCTTGTTTTAACATAATCGGTTCTTCATATTACAAATTCTATGTTCATTGTTTGTAAAGTGAGAAAGAATAAGCTCTAATATAAAAGAAATCAAGAAGAAAGTAATAAAATTAAATAAGAACGTAAATTAATCTAAAATATAAACAGGCTAGTGGTAAACATGTTTGTTGTTATATTAGAGGTCTCGTTGTCACAGAGTTGTCTTCACAAGCTCGCGTGCGGTCTTAGTTCTCGGACTAAGTCAGTAGAGTTGTCTTCACAAGCTCGCGTGCGGCCTTAGTTCTCGGACTAAGTCAGCCAAACTACGAGAATACCGAACAATGATGAGCAAACAAGAATGTTAAGAAGATTGAGAGAACTCTATTCTTCTATCACTCAAGTTGTGAAAATGTTGAGTGTAATTTACAAATGAAAGACTACCCCTATTTATACTACTCTATGGATCTATTTAGAACTTTATCTAGATTATTTTACTAACCATTACAATGAATGTTCTAAATATATAAGCCCTTGAAAGGTTTGGATCCTTCTAGATAATGTTTTGACCATCTTAATCCTTGTTTGGATTCTCTTGAACCTTCACCAAGGTTCCTCCATCTTGTTGATTGATCCAGAATGTTCCAGATTTCCGGAGAACCTCTTGGCGGAACGTGACATCGTGCTCAAGTATTGTTTTCCTCCTTATTTATTACATGCATCTCAGATTCCTCATTTTGGAGAATTCAACATTAATTATAATATTAAAATATTTAATTCATTTATTAAAATATTATTTCTCTCTACATATTTATTTTTCAAAGTTTCTTATTTGGAGAAAAAAAAAAGAAAAAAGCCTTATCTTTCAAAGTCCTCTCTCTTGGTAATCATTTTTTTGGGTAATCTTCATATTTGGAGGAAAAACCCATATCTTTCCTACTTTCTCTATTTTGAAGATAGTTTTAAGGAAGCTGTTGGAGCATAATTTAGACCCAAAATCCACTTTTTCTCCAAAATGGAGAAGTTGTTGGAGATACTCTAACAACATCAGCTTAAAATGGTCCAGTCGTAAAAGTATCTCCAACACCTTCTCTAAAATGAAGATTTTGGACAATTTTTTGCTCCAATAAGTTATCCGAAACTTTCTCCAAAATGGAGAAAGTGGGAGAGATAATGTGAATTTATGTAAATTTGGAAAACTCTCCAAAAATAATTACCATAAGAGAGAGAAATGATTTTTTATTGTATTTCACCAATAAGAAACCTTAAAATGAAATGTTTAGGACATAAAAATAATATTGTATTAAATATATAGAATATTTTAATAATATGATTTATGATGGAATCTCCCAATTGGTGAATGTGTTAGGGTAGAATGGAATTTTTTTTAAAGATTTTAAACTTTGATTCTCAGTTTTGGAAAACATTCAAGGAATTTATTGAAGATGCTCTAACTTATCGAAAAGGGAAATATCACATTTTTTTCACAAACAAATTTATAAATAAATAAAAAACATGGGGAAGACGATATTAATAACTCATACTAGTTTAATAATCAATTACATGAATACTATTAAGGAAATTTGAACTACATTAATGTGGTCCCGTTATTTTGTCGTCAGATATGCATTATTTATAGCAACTACTTCCGGCCAAAAGTTTAAAGGCAACTCATCATGTATACTAATTTAGTTTTGTGTTAATTCCTATGTCTACATTACGATTTACGAAATTGATTGAACAAGTAAAAATGAGATAGGCAGTAAAAGAATTGCGGAATGTTTTAAATTTTTAATTTGATATGTAATTTACTAACTTTTGACGGACCAAAAAAAATATATTATTGTTTAACTCTTAAAGTTTTTGTTCCTTCATGTCTTGTATTATAAAAGCATACTAATTAATTTCAAGACATCCCAAACATTTATTCATGAAAGATATGGTCATAATAAGAATTTTACTATCACCACACATAAACCTTGGAGGGAAAATTAATCAAAGGGATAGAAAACAAGTTTTTAAAAGTAAATCATATTTACTCCAAAGAATAAATAGCTCACACTAACCACTCTATTCTCACTCACTCTGCATAACATAAAACAATACGAAAATTCCATAAAAATAAAAATCATAAATATCAAAGGATGGTGCAACAGCCACATGAAGAGTCCTCTTCCGTGGATGCAGAAAAACCGTACAGCTCAATAGGATACCCATAAACATGGCCTTGACCTTCAGTAGACGGGATCAGTGGAGCTGATGGCTCGGTGGTGGTTCGTGGTGGCGCTGGAGGAACACGTCCATAACCAAAATCTTCATTGTGAGCACCACCAGAACCCCAGACATTCTCAACTAGCCATGTTGATCCAGAGGTAGTTGGTTGGTATCGTGGTGGTAGTGGTGGTGGCCGCGGCGGTTGAGGAACATATCCATAACCAAAATCTTTATTGTGAGCACCACCAGAACCCCAAACATTCTCAAGTGGCCATGTTGATCCAGAGGTAGTCGGTTGGTATCGCGGTGGTGGTGGTGGTGGTGGCGGCGGCGGTTGAGGAACATATCCATGACCAACGTCACTACCACTAGAACCCCAATCATTTTCAGGCCTTCTTGCTGATCGAGAGGTTGTCGGTTGGTATCGTGGCAGTGATGGTGGCGGCGGTGGTGGAACATTAACATATCCACCATCTTCAGAATCCCAAACATTCTCAGGTGTTGTAGCTGATCCAGAGGTGGTTGGTTGGTCGTTAAAGTTAAACTTGATGGTAGTCGATTGCGTATACTCCACATTCTGTAAGCCTTTGCCACGAGATACCTTCACCAATGCTTCTGCCATTTCATGAAAATTGAGGGGACCTTGAATGGACGAATTACGGGGATTGTCCAGAGCAGAGAACGGATTCGAATGACTGATTCTTTTGGACAGAATGACAGATTTCCCAGCAAACTTGCGTTGAAGAGCATCCCGGATTTCTTCAGGGTGTCTAGTAGTTTCGATGGTGAATTTCCCATTTTCAGGGTCAACATCTAACAATTTGACACCAAGAAATCCACAAAGTCCTTTCGACCTTTCTTATACATTTGGTGCAGTTATGGAACCGGACAATTTGAAGATCAACCGTTGTTGTGGTCATCTCTGATGTCTGCTGAATATGTCAAGAAAATACAATCGAAACATAAGACAAATTGTTCTGTAAGCATATAAAAACAGCTTTGCTTCGAGATATAGACGGTGCAAAAGTTGAAATGTAAATGTACCCAGTAACAGCAGAATCATCTTCAGTTAGGCTTAAAATCATTTAAGCAAGTTTCAGTAATTAGACTTCTAGATAACAAAATCAGACTTGGTGTAGAACAATAATTAGACGCCGTGTGAAACAATATGGAAATAAAAAAAAAAGATAAATCTATGAACAAATTAAATAATACAAACCGGAAATAGGAATTAGAAGAAGAGATATTCAAACCAGGAAACAGGGTGAACCCTAATCGGTGAAGAAAGGAGATGAAGTTTCTGCACACATGGAATCAAAATTTAAGAACTGTCTGGATTAAGATTGTTGAATGTAGATAGCAAATACATGATGCCTATCCAATTCAGTCGTTTTCAAAGCTTAGGGGGCGTTTGGTTTGCATAATGGAATTTGGTGGAATTGGAATTCATCAAAAGAATTTAACTTTGATGAAATTTGACCACGCGTTTGGTTGGTAGGAATTGGATGGAATCTCTTAAAAGAGTTGGAATCTCCATCTTTGTTTGGGGGAGGGTGTGTAGCAGGGTAGTAGACTGGTAGCTTGACGACGATATTGGTGGCATGGTGGTTGGGGGGAGTGGGTAGGTGATGGGGGTTTTGGTGGGTGACAGGGTGGGGTGGCAGCTGTGCTAACTACAATAGTGGCATGGTGGTCAATGGTGGGACAGGGTGGATGGCAGTTGTGACGGCAACAGTAATGGTGTGATTGTGGGGGTTAAGGGCGGGGCGTGACAATGACAGTAGTAGTATGGTCGTGGTGGGGCAGGGGGTGGGCGCCTGGGCGGTGTGTTCATTAAATTGGATGCAAAGAGATGGAATTAAATTCCTTCACTTATGCCAAGGAATGATGAATTCATTAATTTGTGGAATTCAAATTATTCCATCCATTTCAATATGTGAACCAAGTAGAGGAATTGGAATTTGGTCGAAGGAATTGATCATTCCAATTCCCTTGAAATCCTTTGAATTATGCAAACTGGTTTTTGGTTCATGGATTTTGAAGGAATTGGAATGGGTAATTCATTTGTTTGGTTCACATATTGATCATGATGGAATCCTTTGAATTCCTTGGCTAAAGTGAAAGAATTGAATTCCATTCAATTCCTACCAACTAAACGCGTGGTCAAATTCCATTCCAATTCCTTCAAAGTCAAATTCTTTCAATGGATTTAAATTCCATTCTGCGAACCAAACGCCCCCTAAAATTAGGACAACACCACTTAATGGCCAAGCAAATGAGCCATTAAGCAAAAAAATAGTGTTCATTTATCAGTTTTGCCTATTAATATCATATGGTAGAACAAAGCACCAAAGAGTTCCAATTTCTAACCTTTCTACACCCTTTTCCTAGCTATATACCACACAAGCACATCATACATCCTAAAAACTCTGATTTCAAATAGAGAAACACAGAGATTCATTGCTGTAAGCATAAAGCATGTGTTGTTCATCTAGCAGATTCTTGAAATCAACAATAACCCAAAGAAGCCAAGGATTTCAAAACAATCCCAAAAGAGGACACAACATAAATTTATCCAAGAACCAGGAAGAAAAATGGAGAAGAGCGCCGTAACTGAAAAATCAATGTGTTTGTAGTGAAAATAAGTTTAAGAATCCTAAAAATCAAAATCAAAGAAAATCATTTTCAAGAATCTGAGGAGATTTTTTGTAAAAATGGGGGCAAAAAAAACCATATCTGATTGATTCATATGCGGGATCACATTCCAGCCTATTCAATGCACAAGCGATCTCAATTTTCCAAAGAAAATTAGATAACAAATAATCTGATCATAAACAAACAACACCATATTTACTCGCTATAACTAACAACATCAAGACTTTGGATCTTAAACAAACTAAACCTAAGCTTCCTCATTTCAACTTAAACGGAATGAATTTGGATCTCAAATTTTGGTATTGCGTAACAGATCTATCAGGAACGCATCAAAAAACGAAAAAAAAAAATCATTTCTTAAATAGTTTCCTTCCTATCTTAAACAAACTACATCATTACGAATTTCAGATCTTAAACAAACTACACTTGAATTTCTTCACTATTGTGAACTAGGACCTCTAACATCAATTATGATGATCTTGAACAAATAGCACTCAAGACATTATGAGTTCATCAATCATGAGTGCTTCAATTAACAAAAATCAAAAGATTTCACTTCTCCGAACAGATATAGTTTCGTTAGTATTTCCATAGAAAATCAAACAACACGCAATTATGATCTTGGACGAATAGCACATAAGTCTAGATTTCATAGTTTCTATTTGGATCTTGCCTAATAAATTACCAGCAGTGCATTAAAAACAAATCCCTCATCAGAGTAGTTCTAAAAGAAAAATCACACTACCGCTTCGTTCAAGAAAATTTAGATCGCACCAAAATTCATATTGTCGATAAGTTGAATTCAATAAAATCAGACTAATTCGAAAGAAAATATACATAATACGCCCAATATGAACATAGATATTGCAAGGAGTTACCGGCATAATGAACATAGATATTGCAATCAAACTTAAAAACTGCAAAAAAATACATAGATGCTTACTTGAGACTTGCGAGGGGATTGTAGTCTTGTAGATACTGCGACTCGACGGCAGCGGCGGGGAGTGGGATTCGGGTCAGAGGAATTTTGTTCGGATCTGAAAAGAGATGACAAAAAGCAAAAGGTATATATAGTGTGGAGCCACAAACCAAATGACTGTAATACCCTTCTTTTAATCACCATAACGACAACTTTGAACTTTTTGAATTTACAAGTTAAATACAACAAAACTTATACATCTAGTACCTTACAAGTGATAAATATCTTTCCCCACCCCTATCAATTAAATGTCATAGGCACGATTTTTCCATCAAGATTGCTCCAATAATTCCAACCTTTCTCCACCCCGCCTCCATCTTAGCTTTCCTCGAAGACCAACGATTCTCGCCGTTGGAACCAATTACAACTACAACTACAGTGAAATTGATACAGTTTTTTGCCTAGATTGAGAAAACCATTGTAATCTTCGTTTGGTAGGGGTTGTGACATCAATGAAGATGAGAGGGAGCGGTAAGGAGTTGTTATGAGGGGTGTGTAACAAAAATATTAGTGATTAAACTGGAACATTTATAAGGGTTGGTTGTTTTCTAATGAATTAAGGGTTTCTTTTTTACTTAATAGGTTTAATGGGTTGTTTTGTTTTGTCAGCGATACATGATTGTTTGTTTTTTAACTTGTTAATTTGGAAAATGGCTTAATCACACATCTCCTAATGAGTTGTGTAGCCATTCATCCATAACCCCCCCCCCTGGCGGGGAAACACCTTAGCTTACCTGCCGCACTTCTCAGATAAAAAGAATGTTATCAATGGCCGGTCTCTCTCTTTCATGTATGTTGTTGCTCCATTCGTCCCTCCTCGCACCTCTTTCTCATTGGTTGGTACTGTTGGCATCCAAGGAAGCTCAAACCCAGTAAAATTTGGCCATTCCTATTCAACATTTTTTTATAATTTGTTTATTGATCTACGATAATCCATAAAATTTTTGTTTGTGATTGATCATGGTTTAGTACAATGTACACACTTGGTAAGTTGCTATGTAATTTTGGACTTGGGACTTGCATTCAATATCACAACATCCCTATATGGAGGAAATGCACATAAGTTGTTCGATGATTGAGAAAAATGTGGGTTATATTTGGGTTTCTTGTAATCCTAATTCCAAGTCTAATTAATGAATAGGCAAAAAAAATTTATGAACATTCATTAATCATATAACAAAAGTATGCCTTTAATGTGGAAGAAAACAAATAGTAAAAGGTAAAATGAACATTTATATCATCAAGACACTTTATTCAGGTCAATAAACAAACAACATTTTACTTAAATTTATATGGACAAGTTAACTTATACATAGGTTAATAGAAAAACAACCAAACAATACATAAGTCATAATAAATTCCTATTACACATGTTTTCTTTACGACAATTTTTCCAATTCCCGTATATAACCTTTTCCACATCACTTCATCATCATCTATCTTTATTCTTTAACACATATCTTCAACCAAAATCTAACCATAAATCTCATATTAAAAAAAACACTATCTTCATCTCAAATCCAAAATCCGTAATCACAAAACTCAAAAACTAATACACGAGTGGAGTGTTTTAAATGTAATGCTTTTGGACTTGCACTGCAAAATTAACTTCTTTAAGACAAATGTAGAATGCCATGGGACTATATTAACGATTATACAAATTTCTGTAGTCATTTATGCAAACAATTTAAAATTACAGGGGGTAAAGCAAAAATAGATGAACTTCTTCTTCTCATATTTTTATTTACCCCCTTTGGTTTTCAAGTGTTGGCAGAAATGGCTTATAGAGATATGCTCGAAATGGCATTCAACCCACGTGGAACATTCACGGAGAGGATGACGTCAGCACACGCGTAAACCAGAAGACATTGCGTCCCGGGAAAGCAACTCGGATACGTGCTCACACGCGCTCTTCGAAGCAACAAAACCCGCCTACCTAAGATCATTTTCAATAGTATTTCTAAAATTTCTTTGAAATAGAAAACCAAAAATCAAAATTTTCAAAAAAATTTATATTTATCTCTAATAGATTCTATATTTTATAAATATATCATTGATTATACTATTAAAATAATCTATATATTTAATAAAATATTATTTTTTCTCACTTATACATCTTATTTCAAAGTTTTTCATTAGTAAGAGCATCTCCAACAACTTCTCCAAAATGGAGAAAATGAAGATTTTAGACATTTTTGTGTTCCAACAGATTCTCCAAATCTTTCTCCAAAATGGAGAAAGTAGGAGAGAGAATGTAATTTTCTTCAAATATGGAGAACTCTCCAAAATCTCCAAAAATGATTACCATGAGAGAGAAAATGTTTTTTTTATTATATTCTACCAATAAGATTTCTTCAAATGAGATGAGTATGAGAGATAAATAATATTTTATTAGATTTATACAATATTTTAATAATATAAGTAATGATTTCATCTCCAAAATGGAGAATCTGTTGGAGATGGATTTAAATTTTTATGTAGATTTTGACTTTTAATTCTCCATTTTGGAGAAATTTTGGAGATGCTCTAAGATATAACAAAAAGTTATTTATCTCTTTTGGTAATCATTTTTAAGAATATTTTCAAATTTGGAGAAAATTAGAGTATCTCCAACAACTTCCCTATAATTTCTCTAAAATAGAGAAACAAAAGTGAAAATCTCTAAAAAGTATTACATTCAACTCTAATAGATTTGTTATTTTTGAGATTTTAAAACAACTTATATTATTATAATATTCTCTAATTTATCATCCAATACACTTTTAAAAAAACTTAATAAAAAGTGATAAAAATTGAATCTCATTGGTGAGATTGAACAAAATAATCATTTCTCCCTCATACCATCAAGTTTTAGATAATTCTCTAACTTGGAAAATTTTCAAGTTTTTTCTATTATAACAAACAAGATAGCAAAGTTGTTTGAGAGGTTTAGGCATCGTTTGGCAAAAATGAGCTAGCTTATTTTCTGAGTATATGTTTGGATGGACATAAGCTAGCTTATAAACTAGTTTTTAGATAAGGTACTTGAAGTAGCTTATGAGCAGTTTTTTGTGATTATTTCAGTTATGCCCTCATTAATATTTATTATTATATATTAACTATTAATTACAAATAAATATTAATTATTAAAATTTATTATTATTAATTAATAAATAGTAATTAATATTATCTTAAAATTATAACATAAATTTTAATAATACATTGATATTAATTTTTAATTATTTAGAATTATTGATAATTATATTTTTTTTTAATATTGATCAATATATTTTAGTTATCAATTATTTTTATTTTGTAATTATTATTTCATTATATTCTCTATATTATTTGTAACGATTTTTTTAAAAACACAAGTTAATGTAGATTTTTTTAAGAATTTGGTTTAAAATTCAAATTAATTTTGTAATATACTATAAGCGTACTCACGCATTGCAGCGAGATACATCACGACTTTAATTTTTTCTTTTATTTTTATCTTATATATTTTAAATTCTTTATATTTAAATTTATATGTTTATCCTGTTTTGATTATGTTTAACGGTTAGTTATGAAATCAAACATATAGATTTAGAAATTTGTACTCATGCATCATAACTTGTAATTTTGTTTTAAGTAATGTGTATCAATAAACAATACTTAATGAATAAAAGTTTGTTTCTGAGAGTTTCTTCGATAGTTTAATAATAATGTAATTATTATCTCAACACTCCAAATAAGCCTCCCGAAAAAGTTTATTTTATTTGTCTAATTGTGATACCGTAATGTTTGTTGGATGATATATATGAATTTTATTTACTTTTATATTGTAATTTAAGACATTGTTTGAGACATTTAGACTTATGTTTATAAAAATTGTAATTTACTTTTAGTTGTGAAAATTAACATTTTGTAAAAAAAAAATCCGGGCCGGTTTCGGGTTCGGGTATAACCAACGGTGAACGGGGAAAACCAATGGGGAAATATGATTTTTAATCTTTTTTTTAAGTATATAATATTTGCCACTCGAATCACGGGGTTCGGGTTAGATGAAATATCCTCAGGCATCTCTCCCTCGTTCAGTGGGCGACTCCGAGTATTTACCATTTCGGATCTGCCACACAAGAAGTAAGGAAATGGAAATAAGCAACACTAAAATACACAAGAAACGTACTCGTACGGTCCATTGATCATCATAATCATAGTAATTCAAGTACGTTCACGTAATCATATATTCATAACAACAGTAGCTAATTGAAATTATGAACATACACTACATAAAAATTCTCGCTACCATTTTTACAATTCTCAACGACGTAGTTTCTGTCGACTCTAGGGTCGTCCCATCTTAGAAATTCTACCCAAACCTCACAGTTCATAGCTTAATAGTCTCAGCTTAAGTCTAGGCATTGAGTCTACATACCTAGTTCACTTAAACTAGAGCTCTGATACCAACTTGTAACATGCTAAAAAAATTGGGTAAAATAAAACTTAAAATTTCTGCAATATAACGCCTAAAATAAGGCGAATCCAAAACCTGTAAATGTACTGACTAAAACCCAACAGAGTCGGGGTAGTTAAAACCTGAAGTAGCGGAATAATTAAGACATATACATGACAACCTATTCAATCTAGAATAATTACAACTAGATTAAAGTGGGTGTCACTACGACTTCAAAACGCTATTTCTCTTTTCCCAAAATAGTGCCCGGTCCAAGGAGGAATCCTAGGTGCGGTCCCGACAGATCAAGACATCCTACTCGCACCGCTAACGGAACCTGTAAACCATTTAAACATGAGCACAAGTGTTAGAATGAAGCCTATTGGTTGTTATACCGATACCAAATATAGTGTAAACAAGAATAATAATTAAACGTTACCGGCTCCCAATGCATTGAGGTCAATGCCAAACCTCCCAAATCGGGACATTGTAATTTCCTGTACAATTAATACACAAATATCTTCCATGTATAGCGGGGTAACCCGCGATCTAGATTGGATTTCACCGTCCAGCCCGGTTCTAGTTCCCATGCCACGCCGGACATCACAATCCTCAAACCCTCTCTGCCTCTAGCGCTTACCCCGTCGGGTTACACCTCAAGGTCTTACAGGCAAGGGTGCCTATCCAATCTAGCCGAGTGTACAACTAAGGGACTTGCGCCCCCTATTGTCTACTCAAAATGCCCAACGACAATCACAATGCAATAATCATGCATACCATCTAAATCCTCGTGCACAAGGAAATAGATATAAGACTCCCAACAAGAGTTATGAACAATTATAGACAGCAAACTTCATGCAACATATAATTTGCCCAAATAGTGTAATCATGCTTGACATATATTCACCATAAGAAACTACAACTCATTTAACCACATGCAAATCCTCAACTAATATAATGATTCCAACTGCTGATAAGAATTTAGACATTTGGCATTTCATTTTGTAGGGATGTAGACCTACATCGTGATTTGCCTCTTTTCTATAAGACTTGTAAATAACCCTCTTCCACATGTTTAAACACTTCCACCCATCCCAAAAATCTTATTTACTGAAGTTAAGTAAAACACTAGTTTTTATGTCAACGCCATGCATTTCATATATTTCACGTAAACAAGTAATGATGCAAGTATGAATGTACATAAGTTAAGAAAACTTACTTAGAAGTTAAATGAACAAACCCTAGAAGTGAGGAATGAATGGGATTGAGACTTCCACCATTTGATCTTGAAAGAGTAACTCCTATGAACTCAAAACCCTAAAGATCATTAACCATTAATGATTTACCCACCTAACAATTAATGAAGAGTGAGGAAGGGAAGAGTGTGTGAAAATCACACCTTTAGTGTGTGAAAACATCTTCAAGGAGCTGCAACTTCAAATAATGAACTAAACCCTAAAAATGGCATTAAATGAGAGTTTGGTCGTTTGGACACCGCGCGCGATAGTGCCTTTGGCACAATCGCGGGCACAGTCGCAGCAACTGTACCGAGACCTCCCCCCCTATCGCGACCTTGACATCGCGATTGTGACCATGGCACTATCGCCGGTCACAATCGCGTCATAGGTACTGTGGCCTCAAACTCCCTCGTGATAATGCCCATACGATAGTGACATTGTCACTATCGCGGGTACAGTCGCCGAGACCCCTTCCAACTCTGAAATCCGACGATTCGACCCGTTTTCACCCAGATTCAAATACCATGAATGAGAACTCTTAAACAAAAACTTAAAGTAATTATTTTACAAAGAGGTCTAAAATTCGGGGTGTTACAATATATATTATTTTGATAAAATTATATATATATATATATAGGGTCAGGTTCAGGTTCAGGTTCAGGGGAAAACCTAAAAAAAAGGGGAAACTAAGAAACACCCTGGTAGCCTTCCATCTGGACGGTATGCATTTGTGCATACAAGTAATTAATTAGTTTTTTGGTTTTTATGCACATGTGCATATTATGCATTTGTGCATATGCACGTGTGCATGTTATAAATATTTTTTGGTTTTTATGCACGTGTGCATGTTATAAATTACTTGTATGCACAAGTGCATATCGTCCAGATGGAAGACTACCAGAGTGTTATTCAGTTTTCCATTTTTTTAAGGTTTTCCCTTGAACCTCTCTCTCTCTCTCTATATATATATATATATATATATATATATATATATAGAGAGAGAGAGAGAGAGAGGTTCAAGGGAAAACCTTAAAAAAAGGGAAAACTGAGGAACACCCTGGTAGTCATTAATCTGGACAGTATGCACTTGTGCATACAAGTAAATTAAGGTGTTTTTTGGTTTTATGCACTTGTGCATATGCACGTATGCATGTTACAAATTACTTGTATGCACAAGTGTATACCGTCCAGATAAATGGCTATCAGAGTGTTCCTCAATTTTTCGTTTTTTGAGGTTTTCCCTTGAACCTAACCCAGCATATATATATATATATATATATATATATAACCCTATAAAACATATGTGACAGAAGTATTAAAAACAACCCACAATATATAAGGTACTGTTTTTCTATGCATAAAGTCTTGAAAAAAACTCACATTGCATAAAGTACTGTTTCTTTTATACAAAATCTTAACAATTTCCCTATATTTTCTCTAAAATAGAGAACCAAAAGTGAAAATCTCTAAATAGTATTACATACAATTCCAACAGATTAGCTATTTTAAAATTTTTAAAACAACTTACATTATTATAATTTTCTCTAATGTATCAACCCAATATACTTTAAAAAACCCTTAATATAAAATGATAAAATTAAATTTTATTGATGGGATTGAATAAAATAATATTTCTCTCTTCGATTTAGATAATTATAGAGAGTTCTCTCTATTTAGAGATTTTTTTATGATTCTCTATTGTAGCAAATAAGATAACAATGTTGTTGAAGAAGTATAAAAAACAAAAATCAATTTTTTTTCTATTTTAACAATGTTCTTGAATTGGCACCTCTAACCCATCGTGTCATTATTTTTATTTCTTCTTTTTTGTTTCTTTTTTGTCTTCTTGTCTTTTATGTTTTTTATTATTTGTGTTATATTTTATTTATTTTGAATTATTAATTCTTTTTTATTTGTATTATAATTTAATTAATATGAATTATTAATAAACATTCATATTATTTTAATTAATATGAATTATTAATACTATATAAAATATTGGGAAATTAATTAAAGTAGCCATTTTAGAAAATCGGGTTTACCTTCTAGCCATTCTCTTCCTTATTTTATCAAAATAGCCATTATGTTCGTGAAATGAGTTCGTATATACGAACACCTCCTTTGAAGTCAAAAACTTGATCCATGTTCGTAATATGTGTTCGTATATCACGAACATAACTTAAGAACTCATAAAAAAACATAAGTTCGTAAAATGGTTGGTGGAAAATGCAAGGAGTTAAAAAAAGTTACATTTTAATTTTTTTCACGAACACAATCACGAAGTGGGGCCAAAATTGTAAAATTTTAATTTATTTTGCTATGATGAGGGGCCAAAACTGTAATTATTTAATTTTTGTTCGTATATCACAACACTTTTCACGAACTTGGGCCAAAAACATAAATATATTTGATATATGTTCCAAAGATGAGGGGCCATAATTGTAACTTGCTTATTTCAAGTTACAATTATAGCCCCTCATCTTTGGAACATATATCAAATATATTTATGTTTTTGGCCCAAGTTCGTGGAAATTGTTGTGATATACGAACATATGCTTTGAAAAATGAAATAATTACAATTTTGGCCCTCATCATAGCAAAATAAATTAAAATTTTACAGTTTTGGCCTCACTTCGTGATTGTGTTCGTGAAAAAAAAATTAAAATGTAACTTTTTTTAACTCCTTGCATTTTCCACGAACCATTTTACGAACTTATGTTCTTTTATGAGTTTTTAAGTTATGTTCGTGATATACGAACACATATTACGAACATGGATCAAGTTTTTTACTTCCAAGGAGGTGTTCGTATATACGAACTCATTTCACGAACCTAATGGCTAATTTGATAAAATAAGGGAGAGAATGGCTAGGAGGTAAACCCGATTTTCTGAAATGGTTACTTTAATTAATTTCTCTAAAATATTTTATATACAGGTTAAGGTTTTTTGTGTGTTGTTTTGTCTTTTTGGCTTTTATTTTAAAATAAATAAACTATTACTATTTATTATATTATTGGTACCATCACTACCATGTAATGGTTAAAGAAAAAATGTTTATTTATATGTTATCTGTTAAAATATCAGCTAAACAGATATGTGATAAAATTTTATTTATCCAGTTGGTCAAAAAAAATGAGTAACGGGTTTACTGTTATCAATTTTTAGCCCTAGTTGTACATTAGTTATTAATCTATTAAAAACAACTAAAATGATCAAAATGCCCGTCACTTGAAGGGCACGTGATCCCAGTTGACGTTGCCTTTAATAGATCGTTAGACTCGGGGACTTAAATCAAGAAAAATTGCAAACCATAAGGGGTTAAGATGTAATTAGTGAAATTGAGAAACAAGAACCAATTTTTTAGTAAACCACTAGGCCTAAAAATGTAATTCACTAAAAAAACCTCTCTTCGGATTTATATCCAAAAACAGGAGATTGTTTGTCCGTTTGCTGGATTTGAAGTTGAAGGTGAAGTTGAAGGTATTTGAGTATGTGGATTTAGGGACTGTTAAGTAGGAGTTTAATGGGTTGTATAATAGATATGACTTATTCGTACATCCATATCTAACTCTTCGGTATTGGCTTATTCGCTCAACCCATGGCTGAATCGCTCAGCTAAAAAATATAAGTCCTTTATACTCGGCCATTAAAATCTCTTAAATTTCCCCATCTACCCCTCTCTAACTACTCAACATTAAAATCCCTTAAACCCTAATGTTTAAAAAGAGACATTCCTCCTTTTCTTTCCATCATCACTCCTCAACAAAAATACCACTGTGGATTAGAGCTTCACCATTGATTCATGTCTCATCTCCACACAGGTATGGCGATTTTGATTTCCCATCTATTTCGATTACTCCATCGTTTTCTCTGTTTCATCATAGACATACATATCATAACGTCTTCAACCTCTGTGTCTCCTCGGGAATTTTGGGATTCTTGGAGATATCCATGGCTGAAAACAGAGAGAGGAACATCTTCAACCACTAATCTGTTGCACAACCTCGGCTCTAAAAACATGGAGAGAAACAACAAACACAGAAGAAATTCATCTCGTGAAACTATACACTATTTCCTTGTAGAACCCAAAAATCGATTTGATTTTTGGAAGAAAGAATATGGGTTTTTGGCATTAAATGTGAAGATGTTTCTGGAAAATATGTTTGTGAAGCTAAACTGGTGGACAATGGAGATGCAATCAAGGGAGATATTTTTTAATCAAAAATATATATTTAAAATATTCAAGTTTTTTTTATTTGAAAAAAACATTTAAATTGATAATTTTTTATAATTAAAAGTCATTTATTCAACATTTGTTTTCCTCAAACAAAAATATATAAAGAAATGGTCATTTATCAGCATACCAACCAAACGACAACTAATTTGTTATTATACAGACAACTTTATCGATACAGACAACTTTATCCATACAGGACTTAATGGAAAACGAACCGAATAGCCCCTTACTCTTGTTTCTGACGTAGCGATTTGGGGAATATATATGTTCTCCGTAAGTCGATTGATATGAGTCTGTTTACACTCGTTGTTTGATTGCCTGCGACCTGCGTATTGATTGACTTCTTCTGATCGCTATCATATCTTCAGTCCAAAGTCCGAAATCCAGATCTTAATAAGTTATCGATTTATGGTTTCAGCCGGCTTTGCGACTCATCTAGTAACAATCAGGGTAATACATACAATAATTGGGGTTTTCTATGAACATAGCGGATTTATAATTGCATGTCAATCAAATACGAGATCTTATGATTTTATATGTGTGAACTCATTATAATGTTCATGGAGTAGGATTTTGGAAGGTACTTGAACAGAGTCTACAAAGAACAAGGACGAAATTGTACCTTCATTATTTAGGGTTAGGATTAGGGTTATGATGTGTTATCTAATATTGAGAGTAATCATGAATATATAGTAGAATAAAGGAAATAACGCTTATAAAAAGCTATTGTATAGGACCTTTGAGGCCATAGTTTTGAACTGTTACCCTTTTGTACCAAGGACAACATGTGTTCTTGATAGAGATCTAGTCATGCTTGCTAGTTACAAACACCATAACCTCGTCCCTCATTGGATTCTCTGACTAAGGTGACGAGAAAATCATTGTTTACAAGCATGATAAGCATCTAGCCAACGCTGACCTAACATGGTTGCAACTAATTCGAATACGTCTTGGGTGCGGCTAATGGTCTCGATTATCATCATAATGGTGTGGCATCTGGGTGCTACACTGTGACATAATAAGCTCCAACATTTTATTAGATGTGAATTGGGAAGCTATTTCTGATTTTGGGTTATCTAAAATTGGTCCTACGAATCACTTTCTTGTCACGAATCCTTGTGGCACGGTGGGTTATATTGATCCACAATATATTCGCACATATGTACTAACAATAGAAGCTGGTGTTTGTTCTTTTGAAGTGGTATTATTCGAAGTTTTATGTGGGAAACATGCAATTGTTCAAGAATATGA
Source organism: Arctium lappa (assembly GCA_023525745.1). Taxonomy (NCBI): domain Eukaryota; kingdom Viridiplantae; phylum Streptophyta; class Magnoliopsida; order Asterales; family Asteraceae; genus Arctium; species Arctium lappa. Next base: position 125,807,492 of record CM042049.1, read on the forward strand.
AGACGAGTGTAGATTGGTGAAACTTTGACGAAATCATTTTCCCTAATATACGAGAACAAAAGAAGCCTAATTCGTTAGAAGCATTCTCTGGAATTGCTTATCGATGCCTGAATGAAGACAAAAGCAACGTCGGCCTACAAAGGGATAATTGTCCAAAAACTAGAAACTGTGTTAAAACTTCAAACTGTAAGTTTTAACTTTTCTTGAAATTATATTTTTAAATGTTTGTGATTTTATTAGAATTTAAACTTATATATAATCACAAACCTTTTTTTATTTGATGCAAGAATAAGACACAAACCAGGTATTGGGGATCAAAGGTGGATCACCGTGGTCGTTCCGGCATGAAAGCAGGACCAGAAATTTTTTCATACGGTGGTACTATATAATATAGATAAAAAATAATTACAATAAGCAGAGTTTTTATCGACGTGTTACCAACGTTCAATATCGTCCGATGTGTTTTTGGCCTAATTCCACTATTTCGAGCCATTTTTATAGTTTTTTGCTTGATTTCGAGAGATTTTTAAGTTTTTTTTTATCGATTTCGAGGGACTTTCGGCAACACCTTTTAAAACGATACAGTTGTACCTTTCATGATAGTAAAAATTTTAACCTTTTGATTACAAGGTACGGTTGCACCGTATTCCCTTGACTAGGTCTGTCCACGCATGAAAGCAACCAAAAGCTGAGGAAGATATCCATAGATCACGCAAGTTGGATTTACTAAAGCTGAATATAATGCAAACTTAGAGGCATTTTACTAAACGATTACCCGTAAGTGTTTATCGACTCAATTTAACTTATTGGATGAATATAAACAAAGATTGAAAATCTTACCTGGTAACAGCAATGACAAGACAAAATCTCGATAAGTTAAGTGAAAGTATTGACTATTGCTGGTAAGTGATTACCGGGTAAGAGGTTATTACACTACTATAAGGTTATATGGTTCAATGATGATTGTTCCTGACGCAGCGTAGGTTTGCGGAAGGATCGACAAGCGTCTAAACCCTTTTGATAACGAGATTACAAATTGTAAAACTCGAGAAATTAAGAGAAAACTCTTAAAAACGAAGACTTTTAGTGATAATAACTTGATTAACAATGAAAACAATAAACCTATTTATAGCTAAACTAACTAAGAAATAACTATGGAAATTAGAACTATCTTAATTATAAACTAACTAGGAAGCTATTTAAATAACTAATAAAAGAAAACTAAATAATCCTAAATTATTATCTAATATAATTATTTAATTAAACTAAATCTAATGTGATTTGGAGAGTTAAATAAAGCAAAAAGATAATTACTAAACTATGGAATTGAACCTATCATGGGACGGTGGATATGGAAAGTCATGTGGTCGTAAAATAGGAAAACAAACAGTGTGCTACGCGGGTATTGTAACACCCCGATTTTCGAAAGATAACGATCCAAGTTAATACAGAAACCGAGATATTAAGGAAAAATAAGATTTTTGATTTTGGACTTGAATCCTTGATTTTATAGTCTAGATGGATGAAGGATTCAATTACGAGTCCAACGGTTCTTTCCGGAGCAAAACGGAGCTATAACGAAAAAGTTATGGCCAAAACAGTATCGAGAAGTAAACCAGGGAAGCGGGCGACTTATGCCGCGACTTAAGGTCGCGGCACAAGTCGCGAAATCCACTGGATCGAGCTTAAATCGCGATTTTCAGACCCAAACTTCATTCCTTCATATCTCCTTCATCCTAGCTCCGGTTTGGGTGATTCAAAGTGCTACGGTTTCGTTTTTGAGAGCTTTTCAAGGATCTAGCAAGAGATTGGAAGTCTATTGAAGTATGCTAGAGCATTTTGTGGTGGTAAGCTTCTCATCTCTCCCTATTCATCTTCTTCCCCAAAATATTCTAGGGTTTCATCCACCCCTTGTTCTCCCTTTCATAGATTGAAGGTTTGTGATCATTTTGGTGAACTAGAAGTGTTTTGGTTGGTGAATTCAATCTTGGGTTAAGGTAATTTTCTATTCTCTTCGGTTATGGAAGTTAGGGTTTCGGTATTAGTTGAGGTATCCATGTATATGGTTTGGGAAATGATTGTTTATGGTAGAATATGTATATTTATGGTTGGAACCTTGTGGATCTAGGTTTTGGAAGATTTGATTTGAAGAATCAAGATCTTCAAGGAAAGTTCTAAGTGGGTAAAATCTAGATTTAGTCTAAATCTAGCAAGGTGGGTTTATTAAACTTTTGTTAAAACTGGATACACATCATATTTGCTTATTTGTTGTTATTATCACATAATTGCTCAAAATGTTCATCCTTACGGGTTCAAGTATTTGATGGTATTTTCATGAGATTATGTGAGAAATATGCTTTATAAGTATCATCCCATGAATTATTCTATTTTGTGTAATTATTTGGGATTTCTTTATGAAAATAGTTGGAAGATGTATATATATGGGTGATTTGCCATGATTATTGTTATATGTATCATTATTTGGGATTTGTCTCATAGATACAAAATGTGGGTACCTTGACAGGTTAAATGTATACATATATGGGCATTATGATGATTCTAGTTGGGACACCATTTTGGTGATATGTTCATATGCATTATAAGCATGATTTACATTGGGTATTTTGTTAGACATCACAAGGATAAGGTAGTAATATTATACGTATAGTTGGTATTGAATTATGTGGATTGAAATATATCTAAAGGACCCCTTATAAAAGTTATGTGGACGAACCAAGTCAGTACACTAGGAGGATATAGTCTTGGGCGCCACTGTGATGGTATGTGCCTAGACCCCCGCCACTCGGGGAATTTTCTAAGCGATAGTCTTCGGGTGGGTCGAGCCTTTGGGGTGTTCCTTGTTAAGGGCATCAAGGTATATCGACTCTTGGGTGGGACTTGATTGGTGCTATGGGTCTCCCCTATTGACTCCACATTGTTGAACTCTGGTTAACTGCTGATAAGAATTGTAACTGTTCATGAATGCTTATTATTGTTCAACTCACTAGGTTTTTTGGCCTAACACTTACTTGGTGTCGATGTGTATCTCAGGTTTTAGCGACATCGGTCCTAAGCTGGCGTAGTGCTTGGGTGAGAGATTTGGGAATATCGCTTTTAGACTTACTATTGGTAGAGAATCCTTTGGGTCTATAAATGACACCCTTGATTGAAATCTCTTTTCTGGTTATAGAAATTAGATTAGTTGGTTGTTATTTATTATCCGTTTAATTACGATTGTATTTAAACAGGTTTGTGTATTTTCCCCATTTTTGGGAGGCTCTTGCTTTGACAATTTTAAATACCGCATGTCCGTTTTTCGGATTTTGTTATCCCTATTTTTAGGGTGTTACAGGTATTGTGGCGACTTAGGACGCATCAAACTCGCATGGAAGGGAAATAAGCCGCATGACACCCGCTTTCTCGTCCGTTTGTATTTTCCGACTTGTTCTTCGATTTCCGTCACGTTCCTTTTTATAATTGTTGTTTTATATTTGCCTCTTTTCCGATGCCAAATTCCGAGCCTCTTTCAAGCTCGTTTTTCTATTCGATCCCGTTTCTCTTTTTCCCAACTATTCCCGAAAACCGTTATTAACTCTCGAATTCTTCCTGTATCAGTCACCCTCACTTGAAAAGAACTCGTCCTCAAGTTCACTTGAAAAAGGTATTCATCCGACCCGTAGAACAATCGTTTCTTCAAAACGTATTGATTCACAACTTGGCCTCCAAAATTCAAAAATTCTGACCGATCTTCAAATCCCAACTGAAGTTGTCGTGATCGTCTCTATACAAGAGATATTTTATCAAATTCGAAAGGGTGAGAGATTAAAGTAACTTTACCGGGAATTGTTTCGGTTTGAACCAGAACTTTGGGTGCGGTAATAATTGAAGTGTCACCTTCGGAAACACCGTTCTTGACTTCTTGTGACAACGCTTTCGTTGGCTCGAGAATGTCTTCCACTATCTTGCTTTCGGTATCTTCGGTGACTGGTCCGAGATCTAGTTCCGACACTTTGGTCTCGATAACAATTTCCTGTTGTGACTCAGTCACGACTTCATCTTCAACTTTGTCCGACAAGACTTCATCGTCTTGTTTCGATGGCTCCTCCGGAATGGGTGGTTTTTCCGGAATGGGTGGTTGTTTAACGAGAGTGGAAACTGATGGTATAATATGATCGTAGTTGTTGTCGCCCAAAACCATGATTGATTTCTCGTGCGTATCCTTTCTCCAAGAGTTGCCGTTGTCGGGTTGGGGATGGAGTTTCTTAAGGACCTGTTCATAATTTTCCGGCAAGAATCGTTCCATCATAAGCTGCTTCATTCTCCTCCAAGATCGAATTGGTCTATTTCGTTGTCGTTGTCTTTGCACGATCAATTTATCCCACCAAATAACGGCGACACTTTTTAGACGTAAAACAACCAACTTTACCTGTATGTCTTTGGGAACATCCATAATGTCAAAGAATCGATCGACTTCGATTTGCCAATCTAAGAATTCTTCTACACCTCTGGTTCCATAGAAAGACGGGATGTCCACTTTTATTCGGTTATTGTGGTCGTTTCTTTTCAAGTTCACCGGTTCTTCTTCTTTATCTTCTTTGGATTCGGAACTTGAAAAATTAACCCGGTTACGGTGGCCATTACACGGCACCATAGCCGGTCCTTCAAACCTGTCTCTTCTTCGACGATTGTCGTTGACGATGTTGGGTTGAAGCCTAGTAACAACCGCTGTCAGATTAGCGAGTGTTGTGGATAAGGCCACATCCGACTCAACCAAGTCTGCTTTGGTAGCGGGCTGTTGATCTGTCATGGTTAGTGAAAAGACAGACGAATCCTGCTCTGATACCAACTTACGCAGCATAGGTTTGCGGAAGGATCGACAAGCGTCTAAACCCTTTTAATAACGAGATTACAAATTGTAAAACTCGAGAAATTAAGAGAAAACTCTTAAAAACGAAGACTTTTAGTGATAATAACTTGATTAACAATGAAAACAATAAACCTATTTATAGCTAAACTAACTAAGAAATAACTATGGAAATTAGAACTATCCTAATTATAAACTAACTAGGAAGCTATTTAAATAACTAATAAAAGGAAACTAAATAATCCTAAATTATTATCTAATATAATTATTTAATTAAACTAAATCTAATGTGATTTGGAGAGTTAAATAAAGCAAAAAGATAATTACTAAACTATGGAATTGAACCTATCATGGGACGGTGGATATGGAAAGTCACGTGGTCGCAAAATAGGAAAACAAACAGTGTGCTACGTGGGTATTGTGGCGGCTTAGGACGCATCAAACTCGCATGGAAGGGAAATAAGCCGCATGACACCCGCTTTCTCGTCCGTTTGTATTTTCCGACTTGTTCTTCGATTTCCGTCACGTTCCTTTTTATAATTGGTGTTTTATATTTGCCTCTTTTCCGATGCCAAATTCCGAGCCTCTTTCGAGCTCGTTTTTCTATTCGATCCCGTTTCTCTTTTTCCCAATTATTCCCGAAAACCGTTATTAACTCTCGAATTCTTCCTGTATCAGCTCCCTTTGTTTGGTTGCATAAGTATTCAGAAACTTGTCTTTTAATCTTAACGACTTTATGCTATGGGTTACCAAATAAAACTTTGGGAAAAGGTACAACAAGACGTAATTTTATTTATACACGATATCTTCGGTTTTGTCCAAAAACCTCACTTCAATTCAATACTTAATACAATAATTAGAATGAAAAAAGGGGAACCATCAAAACTAAGCAGGAGCCTTGTGCTAATGGCATACAGCGGGGATCGGTGGAGCTGATTGCTGGGTAGTTCACGGTGGCGGTGGAGAAGCAACTGAGCTAGAAGTAGTTCGTCGTTTCTCACGTCTCGATGAATTTGGAATCACATCTTCAGCTGTGGAGGTAGGTCGAGCTGATGGCTTATAAGTAGTTCGTGGTGGCACTGGAGAAGCCAATGAAGTACTAGATGGTCGTTTCTCACTTCTCGTTGAAGTTGGAACCACGTCTTCAGTTATGGTGGTCGGTCGAGCTGATGGCTTAGTTGTTCGTGGCGGTGGTGGTGGCATTGGTGAAGCTACAGATCTAGAAGTAGTTCGGCGTTTCTCACGTCTCGTTAAACTTGGAACCACATCTTCAGTACTTAGAGCATCTACAATCATGAACCTTTAAAAAGGTTCATAACTTTGCCAAATCAGCTTTCTCTCTCTGCCATATCATTTTTCTCTTTCTTACTCATTTTATAAACCTTTCTTTCTCAATCATGGATCGGTTCATGATTTATATAAGAGTGAATTGTGGATTTGGTCCTGTGATTTTGTGATTTCTTTGACCATGGTCCTTATTCTATGTTTATTGTGGATTTGGTCCTTGTGGTATTCAATTTGTTTTGGTCATGGTCCTTCTGACTAAAATCTCCGTTAATTTCGTTAAATCAAGGACCATTTTCGCCATTTGTCATTTTTTTTGTCCTTTTATGATAAGAAAAAAAAAATACTTTTATACACACACATATAACGATATCAAAATAAATAAAATAGAATATTATTGTATGATTTGATTGTTTAACTTTCTTAAAAGATTAACTATATTAATACGATTTAATTTTATTAATATGATTTAATAGCATAAATAATGGAAATCGATAACAAAAACTTAAAAATACCTCGAAATCAAGCAAAAAACTTTAAAATTTTCTCGAAATCATGGAATTAGGCTAAAAACACATCAGCCAATATTGAACGTCGGTAAAAAGATGAAGACACATCGATTAAAACCGTGTTTTTTGTAAAAAAAATTTATATTATATGGTGCTACTGTATGAAAAAATTTCTCGGTTCGTCCCTGATGATGGGGGATGATGAAAAACCCAGGTTGTTTAGGATGGAGATCTTGTATTGGGATTCAATATGTAGCGAACTTTATCGTAGTATTTGGTTGGTTGGAATCCAGTGAGATCTTAAAGATTTGGAAATTGACCAAATTACATATATGCGCTTAGTTCATTCTTCGAAATTTAGTTCGGAAGTCCAATTCCACATATAGTGGAATTTAAATTCCTTGCATTGTAGTAAAGAATTTCAATTCTTCATGTCTTCTTTTGAGAAATACTATTCTTCGAAATTTAGTTCGGAAGTCCAAGTTCAAAGTTAGTTTATTTTCAATTCAATTTTCCTATTTGACAAGGACAAAAGCTACATGTGATATTTTCTTTTTCTTTATTAGACTGAATTTATTTTTTAAAATATAAAATTAAATCAAATGATATATTCATCATTGTACATTTTTTGTAAATATAAAATAAACCATAGTTGTCACAAATGCTAGAGAATTCTATTCATTCCATCGATCGATTGAATGATTATAATTATTGAACCGATAACGACAACTTACACATTTTCTCACTGCCGTAGTACATGCTATAGTCTTTTTCTTCAATCTTTTTTATAAGGGTAATGTTATCACAAATGTTATATGCACCTTCTTCCTCCTTTTTTTTAAATGTTCGAATCAAATCAAATTATATTGAAAATGTAAATGTTATTTGGCCTCACCCACCCCTTTTTTGAAATATAATCTTTGACAATTTTTATATTAGTCTAATATATAAAAGTCAACAAATATCCAGTAATTTTATAAATTAAAGTATTTCCATTATTTATGCTATAATTTAATAATAAAATTAAATCGTATTAATATAAGTTAATCTTTTAAAAAAGTTAAACAATCAAATCATACAATAATATTCTATTTTATTTATTTTTATATCTTTATATGTGTGTATAAAAATATTGTTTTTTTCTTATCGTAAAAGAACAAAAAAAATGGCAAATGGTGAAAATGGTCCTTGATTTAACGAAGTTAACGAAGATGTTAGTCAGAAGGACCATGACCAAAACAAATTGAATACTACAAGGACCAAATCCACAATAAACATAGAATGAGTACTATGATCAAAGAAATCACAAAACCACAGGGACCAAATCCACGATTCACTCTCTATATAATAAAAAACTACAATATTAAAATTATAACAATTAAAAATTAGTTATTACAATTAAAAAACAATAATTATAAATTAAAATTGTAAAAGCCATAATAATTAAAAAGCTATGTAAAATAAATGATACATAAATGAAAACCATAAAAAAATAAAAGGGAATAAATAAAAATTATGACGAAATATAAAAAGTTATTGAAATAGAAGAATTATAATATATGTTATTAAATAAATTACTTTTATATTGCAATATGTATGAAAAGATATAAAAAATATAAAATGAAAATTAAGTAATTAATAATTGTTTAATGAAATTTATTATGTTGTGGGACCCAATTTTAATAAATGAACCAGTTTCTAACCATGAACCTGGTTCATGCCATGTAGGCATGGACCTCTTTCTCTCAATTGGATTATAGAAAATAAAGTGGTTATTCTTGTGATGACTTGGCATTACGAACCTCCCATTGGGGATGCTCTTATGTAATCAAGTATCTCTATCCACTAGGGGTGCTCAAATTTCCGACCAACCCGTTCAACCCGGTCAACCCGTCCAACCCAACCCGAAAAAAACGTAAACCGCGTCAAACCGTTGTATAACCGATACAATTTTAGAACAAACCGCATTTAATGGGTTGGAATTGGTTTGAGCCCAAGCCAAACCAACCCAACCCGATAACCCGTCCAAATAAGCGCCTTTTTTTTTGTTTTGCATTTCAGGTTTACCGCCGCTCGCTTACTTCATTAGTTCATTTCAATCAGGTATCGTTCCAATCTAAGGGAAGATTCATAAATCACAGAAAATCCCTAATCTTCTTCACTTCAGGAGGTATCGTTCCAATCCAAGGGAAGATTCAACCAAGGTAAGATTCACAAATCACAGAAAATCAGGTATCGTTCCAATCCAAGGGAAGATTCAACCGTAGGTTTCGACGCCTTCACCAAGTTCACCTTCAAATCAGATTCAATCGGCTCTACATCGACCAAATCAGACTCAATCGGTTAATCCTTTAATCGATTCAAAGGTAATCCATTGGAAATTTGTTGACTCACTCACTGCATTTTTTTTTATTTTTCTACCTACTGCTGTTTTTTGATTCAAAGGTAATCCATTGGAAATTTAAGTTGTTGACTCATCTCTTTCAACCTATCACTGTTGTTAATCCTTTAATCGATTCTACCTACTGTTGTTTTTTGATGTTTGATTTGTGAATATTTGTCTACTGTGAATCATTAAATAATACCATTTGCTTATTTACTTGCCTTATTTGCTTATTTATTGTGAATATTCACACTTGACAGAACTGTATTTTGTGTGTTTTAGTTTGGAAATTACCTACTGTTTTAGAACTGTGGTGATAAAGATTGTCTATTTACTTGCCTTATTTTCTTGTACTTTACCTTATCTGCTTGCCTTATTAGTTTTGGATATATAAAGACTGTTTATTTACTGTTTGTTGATGTTGGATGTTGGATATATAAATTATAAAGACAGGTTTGTATTTTTATTCTTGTAAGCTTGATACTTGTTTTGTTCAAAAAATTGTTGCAATTTGCATGGTTTAGGTGAAAGGTGGCAGCAAGTGGAAGCAGGAGACAACAGTTGGTGGCTATCGATGGCAGGCGACAACAGGTATGTAATTTATGAAATGATTAATAAATGTTTCAACCCAACTCAACCCAACCCGCACGGTTTGAGTTGGGTTGCACTTTTGATTGGGTTGGGTTGAGATTTTTCAAACCGCAACGATTGAGTTGGGTTGTTAAAGTGCCTTCAACCCGGCCAACCCAACCCAACCCGTGAGCACCCCTAGTCCCTACTATCCACTTTATATTTATGTAATCAAGTATTACATGATGAAATATTATCAAATCAACAAAAGTGATACCAAACAAGAATTTTTGCAATCTTATTAGATTTATTATGAAAAAATATATTATTTATCACACCAAATAAAAAGAATACCGTCAAATTAATTATGTCTTGAAGATTTTATCATTCAATAAAGAGTGAATTACATAAATGGTTTCTCGTGAATGCCTGGATTTCACTAATCGTTCCTCCAGTTCTTAAAGTACATTGATGGTCTCTAAAAGCGAGATATGGAGCCCAAATTCGTCCCTGGCGCTAACGCCGTCCAAATTTTTGCCGTTAGGGGTCACATGTGCCCCTTACGTGAGGGGCAATTCAGTCTTTTTACCTCCTTTCCTTATTTTGCTTCAAAAAAATAATATATTACATAGAAATTTTAAATTAAAAACAATGTTTGAATGCATTAGGATAGAGCATCCTTATCATCTTCAACATCATCCACATTCCACCATCACCATGAGCATAACCGGCGACCGCCACCACCTGCAACTAACCGACGACCACCACCAGCACCCATTAAACGTTAATATTTAAACCCAAAACCTAAATCATATTCAAATCAATTTTTTTTAACATTCATATAAAAATATTCAACTTAAATCTGATTCAAACATGAAAAAAATCAAGCATTCATACAATATTCAAAGCTAATTAGATTTAAACCCAAAAACGTTCACATTCATATAATATTAAAAGTTAAATCAGATTCAAACCCAAAAAAATTCAAACATCCATACAAAAAGGTTCAAACCTAAATCAAATTCAAAATCAAAATCAAAGCCTCAATTCTAAACATAAACAAAAGAAAAAAAAATCCTAAACCGATCCTAAAATCAAAGCAACCCTAAAATCAAAAGTGGAATTAGAGAATATTACATATAGAACCATCACCCTAAAATAAAAAATGAATCAAAACAACCCTAAAATCAAATATATCGAACCATCACTTTGGATCTAGATCTGAATCGCAACTTCGACTTCCATATCGAGTCCATCGTTCGAGTTCGTTGTTTGTTGTTCGAGTTTCAGATTTGCTTCCATATCACGGAGGAGGAGGTGTTCTTCATTCACCGGAAAATGAAGAGATCTGGATCAAGAAAATCAAAACTAAAAATCAAAATCATGTAGGGGGTCGTCGGAAACCAATGGAGAGGGCACGACGTTGGGGGTCGCCGGAAACCAATGTAGAGGGTCGCCGACTGCATCTTTGGTTTTAAGTCTAGTGGCGGTGGTGGTGGTTTTAAATGATGGAAATGGGTTTGAAAGGAAGCAAAGAATTTTGAAGGAGAAGAGAGATTAGAGAGAAGAGGTGGTTTTGGGAGGTGGTTGTTTTAGTTTTGGGATTCCAAGAATGGTTTTCTCCCTCTTTTCTTTTAATTAAAAAAAAAGAAATAAAAAAATAAAAATATTAATTTAATTATGTATTTTAAATAAAACTAGTGTTGGGCTCGTACATTGCACGGAAGGATAAATTTTTTGTTGGAATATTGAACCGAGTTAAAATGAAACGTAATTTCTCTGTTAACAGTTAATGAAATACAATTTGAAAAACGAATGTATTTTCATAAATGGTTAACTTGCATATATTCTTAATCGTTTGTTGTTATGAGATTGTGCAATAATATTGGTAATAGTTTTGTATTATATTATTTAAAACTCAAACGACATGTCTCACAACATATTTATCTGACTATTGACTTCAAGACCTCATAGTATTAGTCGATAAAAATAAAGATATGTATATATGTATATATATCTTATTCCCCTACTTCGAAAAATATGATTGTGGATTTTGAAAAATATAAACAAATCATCAGTAAATAAAATAAAATATAAAAAAGTAGTTTTTCAAAGAAACAAAAATATAGTGGAATATCTTTTGTTCAGTTGCAGGTTCCGCCATTGACACCCGACCGTTTGTCTTCTTCTTGTACTCGGATGATACATAGAGAAACTATATATATTTATAGTGAATGTAGAGAATGTTTTAAAATCTTTTATTTTCATTTTTGATTTTACATTTAAATGTAAATATATTAAAAATATGGAAGAATATTTTTATATCTACATCGTTTCTATTTTATTTTTTTTACACTTGGTTAATTTGGAAAGTATTGCGGAATATTTTTATTTTAAATAATACGATAATTTATTAGTGTATCTCGTTATTTTTTATTTTTTATTCATATCAACCTTCTTTTTTCTTCTTTTAATGCTCGTGAAAAAAAATACGTGTAGATTTTATATTATCAAAAAAAATACGTGTAGATTTTATATTATGCTAATATAAAATACGTGTAGATTTTATAAAATAAAATAGATTTTATATTAGAAAAAAATACGGAAGAAAAAAGAGTTTATATTACATTTAATTATGTAAAAAGATTTTATAAAATAAAATATGGAAAAATATTTTATAAAATAAAATATGGAAAAATCATTATGAGATGTAATATAAAAAAATACGGAAAAAAAAAGATTTTATATTACATCTCATTAATATAGATTTAAATGTAAAATCTACATTTAAAATAGATTATATGCTAATATAAAATCTATTTTATAAAACCATCTACCAAAAAAACAAATAATTATATTAATAAATGAGTATCCATTCCACAAATAGATGTTTATGTGAGATATTGTGCTTGAAAATGTTGTACCAAATCTATACTATATTATAAAACACGGATAAAAAACTCTTAAATACAAATTATTAGGCACAATGTACCATCATTTTATGCAAGATTTTAAAAATCTCTTAATTTACAAGTATCAAAGCATAACATACATATTACTACTGCAGGCTTCTAACACCCACCAATTTGGTATGTCCAGGGTCTTCCTTTTATGCAGACCTTTCCATATATCACTATTAATTAATATCTTATATTACTATAAATTTGTTTTAATTATATTATTAAATATGTAATTGGTTATTTTTTCTAGATATCTTTAAAATATATAAGATAATCATTGAATTCTAACAAAATATTTAATTTTATTTATATAAAAAACGTTATATTATTAAGCCTAAATTAAACAAATTTATAAAAAAAACATTATCCTTTTCTTAAAACCATCCAAAATCGTACTGTAAATCGACCAAAAAAACAAAAAAATAAAATGAAACATTAAAATCGTGATGTATCTCGCTGCATTGCGTGCGTACGCTTCTAGTCATTAATAAATTGTAAATTAAGTAATTGACTTTAATTAGTTGTAATCTGTGCTTAAAATGTTGTAATTAAGAGTTTTTTATGTCGTTTTTATAATATAGTATAGATAAAAAAGGGTAAAAATACTAAAATGCCCCTCACGTGATGGGGTTAACGGAGCATGCCTTAACGGCGTTAGCGCCAGGGACGAATTTGGCCTTCATATCTCGCTTTTAGGGATCACCAATGTAATTTCAGAACTGGAGGGACGATTAGTGAAATCTAGACATTCATGAGGGACCATTTTTGTAATTCACTCTTCAATAAATAAATAAATTACTAATTCAGTGCCATCATAACTCATAAGTGGGACCTCATATATTGAATGGTGGTCGACGAGCGCGTGTGAGCGCGTGACTGAATTGCTTTCGCTGGACTCAATTTCTGGATGACGCGTATGTCGTCCTCTTCTTGATTCGTGAATGTTCCATGTAACTTCGTCTCCATTTCGTGCAAATCTGTGTAGCCATTTCTGCTAACACTTGAAAACCAAAGGGGGTAAAGCAAAAATAGAAGAAAAGGTTGTTCATCTATTTTTGCTTTACCCCCTGCAATTTTAATTGTTTCTACAAATGACTACAGAGATTTGTATAATCATTAATATACCTCCTCTGGTAATCTATCTCTCTCTACTATATTACTAGTGGCAACCCCGTGCGTTGCACGGTAGCGATAATTTTTTTTAAAGAAATACTTGACCGAGTTAAAATAGAACATAATTTCTTGCTTAATAATTAATGAGATATAATTTAAAATGAAGAATGTATTTACATAAGTGGTTTATTTTCACGTATTGATAACATTTTATTGTTACGAAGAGTTTGACACGTATTGACATTAACTTTTTTGTTATGTTATTTAGAATGAAACAACATGTCATACGCCCATATCATTATTGTTGTTACGAAAGTTTTGAGGAATCACCGTCTGGCTCAAATTTGAGTTTGATAATTTTAAAGTTTGAACTTAAAAAATGTTGCTTATTATTTTAATGACTCAAACTTGTAATGCGCTAATATGATATCCAACTTGATTTGTTCCAAAAGTTCGTTTGATGCTCTTGAGTTTATATATAAGGTGTCATATAATAAAAACACTCTAACAAACATGTTGACATTAAGTTTTAAACTTAAGGCCTAAATTAGATGTATAGATTTTTTGAAAAATTATTGTTGGCCAATATATTTAGTCAAACCTATTTTTAAAATTTTCAAGCCAACTTCTACTCATATATAACCATCTATTTTTAAATTTTATCATCTTCATAGTAATGTGGGATAATTTAACCAAACCATAATTTAACGTTTAATAATACTCAAACTTGGTTAGGCCACATCATCAGTTGTGGCGATAATTATTTCAGGAAATATATGTATCGAGATAAGATATATAAAATATAATTCGTCAGTTAACAGTTAATTGAATACAATATAAAATAATTGATGTGTTTCAATGAGTGGTTAATTTATATATATATAATTTTTTTTGGAAATTGAGAGTTGGCAGCCAATATCAACCCTCTCTTTCAAATCCTACTTTCTTGCTAATTTATTATGGGATTTCAATCGCGAGGTAAAACATATTTATCCAACTAAAATTTTGATTATCAAAATCAACCCTTGTTTCTTACAGTCATCTTCATTCTCCAATCTTGCACCTTGCATCAAGGTGGGATAATTAAACTACAACACAATGCAATATTTTAGAATACTGAAATCTCACAATGTCATCTCATTATTTATGGTTGTTCTTTTTTATATAAATAAAGTCACATAAATATTAATATTTTATAAATTTTGATTTTTAGCGAAAGAGGTCGACTAAAATGAGACAACCACATAGGTTGCCACAAACTTTTAAACTTGTAAGTCATCTTATCCGTATTTTCTTTTGTTTACCTCATCTTCCAAATTTATTATCTTTACGTTGATGTGGATTAACCAAATAAGACAACTCATGCACCTTTTATATACTAACCTCTTTTTTCAAATCTATCTTTTTTTACCGATGTGGGATAAATAAATAAGACATTTCATCCAACTTTTATATACTAACATCTTCTTCCAAATCTATTGTCTTTATGTCGATGTGGGACAATCAAATAAGACATCTCATTCAACTTTTACATACTCATCCATTCTTCCAAATTTATTTTTTTTTTCTATCAATGTGGGATCAAATAACATCACAATTCAATATTTGAGAATACTTAAATCTTCTTGTGACTTGTGAGAAAATAAAAAGACATCAAGGTTCAACATTGATAATATTGTATAAATTGATGAAATATGATGATTTGTATACATTTGTCTATCGATTTATTTGCTTATATAAATGGGTATTTTTAACAAAAATAGGGGTCGGCCAAAAAGAATATTTAGCCAAGTATTCCTTTAATTTATCAAAATCTAAATCTCTGTATTTCTACAGGTATATCTTCATTCTCCAATCTTATATTCACTCATCAATGTGAGATGTGTAAAACACCACCAGAATATAGTAGTATTTGAGAATACTCGTATCTCATATTAAATCCAAATGTCCTCGTTTCTTATAGATACCTACATTACTCAAATCTCACAATGTCATATCATTCTCTATGGTTCTTTCTTTTATATATATATATATATATATATATATATATATATATATATATATATATATATATATATATTGATGATTCTTATTTGAGGCGTGTCATTTCTCTTGGATAATTTTACTTTTATATATATATTAGATTTCTTAATCCACATCATGATATGTCATTTTGTCTTGTTTTTCATTTTATGTATACAAAGACAAAAAGATATAAAAAATAGACAAATTAAATGAAATAAGTATATATCTTATTAGTTGTAATACAATATATATCAACACCAATAAATTTGTAACTAAAAATCAACTCTTTAATCCAAAATGGATTAAAACAAATCATAAATCATGTAAAAAAAAGTTGGCATACTTTTCCTTTTATAACCATCTTCATGTTCCAACATTTCATCTTTCTATCAATGTAGGATAGCCAAAGTTAACTACAGTCCAATATTTTAGAATTCTTAATCCACATTGTACCATGTCATTTATCTTGGTTTTTGCTTTTATATGTTTAAAGATAAAGATAGTTGGAATACAATATATAATATATATTCAACATCAACAAATTTGTAACAAAAAATAAACTCTTTAATCCAAAATAGATTAAAACAAATCATAGGTCATGTCAAAAAAATTGACATTCTTCTCTTTTTATAACCAACTGCATGTTCCAATATTTCATTATTCTATCAATGTGGGATGACCAAAGTTAACCACAATCCAATATTTTAGAATTCTCAATCCACATTGTGTCATGTCATTTCTTTTGGTTTTTGCTTATATATATATAAAGATTAAAATCTTAATACAGTTATTTCGTTTTTTTACAAACATTTGAAATTAGTTATTTAATTTACTTTATATCTCTTGTTCCACTTCCTAATTCAATTACATTATAGTTCAATGTTACGTTTATCACACTTACAATTAGTTATTTAATTTACTTTATATCTCTTGTTTTTTCATTTTTCATTTTATACCTTGTCATGTTAACACAAATAATCGTATACGAACAAAAGTACAATTAAAAAATATGTTTTTACAAATTATACCATTATAATCGTCTCGTCAATACCTTCAAAACGAGACAAATATTGAATATTTTTTTATTTAACTGTATTATTAAATATCATGAATATCTACAAATTAGATTGTTTTATATCCTTACACTTTATTTTTTTTCACCTTTAGCATATTAAAAATGCGTAAACCAACTAAAATATATTAAAAACACGTTTCATTCTTATTATAAATTACACAATTATTATTTGTTCGTCAATATTTTTAAAATAAACTAATTACTGAATATTTTTATACGTTCTATAATATTTAAAATAGCATAAATACCGTCTATACTATCTATATCTATCTCTACTATATTATTAAAATTATAATACCGTTTTTCAGTTTTTCTGAAAGCCATTTTTTCCTCTCCACGTTCTATTTACAATGTTACATTTACCACCCTTACAATTAGTTATTTAATTTAGATTATATCCATTGTTTTTTCATTTTTAAGTTTACACTCTTATCATGTTAACACAAATAATCGTATATGAACAAAAATGCAATGAAAAAATACGTTTCTTTTTTTATAAATTATAACATTATGATCGTCTCGTCAATACCTTTAAAACGAGTCAATTATTGAATATTTTTTAATTTAACCGTACTATTAAATATCATGAATATTTACGAATTAATTTGTTTTCTATCCATACGTTTTTTTTTCACCGTTATCATATTAAGACGAGAGGGATGTTTGAGATATGATTATTGAAAGGAGGAGGTTGGGGTATAAATAGATATCAGGGTTTTCTCCATCTAACATTGGGGTATATAGTAATCGTAGGATCATCTTGATCTAACCGTTAAGATTGGGACATTTGTTTTCTTTTTCATTGGGAAAATAATAATTTTTTACAAGATCGGTAAGGGTGTGTTTGGTATGCAGACAATAGTCAATACGAATCCTCCAATAGTTATGGGCATGAGGTCGATAGAGAAATTCGTCCCTTCTAACTCCAAAGTACAACCTCGCAATACCTCGTGAACTACTACTTGACAACCGTTAGCTATTTCAACGACTAGCGCATCCTCTAACCCGCTAGTGATCAAAGAGTGGTGTTGGCAAAAAGAGTTCGACACAAAAGAAAAACTAGCACCGGAGTCAAACAATATGCGAGCGGGTATAGAGTTGACAAGGAACGTACCCGAAACAACGTCCGGTGAAGCCTTCGCCTCATCGGCGGTCATCTGAAATGCTCTTCCCAATGCCTTCGGAGGGTTCTCCTTCTTTCCCTGAGGACCTCCCGCTTTCAACCTCGTGCACTCCTTTCGAACGTGGCCCGACTCTTTGCACTCATAGCAGACAATTCCCCGAATGGGGCAATTTTCACGGATGTGCCCCGACTTGCCGCACTTGAAACAATTCACCCCGGAAGTGTTGCATGGGCCGAAGTGTTTGTTTTTGCACTTGGGGCACCACCTAGCCTCCCGCCTCGGCTCTGTTCCCTTGCTGACATTGTTATTGAAAGTTCTCGGCTTTTTGGAGTGCGTAGAGTTGCTTTCCCATTTTCTCTTTTCGGTAGCCCCGACCCTTTCTTCGCGACTCTGAGCATAAATGTCCTCCATCACTTTGGCCTCTTCAATGGCCTCACGAAGGGTAGCAGGTTTGGCGTTACGAACCATGGACATCATGTCCGCTGGCAACCCCTTCAGGTATGCTTTCACCTTGTCACTTTCAGTTGGTGCCGCTTGCCCCACTAGATCAATCTTCTCCACAAATTTCCTCGAGTAATCCCTCACCGATATGTTGCCTTTCTTGAGGACCCGGAACTCATCGATGATCCGATCCATCGCTCTCTCATTACAATACTCTTCCATCAGCTTCTTCTTGAATGCTCCCCATGACAACTGAGCAAGAACCATTGCATCAAGAGTGGAACTAGTGACGTTCCACCATCGGTGTGCAGGGCCCCACAGCAAATGGGAGGCGAACCTCACTTTCTGGTCTTCCCCGCACTCGCTGGAACCAAAAGCTTGCTCAACCGTCTGAATCCCGTTCACACACTCAACTGGGTCATCGGATCCCGAAAACTCGGGTGGTTTGCTACAGAGGAAGGTTTTGTAGGAGAAACTCTTTCCTCCCCTAGGAGCACCGACAACCACATGCTCTTCCGTTCTAACCCTGTTTCCAGTACCACCCGAGCCGGCCACTGCATTTTCGGCAACTACCTCTGGCCTCCTGAGACTAGCATCTTTGTCCTCCAACATCTTCAGGAAAGCTTCCTGTTGCTTTTCCATAGTCGATGTCACCATCTGCATGACACTGGCCATCATATCGGCTGGTGGGTTGGCCTCTCGAATAACCGGGTTTGTGGATGCCAATTCCACCCTGGGCACCTGCTCCACTACTAGGGGTGTAAATGATGCGAGTCGAGCTCGAGTATCATTATAATCGACTCGACTCGTTAGTGTATCGAGTCGAGCTCGAGTTCGAGTCGAGCCTATTCGAGTCGAGTGTTGACCGAGTTTTGACCGAGTCGATCTCAAGTGAGTCGATCTCGAGTATCTCGCGAGTTGTCTCATTTCATTTACACCCCTACATAGGCTCAAGCCTTTAGGCTCAAGCCATTTAACAAAGCCAAAAGATGTAAAACAAGGGAGGAGAAAGGTCTATGTAACACCCTCGAAAATGAACAGAGCAACTAATTCAAAACTTCCAAATTATACAACAAAAAGGATATAATCTATTTTACAATCATCACTTGAGACACCTCAAAAGAATATTGGATTTAACTTTAACAACTAAAAGGTCAAGTCTCGCAGAAAGACTGATCAAAGTCGGGTGTTACTAGTTGCTCTTATCAACAACTAACGCGGAATACTTCATCAAGCTACTCACCCTTGCACAAACTCTTAGCACTCAACGCTTCACCAAAAAGCTAAAACCTCTTTCCCCATCCGGAACCTGATGCACATGCCGACAAATAAAAAGGTTAGGCTAACGCCTAGTGAGTTCAAGAGTTTACAACATGAAATAAATATATTTGTAAAAGGGAAATAAAGTAGTTTAAATCACAGACTCTCTGACAAATTTACTTTAAATAACAAACGACACCATTTTTCAAAAGTACATCTTTAGAACAAAGAACCCAACATGAACCTTCTCTCGTAAAGACCACTTTAATCCCAAACTCAACCAAAACGTGAATAATAAGCAAAGCTCTTAATTTATAAAAATATGAAATAAAACTTTACTTCTCGAAATCCTTCAAACGTGGATGCCATAAAACGCAACCCATAAATCTTGAGTAAACAATTCCCCATAAGTAAAACGTCACCGAAAACATGGATAATAAAATGACACAATAAAATACCTAAATAGCACCTTCCGGTGACGGGGGATACCCGATTCCATTGTACGTGGCGGAACACAAAGTTAAACCACATAACTATGTTGTCGAACTACACCTCAGATCGTGACCGTATTGCCTGCTCTGCCGAGCTACACCTCCAGTCATGACTATATTTCAAGTCTCCATCACACCGTATCCCTTATTGTCTGCTCTGCCGAGCTACACCTCAAGGATACGCGATCTTATTGCCTGTTCGGTCTCTAGGGAGTTTCATCCTCGGGGTCCCCACTGAACCTTAGTGCCTACTCCCTACCAGTCAAGATAGGAGCCTCAACTCCTTACTTGATAACACTCGATGTCTAACCCTCGTGCACAAGAATTAGAACATCAAACTCCAAACCCAAGGTCCCAGAGTACAACCCATAAAGATTCCTCTCCGCAAAACGACCGGGACAACACCAATGCCAACACGACATTATTTCCCACGGTGAGAATCCCAAGAGTCCTCACCGATACATACAACTAACTCACGTGCCTATGGATCCAATGCGACACTGTCTAAAATACATGACTCCAAATGAATGACTCACGCACCCAAAACATGTATTCTCCAAATAAAATGAAATAAATGCAACTCACACCCCAAAGCTCCACTTAGGTATTAAACCGGACAAAAGTCCCAAAGTCCTGACAAAGCCGAAATCCGACATAAAGACCCAACAATTACGTAAATCTCCAATGGGCGCCAATATAAACATCAAAACACGCTTGACCAACATTTATGAAAATACTACGACTCAAGAGTAAATAACCCAAAGCTCCTCGTTGGTTGAAACAAGCGTTTTCCAAATGAACTAATTCTCTTCGCGATACCCAAAATGACTCATAGTACCATGATATGCATTTTCCAACGGTTTATAAAATCGTATGCACCAAATGGACAAATATATAAAATGACCTCCATTTATCTCTTACATCATCAAAGAAACATGTTAACATGATTTATTTATCAAAACGCCCAAAAACCTCAAAGATGCGCGTTACATAAGTTTATAAAGTTAAATATACCCAAATAACCAAAACTTATCAGCAGTTAACAATTTAGTGTAAAACATAAACACTTTTAAAATAAGCATTTTGGCATGTACACCGTTTTCACAAATCAACTTGAACTCACCTTGCTAGATTTAGGCTAAATCTAGATTTTCCCCCCAACTAGAGCTCCTTTGAAGAACACTTGGATTCTCAAGTCAAAACTTCCAAAAACCTAAATCCATACATATTCAACCATAAATAAACATAATCAACCACAAAGAATCGTTTCCCAAACCATATACATGAATACCTTAACTAATACCGAAACCCTAACTTTCATAACTGAAGAGAATAGAAGATTACCTTAACCCAAGCTTGAATCCACCAACCAAAACACTTCTAGTTCACCAAAATGGTTACAAACCTCTAATCTATGAAAGGAAGCACAAAGGGTGGATGAAACCCTAGAAAACTTTGATGAAGAAGATGAAGAGGGAGGGATGAGGAGCTTACCACCACAAAATACTCTTGTATACTCCAATAAACTTTCAATCTCTTGCTAGATCCTTGAAGATCTCTCAAAAACGAAACCGTAGCAATTTGAATCACCCAAATCGGAGTTGGGATGAAGGAGATATGAAGAAATGAAGTTTGGTGGCTGAAAATCGGTTTTAAGCTCGTCCAGGGGGTTTCACGACTTGTGACGCGACCTTAAGTCGCGACATAAGTCGCCCGCTTCCCCTGGTTTTCTTCTCGTTCACTGTTTTGGCCATAACTTCTTCGTTATAGCTCTGATTTTGCTCTGGAAAGAACCGTTTGACTCGTAATTGAATCCTTCATCCATCTAGACTATAAAATCCAGGATTCAAGTCCAAAATATTTTATCTTATTTTTCCCTAATATATCGGTTTCGGTATTAACTCGAAATGATACCTTTCGAAAATCGGGGTGTTACAATCTATATATAGTGGAGTTCAAAACATTAGATTCTATATCCCGCCAATGTGGGATGAATTATACACACCATCAGGAGTTTACCCATGTCTTTTACACCATCATTTTCTAAAAAAAAATCAAAAATTTGAGTTTATTATTATTATTATTATTATTATTATTATTATTATTATTATTATTATTATCAATTAAATTAAAATAATATTACTAATTATTATTATTATTTTGTTTATCGAGTATCTCACGAGCTTATCGAGTCGAGTATCAGGTCGCTTGACTTGACTCGTTAGTATATCGAGTCGAGCTCGAGTTCGAGTAGAGTGTTGACTGAGTTTTGACCAAAGCCAAAACCCAAAGCGCACGTAAAACATAACTGACATTATAATGATCAAACATTGAAAACGTAGATAACCCCAACTTCCAAAATATCCTAATAACTCGAATGAGTTTCAATAATCAAAACCTTACAAACATAAATAAATACTCATACTCAAACGTCTCTGAAAACATGGATTATAAAACTCTATAACCAAAACCACACCTATTGGTGACGGGGAAGACCCGATTACATAGTACATGACGGAACACAAAAGTAGGTCACATAATTATGTAGGAAATCAAAACATGTGTGTTACACAAATAAAAACCCACCGAGCTCAACTCCCCTGAGTCTATCACTCGAAAGCATCAAGTCAACTCCTCAGTGTCTATTCCTGAAAGTTCCAAAACAGTGGAACTTATGCACAAGGGAATTACACCTTACTGCCCATGAGACGTTGCCCGACCGTATAGGTCCACACCTTACTTATCATGGTGACCCGATGCCTATTCCGTGCCAAATGGTGAACCAAATGCCCAAAACGGGGACATAGGAACACCATGCCTATTGATTAATTGCACTAACTAAACTATTACATGACTCAAAACGAATGAACTAATGCATTCAAAACATGTAATTCTCAACTAAGATGCAGTAAATGCAAATCATAACCAAGGTTCAAAATAGCGTGAGGCGTGGCGGCGAGGTCAAGCCTCAAGCCTTACGAAATATGGCGAGGACGCGGCGTTTTTCAAGGCGTGAACTAAGGCGGCAAATTAATAATATTATTAATTTATTGTATGTGTATAAATATATGTTTTCTTTTTTTATTCAATGAATATAATTATATCCAATAATTTAAATTCATATATATATATATATATTGATATCATATAAAGTCTAAATAATTTCTAAAAAGTCTAGAAAATAACACGTGAATTCAATTCTAATTTCTAAAAAGTCTAAATAAAGTCAACTTAATTTAAGTTTTAAGTTTTAAGTTTTAACTTTTCATCCCTTAAGTTTTTATTTTTACCTTTAACCAATTTAAATTTTAAAACTTAAAAAAGTTACAAATTGTAAAAAAAAAAAAAAAAAAAGCGACGCCTTACAAAAAACGGACGCCATGGTGCGCCTTGAGCCGCCATGGCGTGAGCCACGCCTTAACAAAACGTTATGGCTCATATCGTAACGGCGGAGACGCGTCTCACGCCATATCACGCCATGACGCGCCTTTTTGAACCCTGATCATAACCAAACGCTCAACATTGAGCTATTAAAAGCAGACAAGTGTCCTTAAAACCCAACAAAATCCAAACCGAGCCATAAGCTCAACAAATCCAAAGACCCAACATTGAAATTCATAGAATGGAATCAAACATAAACAACCCGTACTTATGTAAACCCATGCTCTAAAACATATAATTAAATCCAACGTAGTTTAGATTGGGACAAATCGTTTTCCAAGTGAGTTTATAACGTTTATCCTTTCAAAACGTCCCATAACACAAAACCATGCATTTCTCCAAAACACAAAATGAAATACATCTATACTCAAAATCTACTTCCAAAAAATAAATCATTAAAATACCAAAATATATGATTTAATTATCATAATGCCCAAAATCCCAAAGATGTGTGCTATATAAGTTGATAAAGTAAAACACTTTCAAAATAACCAAACTTATCAACAGTTAACAATTTCATGTAACACACAAAACACTTTAAAATAAACATTTTGGCATGTACACCGTTTTCACAACTCAACTTGAACTCACCTTGCTAGATTTAGGCTAAATTTAGATTTTACCCCAAACTTGAGCTCCTTTGAAGAATTCCGAAACCACAAGCAAAACCTTCTCAAACCTATATTCACAAGTTTCCAACCATGAATATACCCATTCAACCATTAAGAATCAATCCCCAAGCATTTTACATCAAAATCCCAATTTTGACCAAAATCCCAATTGTGACCTAATTTCACCAAAACTATTAAATCCGAAATTTGAGAAACCAAACATTAGGAAATCATCAAGAGAACATTTATATCTTATATTAGGGTTTAGAAATGGAAGGAATACACTTACTACTTAGGTTTTGATGAAAACCCTAAGTTAGATCTTGAGGTTGAAGATGAAGATCCTTGATAACTAGCTTCCATCATTGCACTTGGCAGAGTATTGATACCTCAAAACTTGGGGATTTAAGGATTTAGAACCCCAAAACACCATAGATGGAGAGGAGAGGTCTTGGGAGAATTTTGGGAGAATGGGGAAGGAAATGAGAAGTGAATAGTGAGAAAAGGCGCTGAAAATTCGACTTAACAACAGCTTGGACCCCCTTGGCGACATTGACCATGCGACATTGCCCTGGGCAATGTCGCTGGTCATAGTCGCTGGTGTGTACCAGCTCGCGGTACACTCCATGCGATTGTGACAGTGCGACTGTGACTTGTCATAGTCACCGGGCATTGTCACGGAACCTCTCCGAATACCCGAAACTCGACTTTTTCACTGCCAATATTCCCGATACTCCAAGGAACTTTAAACAATACAATTCCCAACAAAACCCCACTATTTACGAGTCACCGAAATATCCGGGTGACATTTACTTATCGAAAATTACAGGTGTTACACTCGGTGACCACTGGATCAGAAACCACCGAGAGTTTCACCGAGACCTAAGTCTCGGGACAACTCTCGAAAACATATTTCTTTATTTTTAATTATTTAAACTTAGGATAATTATTGTTAGTTTGGATTATTATTTAGTTTCCTTTTATTGTTTATTTAAATAGTAATCTAGTTGGTTTATAATTAAGAATTAAGATAGATTTAATTTTCTTAGTTATGCCTAGTTATAAATAGAATTAATCCCTTCATTGTTTTCAATTGAATTATCAAGTTTAATAAAAGTTCTCTTAGAGAGTTTGAGTCTTCTCCATATTCTTGAGTCTTACGCTTGTAAACTCATAAGCCTTTTCGGGTTTGACGTTTGTCAATCATTCCGCGTATCCCTACTGCGTCAATACAAGAACGACAATTATTTAAGAAAAAACGAAAACAATCGAATCACATATGATTTTACACATGATTTGTTGTTTTATTAAATAATTAGCGTTCTCGTTTGAACATTTCTTTTCTCTCAGGTTGGGTTCCGTTGAGAAGTTGAGGTTAACGTGAGAAGTGATTATCGGTCATTGGATGAGAAATAGATGTATATTAGGATGAGATGCACCAAATTAATTTCTTTCTAAGAGGGCAATTCATAAGAGAGCATGAAATTAACAATGATCAATGATTTAAATCAATTTCTCACACTAACCTAACTTCTCAATTCACACAATCCTTCGCATCTATCTCTCTCTAAATATAATATTGTCTCTCGTCACCAACCCCTCCTAAAAGAACGGCGACCCGGGGGGGGGGGGGGGGGTGGACAATATTGTCTTTCTACATTATTAGTCGTGGTTGTTAAGCTTGTGAGGGGGTAAGGTTGTAATTAATAACTTGAGTTAGCTTTTCATTTCCTTTATTCTCTCTCTATAAATACCACTCTCTCTCAACATCATCCATTCATACATCTTTTCCAGTTCCAGATCCGAACAAAATTTTGGGTGGACTCGAATCCCACTCCACGCTTAAGCTGCTGCCGTCGAATCCCCTTCCCCTCACAAGTAAGTAAGCACCATTTATTATGTATTCTTCTTCATTTAGTTTTTCTTTCTTGCACTTACTTTGATTGCAATTCTATTAATTATGATTTCTCCATCTCCCTTGTTTTACTTTTGATTTCGGATCATGGGTGTTTGTTGATTCTGTTGCGTATTACTCGCATTTTATTGATTATCGACGATGTGAATTTGGTTTAAGTTGTGATTTATACCCAAATTAAAGTTGTGAGATCTCGACGGTTTAAGTTTAACGTGCTATTCATTCAAGACCCAAATAATTGATTCGTGTTTGATTTTCTATGAAAGAGATTTGGATTTCAAATTCATTCCAATTCTATGTTTGATTTGCAAGAATGAAATTTGTTGACCGGATTTGAAACGGATTTGGAATTCCTTTGTAGTGCCAGTGGCCCCCCAATCCAAATTCTTCCAAATTTAAATTCTTACTTGAAATCCAATCCATTTCATTTCAATCCCGTAAACCAAACGCCCCTTGAGAGGTCACTCCAAATCTTTTGATTTTTGTTTATCGATTAAGTGCTATTTGTATAAGATGATAATTGATGTTCACAATTAATGGTGTAGAAATTCAGATGTAGTTTGTTTTCCTTGAAACAAAATACCAAGCAAACGCCTCCTCAGAGTCTTCAACATGATTTTCTTTGATTTTTTTTTTCACCATAATAACACATTGATCTTTCAATCATGTATGTGTATATATGCGTTCTACATTCAATAATAACCCTCTCCAATTTTGATTGCAGAAACTTCATCTCCTTCCTTCACCAATTACTGTTGACCCTGGTTTGAATATCTCTTCTTCTAATTCCTTTTTTCCCTTTCTTTTATTTAATTTCTTCATTCTCTTTTTTATTTATTATTGTTCTACGCTACACCAAGTCTACCAAGTCTGATTTTGTTATCTAGGAGGTCAAATTACTGAAACTTAATTGCTTATATATATATTTTTTCAAGTCTAACTGAAGATGATTCTGCTGTTACCGGGTACATTTATATTTCGACTTTTGCACCCTCTATATATCTCGAAGCAAAAAATCTGTTTTTATATGCTTAGAGAACAAATTGTCATATGTTTCGATTGTATTTTCTTGACATATTCAACAGATGACTACAACAACGGTTGATCTTCAAATCGTCCCGTTATGTAACAACATCGAATTTATAAAAATGGTCGAAAGTACCCTTCGTGGAATTGCTGGTGTCGAAGTGTTAATTGTCAACTATCAAAATGGAAACTTTACAATCAAAACTACCAAAAACCCTGAAGAAATCAGGCATGCTCTTCAACACTTGTTTCCTGGAAAATCTGTCATTCTGTCCAAAAGAATCAACCATTCGAATCCGTTGAACAATCCCCGTAGTAATTCGTCCATTCAAGGTGGCCCCCTCAATTCTCATGACATGGCGGAAGCGATGGTGACGGTATCTCATGCCAAAGGATTGCGGAATGTGGAGTATAAGCAATCGACTACCATCAACATCAACTTTAACGACCAACCAACCACCTCTGGAAATGTTCGGGATTCTGAAGATGGATATGTTAACGCTGCGCCATCACCGCCGCCACCACGACAATATACCCCGTGGGCAACCGAGAATGTGGGGGGTTATGGTGGTGGTGGCAATGATGATTATTATGGATATGTTCCTCCAAAGCCATCAGCTCCACTGATGCCCAGGGCTGAAGCTGAAGGCTATGTTTATGGACATCCTCTTCCTACCAACAACTACATGGAAGATGACTATTCAGGTGCCTGTTGCACCATCCTTTTGTATCTATTTTATGGATTTTTGATATTATTTCTTGTTAAAAATATACACAGAGAGTGAGTGAGTGATAGTATAGTGTTCAGTGTGAGCTATTTATTATTGTTTGGAGTGAGGTTTGTTGTTTGTTTGTTAATCCCCCAGTAAACAAATCCAATTTACTTCTATAAACTTGTTTTTCCATACCCTTCATTAATCGACGAATACGTTTATGTTTAATTCAAAGTATTTAACAATGATTAAATTAGCATGTTATATGTTATGATTTGATGTATTAATGAGTACTACATCTTCAAATTCATAACCTTCCCATGAGAAACTTGTCTTTTAATCTTAACGACTTTATGCTATCGGTTACCAAATAAAACTTGGGAAAAGGTGCAACAAGACGTACGTTTATTTATACACAATATCTTCGGTTTTGTCCAAAAACCTCACTTCAATTCAATACTTAATACAATAATTAGAATGAAATAAGGGGAACCATCAAAACTAAGCAGGAGCCTTGTACGAATGGCGTACAGCGGGGATCGGTGGAGCTGATTGCTGGGTAGTTCGCGGTGGTGGTGGAGAAGCTACTGAGCTAGAAGTAGTTCATCGTTTCTCACGTCTCGATGAATTTGGAATCACATCTTCAGTTGTGGAGGTCGGCCGAGTTGATGGCTTAGTAGTTCGTGGTGGCGGTGGAGAAGCTACTGAGCTAGAAGTAGTTCGTCGTTTCTCACGTCTCGATGAATTTGGAATCACATCTTCAGTTGTGGAGGTCGGTAGAGTTGATGGCTTGGTAGTTCGTGGTGGCGGTGGAGAAGCCACTGAGCTAGAAGTAGTTCGTCGTTTCTCACGTCTTGATGAAGTTGGGATCACGTCTTCAGTTATGGAGGTCGGTCGAGCTGATGGCTTAGTTGTTCGCGGTGGCGGTACTGGTGGCATTGGAGAAGCTACTGAGCTAGAAGTAGTTCTTCGTTTCTCATGTCTCGTTAAAGTTGGAACCACATATTATGTTTCGACTTCAATCGATCTGGAAGGCTGATCCAAGTGATTGGTTTTGCTGGAAATCTGGTCTTGAGAACATGCGATTTTAGCCTACGAAAGTCTCAATCGGCACCCCTGCGCATGGGTAGGTGTTGGAGTAAAACCAAATAAAGAGCTTGTAAGCTCCTCCCACATTCAAGATTATAAATCACAAGGAATTTGTTCCTCCTTCCTACGTGGGACAAGATTCCACACCCACTTGTTTTTGCCAATTTCATCCCAAACACTCAACTTTGAGCATCGATATCTCATTCAAACATATTCTGTTTTGGACACATAATATATCAATTCGAATCTCTCATATAGGATAACACAAACCCACGAAGAGTTAGATATATACTATATACATATACATGTATTTAAATGTGTCCAAAGTTAGTAAAAACCCATGTTTTACTAAATTTTTCCAACATTCCCAACTATTTCCAAAGAGAAGCATAGATCGAGTGATTCTAAATCAAGAACGCCTAATTACTTACTCTGTTTCCCTAAAAAGGTTGGATCAAATAAACATGTAATCGACAATTCAACCAAATAATATCAGATTCTGAGTAATTCCAGAACAAAATTAATTAAACATCCATTAATTATCAATAAATTGAAGAACAAATATGTAGTTTTCTTCACGATTTCAAGTTATATATACAGTATATTCTACATAAAAACTGCAATCAAAAGTGAATTCACATGCATCGAAATCAAAGAAATAAACTGACAAATCATATGATTCCTTACTTTGAGTTAAAGCTCCAAATATTTGATCGCTGCCTGCGGACGGGAGGGATGGAGGAGGATTTTGGTGGTGGTGGAGAGAAACTGTACTTTTCTTCTAAAGAAACTGATGTTGGATTTTGGCGGAGAGAAGGTGTTTTTGTCCTGTGGTTTGAAAATTGTAGCCTTTGTTGATTTTGGACCCTCTGTAGTTTTTATTTCATTGTTATTTTATTAGTCCCTATAATTAATTTATCGTTGTTAGCCTTAGTGATATAAAAACAATAATTTAAACTACAGGGACGAAAACCATAATTTTAAAAGCACAAAGATGAAATCAACAATTTTTAACGAATCATGTAGACAAAAAAACTTGGTTTATCTGTTTTTTTTCTTTAGAAATTAATACTTTTTCTCTATATACCCATTTTAATAAATAAATAAAATTTTGTTTGCGTCCGCATATGCTTTCAAGCCGGATTTAAATAGTCTTTTAACATAACATAACATCCTACATCAGATTTTTTTACAAATATTTTTAATGTTTATAAAATATAATTCATTATTTTCCATGCTGTCTGTGGGTAAAAAAAATCCAACAGTCCGTAGTCGTGCGACAGACGGTGGATGACGTCTTTCCTTTAGGCGACTTCGACTAAAATGATCAAATACCCGTCCAACAAATACCTTCGTACGACCTAATTTCAGTTACTAATTGGCAGCATACGTTGTATTATATTTAAATGCAGAATTCAAAGGCATTCATGACAAGAGATTGTAATGGAAGACATCATCAATAGCAATTAGCATAATAGACGCTATCATAAATATCAGAAACGGTCATACGCATTCAATACTTGGGAAACGGAAAGATGGAGTATAAATACAAGGCTGAAAATTCACATTGGGACATCTGATGCTCATACCTCAGAAGCTCACTGATTATACTCTGAAGCTTGCTCAATCCTTCTCAAAATTCATAAAGCATTCTACTGTTTGACGTACGACGCACGACTGAAGTCTGAATACATCCGACGCACGACCGACTTTATTTTATTGTATTATTTTACATTACATTTCACTTGTAACACTTATTCTAAAGGACAACGTCCCTGATTGACGTCCATAGTGCACGACGACTCTCACTCGTCTGTGGTTTTTACCCATTTTAGGGGTTTTCCGCGTCACCAATTCTCTCGTCTTATTTACTTTATTTTTGTTATAGTCGTACGATTATTGTCGTTACTTTCTTTGGTTGGATTAAGCTTCACGTTTACCTTAAATTTTCCTTGGGAGATTTTTGGCATAAACAGTTTGGCGCCCACCGTGGGGCCCCATCCAAAGAAAAATCTTCGATAATTTTACGACGGACTAACGTTTTCCTCCTAGTGTTCTTTTTTCCAGTTATTCAGGATAATGGCATTCCAGAGAACACAAGATCATGTCATGGCTCAAATGAACATGGAGTTGACCGCTGCCCGAGCTCGTATCGACGCCTTAACAGCTCAGGCTCGACAAGCAGCTGAGACCATCGAGCATCTAAGAAACCAGAATGGAAATAATGCGACGGGGACTACGAATGCTTATGTTGGTGCCTGGAATGTGCCCCCTCCATTGCCTAATTATCCTCGTCCACCATCAATTAACCCTGCGACTTTCGTAATACCAACCATGCCTATGGCCTCTATTCCATTCAATGGATATGCCTCTGATACCTCGCAACAGACTAGCTTCCAAGGGTCAGGGTATGTTCCATTGGGTGTCCTAAATGGTGTTCCGATAGATCCTGTTGCGCAAAGGCTGAAGCTTTTGGAAGAACAGAATGAACGTGTCTTGTCAATGTTGGCTAAATTGCCGGGGGCAGCAGTTCCAGTCGATGTCGAGCCACGTACAGGGTTTCAGGCGTCACCATTCATTGATGAGATCGCGTTAATAGATGTTCCAAAGAAATACAGCATCCCGACCTTCACTCCAAAGTATTTAGGCGTCACTGATCCAACAGAACACGTCGCCCAATACAAACAACTCATGTGGACTGTCTCGATACCGTACCAATTCCAAGAAGTCTGTATGTGCAAAAGTTTTGGGGCGACCTTGACTGGAGCAGCTTTACAATGGTTGATTAATCTCAAACCTAAAACCGTCGGATCTTTTGCAGAATTGGTGAATCAATTCACTCAACAATTCGCTAGTAGCCGAAAAATGGAAAAGCAAACGAGCGACCTTTACTATGTCGTACAGAAGAATGGAGAGTCTATCCGAGACTACTTTAACTGGTTCAACGCGGAGATGATTAGTATTCGAAATTGTGACATGAAAACAGCAATTGAAGCGTACAAACGGGGTCTGGATGATAGTTCAGGGTTGTATCTCGACCTTACGAAGTATCCTCCAGAAACCTTTGAAGACGTACGAGCGAGGACGCTTGCTCATATGAGGGTCGAGGATGACATCACTTTCAGGAATAAACACTCGGGCGACCGGAAAAGTTTAGGTGTTAAAAAACCAGATTTCAAACCAAAGTCAATCAATCGATCAGAGCCTACTAGACAAATTTCAAACGTCAGGTTTGAAAAGAAAGGATCGACGACTTCTAAATCTGTTCAGTATCCTAAGGTGTCATCTTATGGTTTTTCTGGATCAGCTAAGGACGTCGTCGTATCCTTGAAGCAACTACAGCAAAACGTTCGGTGGCCAAAGAAAAATGACAAAGACAGTGACAAGAAGGATAAAACTAAATGGTGCGACTTCCATAATGACTTCGGTCATACAACGGATGATTGCATTGCTTTAAAGAAAGAACTTTCCTGGCTCAACTCAAAAGGTTATTTACAAGAATTGACGGAAAAGAAAGACGCACATCCCATATCCCCAGAGCATGCTAAGGTGATTAATTGTATCACCGGAGGTTCTGATATTTGTGGGACCACATATTCAGCTGCTAAGAGACATGCCAGTCGCGGTCCCGACGACCGACCAATTCCAAAGGAAGCACGACTCAAAGAGGACGCAGAGCTAGAGGCCATGCCCTTGACGTTCGACCAAGTGGATCTCGATGACGTACATCAGAAACATCATGACGGACTAATTATCCAATTGAACATTGGAAATTGTCTGACAAAAAGGATACTCGTCGATGGAGGTAGTTCAACTAACATTATCTTTTTTGATGCAGTGAAAGCGATGGGCATTGACAAATCCGAAATTACACGACGTTCGACCACACTCGTTGGATTTAATGGTGGAGCGACAAACACCATGGGGGAAATCACACTTCCAGTATATGCTAAAGGAATCAACAGACAGACGAAATTCAATGTCGTCGATTGCTCATCAGCTTATAATGTTATCCTTGGGCGACCTTAGATTCATGACATGAAAGCTGTACCTTCGACGTACCACCAAACTTTGAAATTTCCCACGCAATGGGGAGTACAGGAGATCAAAGGCGAAAGAAAGGTTGCTAGGGAATGTTACAAAGTTTCCTTAAAGCCCCCGAAGCAGACAATATAGCAATTACAGAACCAGGACGTTCTTGGGACTGATGACGACTATCGCTTGGAAGCTGTCGTCCTAAACCAGAATAAGCCTGATCAGATGGTTTACATAGGTTCGACGCTCGACCCTTCCTTCAAAAAGCAACTAATTTCTTTTTTGCAGGACCATTATGATTGCTTCGCCTGGACGCACGAAGATATGGTGGGTATCGATCCGAGTATTATTTCTCATAAACTCCACATCGATCCATTATTCAAACCCGTTCAACAGAAAAGACGAAAATTTGCTCCTGAGAGAAATAAGGTTATCAACGGTGAAGTTGATAATTTGCTTAAAACAGGAAAAATACGAGAAGTCAAGTATCCAGATTGGCTCGCCAACGTTGTTGTCGTCCAAAAGAAAAATGGTAAATGGAGAGTATGCATTGATTTCACCGACCTTAATAAAGCTTGCCCGAAGGATCCATTTCCATTGCCACATATCGACTCTATGGTCGACGCTACAGCAGGACATGAGTTACTCACGTTCATGGACGCATATTCTGGGTATAACCAGATATTGATGCATACTGACGACCAGGAAAAAACGGCCTTCATGACAGATAAAGGTATTTATTGTTATAAAGTAATGCCTTTTGGTCTTAAGAATGCAGGTTCGACATATCAACGATTGGTGAATATGATGTTCAAAGAACATTTGGGCGACACTATGGAGGTATACATCGATGACATGCTTGTCAAATCAAAGCATATGAACGATCATATAGGACATTTGAAGCAGTCGTTCGATATCTTACGCGAATATAAAATGAAGTTGAATCCGACAAAATGTTCTTTTGGAGTTCGAGCTGGCAAATTTCTCGGTTATATGGTCACACGACGAGGAATTGAAGCTAATCCAAATCAAATCAAAGCAATTGTCGAGTTAAAATCGCCTAGAAATTTTAAAGAAGTCCAACGTCTCACAGGACGGATAGCAGCGCTGAATCGTTTCATCTCTCGATCGTCCGACAAATGTCATTTATTCTACAATGTACTACGAAAAAATAAAGGTTTCGAGTGGACTGACAGACACGAAGAAGCGTTACAGCAACTCAAAAAATACATGATGTCGCCTCCTTTCCTCTCTAAACCTAAAAAAGGTGAAGCCCTTCAACTCTACCTAACCGTCAGCACTAATTCGGTAAGTGCAGTTCTTATACGAGAAACCGACGGACGACAATTGCCAATTTATTATGTAAGTAAAACTCTACTAGACGCTGAAACCAGGTATTCGTCTATAGAAAAACTTTTACTTTCGTTAGTCATGGCTGCTAAAAAGCTACGACATTATTTTGAATCACATCCTATAATTGTGGTAACTAACTTTCCATTAAAGTCGGTGTTAAGGAAACCTGAACTAACAGGACGACTAGCTAAATGGAGCATTTACCTCAGCAATTTTGATCTGGATTTCAAGCCCAAAACGGCGATCAAGTCACAGGTCTTGGCAGATTTCGTCTCAGATTTCAGTCCAGAAATGGAAAGCACAATAACATCCGACCAGTTAATTGTGGCGACTTTGCACGACACTACTTGGACGCTCGACATTGATGGTTCGGCGAATATACGCGGCACGGGCCTGGGTGTCGTCCTACAGTCTCCACAAGGGGGCAAAATAGTATACTCCATACGATGCGATTTCAAAGCAACAAATAATGAGGTAGAATATGAAGCACTGATTGCAGGAATCAAAATAGCTCACGACTTGGGGGCAACACATTTGCACGTCCGGAGCGACTTGTCCCTAGTTGTTAACCAAGTTAATGGAGAATTTGCGGCAAAAGATTCAAGGATGATTGCTTACTATAAAATAGTAAAAGAAGAAGTGAAGAAGTTCAGTCGCTTTATAATTGAACAGATACCAAGAGATCAGAACACTCAAGCCGATGCACTAGCCAATTTGGGGTCAGCACTTAATCGAACGACATTCGACAATATCCCGTTGGTTCACCTTGCAACCCCGTTCATCAAGGAAGATGATAATATTTCGGTCGCACCAATTGAAGAAGAAAATTCTTGGTCGAACGACATTAGAAATTATTTAGAGCACGATCAATTGCCTGATGACAGAATGGAAGCGAGAAAAGTTAGATTTAAAGCATCAAGGTATGTTATGATCAGAGGACAATTGTATCGAAGGTCTTCGACTAGTCTGAATCTGCGATGTATCACCAACAAGGCTCAAGTACACAAAATCCTACAGGATATGCACGACGGTGAATGTGGAAATCATTCCGGAAGCCGCAGTTTAGCTAACCGGATATCGCGACAAGGTTACTATTGGCCAACGTTAAGACAAGATGCGACCAGGTATGTACAATTATGCGACACGTGTCAAAGACACACAGGTATGTCACATAAACCTTCTGAACCTTTGCACTCGACTTTGATCCCATGGCCCTTTATGAAATGGGGGATGGATATTGTTGGGAAATTACCACCTGCCCCCGGGCAAAAGGTATTCCTTTTAGTTTTAACAGATTATTTCTCTAAATGGGTCGAAGCAGCGGCTTTCTCTCAGGTCCGAGACAAAGAGGTCGTTTCTTTTATCTAGACTAACATCATTTGTAGGTTTGGAGTTCCATCTGAAATAACGTGCGACAACGGGACACAATTCATCAGTGATCGAATGAGAAGATTTTGCGAAGAAAGGAACATCAAATTGGTAACATCAACACCTCGATATCCACAGTCGAATGGTTTAGCCGAGTCGAGTAATAAAACCATCATTATTTCACTCAAGAAACGACTCAAAGCTGCCAAAGGGAAGTGGGTGGAAGAATTGCCTTCCATCCTATGGGCTAACCGTACGACACCTCGTACGTCCACAGGACAGACTCCCTTTTCCTTAGTCTATGGATATGAAGTTGTGTTACCTATTGAGGTACGTCTACCGACTTCAAGGCATACGTCCGTTGAGCATAATTTAGTCGACTTAAGTTATGACCTCGACGCCCTAGAGGAACTCCGAGAAGCTGCTCACATTCGCATGGCGTCGCAAAAACAAACCGTCGAACGACATTTCAACAAAAATGTTCAGGTCAAAGTTTTTAAAGAAGGCGACTACGTCCTACGACGAGTGTTTCAAAACACTCAAGAGCCTAATGCAGGTAAACTTTCCACTAAGTGGGAAGGTCCTTATCAAATCTATAGTGTCGTGGGTAAAGGAGCTTATAGAATCCAAACCCTCGATGGTCAAGATATCCCACGAAGTTGGAATCCAGTTCATCTAAAGAGGTATTACTTTTAATTCTGTGAAATTAATTTCTTTGATTATTTTTTAAGAAATATTACTGACTTAAGCATCGGAGGGTCGTTGGTCAAACCAACGACCACCCCACTAATATTGTTTTTCGCAGGGACGCACGACTTATATGAAATCTTTGTGTCGAGTGAAACTCATGTGATCACACGTATATATTTGATATTAATAAATGACAAAGGTTAAATCCTGCATTTGATATTCTTAGACCCAAGAACCATTATTATGAGTTGCCTAAGGTCGATCGAAAGTTTTAGTTGATAATGATATGGTTGTATGACTAATGCAACTGTTTCTTTACCTATTCGACGAACGATTACTTATAAAGATGAGTAATAAGTATTGACAAGCAAAAAGAGTTGTGTTTCATAGAAAGTCAAAAATACAAATATAAAGGACGACCACATACGGTCGACCTTCAGGTGAAAAGTTCAAACAAAGCTAAGTAGGAGGAGCGCCAGATTGTTCTTGTACGACGTCCGTCCTTGCTAACACCTCCTCTTCTCCACCATCGCTCCCATCCAGATCGTCATCCTCGTCGAGATCCCTTTCAGTCCCCACCTTCTCAAGATAAGTCTTGAGCTCTTCGGCAGCCGACGCCATGAGATTTTTCCCACTTAGATGACGTCTCATCAAAGCAGCCCTGGCTGTAAGACGGGAGAAGGCTTCAAGTTGCTGATTTTCCTCCTCCAAATCTTTGACGTCGCCCTCCAAACCCTCGACTTTCTTTTGAAGAGACGCAACTTCATCAGCATGAGAAGCAGCGTCGGTGGTGGCTTTTATTTTCTCGATCTCCAGTTTGGTTGTTAACGCCTCAAGCTCAAGGACGCGATCCCTAAACTCGACCTTCTCTTTTTGAGCTTCAACGAGTTTAGCCTTAAGGCTCTCAACCTTCATCTTCTCAGTCTCGACCGCCTTTAGGGCGACCTTCTCCTTTTCAAGAGCCTCATCAGCTCTCTTCTTTACTTCAGGAAAAGACGCCCTCAAACCTTCTGTTTGAGCATAAAAGCTCAAACAGACTTGAAAAGCCTGCAACAGTAACAAAAAAATTAAAAACAGAACAGGTAAACGAAGGAAATAAAAGATAAAATGTAATTACCATGAAAGAGAGACCAGCGGCATGGGCTTCCGTGTCTTCCAACCTAGACTCCTTGTAACGATCGTAAAAGGTTGGGAGAAGGAATTTCGCCAAGTGGGGAAAAATGACGTCTCTTTCGAGAACATCATTCGCCATGAAATCAGCCGGAAGAGTGGCCTTGAAAGTCATCTCTCCTACTTTCTCCTTATTCTTCCCCTCACCTTTAGAGGAGGAAGGAGGCTTCTCAACGCTCGACACTCCCGACAAGGGAACGTCCTTCGTCGCCTTAGTCGAACTTCCCAATTCGACATCAGTAACGGTTTCCTTCGCAGGTGTCGCCCCTGAAAGGGACGACAAAGAAGCCTCACCCGTCTTCTTTGGTGAAGTCCGGGGTTTGCCTCGAAGACGCTTTGGATCCACCCCCGCAGGAGGAGCAGATCGCTTCTTCGATTTCTCTCTGCCCTGACGGCCAAGCTCCAGTTGTTCGGCCCGTCTCTGAGCAGCCGACTTCGTAGATGAGTCTTCTGGACAAAATAAAAGAGTTAGAAAAGACATGTAACCTCCGCAATAAAAGAGTTCGAACGACGTACCAGTCATCTCTTCTTCTCTTTCTTCTTCTCTCTCTTCTCCTTGATGAGACCCTTCAACGGATGGAACCGCCGCGACAAAGACGACTTCGTCTTCCTCGTCGTTCGACCGAACAGAAAACGAACGATCGATGATACTTCTCTCCAATATCCTTTGAATCTTGTGGTGAGAGTCGATATTTGGCTTCACTTTAGTGAAGTCGATAACTGATAAGACAAACAAGAAAAAACATTAGAATAAACGTCATAAATGCACGACAAAAACGCACGACAAAAGTATTAAACCTACCCGATTCATTCCAACCAGATGACAACCATTGGCTGTCCTCGTCGCTCACAGACGCTACTTGGACAAAAACATACTGGCGTTTCCAACCACGGTCGTTCACCGCAGTAATGTGCACTAGTACGGTGTCTCCTTTCGTTCGAGGGAATAAACTATATCTATGATAGTTATCCGCTCGAACGCTGTAAGCCGTTAGAAGGTCGTTCAAATTGAACGGAGCCCCCCAGTCGGCCGTAAGACGATCGACCACCTGGATAATTCGCCAGAATTGAGGCATCAACTGTCCATGTGATAAGTCGAATGCCTCTAAAAACTCCCTGACCAAGGGACTAAATAGCCAAGAAAAACCTATTTTGAAGGGATACCCGTATAAAACACCATATCCCTTCGGAACTTCGTCCGGCCGTAAATCTTCTGGTGTCACTAAATTGACCCCTTCGGGAATCTTAGCTAATTTCACAAGGTAGTCTAGGTGTTCCTCTTCCTTATAAACGCTAACAGCTTCACTCGACATTTTGAAATCAGGGACACTCACAGTCGCTCACCAATAACTAAGACAATCCCAAGCTTTTCTAGGCTTCTTAGCTAAGGATTTCTTATACATAAATCGACACAGAAAAGAACCAGAAATCGTACCTTAAATAATGTTCTAAAAACCTCGAATTTAGAATGGAAATGATTTTCGTCGCTCGGAAATCTCGCTGGGGGTATATCGAAGCGTAAAGAAGGAAATGATTGAAAACAATCCTTATTTATACTGTAAAATTGGAAACTGAATCGCCGAAAAGTCAGATAACCAATCGCCAAACGACACGTGTCACCCGTGTCAGGCGAAGCGCTCGAGTACGTTCCTCCAATACGTGACACCTGTCCCCAATTAACTGTCTAAATGGTTATTTCTGCAGGGAATGACGTCATTATCTAGTTAGAAATGAACTTATTTGGTTATATTTAGGTTACCCGCATTTCTCCTTTCAGCACATGTCATGTTTTTAAAATTTAAATTTCAAAAAGTTGCCGCTTGAATTTTAAATTTGGGGGCAAACTGTTTGGGTAAAAAAAATCCAACAGTCCGTGGTCGTGCGACAGACGGTGGATGACGCCTTTCCTTTAGGCGACTTCGACTAAAATGATCAAATACCCGTCCAACAAATACCTTCGTACGACCTAATTTCAGTTACTAATTGGCAACATACGTTGTATTATATTTAAATGCAGAATTCAAAGGCATTCATGACAAGAGATTGTAACGGAAGACATCATCAATAGCAATTAGCATAATAGACGCTATCATCAATATCAGAAACGGTCATACGCATTCAATACTTGGGAAACGGAAAGATGGAGTATAAATACAAGGCTGGAAATTTACATTGGGACATCTGATGCTCATACCTCAGAAGCTCACTGATTATACTCTCAAGCTTGCTCAATCATTCTCAAAGTTCATAAAGCATTCTACTGTTTGACGTACGACGCACGACTGAAGTCTGAATACATCCGACACACGACCGACTTTATTTTATTGTATTATTTTACATTACATTTCACTTGTAACACTTATTCTAAAGGACAACGTCCCTGATTGACGTCCATAGTGCACGACGACTCTCACTCGTCCGCGGTTTTTACCCATTTTAGGGGTTTTCCGCGTCACCAATTCTCTCGTCTTATTTACTTTATTTTTGTTATAGTTGTACGATTATTGTCGTTACTTTCTTTGGTTGGATTAAGCTTCACGTTTACCTTAAATTTTCCTTAAGAGATTTTTGGCATAAACACTGTCTATAACACAAATCTATAGCCATTTGTACCACTCTTTAAACGTCTCAACGTAGTGATTTTTTTAATACAAAGTTACTGTTTTACAAGTTATAACTATTTTATGCCTTGTTAGAAATTTTCTGGATCATCGTTGTATGCCAATACTCATAAGTTTAAGGTGTAAAGTATAAAATATAAGAGGAAGGAGAAGAATCTTACTTGAGTTCACACCCAATAAGGTGGTCTCTTTTTTAGCCATAACAAAAATAAATAATTATCATCAATTATTTTAAATCCACTAAAAAAACTTAAAATGAAAAATTCAAAACTAAAAATTTTAAAAAAGAAAAAAAAATGTTTCCAACATATTTTTTTAATTATGAAGATTATAATATTAATTATATTATTAAAATATATTATATATATAATAAAATATTCTTTCTCTTTCATAAACATTTAACATCAAAGTTTTTATTGGTGGAAAGATAATAAAAAATTGTTTCTCTTTTATGGTAATCATTTTTAATATTCTCTCTCGTATTTTCTCAATTTTAAAGAATTTGTTTAACCAATAATCTACCCATTCCCAAGATCTCCATTTTAAATTTTTGTTAGAGAAGGTAATTGCTTTCTCTTCATTTACATCATTCACTTCATTTTCAAAAATAACATAGCAAAATATTTCTTTCTTCAAAAACTCCATGCTTTTTGATTCGTCTTTATATACAAAATCATAGAAATATTTCTGGCATAAAAAATTATACATATCAATCCTACAAATCTCTTATCCATCGTCATTTTTTTTAGAACGACAGAATTTTATAAAACTAGCAAGAAGCTAGAGAAACATCAATTACAAAGAAAGAGTAGCAATGGAAGGATTTGCAAGCCAACCAACCCAATTAATAGACAATTTGGTACTTCGATAATTAATCCAAAAGTAAGCACGTGTTATAATTTTCTCCAGGATTGCCGCCTTCTTTGGCTTCGGGTTGCCAAAGAGAGTTCCATTGCGGAAAACTCAAATGGACCATAGAGTGGTAATCATAACGGTCTCGAAACACCAAAAAACCTATTTTTTCAGCCGAATTGAATCAATCCAAGAAACCCAATCCGAAAAAGAGCCTAGAGTCGGAATATCAATTTTCCACCATCGTCCAATAAGAGCCCATAAATCTTTGGCAACGGGACACGAGAAGAAAAGGTGATGGCAGTCCTCTACCCCCGTATCACAATTAGGACAAAGAAGAGACGTAGCGTCGATACCTCTTTTATCCAAATTAAGCCTAGTAGCGAGTCGATTAAGACGCAATCGCCACGTGAACACGTTGACTTTGATGGGAACAAGTCTATTCCATCTACTAGGAAGAGGCTCAACCTCCAAAAAGTGAGCATCTATACACTGCCTAGCCGACGCAACCGAATAATCGCCCGACCCTTCTAACATCCACTTCCATCTATCCTTTTGATCCGAGCGCACAAATGAAGATAAAATTTGTTTAAGTTCACTAAATTGAGCAGCCTCAACCCCACCTCTTGGCTCCCTTCGAAGACACAAATCCCAACACCCTAACTCCAAACGAGACTTGACCGTCGCCGACTTATCCAAATCTAAAGCATAAACTCTAGGAAATTGAATTTTAAAAGAGGATTCCCCAAGCCAAACATCATCCCAAAAAGCGGTCAAGCCACCATCGCCCACCTTTTTCTTGCAAAAAGAAAAAAGATCAATGCCTTTATCCTTTAGATAGTTGGCTGATTTTAAAATAGAAACCCAAGTGGAGTTCGAAATTTGCCTAGACAAACTAGACCCAATTTGACCCGTCGCGCCATAGATGAATTTAATAACTTTAACCCAAAGTGCCTCGTCCTCTGACCAGAACCGCCAAATCCACTTGAAAAACAAAGCACTGTTAAACGCCATAATACTACCAATACCAAGTCCTCTGAATTTGAGATCTGCCATAACCTTTTTCCATTTAATCCAAGACATTTTCTTTTCCTCAACATCTCTGCCAACAAAGAATCTATTCCTCAAAGATTCCAAGCCTTTATCCACCGACCTTGGAACTTTGTAAATAGACATGAAGTAAGTAGGAAGGCTCCCCAAGACGGACTTTAAAAGAGTAACCCGACCACCAACCGAAAGAGTTTTAGCTTTCCAATTGGAAAGTTTGGCCAAAAATTTATTGACCACCACCTTCCAACCCTCCATTCTGGACATATTACCCCCAACGGTTAAACCAAAATACATAAAAGGAAGCTTCGATCCACTACACCCAACACAAGAAGCCATACGTTCGATTTCATGCAAACCCACCCCCACACCAAAAAGTTTGCTTTTAAGAAGATTAACTTTGAGGCCCTAGATAAGATAAAAACATCTAAGAATACGAATAATATTCTTAACATTCGATAAAGACCAATCACCCAAAAAAATTGCATCGTCCGCATAAAAAAGGTGGGAGATAGGGTACTGAACGTTACCAATATTAGCGCCCCGAAAGATATTTTTCGAAACCGCATCTTGAATAATGACATGTAGACCCTCCATCGCTAATATGAAAAGAAAAGGAGAGAGAGGATCTCCTTGCCTTAAGCCTCTACGAATGCAGAATTCTTTAGTCGGAGAGCCATTAACAAGAACTGACCCCATCGAATCTTCAAGACATCCGTGAATCCACCCACGCCAAGCTAAGCCGAATCCCAATTTCGTTAGGATTAAATCCAAGTAGTCCCACCTTAGGCAGTCGTATGCTTTCTCGAAATCAACTTTGAGAATCAAAAGCTTTAACCAATTTTTTTATACCAATCCAAGGCCTCATTCAAAATTAGAGGTCCATCAAGAATTTGACGCCCTTTTATGAAAGCGGATTGGTCACTACTAACAATATCTCCAATAACCAAAGATAGCCGATTAGCAAAAAGTTTACCAATTATTTTATATTGGCAACCGATAAGACTAATCGGCCTATAATCCTTAACAAATTTAGCGTCATGTACTTTCGGAATGAGAGCAATGAAAGAAGTGTTACAACCTTTCGGGAATCGACTAGTCTCAAAAAAGTCACCCACCAATTGCACCACGTCTTCTTCAACAAGGGACCAAAATTTCTGGAAAAAACGAAAGGTAAATCCATCCGGTCCCGGTGCTTTGTCCGCTCCACAATCCCAAACGGCTTTTTTGATCTCATCTCGCGTAAAAGGCTCCTCAAGAAAAGAAGCTTGATCGCCAGATAAAACCTTTGGAAATTTCACCTCTAAAGTGGGTCGTAACCCGCCACTAATGTTGAATCTACCTTGAAAATGGGAATGAAACTCGTCTTTAACCTTGCCCGGGTCCGAAATTCAATCGTTATCGAGCATAACTCCACGAATAGCTAATTGACGTCTTTTCCTTTTAAGAATTCCATGGAAAAACTTGGAATTCTCATCTCCTTCAACTCCCCAACGGATCTTAGCTTTTTGCACCACATCCAAATTTTCGATCCTTTCCATTTCACCTAAAGTCTTCATGAGGTGAATACGAGATTCCATATCCAATCTAGAAGAATTTCCGGAATCAATCCGAGTGTCAATGTCCCTAAGGCTTTTTTTTAATGCCAATTTTAACCTCCACATCACGCTTTCTTTTATCACCAATCCAAGTGCGAAGATTTTTTTTAATAATTGAAGCTTCTTTTTAAAAGCAATCAAACCATTAGGATCTTGGACACTAAGGGGCTCTTTACTAACTCTTATCGAGTAAGTGTTGTCCGGGTAAGCATGCTGACCAGGGTAAGTGTTGTCCAGGGTAAGGGGCTGATAAGTGTTATCCGGGTAAGTGCGTTTACCAAGTATTTTATGGTAAGCGCTTACTAACAACAAAATGACCATTTTAACCATTTGTGGTAAGTGCATTTATTTCTTTTTTTTAATATTAAAATATATATTACAACAAAGCCCTGGTATATGCCTCCCCCAAAATTCGAATCTTGTTTAATCCCCTCTACATGTTTGCACTTTATCAACATCCAATCTAACAACATCAATGACCCACCACCAATCATCTTACAAACTCATCCAAATCAACGACCAATAATCAAACCCCTCTTTTTCATTACGTCTCCCCCCTCGACTCCTTCCCCCCATCACCAAATTCTCATTACGAATCGATTTATTTCCCTTTCATTCTGGTTCTCTGTTACAGACTAGCAAACTCGGTGATGATGAAAACAAGAAGGGAGAAGGGAAATCAAAAAAGAAATCGATGGAGAATGATACCTGCCGTGGAGGAGCGACGATCGGAGAAGGGAGAAGGAAGAAGCAGCGCGCGATGAGGGAGAAGGTTTGACCGGAGGAGCGGCGGCCGGAGGAGCGACGGCCGAAGGAGCAGCAGAGTAGGCTGGAGGAGGGTAGGCATGGAAAAGTCGATCTGTCCAAGAAAATGACTGGGTAAGCACGATTTTAGATCTGACTCGGTAAGAGCTCGGTCAGCACCCGGGTCAGATCTCGGTCAGTTTTGATATTTGGTAAACGGTCTGACTGCTGACCGAGTCAGATGTGCTGACCGAGTCATCTTGGTCAGCAGTTAGTAAACAACCCCTAACATCACACCATGAATTTTTCACAATTTGGTCGAAATCGGGCATATCGAACCAAGAATGGAACAAGCGGAATGGCGTAGGCCCGTAATCAAAGGCTTGCTCCTTAAAAAGAACATGCCTATGGTTGGAAAGCTTACGATCAAGCACGAATCCCGTAATATCGGGCATTATATCAAGAAGGCCATCTGACAAGAGGAACCGATCAAGCTTACTCATTTTAGAAGCCCATTTGTTTGTCCAAGTAAAAGAA
This sequence comes from Arctium lappa, assembly GCA_023525745.1. NCBI lineage: Eukaryota > Viridiplantae > Streptophyta > Magnoliopsida > Asterales > Asteraceae > Arctium > Arctium lappa. Next base: position 125,852,401 of record CM042049.1, read on the forward strand.
TACCCACCAAGAGGGAGGTCATGGAGGTCTGCATCACGAATGAAAGCATTGAATCTATCTGCATTGGAAGCCTGAAAAACCGAACCATATCTTTCTGAAGAATTGCGTACTTCATTAAAATCACCCATCACAATAACCTCTCCTTGCCATCTTCTAATCATACCCAAAATAGTAGACCATAAGTTGATTTTAAGACCCGTGTTTTGAGGCGCGTACACGGAGATAACCAATAAGGATAAGGCATTAGGCACCCAAATTCCTTCTATAGCCACAAAATACTCTGAAGAAAAAGATCGATACTTTTTAAATAAAGTACTATCCCAAATGCACAAAATACCACCGGATCTAAACCTAGCCGAGCTAGAAGCAAAGTCAAAAAAATGATTACCCCAAAGAAATTTCACCACAAATAAATCGAGTCTTGTAAATTTCGTCTCTTGGAGAGCAAAAAAATTGACCCCATGGCAAGCACATAATTCTTTCACCCATTTTTTCTTCTCCACACCCCCAGACCTTGAGCATTTAGAGAAAGTACATTCATTTGGAAACCTTACTACCTCCTGCGTTGCTAATAATAGCTTTGAGATCATTTTCACAGCCTTTCATGGGGAACCCTAACGCACGTCCAAGACCAATTGTGGCAGATAACTCCTCTAGCATAGAGAAACCTTCCCGAATAGATTTAGACGAAGTAAAAGAGCCCCAGAGTGATGTGAATTTTGGGATACTGTATTCAAATTAAAACTTTTTTGACCCGGTGAAGCATTCGGCCTCCCCTTCGCTTCAACAAATCCAGTAGGCATCGAAACAGAAAGAGGCGCCACTACCACCACAAACAGCTTCCGCACAACTTCCTTCATGTCAAAGAAAGCCTGATGATCCGCACTACTACCTCCAAGGGGCACGATGTCACCACCCTCCTTAGGGGTAAACCCCGGTGGAAAATTGGGAGTGGAATTCAGGTTCCCTCCCTCGTTGCTTTGAGCCTCTGAAATTTTCGATTCTTCGACAAGAAGTTTGTTTAAACTAAACGGGTCATCACCCTTGTTCTCTCGTTCCACCGAAGCATTTTTCAAGATGTCTTCATCCACAATATAAGCACCAATTGGAACTTCAACGTTAGAGAAGGAATCTCGTATTTCTTCTTCCTCGTTCTCTGAACCCTCATCTGACACCATTACCCTTTCCTCCTCTTCTTCCCCCTCCGAATCACTTTCCTCCAGTAGGAAATCTGGAGTCCACCCACAAATCTCTTTCACTCGTACGTGAGAAACAGACCCTCTAACGACCACTTTTACCGTTTCATAGATTAGCGAAGGCCAAGAGGATTGAATACAAAGAAGAGTATTATAAAGGTTATTCCCATCCGAATCATCCGAGAAAACAATCTTTCCCCACTTGCTAGCTATTTTCGAGAAAGACTTAGGATTCCAAGCTTTCAATAGAAGACCCTCCACATCAATCCATGCTAGCCTCTCCTCCACCTTAAAATCATTAGACCATTTTTTAAGCACCTGAAACCACGTTTTGACTCCCGTGTGGGAGAGGAACTTATCACGGGATCCAACACATGTGAAATCGAGAAGGACCCATAAACCTCCAATGTATTTTACCTTAACGTTCAAAAAACCTTCATTTTTGCAAATAGAAAAGACATTTGGGAGAACTTTAAACTCGACAACACAACCAATAAGAGCTAATGGAAAATTATTTTCGACCATTCCATCCATGTCAAGAACAATGGCAACCTTATCGTTTTTAATTTCGTTGGCGGAATCCCAGTGAATTCCTTTAACAATTTCCGCATAAGTGCCACCTTTGCTAAGCCTGATGTCTTTAGGGTACTCCTTACACGAATCACCACCTTTGCTGATCGCCTCGGAAGGTTTACCGTTACGATCAAAACGGGCTATATTGGCATTTAAACGTAACTTCCCAATCCAAATACTACAAAGCTTATTGATCACGACATGAATGTTTTCAACCTTACGATAACGTACGAAAGCAAACATTCTCCCAATTTTGGTCTTTCTCTTGGTAATAAACACATCGACCATCGTCATTTAATCACCAATTGGGTAACAAATCAAAATATAAAACCTCGCAATGGGTTTAGGAATAACCATTGTTGAGGATGTTAAACGCATCAAGATGACACGGAGATGGGGATTTGACCATAAATATGATACATGGTTCACAACCACGATCAAAACCTTTTGAACCGTTTGATTTGCAGGATTTGTAATTGAATTTCACTTATTTGAAGGAAAATTTGGATTTGAAATTCCACAACCTACCGATTTTAGAAATCCTTAGGGAATGGTTGTTATTTCAAATCCAAATCTCATGGATTTCACGGTTTCTATTGCATCTCTACGCCTTTTTCATCAACTCTGCCCTAATATCTCCGTCACCTCCAAACAAACAAATATTTACAAAAAAATCAATTTCATTCCAGATCCTAATAACAAAAAAGATTTATAAAAGAACAAATATCAATTCTAATTCAAATCCTATAAACCAAACACACTAAAGATTCAAAATCCCTCCAATTCCAAATCATTCCACGAAACCAGATCTCTCAAAAATACATCGTTAAACCAAATGGGTCCATGGTTTATTTATGGAGATCATGAGGTTTTTGAGCCATAAATTTGGTTCAAGTTTCGGTTCGAGTTTAAGATTTGAGTCACAATTTTGAGATTAGGGGGGCTAAAATTCCGACCAACCCGACCCGAAAAAGTGTACAAAAATCAAACCGAGGTAACCTGACACATAATCGATATAAATTTTGTCCAAACCACATCTATTGGGTTGGAAACGGGTTAGGTGCAAAGTAACCCGACCAAAATGTGTACGTTTTTATTTATTTATTATGGTTTTGGACTTTTAGTGAATTTTCTTTCTCTCAATTCTCAAGTCTTACTGTCTTAGCCCTAGTTTAGATCTGTCCACGATAGGGGTGCTCAAATTTCTGACCAACCCAACCCAAAAAAATGCAAAAAAAAAAACTCAAACTGAGGTAACCCGATACATAAAATGGATACAAATTTTGCTCAAACCGCATCTATTGGGTTGGAACGGGTTCAGCCCAAAGTAACCCGACCAAAACTTGTACGGTTTTACTTTTTATTTTTATGATTTTAGACTTTTAGCGGCTCTCATTTCTATCAATTCTCAAGTCTTCTTATCTTAGGCTTAGTTTAGATCTGTCCACGAGATCACGCTGATTAAAATTGTACGAATCTAACCTTCAAGTCTTCAAAAATCTTCAACATCTATAGATTCAAGAAGCAAGAGATACTCTTCTTCTACTCTTCTCTTCTCTTGTTAGCCTTATTTTTATATTTCCATTTTGATTTTAGTGTTTTTAAACGGAATCACTTAGTTAGATTGTAAAATGATGTATTAAAGTTTCAATCCGACCAACCAATCCAACCCAACCTGCATGGTTTGGGTTGGGTTGAGATTTTTCAAACCGCGAACATTGGATTGAGTTGCTCAAGTGCCTTCAAGACGACCAACCCAACTCATGATCACCCCTTGTCCATGAGACCACGCCGATTGAAATCGCACGAGTCTAACCTTCAAGTTTTAAAAAATCTTTAACATCCATCGAGTCAAGAGCCAAGAGGTACTCTTCTATTATCTTGTTAACCTTATTTTTAAATTTTCTATTTTGATTTTAGTTTCTTTAAACAGAATCACTTAGGGGGCGTTTGGTTCGCAGAATGTTTTTGGATGGAATGATATCTGTCAAAGGAATTTGACTTTGATGGAATTGGAATGGAATGTTGTCAGGTTTGACCACCTGTTTGGTTGACAGAATTGGAATGAAATCTGTTAAATGAATTGGAATTTTTCTGTTTGGTTCACAGATTGTAGCTTCGGAATTGGAATGGAATTTTGGTAAATGACCAAAATACCCTTTTTGATTATTTTAATTTTTTAAACAAAAATTACTTTAATAAAATAGTCATTAAATAGTTTAATTTTTAACAAAAATTGTTTTTATTATTTTAGCACATTAATGATGTCGAGAGAGTGAGGAGAGAGAGGGAGAGGGAGAGAGAGTGGAGGAGAGGAGAGAGGAGAGATAAAGAGAGAGGGAAGAGAGAGAGGAAAGAGAAAGAGAGAGGAGAGAGGAGAGATAGAGAGAGAGGGGAGAGAGGAGAGAGAGAGAAGAGAGGAGAGAGAAAGAGAGAGGAGAGAGAGGGAAAGAGAGAGAGGGTGGAGGAGAGAGAAAGGAGAGATAGAGGATAGAGGGAGAGAGAGAGGAGAGAGTGGAGGAGAGAGAGATAGAGAGAGGAGAGAGAGAGTGGAGGATAGAGGGAGAGAGAGAGGATAGAGTGGATGAGAGAGAGAGGAGAGATAAAGAGAGAGGGAAGAGAAAGAGAGAGGTGAGAAAGAGAGAGATAAAGAGAAAGGGAAGAGAGAGAGAGAGGAGAGGGAGGGAGGATAGAGTGGAGGTGAGAGAGAGGAGAGAGGAGAGATAAAGAGAGGAGAGAAATAGAGAGGAGAGAGAGAGAGGTGAGATAAAGAGAGAGGAGAGAGAGGGAGATAGAGATGAGAGAGATAATTGGTGTTTGCTGATAATCAATATTAGTAGGGTTTAGTTTGAAGTAAAGGGTAAATTTGGAATTATCAAAATATAAGATTCCATTCCATTGAAATCCTTGGGTTTTAGGATGGAATGTTCAAATCCTTCATTTGTGGAATTTGGTGGAATTCACACATTCCTTCCATAGAAAAGAATGAACCAAACAAGGGAATTGAATTTGGTCAAAGGAATTGGGAATTGAATTTGGTCAAAGGAATTGGACATTCCAATTCCATCAGAATCTGCGGACCAAACGCCCCCTTAGTTAAATTGTAAAATGATGTTACCAACCCAACCCAACCCGCACGGTTTAGGTTGAGTTAGGTTGCACTTTTGATTGGGTTGGGTTGATAATTTTCAAACCGCGAACATTAGATTGAGTTGTTCAAATGCCTTCAAATCGGCCCACCCAACCCATGATCATCCCAATTATACACCCTGCGAAAATCTGGGATGCTCTTTAACACTGGTTTGCTGGGAAATTCGTCCCTCTGTCCACAAAAATCAACCGTTCGAATTCCTTGTCTGCTTTGGAAAATTCGTCCATTCAAGGTCCCCTCAATTTTCATGATACGGCAAATGCATTGGTGAAGGAATATCGTGACAAAAGGATTACAGAATGTGGAGTATACACAATCGACCAAGATCAACTTTAACGACCAACCAACCACCTCTGGATCAACTATGAATGTTCGGGATTATGAAGATGGTGGTTATGGATATGTTAATGTTGCGCCACCGTACGTCACCACCATGACAATACGAACCGACTACCTCTACAACATTTAAATTGATATAATCTAGGGAAATTGACCGAAATGGGCCAAACTCGGGGTGGGATTGGCTTCCTAGCCATCCTTCTCCCCGCATTACACAAATGTCCCAAAGGACGCAACTGGAGCCCAGGGGCGCAAATGGAGCCCAAGGGCGCAAATTGCGTCATTGGGCTCCATTTGCGCCCCTAGGTTCCATTTGCGCCCCTGGGCACGTGTCAAGCTGATATCAACCCTAATTAGGGTTTCTCCTTATATTTTGGTTGGTTTGCTATTTTTTCACGTTTTGAAGCTGCTTTTTCAAGTTGATGTGTACTATATTTTTCAAAAAGTTGTGATATCAAATCAACTTTAGCAGATGAATTATTTCCCTGTGGTGGTACAAATTTGATTCCCTAAATTATTGCTATAAAACCAGCAACCATTGAAGATGTAAATCACAATTTTCATCCACAATTTCATACAATTGTTTCCTTGTGTTTCTTCCTTTTCTGTGTGTATTTTTTAAAAATATGACTTCCGGAGAGGATAAAGTGAAGCTACATCTTTTAAGCGGTGGTTCATGGCAACAGACATATAACGGGTGGGAGTATGTTACCGATCAACCGATAACCCGCGTCAAGGTGGCATCAAACATTACGCATCCGAGGTTGGTTAGTTGTATTCACAGAAAATTTCGTATCGATCCTTCTGTTGGTATGATTAGAATATCGTATAAGTATGATGGTACCCTTTATGAGTTATGCAACTCTGACGATGTTTCGTCTTTCATTCAATTTATTGACCGTGAAAATAATTCGCCACCACTCTGTGTGTTTGTCGATTCATCGATGTCCGGTGGAAGCGATCACGGTGGTACTTCGAACACTGGAGGCGGTGTGGATGAATCTGATGATACCCTAGATGTTGTTCCTGAAACACAAGAAGAAGAAGGAGAAGAAGAAGAACAGGAAGAAGATGACGATGACGAAGTTTATAGACATGATGAGGAGTCTCATGTTTACCACTTAGGTTTATCTGATGTTGATACCGATGAAGACGATGATGAACCAGAAAGTAGTCCTATCAAATCATACGGTGGGATAGATGATTTCTTTGATATGCCCCCTCCACTTCCATCAGTGGCCCCAGTCATCACACCCAACCAACCCCCACGTTATAATCGTAGTGGAAGAGTAAGTTTGGGTCAAGTATTCCCGACCAAAAACGATCTTACACTCGCGCTCGGTTTGAAGTTTCTTGAAGAGGGTTTTGAGTTTGGAGTTCACCGGTCAAATAAAACCAGATACGATGCTAGATGTAGGCAAGCCGGATGTTCTTGGCGTATCTATGCGACCTCTGTCGAAAATATCAATATGTTTCATGTTCGTATATTGGATGATGTACACACTTGCTCGAGGACGCAGCTGCATCCCAACCACCATCAAGCAAACAGTAGAGTATTGGGTAATTTTATTTACCCTAAAGTGAAGGATACCAGCAGGACATACCGTGGATCCAACATTGTCAACGACGTAAGATCAGATTTGAAAATAAATATTTCTTACTGGCAAGCCTGGCGCGCAAAAGCTAATGCACTGACGATGGTGTGTGGTACCCCTGAAGAATCGTTTACCCGACTCCCCTGCTTTCTCTATAATCTGGAGCTCCGGAATCCTGGTACCGTTACCTCAATAAGGACAGACGCTCGAGGACGTTTTGAGATATGTTTCGCTGCCCTAGGTTGCGCGGTACGTTGTTATTTTAGTAACTTTCACGTCACTATATGGTTTATTGAACTTCTATATTGAATAATGTTATAATATGAAAATGCCTTAAATATCTAGATTCGGTCGTTTACCACACACCTCCGTCCGATCATTATCATTGATGCTGCTCATTTGAAGGGTACTTACTTGAGCACAATGTTCTTAGCCGTTGCTATGGACTCAAATAACCAGATTGTGCCCATCGGTTTCGGAGTTGGTAGGTCTGAGAGTGGGAATGTGTGGACTTGGTTCTTAACCATGCTGAAGCATTGTATCGGGGAACCCGAGGGGTTGGTTTTTGTATCCGACAGGGCTACTTCAACTCACCAAGCAATTAATACAGTTTACCCGGGCGCCCATCATACACTTTGTTGTCGCTATCTAATGATGAACGTAAAAACCAGTGACAGCAGGGTCAGATACAGGAAGAAGTTATTTTGGAGGACGTGTAAAGCATATACGGTGGAGGAGTTTGAACTGAACATGACGGGTCTACGAGCTGCTTTACCTCTTGGAGATCCGCTTATGGACCAGGTTGGATCGGAGAAATGGTCAAGGGCCCATTTCCCAGGAACGCGTTACAACATAATGACATCGAACAATGCCGAGTCGGTGAATGCATTGTCTCGTTTTGCACGGAGCCTGCCTATTGTGGCCCTTATGGATTATTTCCGATGTTTTCAGCAAGAATGGTATTCGATTCGTCGGAGAAATGGAGGTTATCATCCTTGGATTTATGACTGTTTGAATTTTATGTTTTTATCTTTGCAATACTAACGTAACAAATATGTGTTATCGCAGAGAAAATGGTTAATCGTCTCACGCCTTGGGCGGAGGCCAAAATTGAGAAAAGAATTCACAAGTCCGCAACGTGGACTGTACATGAGATTGGCCGAGGTTACTGGGAAGTCCGCGATGGGTTTAGGGACGCAGAAGTTGACTTCAATAATCGACTTTGCTCATGCAGGAAATGGCAGCTCTCAGGAATATCATGCGGCCATGCAATCTCTGTCGCAAGAAATCAACCGTGTACAGATATCTCCTATCTGGCGACTGGTTACTACGCAGAACTCATACATCCAGTCGGTCCAAGGGAAACATGGGTAGTTCCAGACCACCCGCTTATGACCGTTAGACCACCGGTCGTAATAAGACGGGCTGGTCGACCGAGTAACCATGACCGTATCCCATCTCAGGGTGAGGATCCCATCCAGAGAAGATGTTCTCGGTGTGGACAACCAGGACACACTCGAGAAAACTGTCCATCTCCTGCACCGGTAAATGTGAGCCGTCAAAGGGCATCTGGTAGTCGACAAACTCAACCAGTAACAACCGAAGAGAATTATGAAAGTTTTAGACATGATACTTTTGATTTAAACGTCGATCTAAACGAGTAACAACAAAAAATCTATCAACACAAAAAAATACAATAAATTGTCATCCAAAATATACAACTTATCAACAAAAATAACAACAATAAATTATCATCCAAAAATTTACAACAAATTATCAACACAAAAATATACAATTTATCAAAAATTGGTAAAACATAAATTTTTTATGACAGTTTTTTGTAGTATAATTAATATTTTCAGTTAACAACTTTTTAATATTAACTTTCTTTTTTTCTCTACATATTTTCTGTTTTGAAATCCTAGATAATAAAATATACAACAACAATAATATAACAATTTTATATTTTCAAAACAGAAAATTGTTATATTATTCCTAGAAAATATACAACAACTTATCAACAAAAATATACAACAAACAATTATCATCCAACCAATATACAACAAATTATCAACAAAAATATACAACAAACAATTATCATCCAAAAAATATACACAAAATTGATTAAAAAATGATAGAAGATTAGAAGAGAAGTCACTAACCTCCATTTGTGGTCCCAAATATTAAAAAAAATGGCAGAAAGCATCGGTGGTGGGGCTGGAAAACGACTGCTCCGGCGGTTCTTTTGGAATCGATCGAGTGAATTAAAAATTGGTAGGTGGGGAGAAGTGTCGGTCGTTTCAGTATAAAAGAAGAATCCCAGGGGCGCAAATGGAGCCCTAGGGTGCAAATTGCGTCCCTTGGGACATTTGTGTAAAGCGGGGAGAAGGATGGCTAGGAGGCCAATCACACCTCGAGTTTGGCCCATTTCGGTCAATTTTCCTATAATCTATACTATATTATAAAACACGGATAAAAAAACTATTAAAAACAACTCATTAAGCTTTATATAATGTTATTTAAAGCTAACTACTTAAAATTTATTAAAAACAACTAATAAAGCTTAATGTACTACTTTTAAAGCTTTTAATCCTAATTAGTTAAATTGCAATTCTTATCTTTATTTGAATTCATAACTAACTGATAAATATAATCAAAACAACATAAACGTCTCAATTTAAATATAAATAATAATCATCGAATTCTAACAAAATACTTAATTTTTTATATATAAAAAACATTATATTATTAAGCCTAAATTATATAAAATTTATAAAAAAAAACAATCCAAAATCGTACCGTAAATCGACAAAAAACAAAAAATAAAAGAAAACATTAAAATCGTGATGTATTTAGGAAACATTAAAATCGTGATGTATCTCGCTGCATTGCGCGAGTACGTTTCTAGTAGGGGTGAGCATCAGAAGCGGGTACCCGCCTTTGGAACCGGAACTGCTTTGGAACTGCCGGAACCGGAACCGGTGTGACTGGTTCCGGTTCCGGTTCCTAAAATATGGAACCGATCAGGACCGGTTCCGGTTCTCAAATTTTAGGAACCGTTACCCACTGGGTACCCGCCGGTTCCGATTCCGGTTCCGGGTACCCGGAACCGGCGGGTACCCGCTATTATTTTAATAAAAAAGATATATTATATATATATATATATATATTAAGTTTTACTTAATAATTTTAATTATTTTTAAGTTTAAGTTTATGTATTTATCATAATATTAGGGTTTAGATTTAGATTCCAACATTTCTTATATCGCCGCTTCCAGCTCCAGTCCATTCCAGCGTCCTCTTAAGAAGTTAAGTGTCAAGGAAGATTAGAAGTTCTGTTGTGCTCAAGAATCAAGAGTTTTCATTTTATTTATGTAATAAGTAACAACTAGCTTTTAGTTTTTTGTTGGATTACCGGAACAATTCCTCGTGTTTATTATTACATTGGTATGGTTGTTTTTAGTTTGTAATAGACTTAAAATTAAGTTTTTAATGTATGGAATGTTAAAAGTAAAAATAAAAAAAAATCACACCGGGTACCCGGTATTGGAACCGGTTCCAAAAAATCAAGAACCGGTGAAAGCGGTTCCGGTTCCGGTTCCAACATACTAGGAACCGGCGGTTCCATTCTAGTAATCAAAATATGCTCCTTACTATATCAATTTAATTGTTGTAGTTTATTCACAATTATTTTATATTTAATTTAATAATGTCTCATAATATTTTAACTTTTAAAACATGATTATTTGTTTTACAACAACCAAATTATTTATTCTAACGAACAAATTTCAATATATATAACTATTCTACGTTCTGTATTTTAATTAAAAAAAACTTTAGAAAAATATGTGAATCACATCTTAGGTCCCTGTAGTTTCATAAAAACTGATTTGTCTCTCTAACAGTTGCTAACTGACGATATTAACTCTATTATGACTAAATGTTGTCGCTCTCGATATCATATAAAATAATGTGGCGGGATTTTAATTTCCAACCAATTCTTTTAAGTCTATCACGTTGTCGTAGTAGGTTAGCAGACCTTCGGGCAAGGCAACGGTTCATGTGGTTCTTTTTTTTTTAGAGGAATAGATCCAGACAATTTTATAAACAGGAAAAAGGCATAAGCCAAGAACAAGCACAACAAAAACCCCAAAAAAACAATAAAGAAACAATAAAAGCTAGACACGACACCATACCAAGCAAACAGAAGCCAAAACAAACAAAGGCTACACGACCTATCCAAACTAGAGAAGAAAATGCAATTCCAAAACAAACTCACTCTATGCCACCACGCCCATAATTGAGAGAAGATGCCAAATCCGTCACCCTTCATGACATATTCAATCCGTTAGTTCTTATCTTCCACTTCGCGCGTAGACTAACAATAGCCATAATCTCTTTGCAAAGTTGATCCATCGTTCTCCTTTTGTTCCGAAAGATGCGCCGATTACGTTCTTACCAGACAAAGTAAACCGCAACCGCTAACACAAGCTTATGCACCTTAGATTTTGGTGCCCGTGTAGTGTCACCAATGGCCAAAATAATAGCATCCCATAAATCTAGAAATCCCGTCCAATCCGTAGCACACTTCATATTCTTCCAAACTTGATTTGCATAACTACAATAAAAGAATAAATGCTCATGAGAATCTCGCACATTTTGACACATCAGACAAACCCAGTCAGGTGGTTCATGCTTCCACACCTCCATACGATCATGCGTTGGGTGTCTCCGATGGCATGCAATCCAAAGACAGAAGGCATGTTTTGGAATATGGCCCGCAAACCATACACTCGAATGCCAAGGCACTATATCATGATTGCCCTCTAAAGAACGCCACACATCATGGACCGAGAACTCAACTGGTTTGTTTTGGACATTAACCTACATAACATGGTCTCGCCTATCGTCCAAGGTTGGCACATCAATTGTTTGTAACACATCAAATCTCTGGATCCAACAATCCGGCCACACTCCATGCCAACTATTAATTACATCGCGTACCGTAGATAAAGGCCCATGGCCAATAGAGTGAATGAAACGATAGGAAAAATGAGCCGCAAGGTGGCCACACCGTAGCCACGAATCCTCCCAAGCATTTGTGTGGCTACCATCCCCAATCCTAGTAACAAAAAACCGTATCAGTTGTGGGCGCAGATCCATGATAGAACGTAGAACCCATGCCCACCTCAGAGACCTATGTGCCATCCAGAAGTTTGTTGCCCAAAGGTGATTAAGAAAAAGACATCTCACCCATAATGACTCACGGTGATTTAGAATATCCCAAACATGTTTTGCGAGTAAAGCACGATTCCATACTGATAACCGTTTTAAGCCAAGTCCGCCATGCACATAGGATTTGCAAACTACGTTCCACGCAATACGACATTTTCCTTTCGAATTTTCTCCATTGGCCCAAAGAAAGTCCCGAAAAACTCCTTCCAATTCGTGAACTACACCGGATGGGAAAAGAAAATTTTGCATCCAATATAGTTGCATTGATTGGAGAACTGACTTTATCAATTGCAATCGGCCACCAAACCATAATAACTTGTTCCTCCAATTAAGAATCCGTCCTTTGACCCTCGCAACGATTGGCCGAAAGTCAGCACTTTTCAATCGTTTAGGAGACAATGGCACGCCCAGATAACGCATTGGAAAAGACCCTGATCGTATAGGCAAGCACGCAATGATAGCCTCTTTAGTGTGTTCTGGAACATTGTCAAATAAGACTTCACTTTTCTCCATACTAGGAGAAAGGCCCGATCTAGTCTTGAAGATGTGAAGAGCCTTTTAAAGAATTTCCACCGATTGCACGTCCCCATTTGTAAAAACAAACAAGTCATCTGCAAAGCACAAGTGGGTTAACTTCAAGTCTTGACAACCTTTGTGGTATCCAAAATCAGTAGCCTCCGCAATACATTGCTTAAAAATCATGGAGAAGCCTTCCATTACAATTGTGAACAAATACGGAGATAGTGGGTCCCCTTGGCGAATACCCCTACCTCCCTTAAAGAACCCATAAGAATCTCCATTTAACACAACCGAATAAGACGGTGTTGTGATCATCTCCTCAATCCATTTCACCATCATTTGGTGAAATCCCAGTCCCTTTAGCATATTTAAAATGTATTGCCAATCAACGGTGTCATAAGATTTACGAATATCTATCTTAAACGCACAACATGGAGGCCCCACTTCTCTTTGATAACCCACAACCAACTCATGATCCATGAGTATATTATCCGTAATCCTCCTTCCCGGTATGAATGCCGATTGATCAACTCCCACCAACGAGTCCAGGTAATCTTTCACAAGGAGCACAATCACTTTACTTATACATTTGTATAACACGGAGCATCAAGATATTGGCCAAAAATCCGTAACCCTTGAAGCATTAGAAACTTTCGGTATTAAACAAATTAAAGTGTGATTTAGATCCTTAGAAAGATGACCCCGATAGAAATTTTTTTGAATTGCAACGGTGACATCATTACCAATAACATTCCATGCTGCTTTAAATTTTTTTGACGTAAAGCCCTCAGATCCTGGCACTTTATCATTGCCAATGTGATGCATAGCATTGCGGATTTCCTCATCAAGTATGGGCCTAACCATATGACTAGCTTCACCAACCGACAGTTTGTGGGTAAAAAGATCTGCATGCATGGTCGGCACGACCTCCCCATCCCGATTTCCAAAGAAAGAGCGAAAGAAATCAACAAACACCATAGGTACGTCATCACCGTACACATACATCCCCGAAGCATTGCATACCGAATGAATGTGATTAGAGTGACGCCGCTCCTTAACCACTCGATGAAAAAATTTCGTGTTCCTGTCCCCTTCATTAAGCCATCTGACTTTAGCACGTTGTCTTGCTGCATCCTCTTCATCCCAGCAAGCCTGCTGATAAGTCACCTGAATGTGATCGAGATCTTCCTGATGTTCCACATTTGAAGGGTCCCCATCCAGCGCCAATTGGATCGCATATAACTCCTTTTTTAGAAAATGAACCCTTTCCGTGAGGCTTCCATACGATGCTCTAAGTTACCGCAAAGAAGGCTTAAGGGCTTTAAGCCGATTCGTGACTTTAAACATGAATGTGCCCGATGACGTTGTGTTCCATCCTTCTTGGATGACCTGCAAAAAGGACGGGTGATCGACCAAGAAATTATCAAATTTAAAACCCCAAACCCTTCTTCGCACACCTCCACCCATAGTCATGATGGCAGGGGCATGATCAGACATTCCCCTTGGCAGAAAACTAGCCGATGCATCATGAAAAAGATCTGTAAATTCCACATTAGCCAAAACCCTATCAAGTTTCCGCCTGACCCCTCCCTCCTCATTGGGTTTTTGACACCAGGTAAACTGAATACCCGTGTATCGGACATCAAAGAGGTCAACGTCTTCAACACACGCAGAGAAATCATTCATATCCGAGCTCCTTCTAGAAGATCCACCATAGCCATCATGATGGAATAACAATGCATTAAAATCCCCCATCACTACCCACGGTTTGACCCCAAGAAGGACCTTGAATTTCCTTAACCCCGACCACAAAATCCGCCTCGAGACTCCATTATTTTACCCATAGACGATCGAGACAAAAATGGGGTGTTGCACACCCCTTTTATGAAGCTCCAGGTGCATGAATTGGCCATGCACCTCAACAACCGTAATATCAAGAATGCGAATGTCCCAAGCTACTATTATTCTTGTGCCATGATCAGAATGGTTATGATTTGCAACCCAAGACCAACGGCCAAACGTACGACTACACACATCTACAAGATTACTCGAATTGACATGTGATTCTAAAATTGCACAAAATGACAAATTGTAGCATCGAATAAAATTCCTAACCTCCATTTGCTTCAACGAGGAATTAAGTCCCCGTATATTACAGCAAGAGAACCTAATCATTGGCACTGTGACTTGAACCCGTATTCCCTTCCATCCCTTCTACTTCTTTCCCATTCATAGCTACTCCATTCGTCTTCTTTTGACTTGTCGTCGTATCTACCTCGTTATTCAGGTCCCCACCTCCATTTCCTTGCGAGAGAACCGAGTATCTATTTCCATCCCTACCTTCCTATCATTAATTTGTAACGATGACCTATTGACTGATTTTTCAAAAAAGACTTTTTCAGCCAATTGAACGAGCTTAAAAATAACTGAATGATGATTTTGCAATGCATTGCGACTACCTGTCATCACAATAGACCTCTCCATCAACAACATTTAAGGTGGTCAGAAAAATATCCATATTTTCTTGTTGTGCCATAAATTTTGATGGTTTTGCTACTTGAATGCCATTTATATTTCTTGGAAAATTAAAAGGAGTGGGGATATATTCAAGTCTGGCATGCTAAATGGAATATTTAATTTTTCATATTATAAAAGCAGATCGATGTTACCATTTTCTTTCAGATATAGACAAAAAATTCACATATCATCATGTCTAAAAATATTTCAGAACTAAACCCCTTCAAAATCCCACCACGACAATACGAACGGATTACCTCTACAACAATTAAATTGATATAATAATTAAAATATGCTCCTTATTATATCAATTTAATTGTTGTAGTTTATTCACAATTACTTTATATTTAATTTAATAATGTCTCATGATATTTTAACTTTTAAAACATGATTATTTGTTTTACAACAACCAAATTATTTATTCTAACGAACAAATTTCAATATATAACTATTCTACGTTCTGTATTTTAATTAAAAAAAAACTTTAGAAAAATATGTGAATCACATCTTAGGTCCCTGTAGTTTCATAAAAACTGATTTGTCTTTCTAACAGTTGATAACTGACGATATTAACTCTATTATGACTAAATGTTGTCGCTCTCGATATCATATAAAATAATGTGGCGGGATTTTAATTTCCAGCCAATTCTTTTAAGTCTATCACGTTGTCGTAGTAGGTTAGCAGACCTTCGAGCAAGGCAACGGTTCACGCGGTTCTTACCATCATTAATTTGTAATTAACGATGACCTATTGACTGATTTTTCAAAAATAATAGAATGACTTTTTCAACCATTTGAATGAGCTTGAAAATATGTGAATGATTTTGCAATGCATTGCGACTACCTTTCATCAAAATAGACCTCTGCAACAACAACATTTAAGGTTGTCGGAAAAATATCTATATTTTCTTGTTGTGCCATAAATTTTGAATGTTTTGCTACTTGAATGTCATTTATAATTATGCCGGTGAATCGGCATAATTAATATAAATCCAACCCGATGAACCCGGTCCTTTTATTTTGTGGATTTAATAATGATTATTAAGTCTCTATTCATATGTAAATTAGACAATTACACTATTGCGTACCCTCTTCATTTACATATATTTTCAATCTATTATTCATCTCTATATAACTCTTTTGTATATATGTTTAATAAATGTAAACACACACACACACACACATATATATATATGTGTGTGTGTGTGCAAACTAAAAAAATTAACTAAATGTGATATATTTAAGATTTAAGAAGTATGGATAAGTTGTACCAAATGGTTGATGATGACACGACCAACCTCAAGGCCAAGAAAGCGAAAGCATCGGGGTTGGAGACGTCTAAAACGATTGTTGTTGATTGACATATTATCATTTGGTTTAGACATTTTTATATGTAATATCGTAATATTTTTTATGAACTTACATACTCTCATTAATTATCGATCATTCGGTTGTATTTTAAAGAAATGTTTCCTTTATGTTTATATTTCTAAATTTGATTTCATTTTGTTTAAACACAATTACCCGACCAACCTGATCAACCCGAACGGTTTGGGTTGGGTTGTACTTTTGATTGGGTTGAGTTGAGTTGTAAAATTTTCAAACCGCCTATATTGGATTGAGTTGTTAAAAAACCTTCAACCCGATTAACCCAACCCATGAGCACCTCTAGTTGACATGGTCAAAAGTCACAAGTTGAAATTTTCTTTCACAATATTAACATATCATGTCTACGATTCAGAATAAATCCCCTAGCCGAAGACGTTTACACATCAATTTGGCCACCAGCAACTTCGCCTAAAGATGACTCATGATATCCTTTTTTTTTTCCTTCTTTTTTTCCCTCTTTTCTGTTAGTGGTTCTGTGCTACTATTAAATAATTATCATAATATAAAATTAAATTAAATTATAAAATGAAAATAAAATAAAATTTTAATATTCTTTGTTTAATAGTTCTTTGAAAGCTAGATATATTTTTAAAATGGGAAATTAATTAAACTAGCCATTTCAGAAAATCGACTTTACCTCCTAACCAATCTCTCCCTCAATTTATTAAAATAACCCATAAGTTCGTGAAAGGTGTTCGTATATACGAACACATCCTTAAATCTGATAAATTTGACATATGTTCGTAATATACGTTCGTATATACGAACATAATTTAAAAACTCAACAAACTTTAATTAATGCTTTAAAGATGAGGGGCTAAAATTGTAAATACTTTGATTAATGCTTCAAAGATGAGGGGTTAAAATTGTAACTTGCCTTTTATTTGAAATAATATGTTCGTGATACACGAACATATTCCACGAAGATGGGCCATAAGTGTAAATTTTTTGATTAATGTTCCAAAGTTGAGGGGTCATAATTGTAACTTGGCTTTTATTTGAAACAACATGTTCGTGCCCCACGAACATGTGCCAAAATTGTAAATACTTTGATAATTGGGCTAAAGTTGAGGGACCATAATTGTAACTTTCTTTTTTATTGGAAACCATTTACTTTGTAACTAAATAATCACGAACCAGGGGCTAAACTTGTATTTTATAATATTCATATACCATATGATATATACGAACAGGGGCCAAAATTGTAAATTTCACATGTTCGTATCAATCACCAATTTTACGATCAGGGGCCAAAATTGTAAGTTTCGTTCGTATATCACGAACAGGGGCCATAAATATAATTTTTTTTAACTAATTTCATTTCCCAGGAAACCATTTCACGAAGTTGTTAAATATTGTTGAGTTTTTAAATTATGTTCGTATATACGAACGTATATTACAAACATATGTCAAATTTATCAGATTTAAGGATGTGTTTGTATATACGAACACCTTTCACGAACTTATGGGCTATTTTAATAAATTGGGGGAGAGATTGGTTAGGAGGTAAAGTCGATTTTCTAAAATGGCTAGTTTAATTAATTTCCCTTTTAAAATACATATTTTATGAGTCATTAGTTTTAATAAAAGTCTTATCTTTTTTGTTTACCGTAGATTTCCGGGCTAATTTACGGCACCACGGTTAATCCCATAAAACTAGAGAACAAATAGAAAAAAAAATTCCCCAGTAGGTAAAAGAAGTTTATTGAATTAATTAGGGTGCAACATAGAAAAAGTTATATTTTGAAAAGCATAATTTAAAAATTATAAAAACTTTATGTACGTTACGCTAGTTTTAGTTACTAAAATAGACAATTTTCATATTATATACTATAACATTTATCATAACACTGTTTATGAATAGTGTTTTTTTTTTCATACAGTAACTTACAGATTTGGTTCTTCAGGTTTTTAGTAAATTACAGATTTGGTCCTTGAGGTTTTATCTCCCTGTTAGATTTAGTCATATGTTTGTAGAGTTACAGATTTGGTCCCTATAGTTTTATTTTCCTCTTGGATTTAGTCCCCATAATTTGTTGATTCCAAAATAGACTTTTGATTTTGCATTTGCGTAACGTTTTGGTCCTCGAAACTAAAAGTTGTTAGCTCCTGACCGTTAAGTAAATGACATTTCAATCATTTATAACTTTTTCATTTTCTAATTTAAATAAATAAAAGTTATATTATAAAAATTATTTTTATTATATAAGCATAAAATAAAGATCCCTTAATATGCATCGCATCTCAATGACTGTGTCTTCTCCAACCCAAAACCTTCCGTCTTCCCCATCAATCCAAGCACATAGTCGTAGGTGATTCACGCACCAATTTTTTATTTATTAATAAAGTAATTTATCATAATTTATTTTATGTTTAATAATGATGTAAAATTTGTTTATTTCATATTTTTATTATAATTTAATTTAGGTTTAATAACAATGTAACTTTTTTTTAGATTTAATGATGTAATGTACCATTTGCCAATTTATTTTCGCTTCCTATCATACACACACATCATCCTCATAGGGCATTTTGTAAATTATAGTGATGCTGCTAACAGACACAAAATGTTTTGTTCTCATAACTGGTCATGCTCAAATTTATGGTCTTAATATTTCTTTCCATCCGCAGCAACGCACGGGTATTAATCCCACCTCGTTATATATAAATACTAGTTACTAAAACAAACAATTTCCTCTCTCAATCTATCTCTTCCTGTACTTTTAATATTTATGAATATTGTACTTGATGAACATTCCTGTTGTATCGTTGAATACTTTTAAAAAGTTTATTCTATATATGTAATTTCAATTCCTCCTCGATGGGGTTTTTCCTCTGTACAGATTTCTACCTCTTTCCTCACATTAACAGCTTCATTAGTTAGCAACAATGAGATTTTATGATTCGACGTAAACCAATAAAAAATGTCGTTTTGATTAAGGGTTCCAGAGGGCTACAAGAGTATTTAATAAGGGTATGGATGAAAAAAAAAATATAGTTGAATATATATATGACACACTTTTTTTAGCTTATCGAATAAGTCATTTGTTAAGTTATTAAGTCACAACCGAACAATATACACGACTTAACGAATAAGCCATACAACCTATTCAATCCATTAAGCCACAACCAAACAAAACCCTAGCCATGCAGTTTATGCCGGTGAATCGGAGCAATTTACTTCCACCTAATTTAACCATCTAATCTAATACATGAGTCTGACTAAATCAAAGTCTACGTTACAAAAGAAAAGATGAAAATTTGACTAAAATTTATTTATATATATAGACAAAAAAGAGATGGAGTTGTCACAACATTTTATTAGTTGTAGCTGAATCCAATAACAATATCTTCAAACTTTTCCTCATCATGTCTCTCATTCCCGAACTTGACCACCTTAAAATCCCAGTTGAAGACATCAAAACCGCCACCAACAACTTTGCCAACGATAACTTCCTCGGGAAGGGTGGTTTTGGGAAGGTGTACAAAGGTCAACTCCCCCCCTCCACCTCCGCCACCGGCTCAAGCCGCCGAGGGTTCACCAATGTTGCGGTAAAACGGTTAGACGTGCAGCTCATGAGCGGGCAAGGACAACGTGAGTTCTTGGTGGAGATCTTCATGCTCTCTAGTTACAAACACGATAATCTCGTCTCTCTCGTTGGATACTCTGAAGAAGGCGACGAGAAAATCATTGTTTACGAGCATGAGGTTCGCGGAAGCCTTGATAGGTATCTAGCCACGGATCTTACATGGGTGCAACGCCTTCGGATATGCCTTGGTGCTGCTCGTGGACTAAATTATCTTCATAGTGGTGTGGCGGAAGGGCACAGGGTGTTACACCGTGACATAAAGAGCTCCAATATTTTATTAGACGATAATTGGGTGGCTAAGATTTCTGATTTTGGGTTGTCGCGAATAGGTCCCACGAATCAGGAGCACACTTTTCTTGTTACGAATGCTGCTGGTACATTCGGCTATATGGATCCAGCGTATTTAACGACGGGTGTACTTACGAAAGAATCTGACGTTTACTCTTTTGGCGTGGTGTTATTTGAAGTGTTATGTGGAAGGCTAGCAATGATCAATTACAACGATGCCGAGAGGCTTCTATCTCGGTTGGCCAAAGACCGTTACGAAGAGGGAAGGATAAATGAAATCATCTTACCCAACATACGAAACCAAATGAAGCCAAGTTCGTTGCGAACATTTTCCACAATTGCTTATCATTGTTTGAAACAAGATCGAAAACAACGCCCGACCATGGCGTTAATCGTTGAACAACTACAAATCTCTTTGGAATTTCAAATTGTAAGTTATCGTGATCAAGAAATTACATTTCACAAGAAACATGGGTTTTAGCAACGACTTTTGTTGTCGCTAAAAGTCCATTTATCATTAGAAACAGTTTATAGAGACGACAAGTCGTCGCTATAGCTTATGGCTGAAACATTTTGTCCCTAAAGGCACGTCGCTGAAACTCACTTTTTTTTTGTAGTTGTCTTGATCTTAACTAATGAATTACAAACTTTGCGTCATTTGATATATACTAGGGTTCTCGAAGAATTGCGGAAACCAGTTTATGGGGATCGAGCACGGGTGGAGATCCATGGTCGTTGCAACTTGATAGCAATCAAAAACTTAAGAAGATAACGATAGATCATGAGGATTGGATATATTCTATTGGTTTTACAACCGTTTTTAGTGGTTCGTCGGATTCTTCTCAACGCCATGGTGGTCATGGCGGCCCCAGCGGTGGAACCATTTCAGAGGTGACAATCTTATTCTATTTTTCTCGTTAATTTAAATTGTTAAAAAAATATTAGAGTGATTTTAATACGTTATACGTACTTAGGAAAAAGAAGTTGAACAAAGTATTTACCATAAGTTGTACATGTTAAAAATGAATTCACTATTATATGGTTGACTTCTTAATTAATAACATGGTTTTTATAGATTAATTTTGATGACGATGAAGAAATAACTGAAATACATGGAACAGTCGGAGTAAGCACCGGACATTATGCATATTATACAGTAATTTCATCGTTGTGTTTTGTGACAAACAAGAAGAGGGATGGACCTTTTGGTAAGGAAGCGGGGACTCGTTTTTCGGTACGGTGGGATGTTGGTTCGTTTGGAGGGTTTTATGGCCGTGCTGGATTTTATTTGGACGGTTTGGGATTCTATTTGAAGGATACCATACAAGCTTCTATTTAATCCCGGTGAATGATTAACTTTTCAAATCAACGAATTTTGTATTTTTACAATGAAAATATATATCATTTTTAATAAATTAGGAATAAACTCTAAAACAATAACCTTTGAGCTTTTTTGAATGTATACATTTCGAGTTTTTGTAATTTTTTATTTGTATGTCATAACAGACAAAAAATTCGATAACCATAACTAGTTTTGTTAATATCATGTACATTACATTATTTTCAATGTAATTTAAATCTATTTAAATAAAGTAAATTTCAAAGTTGAAGTGTGAATTATAGAAGAAAGAATATGATTTTAGTGGAAAACTTGATTTGTATTATTACTTGTAGGTTGATATATATATATATATATATATATATATATATATATATATATATATATATATATATATATATATATATATATATATATATATATATATATATATATATATATATATATATATATATATGGGCAGGTTCAAACGAGAAAATAGTCAATTTGCGAGAAGGCGAGAAAGAATAAGAGCCACACAATTTATTAATTAAAAAATAACATAATTTTTTTTAAAATTAGGATAATTACAATTTGAATTGGATAAATTCTTAAAAATCTCATAATATCTTTTAAATTTATTTATTTTTTAATTTTAATTAATTCATAATTTTTTTTATCAAATTTATATTATTATTTTCTAGATAAAATCATAATTTTCATCAAATATCACATGTGATATCTATAACTAATTCATTATTTATTTCACCATTTTTTCTCTATTTTTTAAATTTACGTTTTGAATCACATGTGATTAACTTCGTTTAACATGTGATATATTATTATGTATCACATATGATCCCACTAGGTGGATTTTTGTAAATATCACATATGATAATATATGTCTGAATATAAATGACGTATAATCACATGTGATAATATTTACATCATAAAAAAATCTATAAATATAATCACATATGATTAACTAAAATATATACAATTATCATATGTAATAATATTTACATCACAAAAAGATCTATAAATAGAAGTATACATAATCACATATGATTAACTAAAATATATACAATTATCATATGTGATAATATTTACATCACAAAAAGATCTATAAATAGAAGTATACATAATCACATATGATTAACTAAAATATATACAATTATCACATGTAATAATATGATATGTGATATCATAGATATTCATATAATGATATCACGTGTGATATTTGGTTAAAATTGTGATTTTTTTTTATTAAAAGTATATTTAGAAAAAAATTAATAAATAATTGAAATTACAAAATAAATAAATCTAAAAGATATAATGATAATTTTAAGGATTTATCCAATTTAAAATGATAATTATCCTAATTTATAAAACTATTTTTTATTTTTTATTTATGGTTTTTTTAATTAATAAATTATGTGGCCCACAAAATTATTCTCATCTTCTCGCAAATTAGTTTGCTTCTCGCATGATCCTCCCTCTCTCTCTCTCTCTCTCTCTCTATATATATATATATATATATATATTAAGAGAATCGTAACCTACAAAACTAAATCGTAACTTACAAGATATTACAATCAAGTCATTATGAGAAAATATTTAATTAGTGTAGGTATTAATTGTGAGGATCTCTATCATGCCCCCGCAAGATGGACGATCGAGTAGTGAGACTAATCTTGGACATGAGTTCTTTGAACCGTGTCTTGCAAGTGGCTTAGGGGGTGTTTGGGATTGCTTATTTAAAACAACTTATGCTTATTTGCAAAAGTGCTTATTAACTTATGGTTATTTGTAAAGTGCTTATTAACTTATAGGAAGAAGGGGAAAATATGTAATTTGGTTAAATAAGTTAATAAGGAGTTTCAAATAAGTCAGTTGAGAATGACTTATCAAAAACTGCTTATTAGCGGAGTGGAGAAGTCATAAGCAGTTTTCAATCTAAACACTCAAAACAGCTTATTTGCTGTTTGAAAACGCAATAAGTTAATAAACACCTCAAATAAGCAATCCCAAACACCCCCTTAGTAAGAGCATCAACTAGTTGATCATTGCCAGAAATGTTGGAAACACGCAACTTTCGACTTTGGACATTCTCACAAACAAAATGATAGTCAAGAGCCAGGTGCTTGTTTGAGTGAAACTTAAGATTGGCGGCAACATATGTAGCTCCCATATTATCACAATATATATATATTACCGGTGCTGTGATGAGTAGATGGCCAAACTCATTAAGTAAGTTTTGGACCCATAATAGCTCTGTCGTAGTTGCAGCAACAACTCGGTATTCGACTTCTGTCGACGAACGAGCAAGAGTGCGTTGCTTACGTGAACTCCAAGAAATTGGATTTCTGCCTAAGTAAACAATGTAGCCGGTGGTTGAAATGTAGTCATCTTTATCACCGGCCCAAGAAGCATCTGTGAAGGCATGGAGAGTACGTAGTGGGTGAATCACGATGTAATAGTAGACTTTGTGTAGATGTGCCCACTAGGTAGCGTAAGAGTCGTTTGAGAGCTGCCCAATGTTTTTCAGTCGGTTTGTGCATGTATTGAGATAACCTGTTCACAGCAAAAGAAACATCTAGTCTGGTTAGTGATAAGTATTGTAGACTTCCCACAATTGCTCTGTATTCAGTAGGGTTGGCCAAGGGGGTTCCGCTATGCAGGGTTAGGGTAGGATTAGAAGCCATGGGGGTAGGAACAGGTTTGGCGGCTGCCCTGTGAGTACGTGTGAAGAGGTCTTGTATGTATTTATGTTGGCTAAGAAAAATGCCATTAGGGTGAGGTAAGACTTCCACACCAAGGAAATAAGAAAGTGTGCCAAGATCTTTAAGTGAGAAACGATTGGTGAGTTGAGAAATAAAGGAGTTTAGAAGAGTGGGATTTGATCCAATGATGATGATATCATCAACATAAACAAGAAGAAATATGTGATCATTTTTATGGCGTAACGTAAAAAATGAGGCATCGGAAATGGAATTTTCGAAACCACAACCGAGTAGATAGGATTTGAGTTCATTGTACCAAGTTCGTGGAGCTTGTTTGAGACCATATAGAGTTTGACGGAGTTTGCAAACATGAGTAGGATGACTTTGACTAATGAAACCAGGTGGTTGAACCATAAAGACATCTTCCATTAGAGATCCTTGAAGAAAGGCATTGTTAATGTCAACTTGACGAAGAAACCAACTATGTGTGATAGCTAGAAAGAGAATCATTCGGATTGTGGCCGGCTTAACCACAGGGATAAAGGTTTCAGTATAGTCAAGACCGGATCTTTGGTGGAATCCTTTAACAACTAGACGGGGTTTATAACGCTCGATAGAGCCATCATGATTATATTTGGTACGAAATACCCATTTACATCCAATAAGGTTTTGAGATGGAGAAGATGGAACAAGATCCCATGTGTGGTTTTTTAGTAAAGCATTGTACTCTTCTTGTACAACTTCATGACATACCGGATTTTTTAATGCTTGTGTTATAGTGGTAGGCTCGGTGGAAGTGGGTTGGAGAGACATGAAGATTCATTTTATCAATAGGCTTACGAATGTTGTTTTGAAGTCTTGTGATGGGAGGTCGTGGTCGGGGAGGAGATGAAGTATTAGGAGGTGATGAGGGAGTAGAAGAGAGTGAAGGTGTCGTGGAGGAATAATTAGTTTCATTTGATGGGGGGATAGAAGATGGAGATGTATTTTGAGGATGTTGCATGGTGATGTAGTAGGTAAGATGGGAAGTTGGATAGCACACCATTCTTCCGCATAACTAGATGTGTGTGGAGATGCAGCAAAGGAGGAGGTGGAAAAGGGGAACTCATGTTCGATGAATTTAACATGACGAGAGACATATATCTTGTTAGAGGTGGGATCAAGACAATAATAAGCACTTTGGGTGGCAAAATAACGAATAAAAACACAAGGAGAAGAGCGATGATCAAGTTTATTTGTGGTATAGGGATGGAGCCAAAGGTAGCAAAGACACCCAAAGCTATGCAATTTAAAATAGTTGGGTGTGTGACCATGAAGTTTATGATAGGGAGATTGAAGATTAAGTTGTAACACCCTCGAATCTGGAAATAGTAACTTATTTAAAATTTTCTAAATACATCGATAAATAATTTATCTACATACACAATATAGGATTTAACCTCAATAAACACAATTATTCTCTACATACAGTCTATAATAAGGACGGGTGCTACTAAAACCCAATAATAGTCACTATCTCCAACTGCGGGAAACTTCATCAATCTACTTACTCTCGTGTAAGTCTAAAGCTCAACTCCTCAAAGCACTGCTAGAACCAAACCCCAACTGGAACCTGATGCACATGCCGACAAATAAAAAGGTTAGGCTTAACGCCTAGTGAGCTCAAGAGTTTTCATTAGAGATAAATAAAGCATTAACTTTAAGAATGTTATTTAAAGTCACGATTTCCAAAATGCAATACATTTGATTTGAAAGCAACAAAAAATGAAATACATTAAATCACAAAACAATCTCCTTTCCTTATTCACCCTTTTCGTGATTAAAAATCATAAAAGAAACGCCTCTTTAAATAAAGCCAAGACCCAAAGCGCACGTAAAACATAGCTGACATTATAATGATCAAACACTGAAAGCGTAGATAACTCCAACTTCCAAAACATCCCAATAACTCGAATGAGTTTCAATGACTAAAACCTTAAAACATAGATAAATACCCATACTCAAACGTCTCCGAAAATGTGGATTATAAAACTCTATATCCAAAACCACACCTAATGGTGGCGGGGAAAACCCGGTTACATGGTACGTGACGGACACAAAGTATGTCACATAATTATGTAACAAATCAAAACATGTGGGTTACACATAAAACACCCACCGAGCTCAACTCCTTTGAGTCTATCACTCGAAAACATCAAGTCAACCCCTCTAGGTCTATTCTTGAGAGTTCCAAAACGGGGAACTCTAGCACCAGGGAATTACACCATACTGCCCATGAGACGCTGCCCGACCGTATAGGTCCACACCTTACTTATCATGGTGACCCGATGCCTATTCCGTGCCAAGTGGCGAACCTAATGTCCAAAGAGGGGACATAGGAACACCGTCCCTATGGATCCATTGCACTAACTAAACCATTACATGACTCAAAACAAATGAACTAATGCATTCAAAACATGTAATTCTCAACTAAGATGCAGTAAATGCAAATCATAACTAAACGCTCAACATTGAGTTATTAAATGTGGACAAGTGTCCTCAAAACCCAACAAAACCAAACCGAACCATAAGCTCGACAAATCCAAAGACCCAACGTCGAACTTCATAAAATGAAATCAAATATAAACAACCCATATTTATATAAACCCATGCTCCAAAGCATATAATTGACTCAAACGTAGTTTAGATTGGGACAATTCATTTTCCAAGTGAGTTTACAACATTTATTCTTTCAAAACGTCCCCTAACACAAAACCATGCATTTATCCAAAACACAAATCAAAACTCATTTATACTCAAAATCTACTTCCATAAAATAAATCATAGAAAAACCAAAATACATGATTTATTTATCATAATGCTCCAAAATCCCAAAGATGTGTGCTAAATGATTTTATAAAGTTAAACACCTTTAAAATACTCAACTTATCAGCAGTTAACAAAACCTATCAGCAGTTAGCAAAACTTATCAGCAGTTAACAAAACTTATTAGTAGTTAACAATTTCATGTAAAACGCTTTAAAATAAACATTTTGGCATGTACACCGTTTTCACAAATCAACTTGAACTCACCTCGCTAGATTTAGGCTAAATCTAGATTTCCCCCAATTAGAGCCCTTTGAAGAACACTTGTATTCTCAAGACCAAACTTCCAAAACCTAAATCCATACATATTCAACCACAAATAAACATAATCAACCACAAGGAATCGTTTCCCAAACCATCTACATGAATATCTCTATTACTACCAAAACCCTAACTTCCATAACCGAAAAGAATAGAAGATTACCTTAACCCAAGCTTGAATCCACCAACCAAAACACTTCTAGTTCACCAAAATGGTTACGAAACTCCAATCTATGAAAGGGAGAACAAAGGGTGGATGAAACCCTAGAAAACTTTGGGGAAGAAGATGAATAGTGAGGGATGAGAAGCTTACCACCACAAAATACTCTAGTATACTTCAATAAACTTCCAATATCTTGCTAGATTCTTGAAAATCTCTCAAAAACGAAACCGTAGCAACTTGAATCACCCAAATCGGAGCTAGGATGAATGAGATATGAAGAAATGAAGTTTGGGGCTGAAAATTGCGATTTTAATCGTCCAAACGCGGCCCGCGAGAGTGACGGCGAAAGTGACAAGGTGTCACTCTCGCGGGGCACTTTCGCCGAGAATGTACCGCGGCCGAAAACTTCCCCGATCACTGTTTTGGCCATAACTTCTTCGTTATAGCTCCGTTTTCGCTCCGGAAAGAACCGTTGGACTCGTAATTGAATCCTTCATCCATATAGACTATAAAATCAAGAATTCAAGCCCAAAATAAAATATCTTATTTTTCCTTGATATATCGGTTTCTGCAATAACTCGAAATGATACCTTTCGAAAATCGGGGTGTTACAATTCTCCCAATCTTAAAAGAGATTTCGTCCTCGAAATCTGGAACCACCAAGCACCCAACATTACACTTGGAAAGATCGATTGATTTCCTATCCAAGAGGAATGCCTTCATGAAACCTCACCTCATATACGGACCCGATTACGTTCCGGTTGAGGTTGTCGCTGAGTTTTTCATAACGCGTCGTTACAAAACTCAATCTCAATGTTCGATGTATTTCATCAACGTCAGGATGAACGTCGGGTCATTACTTAATCATTTTCTTAATCATTAAATCTCGGTTGTCTCCCAACCTTATGTTTCTCATATTACCTCAAGAGTAACTTACGACCTTAATCCGTCATTTCCACCAATAATACCCCACTAATCCATACTGTAAAAGAGTCATCGTCCCTTCCTTGGTGACAATTCCTAGCACTAGCTTGGTCTGACCCAACACAAACGTAGGTCCGACTCTCAAGTTGCCATAAGCACAATACCCACAGATAGCGGATTACTTCAACCCCACGGTTACACAGTTCCCATAGTGCGTTCAAGAGTCAATTGATAGATCGGCGAAGCCTCGTGGATTGCAGGATTACCACTGATCGATCTCTAAGTATCGATATCTATTTCTCTTAATGTTACCACTTTACCTGCGAACACTCCAAATTCAACGGACATGCACTCATCACACTAACGGTTATTGTCCTCAAGAAAAGAGTCGACACCTAAAACCAAAATGATGACATCAAAACGAGGACATCCCGCCTAATACTTCATTCAAGAAGTATTGTCGCATAAAGGTGGATACTTAACAGAGGGCTAATGTTCCCAAATCTTACATCCCTAATAGACGGACCACAAAATTCCTTGATCACGAAAGTCCATTAAGACGGTACACCGCCAACACATAACTTGATGTCAACCAGACAAGCAACTCATCAATACGAACCCAACAGACGTAGGTAGTCACACAAAACCTCATCCCGAAGGTCTACTAAAGCATAGAGATCATCTCTTTATTAACTGGGGAACATAATCTATTACTCCCATGATTCACGCATGACCCGATTCAAAACTGAAACTCAAATTCAAGGTTGACTACAAGTCGGATCATCCGACGCTTCAAATCTTAAGGACTTCTCTAGTCCCTTAATTGCAACTCCCTTCACGATAGGGGTTTTAAGTCAATAGCCCTAATGAGTTCAAGTTTTTTCAATAAGTATGCCAAGTTGAAATCTATAAAACTTTCAAATACATGAGTTTTATAACAATTAATCGTGCGGTAAAAATACACTACCGTTCGTTCGATAGGTTTCAAAATCGATCACCAACACTACGCATATAAAACCATTTCCAAAACTCGTTTGATCAGTAATTACGTTAATAAAATGGTAACAAGAGATGCGTAACAAAATTTTCAAACGGACTACCATGATCCTAGTAATGCATCAATTTATACTTTGCATATGAAAGATAACTTTCCGCACTATAACATGTGCAATAAAAGTTTGTACAATTCCCAAAAGAGACATTCATAAATTAATTTTAAAGTTCTGACTTCCCAACCCAAAAGTCGTTGCGACATAAAATTATTAACCACTCCATATGCAACCGTTTATTCCCCAAAGTTCGATGAAATGATAAGAATGCAAATAATTCTCAAATCGAGTTTAAAACTTTAAGTCGCCTCGATAAGACACATTTGACCAAGATGGTAACTACAACGATATGCAATTCGAAAATTCATTTCATGTATTGCGGAAAATTTATAACAGCAAGGTCAACAAGCGAAGCACGCTTAGATTAAAATTTAATTTAAGACAATATAAATATTTCGCATATTTACTCACGCGAGTGAAAGTCGGATTCAACCCAAAAGTATGCACATATACTCGTGTGAAACTCAAGATGCAATCATGCGGCATTTAGATTTTTCAAGGTGCCTCTTACGGTTGCAAAAGTGTCGATGCAAGACTCGCATGAAACAAAGTATTGAAACACAACTCGTAAATTAACGGACACAATGATGCATATGCACATGTTCTCAAAATTATTTTACGCAACGCAAAATGACGTAAGACGATGCACCCTAAACCCAACTGAATTTTCGCAAAACTCAATAATGCTAAAATCATGCAGTGACAAATTTTCATTTCTCAACAAGAATGTAAGAAGGCAATATGGCTAAAACACTAAGCCTTTAAGAGTTTCCTCTTTTAATGCAATGAAAGGTAAAATGACACATTTAACAAAATTCACATGGGACACGACGCCAACTAACTCGTAAGCTTAAAAGAAGCAAAATTAAAACTCGCACATGGAAAGACATCGTATAAAACAATACTCCATGAAATTCCAACAAAACTCACACAAACTAAAATTCTCAAAAATTCCGACTCAACGCGTGGGAATAACTTTTCCTTTAAAACCATTGACATATGTGGAGGAGATCCAATGCCTAGGTTAAAATCTCATAGCTACTTGCCCAATACTCAAATGACATTAAAACATGGATATTACAACATCCGCAAATAGCGTTAAACAAGAGACGTGAATAAAGAGATTTTTTATAGCAATTTGCAATTACGTGCAACAAAACAATTTATGCATGCTTAAGCTCACAGTTTAAAATCTGATGCGTGTTAAATGCTTTACCAAAACTTTCTAATATAAACCACTTTCTGTTTTATGAACACAAGAAACAATTTACGCAAATTTATTTCAGAAATAAATTTTAGTGCATGAATTTGGTCGGCATTCACCCCTCTAGACTACGCTTCTCAACAACCCGACATACTAATACCATCCGAGTGTATCAAGCATCTTAGGACAATAATCTCAATTTCCTACTATTGTCATCCGGATACTCCACATCTTAAAGCGACACTCGGATATTTCATCGGTTCACCTTACAATCTCTCCTCGTATGACGTCAATTCCATAAGCTCAAGGTTCTACTCCAACCAATTATTCTTACTCAAGACGATCAACTTAATGCATTCAAAGCACTTAACTATCACTTCAATATGACATTGCTATAGACATCAACGTTTCCTTAGATTACTCCCTTAGAAACCTTCTCACTACCCCAACGGTAATCATACCAAGGTAGTTCAAGTATACACATGTAGTATGTAGGTTCACCATAACACTGGCCAGGTGCCATTATGAACGTACCACACATGTTCATCCTTGCGACCCTCGACAAGTTTCCCGTTTCTAGTGACTCGATCAACTCCATAATATCTTATCTTAAAGTTCCTAATGTGCAACTTCACTTACAACCGCTTATAAAAACGCTAGTTTGAGTCTAGGCATCCTACAATCAATACCTAATTCTCTCAAACTTAAGCTCTGATACCAACTTGTAACACCCTCAAATCTGGAAATAGCAACTTATTTAAAATTTTCTAAATACATCGATAAATAATTTATCTACAAACACAATATAGGATTTAACCTCAATAAACACAATTATTCTCTACATACAGTCTATAATGAGGACGGGTGCTACTAAAACCCAATAATAGTCACTATCTCCAACTGCGGGAGACTTCATCAATCTACTTACTCTCGTGTAAGTCTAAAGCTCAACTCCTCAAAGCACTGCTAGAACCAAACCCCAACTGGAACCTGATGCACATGCCGACAAAAAAAAAGGTTAGGCTTAACGCCTAGTGAGCTCAAGAGTTTTCATTAGAGATAAATAAAGCATTAACTTTAAGAATGTTATTTAAAGTCACGATTTCCAAAATGCAATACATTTGATTTGAAAGCAACCAAAAATGAAATACATTAAATCACAAAACAATCTCCTTTCCTTATTCACCCTTTTCGTGATTAAAAATCATAAAAGAAACGCCTCTTTAAATAAAGCCAAGACCCAAAGCGCACGTAAAACATAGCTGACATTATAATGATCAAACACTGAAAGCGTAGATAACTCCAACTTCCAAAACATCCCAATAACTCGAATGAGTTTCAATGACTAAAACCTTAAAACATAGATAAATACCCATACACAAACGTCTCCGAAAACGTGGATTATAAAACTCTATATCCAAAACCACACCTAATGGTGGCGGGGAAAACCCGGTTACATGGTACGTGATGGACACAAAGTATGTCACATAATTATGTAAGAAATCAAAACATGTGGGTTACACATAAAACACCCACCGAGCTCAACTCCTCTGAGTCTATCACTCGAAAACATCAAGTCAACCCCTCTAGGTCTATTCTTGAGAGTTCCAAAACGGGGAACTCTAGCACAAGGGAATTACACCATACTGCCCATGAGACGTTGCCCGACCGTATAGGTCCACACCTTACTTATCATGGTGACCCGATGCCTATTCCGTGCCAAGTGGCGAACCTAATGTCCAAAGAGGGGACATAGGAACACCGTCCCTATGGATCCATTGCACTAACTAAACCATTACATGACTCAAAACGAATGAACTAATGCATTCAAAACATGTAATTCTCAACTAAGATGCAGTAAATGCAAATCATAACTAAACGCTCAACATTGAGTTATTAAATGCGGACAAGTGTCCTCAAAACCCAACAAAACCAAACCGAACCATAAGCTCGACAAATCCAAAGACCCAACGTCGAACTTCATAAAATGAAATCAAATATAAACAACCCATATTTATATAAACCCATGCTCCAAAGCATATAATTGACTCAAACGTAGTTTAGATTGGGACAATTCATTTTCCAAGTGAGTTTACAACATTTATTCTTTCAAAACGTCCCCTAACACAAGACCATACATTTCTCCAAAACACAAATCAAAACACATTTATACTCAAAATCTACTTCCATAAAATAAATCATAGAAATACCAAAATACATGATTTATTTATCATAATGCTCCAAAATCCCAAAGATGTGTGCTAAATGATTTTATAAAGTTAAACACCTTTAAAATACTCAACTTATCAACAGTTAACAAAACCTATCAGCAGTTAGCAAAACTTATCAGCAGTTAACAAAACTTATCAGTAGTTAACAATTTCATGTAAAACGCTTTAAAATAAACATTTTGGCATGTACACCGTTTTCACAAATCAACTTGAACTCACCTCGCTAGATTTAGGCTAAATCTAGATTTTCCCCCCAATTAGATCCCTTTGAAGAACACTTGGATTCTCAAGACCAAACTTCCAAAACCTAAATCCATACATATTCAACCACAAATAAACATAATCAACCACAAGGAATCGTTTCCCAAACCATCTACATGAATATCTCCATTACTACCGAAACCATAACTTCCATAACCGAAAAGAATAGAAGATTACCTTAACCCAAGCTTGAATCCACCAACCAAAACACTTCTAGTTCACCAAAATGGTTACGAAACTCCAATCTATGAAAGGGAGAACAAAGGGTGGATGAAACCCTAGAAAACTTTGGGGAAGAAGATGAATAGTGAGGGATGAGAAGCTTACCACCACAAAATACTCTAGTATACTTCAATAAACTTCCAATATCTTGCTAGATTCTTGAAAATCTCTCAAAAACGAAACCGTAGCAACTTGAATCACCCAAATCGGAGCTAGGATGAAGGAGATATGAAGAAATGAAGTTTAGGGTTGAAAATTGCAATTTTAATCGTCCAGACGCGGCCCACGAGAGTGACGGCGAAAGTGACAAGGTGTCACTCTCGCGGGGCACTTTCGCCGAGAATGTATCGCGGCCGAAAACTTCCCCGATCACTGTTTTGGCCATAACTTCTTCGTTATAGCTCCGTTTTCGCTCCGGAAAGAACCGTTGGACTCGTAATTGAATCCTTCATCCATATAGACTATAAAATCAAGAATTCAATCCCAAAATAAAATATCTTATTTTTCCTTGATATATCGGTTTCTGCAATAACTCGAAACGATACCTTTCGAAAATCAGGGTGTTACATAAGTGTAGGAGTTAGCATACGATTTATGAGGTAACAAGCAGTAGCAAAAGCAAGGGACCAATATTTGCGTGGCATAGAAGAGTGAGTGAGAAGAGAAAGACCGGTTTCAACAATGTGACGATGATGGTGCTCCGAGTAGCCATTGTGCCCGGGCGTATGAGGCGGTGATGCACGCGTCGTTAAACGCACAACAAGGTTGAAATTTATAAACCTAACTTAATCCAGTAAATGGGTAAGTCGGGTATCAATCTTCTCAGGGAGTCAGTGGTCGAGCTAATAAATCGTGTTATATCCAATGCACTACTCAATTGATCCAATTTACGCTCAAAGACTAAGACTAAAAATCAAAATCCACTAAAAATCAAAATCTACTTATCACAATTAACATTACTCAATCAAACTTTAGGAATAAATTGCATTAAAACTAATAAAGAAATAAATAGAAATTCTTTTTGGCCTTTTTTTTAATAAAGAAAAACTAAAAAGAATGAAATTGAGAAAACGAGTTCTAACAATGAGAAAAAGTCAAGGTCAACCGTCCGTTACTAACCCAAATGTTTCACCGATTCGATTAGTTTTTGTGCAATATTCAATTTTAAGTGCATTGCCTAAATCAACATGCTAAAGAACCGATCCAACCCCCGGTATAATCCATGCCTATCCAAACCAACCGTCCTCCCTCCTATACTATTGTGTTCGGTACGGTCGGGGAACACCAATGGACTATCCAAGTTATGCCAACCAATTACTAAAACACGATTGATCTAAACACATGTAAACTGTTGGGAAATTCAGAAATACACAAGTATAGTTAATGCTGCTGGAACTAAATGGTTACTACTTTTGAGATTAATGCTGCTGAGTGAAGTTAATACAGCTGAACAAGATTAGTACTGCTAAGTCAAGGTTAATGCTGCTAGAGGAGATTACTACTGCTAAGCAATTTTAATACTGCTAGTAGTTAGTACTGCTGAAGGTTAATACTTCTCACAGTATTAATGCTGCTGAAGACTTAGTGCTGCTTATGAGATAATCAAGATTCGTGCAGAAGATTATGGAAAGCTTGAAGATAAATATGGAAGACTATTTTGAAGATCTTTTATTATATGTAATTATCTTTTATCTTCAGTATATATATATATATGTAGAATAGATTAGAATTGATAGAAGTAAACTAATTCTGAATTTTTGTTTTCATAGAGAGAATCAACCTCAAGGTTTTAATCCTAATTCTAAAGAAGTAGAATTCGTATTGGTGAGCATGTTCATCAGTATTGAGGTTGTGTGTAAAAACTTGTGACTTTTAAATCATTTAATAAGAGTTTACAAGTTGTGATTCTGATTTACTGTTTCATTGTTTTTCTGAATATTAAAGTGCTATTCCGCAGCTTCTTTAATATTGTTTCTGAGTATTTATTCTTGTTTAGAATTAAGATCCTGACAAGTGGTATCAAAGCTAGTACTCTCAGAAATCTCATTCATTATGGAAAACACAGTTGAATCAAACAGTACTCTGGTCTCAAAGGTTCCAATGCTCAGACCCAATGAATTTGACATGTGGAAGATCAGAATCAAGCAATATATTTTCCTCATAGATTACTCTATGTGGGACATCATTGAGAATGGCCCATTTGATGTAGGGAAGATTGGTGAAGATGGCAAAAGAACCCCTCCAAAGACGGATGCAGACAGAAAGACAAGGCAGACAGAGATGAAAGCCTTGAGCACACTGCTCTTGGTCATTCCAAATGAATATCAGCACCAATTCTGCAAATGTACTGATGCACAGATGCTCTGGAATGCTCTAGAGAAGAGATTTTCTGGTAACAAAAGTACCAAAAGAAATCAAAAGGCAATCTTAAAGCAACAGTATGAAAACTTCATGTCAACTAAGAATGAGTCCATGTCTCAAACTTTTGACATATTTAACAAACTGATTGGTGAACTAGCTACCATGGGAGTACAGATTGATCAAGTTGATGTAAACAAAAAGTTCTTAAGGTCCCTTGGAGATGAATGGACCATGTACAATGTTTCATTCAGACAGAATGATCAGTTGGAAGAAAAAGAACT
Source organism: Arctium lappa (assembly GCA_023525745.1). Taxonomy (NCBI): domain Eukaryota; kingdom Viridiplantae; phylum Streptophyta; class Magnoliopsida; order Asterales; family Asteraceae; genus Arctium; species Arctium lappa. The sequence continues at coordinate 125,888,716 of CM042049.1, forward strand.
TGATGATCTGTACAATGATCTTAGAGTATTTGAAGCTGAGGTGGAGGCAAAGAAGAAGCCTTCTGGATATATTCATAATGCTGCACTCCTTTCAGCATCAATTGATTCTACTGCTATCCCTAAATCAGTTAATGCTGCTAATGGAGTAACTCAAGAAAAAGGCACTAATTCTGTGTTTGAAGCCTTTCTTGCCAGTCATGGAAATTCCTCCTTAATTAATGATGATTTGGAACAACTTCATCCTGATGATCTGGAAGAGATGGATATTAAATGGCAGATGGCCATGCTTTCCATGAGGGTGAAGAAGTTTATAAAGAGGACTGGAAGGAACAACTTCTCCCAAAGAAGAGAAGATGGAGCATGGTTTGATAAATCAAAAGTGGAGTGCTACAAATGCCCTCTGAAGGGACACTTTGCAAGGGAATGCAGAAGTGGAGTGTCTCACAACCACCAACAAGCTCAATCTGGAAGCTTCAATAACAACAGAAACTCTGCTCAAGTCCTTGTTTCTCAACAGGGAATGGGGTTTGATTGGAGTGATCAAGCAGAAGAGGCTATCCAGAATCAAGTTCTTATGGCTGAAGTATCTGATCTCCCATCTGAGGTAAGTTCTAATCTCTGTTCTAAATCTTGCATAGACTCTGTTAAAAGGTACAGGGATCACAACAAGAAGATGACTGATGACCTTAAGAGATTAGAAAAGGACATAAAAGACTATGTGAGAATTGTTGAGAGGTTTGAAGAACAGATTAAAGGTTTTCAAGCCAATGAACTCCAACACTCATATGACACAAATGACTGGAAGTGGGAGAAAAAGGATCTAGAACTCAAACTGACCAAATCTAAATAGGAGAGTGAGAAGTTGAGAGAGGAGCTAACCAAGGTTAAGCTTGATGTAGAAAAGTTTTCCAATGCTTCAAAAGCAATGGACTCTTTGCTACAAACTCAGATTCATGACAAGCTGAGAAGAGGAATTGGATATAATGCCACACCACCACCATATAATAACAACTACATTCCTCCTACCTCAGATCTGCTAGAAACCAAAGATAGGAAGGACTTGCCTGAGGGAGCCACTGAGATAGATCCCTTAGATGAAGTTGTTGTTGTGGATAAGACTGAAAAAGAGGTTGGAAAGAGTAAGGAGAACAATGTGAGTGGTGAAATTCCTCTAGAAAATAACATTATCACCAATGAAGACTGTGGAAGGGCTTGGATCAAATCCAAGGACATAGAAAAGACAGAGGGAAAGTCTGGTAAGGTCCATTACAAACAGACCACAGTTGTGAATCTAGGTCCTTGCAAACAGTGTGCATGTAAGAATAATGAGCCCCAAAAACATGATAAAAAGAGGGGAAATCAAAGAAACTGGAATAATCAGTGGGCACAAAAACAAGGGGTTGATCTGAGTAAAATCAATAGACCAAAACCTTGTTTTATCTGTGGCAAATTGAATCATCTTGCCAAATACTGTTATTTCAATCCTGTAAACCAAAGGATGAACTTTCAAAGACCTATGCAAAAATCCTTGGGTTATAGGAAGATTGAAAAGAACCATGTGGATAAGAAATCTGTTAAGTCTAAAAGCTACATGAAGAAAAAGTCTGTTAAAGAAAGTGTCAATATGTGGGTTCCTAAAAGCACTAAAACTGTTAGTACTGCTACCACAAATAGTGCTGCTGACAATGATAGTGCTGCTAGAAGTAATACTACTGCTAACAATGTTAGTACTTCTTCAAAAGTTAATACTGCTAACTCTGTTAGTGCTGCTAACAAGGTTAGTACTGCTAAACCTGTTAGTACTGCTAACTCTGTTAGTACTGCTAACTCTGTTAGTACTTCTAAGGTTAGTACTGCTTCTAGTGTTTGTTCTGCTAAGCCAATCATATTGACAAAGTACTCTAATAAAGAGTGCTCTGAGTTTAAAAACCTCATCAAAAAGGAATGTAAATACTTTGATGAGAAAGGGAGACCCAAGACCACTTTGGCTTGGGTACCCAATCAATACTAATTGTTTAATCTTATGTGCAGGGCAACCAACAGATTAAGGGGAAGAGCATCTGGCATGTTGATAGTGGTTGCTCTAGGCACATGACAGGGAACATGTCATGCCTCAAGAATTTCAAGAAAATTGATGGTTGACATGTTGCCTTTTGTAATACTCCAGATGGAGGTAAGATAAGTGGTAAGGGGGATGTAACCAAAGGTAAAATGACCTTTAAAGATGTATTCTATGTTGAGCAATTAAGGTACAACCTGTTAAGTGTATCATAGGTTTGTGACAAACAACATAGTATATTGTTTACAGATTCTGAATGTATTATCCTTGCTCCTGGATTCAAGGTAGTTGATGAAAAAATGATACTACTAAGAACTCCCAGAAAGGATAATGTATATTGCTTAGATATGGAAAGTGTTTCAACTGATTCATCCCTAAACTGTCTTGTTTCAAAAGCTTCTTTGGATGAATCATCACTTTGGCACAGAAGGATGTGTCACATGAACTTTAAAACAATGAATAAACTTGTTAAAAACAACCTTGTAAGAGGTTTACCTTCCAAAGTCTTTTCATGTGATGATCATTGTGTTGCCTGTCTCAAAGGCAAACAACACAAAACTTCTCATAAGTCCAATGAATTGAACACAATCTCTAATTCTCTTCAGTTGTTGCATATGGATCTGTTTGGTCCTACAAGTGTTATGAGTATTGGTAAGAAATCATACTGCCTAGTTATTGTTGATGATTACTCTAGATTTACTTGGGTATATTTTCTAAGGACTAAGGATGAGACAGGTGGACTGATCAAATCCTTTATTCTAAGAATTGAAAACCAAACTAATCAAAAGGTAAAAGTCATTAGGTCAGACAATGGTACTGAATTTAAAAATCATGACCTAAACATCTTTTGTGAGGAAAAAGGAATTGAGAGGCAATACAGTGCTCCTAGGACTCCACAACAAAATGGTGTTGCTGAGAGAAGGAATAGGACACTGATTGAGGCTGCTAGATCTCTGTTGGCAGATTCAAAACTTCCAATTACTTTTTGGGCTGAAGCAGTTAATACTGCTTGCTATGTCCAAAACAGAGTTCTAGTAGTCAAGCCTAAAAACAAGACACCATATGAGCTTTTAAATAAAAGAAAACCTTTTATAGGATTTTTCAAACCTTTTGGGTGTCCTTGTACCATTCTCAATACCAAAACTCACTTAGGAAAGTTTGATAGCAAAGTTGATGATGGTTTTCTTGTTGGTTACTCATCTCAGAGTAAGGCTTACAGAGTTTTTAATACTTCTTCTAGAATAATTGAGGAAAGTGACAATGTCAAGTGTAATGAGAACACACCAAATCCTATTAGGTCTGGTCCTCAGTGGCTATTTGACATTGATTCACTAACTAACTCTTTGGGTTTCAGTAGTGATTATCATGCAGGTTCAGGAAGTGAAGGATCAGGGGATGAACAAGTACAAGTACAAGACATTTTACCTCAGTCTGTGATCTTTCCCATACCTATGATAGAGCCTGTTGAGGTCTGTGAAAAGGAGAATGCTACTGAACCAATTCAGAGTGAAGAAGAAAGAAGAGATGAAGAGAATCAAGTGCATGAAGAACCAGAAGCAGCGATGAGATCCCCTCAGCTGACTTAAATGATTCCAATCTGGATGTGGGAATCAATGAAGAACCTAGTCATCAATCTAGAACTCAAAAGAATCATCCTCCAGAGCTGGTCATAGGAGACATCTCTTCTCCTATGATAACAAGGAATCAAAGCAGACTTCAAGAGCTGCAGGATCAGCAACACACAGTACTCTCCTGCTTTCTATCACAGATTGAGCCTAAGAAGGTTTATGATGCTATGAAAGATTCTAGTTGGATAGAAACTATGCAAGAAGAGTTACTGCATTTCAAGTTGCAAGAAGTTTGGGACTTGGTGGACCTTCCAAAAGGTCATAGAGCTATTGGCACCAAGTGGATTTTCAGGAACAAAAAGGATGAGAGAGGTATTGTGATAAGAAACAAAACAAGGCTGGTGGCACAAGGGTACACTCAAGAAGAAGGCATTGACTATGAAGAAGTGTTTGCTCCAGTGGCAAGGGTAGAGGCAATTAGGCTATTTCTAGCCTATGCCTCATACATGAAGTTCAAGGTATACCAAATGGATGTGAAGAGTGCCTTTCTGTATGGTACAATTGATGAAGAAGTATATGTCTGTCAGCCCCCTGGATTTGAAAATCCATCATATCATGACAGAGTATACAAACTGAAGAAAGCACTATATGGTCTTCATCAAGCCCCAAGAGCATGGTATGATACTCTGTCTACCTACCTCTTGGAGAATGGGTTTGAAAGAGGAATAATTGACAAGACCCTCTTCATTAAAAGAAGTAAGAAGGACATCCTATTGGTTCAGATATATGTGGATGATATCATCTTTGGATCCACAAAAGATCAAATGTGTAGAGACTTTGAAAAGTTGATGCACAAGAGCTTTAAAATGAGTTCAATGGGTGAACTTACCTTCTTCCTTGGGCTTCAAGTGAAACAGAAGAAAGATGGGATCTTCATAAGCCAATCAAAATATGTGAAAGACATCCTGGACAAATATGGTTTAACAGACTCAAAGCCAGCAAGCACACCTATGGAGACTCATAAACAGATCACTGCTGATCTTGAGGGGGAGGATGTTGATGTCCATCTATACAGATCAATGATAGGATCTCTCATGTATCTCACAGCCTCAAGACCAGACATCATGTTTCCAGTGTGTTTGTGTGCCAGATTCCAAGTCAAGCCAAAGCAATCACATCTACAAGTTGTTAAAAGGATTTTCAGATACTTAAGAGGGCAACCTAGATTAGGTCTTTGGTATCCTTATGAATCCAACTTTGACTTGATTGCTTATTCAGATAGTGACTTGGGTGGTGCTCTCATGGACAGAAAGTCTACTTCAGGTGGATGTCAACTTTTGGGTGCTAGACTAGTATCTTGGCAGTGTAAGAAACAAACCACAGTGTCCTTATCAACAACAGAAGCTGAGTATATTGCTACTGCAAGTTGCTGTTCTCAGGTTCTATGGATTCAAAATCAGATGCTGGACTATGGGGTAACCTTTCTTCACACTCCGATCTTCATTGACAATAGAGTGCTATAAGCATTGTTAACAATCCAGTCAAGCACTCCAAAACCAAACACATTGAGATCAGGTATCACTTTATCCGAGATTGTAATGAAAAGAAGCTAATTCAAGTTGCTAAAGTTCATACTGACAACCAACTTGCTGATCTATTTACTAAAGCTTTTGATGTGGGTAGATTATTGGTCACAAGTGTGGGCATGATCAACTCTGAATAAGCTCATTTTTCTTAAAAGTGTTTTCATACCTGTTATTGGTTTATTCTTTGGTGCTACTAACATCTTTCTCAGGAAGTTCTTACCTTGCTCAGAGTACCTTAAAGCTTCAAAAAGTGTAAGTATAGTTAATGCTGTCAGTGCAGTTTTAATACTGCCAGTGCACAGTTAATACTGCTAGTTAAGTTAATACTGCTAGTGGTTAATACTGCTCTCAGTTAATACTGCTAGTTAAGTTAATACTGCTAGTGGTTAATACTGCTCTCAGTTAATACTGCTAGTTAGTTAATACTGCTCTCAGTTAATACTACTAGTTAGTTAATACTGCTAGGATTTAATACTGCTTATGTCCCAAATCGTATAAATACCCTTTGTACCCGCCCAAAAGTTCATAACGACTCTTTGCTTTCTATTCATCTGCTCTCTAACCCTTTTCTCTCAAGTACCAAGTGTTGCAGTTTAGAATACTCAAGCACAATGGCATCCATGGCATTCATTGATGAACACAACGAGATTGCGATGCTACAAAAGCCAAAACAAGCTGCTGGATTCCACCAGATTGTGGATTTTCTCAAGTCCAGCCACATTACCCATGCTCTTACTGTGTCGCCAACAATATACATAGAGCATCAAAGGCAATTATGGGCAAATGCCACCATAGTCACAGAGAATGGTGTGCAAATTCTAAAGACAAGGGTGGGTGACAAACCCTTGTCAGTTACTGAAGAGGTGATACACATCTGTCTACATCTAGACGATGCTGAAGGTATTACTTCTATTCCTAATGAGGACTTGTTCTCAAATTTGTCAAGAATGGGGTATGGAGGCCAATTGGGTGGTTTTAAATTCTCAAAAGCAAAATTTTATACCCAATGGAGTTTTCTTGTTCATACCCTGATGCACTGCATTTCCAAAAAGACTACTGGATGGAGTGAGTTTAGCAGTACCATTGCTTATGCTTTGGTCTGCTTGGCCACTGCCAGAAAGTACAATTTTTCAAAAATGATTTTCAGTGATCTTGTATCAAACTTGGGAAGCAAAAAGAGTTTTTATATGTATCCAAGGTTTATACAGGAAGTCATAACCCATGAATTGACGGATATGCCTCACTTTGATGAGGTATATGTACCAAAAATCCCCAAAGGTAAGGTCTTTTCAAACATGAAAAGATCTCCATTGGACTCGGAAGGAGTTGACACCCCATTGTTCTCTACAATGATGGTGGTGTCCCACAATGAAGAAGGTATGGCAGCAGGGTCAAGGCCCTCAATAGACCATCCCACTGCTAGCCAATCCCAACCTTCACCCTCTATATCAATCCCTCAGTCCCTAATTCATAAGCCAATTTCACCAATCACCCAAACTTATACAAGGAAAAAGGTAAAGAAGGCTCCTTCCCTTCTTGTCCCATCACCCACTGAGCCTTTAAGCTCTCTAATGGAGAATTATCCATTAGAGAATATCCACAGGGAAACCACAGGGGTGTCTCCCAACCCCAAGGAGGTGCTCACTAAGGAGATGTTTGAGCATATGGGTGCTAAGGTTGCCACTACTCCTGCTAGCACAGAGGAGGTCAGTGGTAACATAAATAAGACCTTCCCCATGGCAACTTTGGGTGAACAATCATCCAAAGGTCCCTGGTGCCAAGAACCCACGGGGGTGGAGAGTGCTTCTGTTAGACAGAAGGCTCCCACTACAAAAAGATCCAATGATCCTTCAAAAGAGGGTAACACTTCTGGAGAAGGTGATGACAGATATAACTATCAAGAATTAATGGATGCTATGGGAAATATCAACTTGGATGTCATCAACCAAGGAAAAGACATAGAAGAGCTGAAACTAATAGTCCTATCTCAACAAGCTCAGATTTCCAAACTGAAGAATATGGTAAAGAGATTGCTCCAGAAAAAAAGAGGAGGCAGTTTGTGCTTAAAAGAAGGGAACCAGTGACTGATGCTCCCAAAAAGGGGGAGTCAGAAGCTGATGTCAACAGGGAAGATGCTCCAGAAAAATAGGAGAAAGTTGATGTTGAGGGGGAGAAAGAAGCAGAAATAGAAAAAGAAACAGATTCTGTACAAGCAGCAGAAACATCAGATTAAGCAGCAGTAAAAGAGCAAGCAGCAGAAACCATTAATGCTGCTGGTTCAAGCAAAGCAGCAGAAATGGTTAATACTGCTGAACTGAAAGAAGCAGCAGAAATAGTGCAAGAAGTTTTAACAGATCTTGAAATTGCTGAGACCTTAATTAAAGCCAAACATGATACTCCCAAGGTCTCCTCAAAGGCCAAAGGAGTTGTCATCAAAGAACAAGGTGAAGTGATCAAGAAAACAAATGTAGAGAAGAAGGTGAACAAAGACAAAGGCAAAGCAAAAATGGTGGAATCTGATCAACCAATCAAAAAGCAAAGGTTGGTTGAATCAGATGAAGCGTTGGCCAGGAAGATGAAGGCTGATATTGAAAAGGAAGAAAGGGTTCAGGTTGAAAAGGACAGAGAGATGGCAAAGGCTCTAGCTGCTGAACTGAATGAAGCCTATCAACAAAGCTTGGCAACTGAAATTGCACAGAAGAAAGCAGCATCTTTGAAGAAATCTATGGTGATAAAAATAGCTGCAAAGAAGAGACAACCTTCAAAGACTTTCCTTGGTACTCAAGAGAGAAACAAGATGATAACTTTTCTCAAGGGTGCTGTAGGAGTCAGAAAGGAGATGTTCTCCAAGATGACATTTGAGCAGATCAAAGAGCTGTACAATTCTGAAATAACCAAGCTTCAAGGAAATGAAACTGCTAGGGTGGAGATGGAGAAGAGAATGAAAGAAAGCAATGATTTCATGATAGAAAAACCTTTTCCAGATGAGCAAGAAACACCACCAAAGAAAGAAGCCACTCTGGGTGAAAGTCTAAGGACTTTAAAGAGAACCAAGATGATGGCAAGGAGAAAGTCAACCAAGAAGGCTAGAATAGCTGAAGGAGAGGCTGAGAAGGTTGCTGAAGAAGAAGAGGCACCTGAGTCATCTGAACAGAAAGAGCCATGAAGTACAGATGATGTAAATATATATATGGTAGTGATGGACAAAGTGCCTGAACCAATTTCAGCAGAACCTGTAGGAGTTAAGCCTCCTGAGGTTATTCTCTAGGATACATTGACAGTGGATGGAAAGGAATACATAAGGCTCAAAAGGAAGGATGAAAAGTATGAGGTATTCAATACTTGGGCAAAGATTGTAAGAACATGCTCTAGGTCAGATCTTGAAGAAATGTTTGAGATAGGAATGGAGTTGTATCCAGATAAACTGAAAGCTCCAGGGATTTCAATTACAAAACTGGTGATGGAGTATCTGTGTATGATGTTCAAGCCTGATGAAGTAGAGCATGTGATCAGGAATGAGTTCAAAACAGTCAACAATTGGACTCTATATGAAGCTAGTGGAGTATATGCAATAACTATGGATATAAATCACATAGAGTACTTCCTAGTGGATAGAGTGTACAATCACAGCATACTAAAGCTTCATGCAATGTTGAAGAAGAAGCTAGGATGTGTTCCAGATTCAGAGATGGCTAAATATTTGATTCAAAGAACAATCAATCAAAGCTTGGGGCTGAATGTGGATACAGAGGTATGAATCATGAAGTTTTGGGAGCATCTAAGAAGACCTTCTGAAGAACTTGACTTCTTTTCCTAAAAGTCAAGTTAGGGGGATATTGTTGGGAAATTCAGAAATACACAAGTATAGTTAATGCTGCTGGAACTAAATGGTTACTACTTTTGAGATTAATGCTGCTGAGTGAAGTTAATACTGCTGAACAAGATTAGTACTGCTAAGTCAAGGTTAATGCTGCTAGAGGAGATTACTACTGCTAAGCAATTTTAATACTGTTAGTAGTTAGTACTGTTGAAGGTTAATACTTCTCACAGTATTAATGTTGCTGAAGACTTAGTGCTGCTTATGAGATAATCAAGATTCGTGCAGAAGATTATGGAAAGCTTGAAGATAAATATGGAAGACTATTTTGAAGATCTTTTATGATATGTAATTATCTTTTATCTTCAGTATATATATATAGAATAGATTAGAATTGATAGAAGTAACTAATTCTGAATTTTTGTTTTCATAGAGAGAATCAACCTCAAGGTTTTAATCCTAATTCTAGAGAAGTAGAATTCGTATTGGTGAGTCTGTTCATCAGTATTGAGGTTGTGTGTTAAATCTTGTGACTTTTAAATCATTCAATAAGAGTTTACAAGTTGTGATTCTGATTTACTGTTTCATTGTTTTTCTGAATATTAAAGTGCTATTCC